>JALAZF010000250.1:5160000-5805000 GCA_022829125.1 Lathyrus tuberosus | reverse complement strand
CACTTTAAGAAACTTTCTTAAATATTACTAGTGAAAAAATCCACAAAACCAATCCAATCAGCCACTTCCTTCAACACCAATTTAGCCACTACACAATTAATTAAAATATGCTTCAAGGATTCATTCACATTTTGACAAAAAACGCACTTCGAATCGCTATCCGGGAAAGAACACCCTCTAATAAAGAGGGCATCCTTAGTGGGAAGCCTATTCAAGAAGCACCTCCAACCAAAGGCCTTAATCTTATAAGGAACCACCAACTTCCAAATATAAGAAAAAGCAACATCAAAATTATTAACCGGTCCGAAAGGAATACGGTCACTACTAAGAATTCCATAAAAATTTCTTACCGAAAATCCATCTTCCGTGTGCGAGTCCCAAACCGGCTCATCCCGACCGACTCCCTCCACCCGATGCTCATCCAATAGCGCACATCATTGCTGCAGATCGGGGGTAGCAGTCCCGACTGCATTTCGGTTCACTCCCAAGTCCCCCCAATGCCATCCATCATCCCCCACCCACCCATACAAGCCACCGAGACATCCTTAAGACCCAATAAATTGAAAATACAAGGAAATTTATCCTTCAAACATAAGTCATCTATCCAACGAGCATGCCAAAAAGAAGTAGCAAACCCATTTCCAATTTTAACATTATAATTCGAAGCAAATAAATTCTCCGAAAAACCTTTATCTAAACCATACACATCCCTCCACCAAAAGGAAAAATTAGAGGATCTATCATTAGATTTCCCATATTCCAACACCTTTAAGTTATTGGTATCAGAGCAAGACAAGATTCAGAAAAATGCACAAGATATTGAAAACCAAGCTAGTAGTTCTAATTCCAATTGTTATGATAGGTTACAAGGAATAAACTTACCAATTATAACCACAGAAGGAAAAGATATTTATGACTTTACCTCTGAAGGTATATTACAACTAGAAATTTGTTTAATACATTATAAAACTCAAATTAAAACAAGTATCATGAAACATATGGATAGAGAAACTGATGAATCCAAAAAAGAAATATGGGAACAGATCTATACTATGTTACAGAAGGTATAATATGGATAAAATAAAGATGTTGCGAAGTGAGATCGAAAACCTAGAGCAAGATAAAACTAAGCAAAACTTCCTAAAATTAATTAACAATGAAAAGATAGAATTTTTAAATGATCAGTTAGAAATAATAAAGAAACGGTTAGAAATTACTGATATTTTACTAGACAGCGAATTAGAAAAGAAATTTATTCAAGATATTATAGGTAGACCACCTAAACCTAATATAGAAAAACAAAAATCTATTATTGATAAGTTATTAGAAAACAAAGATCAGATGTCACCCACAATTTTAGGATTATACGGAAGTGAGATTAAAGAGTTAAATCCTGAAATAGAAATAGATAGTAGCTCAAGTAATGAAGAGGGTTCTAGAGAAGCAAATATGAAAGTAAATATTGATCAATATCTAGAAATGGAAAATGACAGTGATTATGAAAATGAATTAATAGATAAATTGAAAACTTTAGAAATAGGCGAAGATGATAAAAATATTTGTGTAGACATTAAGCCGAATACAAAAACCCCAAGTACACCAGTAGTAGTAAATCCAGGACAAGCTTCAAGTTCAGCTAGTAACATGCCCGATAATCATTGGAGAATAAATGAGGAAGAACAGGAAGCCCCAACTAGGAAATATATTGATAGAAGAAAATACTATAATATAAGAAAACCAAATAATTATATCCCTATGAAATATGTTCCATATGACAAAGAACCTCAAGCGTTAAACCCAACTGGAATTTACCTAGATCTAGATTGTGTTGAAGATAGAGAAAAGATGCTTACTATGTGGATAAAAGAAAATGGAGCGGTAATAAATAAAGAAGGAATGACCAAAGACCAAGGAATTGAGTTCTTAAGAAGAACCATGAGAGGAAGTGTAGAAAGATTCATTGAGAGTTTAGGAGAAACATATAATACATTGAAAAATGAGTCAGACACTATTATAAAATTTCTTAGTAATCTTGAAAAACTTATTAGGGGAGAATTCTTAGGATATTATTCAGATATAAAAAATCTATGGGCAATAGACAGAGAAAATGCTACTAGAGGTATGATGAATATCAGTATATGTCATATGTGCTATTTTGACCAATATACTTGTGAATACACCGACTGGTTTTATAAAGCTAGATTTAAAGACTCGTCACCAGAATATGAATTTTATGGTAGAATGTATTATGAAAAGCTACCAGAACCATTTAGATCAAGAATAATAAGAGATTTCTCAGCAAAGCTAAAGGAATTAGATAAGGAAAATCAAACCCCAACACTAGGAGCTAGAATATGGTTTGCTAAGCAAAAGATAACTGATTACTGTTTAGAAGCAAACAATCAAAACAAAATTTATAAATATCAAAAACGACAGCTATGTTGTATAAATAATAATGAAGTAGGACAATACGGATGCTATGATAAACCTTATAAGAAAAGAAAGAAATGGAAATTTAAGAAAACTTATTACAAAAATAATAATAAGAATCGATATTTTAGAAAAAGAAGGTTTGATAGAATTAAAAATAGTTATAATAACTATAATAAAGATAGAAATAGTATAAATAGACCTAATAACTATTCAAGAAAACCCAAGACATGTACTTGTTTTATTTGTAAACAAGAAGGACATTATGCTAACCAATGTCCAAAGAGGAATAAACAAAATATAAAAATACTAGATGAAATCTATGACTACGGTTTTGAACCAATAGAATCAGAAATAGAGTCAGATTATAGCCTATATGATGCTAGTATAAACTCTGAGGAATCAAGTGATGATGAATAGGGAGGAAGAAGAAATTACTGATCAATCTATAGAATTTTCAAATATTAGAGAATATGAAAAATTAGAAGAAATTAAAAGATTAGACTTAGATATAGAACCAACAAAAAGTCTACTAGAAAAATTTGGAAAGTATATAGGACAAACCGTGAGAATACAAAAAATTCATGAGTCTAGTGTAGAGATAGGAATAGCTAAGAAAAAAGGAAGGATTCCATTAATTACAAGAGAAATAGTCGAATCAATATTAAGAAATATGGACAAAACTAAGAAAGATAAGATGAAGGTAATTGATTTAATTAAAGTTCAAGTTATGATAAAAAGATATTTTCAAGAAAAGTTAGACTCACCTATAGCTATGTATTTAATTGATGAAAGAATTAGGCATAATGTACAAGATGCACTATTTGGAGCCGTAATGGGAAATTTATATTTTGGAAAGATAATCTTTGAATATGAACCAAATTTTAGTGTCTCAATAAATGATAAGAATTTGGATAAATCATTAGTCTTATATCATAAATTAGAAAATTTTGAAATGCCTCAAGGAAGTCATTGTTATTCAATTACATATAGAACAATTTTTGGAATAAGCCCAAGTCACCATACCAAGAGATTTAAACCTGAAAAGATAAAATTCAAAGAGATATTTGATGGAGTAGTAGAATGGATACCTCCTAGAAGAATAAGGCCTGAAGAATTGACATACATAGAAGAAATTAGAACCGATGAAATATCCAATATCATAGAAAAATCAGGAGAAATAATAGGAAATAAAAATCAAGCTATTATTCGAAAAACAAAGTTTGCACAAAAGGGTCTCAAGTCAAAAAATCTAGAAGTTGGTAGAAAAAGCCTAGACTTAACCGAGAAAAATGGAAGGGGTAGTACACAATATTTTATTAATGTAGGTATTAAATTAGGAAGAAATCCTATAAAATGCTTAATAGATACAGGAGCAGGAACTAGTCATATGACTATAGATTTGATACAAGGAATTGGAATACCTATAAGAGAATTAGAAAATAAATATTATTATCTAGATTATTACAATAATAAACATCATGTTACTCATAAAGCAGAGATTATAATATTAATTAAAGAATTTGAAATCCCTATAAATATAGAAGTGGAAGATAGCGTAAGTACAGAATTTCTACTAGGAATGGACTTTTTAAGGAGCTTTGAAGATTATACAATAAAAGATACATATATAGAATTATGTTATAATGGAAAGACAATCGAAATTAGTAGAGTGTAAAAAGATCACTAAAAGACAAAATTCTATTATAATCCAAGTAATATACGAAAGGAAAATATATCATGCTCTAATCGATTCGGGATCAGGTTTTAGTCTTACAAGCCATCAATTTGGTAATATAAAACAAATAGATAAGATTATAGGAAGAGATATACATAACAATGAAACAATAGTTAATCAAGGATATGAGAATTTATGGATTACTATTGGAAACTTAAAAGTAAGATTTGATAAAATATATTATTATCCTAATATAGTTTATGATTTCTTATTAGGACAAGATTTTATAAATATAAATGTGCCATTTACATTGGATACAATGAAAGTATACTTTACAAGCCCATGTGGAACTCAATTCTCAGAGAAACTTTTATGTCAACCTTATAGACATACCTATACGCACAACCAGCGTGGTGAATTATTACCAATTTATTTAAATCAAAATCAAAATAAAAATCAAGACAAATTTCATATTAAAAAAAAAATTGTAGATTTATTAGAAAAATGTTATTCGGAAGACCCACAAGCATTTTCTAGAAGAAAACAATATTATGCTACTATTGAACTATTAACTGAAAAACCTATATGTGAAAAACCAATGTTATATACTAAAGAAGACGAAAAAGATTATGAAAATATTATACAAAAACATTTGAAATATAATTTAATTCGAAACACTAAGAGTAATTATAATTCTGCAAGCTTTTTGGTTAGAAACCATAATGAAATAAAAAGAGGAGAACCAAGAATGGTAATAAATTACAAACCCCTAAATAAGATTGTAAAAGATTACCCTTATCCATTACCAAGAAAAGATATGATTTATGAAAAGATTAAAGATGGAAAGATATTTTCGAAATTTGATCTAAAATCAGGATTTTATCAGATATTATTAGAGGAAGGTAGTAAAAATTGCACAGCTTTTAGTACACCCCAAGGAAGATATGAATGGAATGTTCTACCTATGGGATTAAAGACAAGTCCAGGAATGTTTCAAGAAAGATTAGATAAAATCTATAAAGATTGTTATTCTTTTATAATCATATATATTGATGACATCTTAGTTTTTAGTCAAAATATTAGTGATCATAATAAACATTTATTTATTTTCGCCACAAGAGCATTCGAAAATGGATTAGTATTAAGTAAAAAGAAAGCTGAATTAGCTAAAGAGAAGATTAGTTATCTAGGACTAATAATTGATAAAGGAATTATAGAATTACAACCCCATATATCTGAAAAAATTCTAGAATTTCCCGATAAATTAGATAATATTAAACAAGTTCAATCCTTTTGGGACATATTAATTATGCTTCACAATTTATTAGAGATTGTGCTAAATTAAAAAGTAGATTGCAGGCCAAGATCCGAAAAGATCAAAAATTTGAATGGAATGAAGATGATACTAATTGGGTGAAAATTATAAAGGAAAAAGTAAAACATTTAGAGAGACTTCCCCTACCAAAAGAGGAGGATAATTTATATATTGAAACTGATGCCTCTGATAAATTTTGGGGAGCAGTTTTACGACGCCAAAGAGATTATTTAATTCTTAGATACACTTCAGGAACATTTAGAGGTGCTGAATTGAATTATGATATAAATGAAAAAGAAGTTTTAGCGGTTATTAGAGCTATTGAATCTTTTAAAATTTGGTTAGCTAAAAAGGAATTTATTATTAAAACGGATAATACACAAGTTAAAGCTTTTCTCGAAAATAAAATTAAAGACAATATTGTTAATAGAAGAAGAATTAGATGGCAAATGAGGATTAGTCCATTTACGTTTAAAATTATATATATAAAAGGAACTGACAATTGTTTTGCAGATTACTTGTCGAGACCCAATGGATAATCCACTCCAAGAAGATAAAACCAAGGTTATAACATCCAAGCTCGAGGAAATTGAAAAGGAATTTTTCAATATGGCCTCTGAAATTGATGATCATATGGTCAAGATTGACAACAAGTTGGAAATATTTTCCAAATATATGATTACAATCAAGCAAGAGATTCTTTGGACTCTTGACATTAAAACCTATACAGATTCGCCAAGAGACATGCCAAGTTCATCCAGTTTTTTGGGAAAAGGAAAAGATACTCCTAAAAAATTGAGATTTATAAATTCTACGTTTAAAGACAAGTTAATTAATTCCCCCTCCAAGGAACCAGTTGATAAATTTATTACAATTTATCAAAAAATGGTTGAATTTATGTATGCAGGAAATCCAAGAGAAATTGAAAGTTATATTATTGAATATAAAGGAATATATCCAAGAATCCTAATAATCTTAGATGATTGGGAAGATACTAGTCTTCTTAATGATCTCTTAAGATTTGGATTTATTGACTCTATTTATATTGATCCAAGCAACGATTTATCCAAGTTAAAATATTTCCCAGATTCAATTTTAAACGGTATTCGAGGATATATTAGAGGAGTAAATCCTCAGAAGACTATATTTGTAAAAATATATACAGCTAGCCCTGATGAAGAAGGAGAAGCAGTCTATTTTGTCAAGATCGGAACACTCAATGATGAAACAATACAGTCTCAACAAGTAATTAACAAAGAAGAGAAGCCAATAGTTGACAAGTCATGGATAACTAGAAGAAGAGCCTTGGGATTCCATGTAATCCTTATGATGATGAAGCAGACCTATGATCAAGCCAAGTTTTGGAGCTATTCAATGAGTGATAAAGCAATTGTTATTTGCAAGAAAGACAAAGATCAGCAACCAGGGATTTTGAGGACTCTGCAGATATTTACTCAGAAGATTGAGCGCAATAATTTCCAAGGACAGCTGGAGACACACCAGGAGTTTTGTCGGATAGTTAAAAGCAGTGGAGACCACAAGTGTCATTATTGCAAAGAAAATTGATAAAAGACAAAATTGATAAAAGACAAGAATAGTGAAAAGTAGATATGACAAGAGAAAGTTATGGCCGACACGTATTTTTGCCTAAAAAAAAAGAAAGGAAAGAGATAAGATTCCCTAGAGATAAGATCTACCCCACCAATAATGTAGACTTTATGTAAACTCTAGTTAGATAATATTGTAACTATAGTTAAGTTTACCTTTTGTGTGCCTATAAAAGCTCGATTATGTAACATTTGTACTCACGAGCTTTCAAAAATAAATCTTTGTATGTATAAAACAACCATGTTCTAAATAAAATTCCAAGTTTCTGAAATCTGAGTTTTAGTATCATATTTCCTCATGTTTACTTAGTTAAAATAAGGATTTAGTAAACAACTCAGGAGGCTGGGTATTTTCTGTGCTTTAAAGAACGATCGGATCCCGAGGTCCATTTTGTCCGCCGTTGAAGCCAGGAAGGCGTTGTTGAGGCGTTGAAGGACGGCAAGCTCAATTAATTGTTCAAGAAGCGTGGTAAGGCCCATTAACCTTCTTAGTTTACTGTTTATCGTTATTTTAAGTAAGAAACCTCTGAAAACGAAATACTGATAACTAAACCAGAAAGTAGGAAATATTTTTCCAATGAGTTCATTAACGCAAACTGAATTTGAGGATATTATGGATCAAGCAAACTTATTAAACCAATATGAGATTGATCATCTATATAATGAAATTAATGAAGACTATGAGGTAGAAAATTATACTAATTATTATAGAACCTTTGATAATTATGATGAAATTATAAATATGATAACTTTTCCATGTTTTGACCTTGGAGTTTGGCGACGCCTTGATGCAAATTTTAATGGAGAGCTTAATTGAAGAAGACATCAAATGGCTGCTCCTATGCTTGAAGAACAATGCAGGTGCCCAACATCAAGTGGGATTTGGACAGGATGGCTTCTGACTTAGGTTTGAAGGCACTTTGGTAAGATTCGAAACCTTAACCCATATTCAAAAGTCATCACACCAGTCGTCCCTCTAATGCTTACTTGAATTTTCTATTCATTACAGGAGGATATGAGTTGCCTCCTTCACTTCCAGCTGAGAACATTGCGAGCATTTCTGAACTCCGACAATCCCGAAACTAAATCCGGACCAAGCTGTAAGAGAAAAAACATCCCTCTAAACAGAAGAATATTCTTGGCCATGCACTGTAATGCAGTGAAACTTTTGTATTTGTACTAGTTTGGGACTAATGAGTTCTTGAGTTTACTTGAATCCATATGTTCCTTGCACGTCTTGAAGTGTATTTGAATGAAATTGGTTTGTGCAATAGGAAACAATTTGTATGCCTTGTAACTAAATACATTGTAGTTGGGGATGAACAACCGTGTACTGATTCTTTTCGTGCCTTTGAAATTGGGTGAATTTGGAGTATGATGACTAGTCCTCTTCTTACCTTTTCCTTTTACGTCCTTTATTTGATTAAACCTTCTTTAGTCTCCTTACTTTGAACCATAATGAAGAACTAAGGGAGATAATATTTAAATGGGAGCAAACTCCTGCACTCTAATAAGAATGGAACAAAATGATATCTGTATAGCATCCAAATGATTCAAGGTTCAAACCTCTACCAAATGATCAAATTCTAAACCAAGAGTATGATCATCATCCATGTAGCTTGTTTTGGAAACAACTAGCTTTGTACGTGAGTGACCTTGAGTCATGGTTTAAAGGCTTAAGAATTTCAAGCAATGTAACTATACTTTTGAAAAACACTTGAAAAAAAATTAATCATAACTTTCATTCATAGTGTGTTCCTTATGTTATGAAACCCTTCTTGAAAATAGGCTTGGATTGACCTTCGAGACATGATTTGAGAGTGATTTGGTTATGATTTGCACAGACTGGCGTTATAACTTGCAAAAGCATGCTTTAAGCTTGAAATAACATCACCACTCATTTACGAGAACAAATTCAAATTATGCCTTGATAGAATTCACTAATATGACTTGCTTGTACTTTGATCACCAATTGGCTTTGACCTAAAACACTTGAAACCTTACTTGCATACGGCCCAAAATTGCCCCTTATCCTTGAAAACCAATTCGATCTTAGATTAAAGCAAACATAACCTGGAGATGCACCATATTTTCCTTGGATTGAGAATGATCATTCTTGTTTTAACCATACGACCTCAGTGTCACACTTGGCATATGGCTAAAATCTTTTTGATTATAGCTTAAAATTAGTTTAAAGCCAATTGATCATGTCTTGACTGAATAACCATAAAACTAGAGCCTCAATCTTCCTTATCCCTTCTTGAAATCATAGCAGACCCAACACAAGCTAGTAAGCATTTCAAACACATGCCAAACCCTTATGAACTGAATTTTAGAGTCAACACGAAAATTTGGTGTAGAAAACATACAATAGGTAGGACAAATTTGGGGTATGACAGTCTGCTTTAATGGTTAAGGAGTGGGAGCTTTTGGAAGCTTTTAGGGACTTGAGTTTGGTGTGTGAGGTGACGTCCGACAGCGTGAGGCTGGGTATGCTAAAGGTTACTAATGATTTTCTGATGACTGTTAGTGAGAAACAGAAGCTGGATGTGAAATTTGTGGATTTGATATTGTTTGGAGGAAAAGATGCGAATAGTGATTTTAAAGTGGATGTTAATGGTGTTTTGAGGTTCCGTGGTCGAATTTGTATTCCAGATGATTCAGATTTGAAAAGGATGATTTTAGAGGAAGGACACCGGAGTAATTTGAGTATACATCTGGGAGCTAATAAAATGTACCAAGATTTGAAGAAGATTTTCTGGTGGTCTGGATTGAAAAGAGATGTGGCTCAGTTTGTGTATGCGTGTTTGACGTGCCAAAAGTCGAAAGTGGAACATCAGAGACCTAGTGGTTTGTTGCAACCGTTGGATATTCTTGAGTAGAAATTGGATAGCATTTCTATGGATTTTGTAACAGGGTTGCCGAATACACTGTGGGGGCATAATGCTATTTGGGTGGTGGTGGACAGACTGACTAAATCGGCGCATTTCATTCCGATTGACATCAGTTTTTCTTTGGAGAGGTTAGCTGAGATTTATATCGGTGTGATTGTGAAGCTGCATGGTGTTCCGTTGTGTATTGTCTTGGATCAAGATTCGAGGTTTACCTCGAGATTTTGGGAGAGTTTACAGAAGGCGTTGGGTTCTAAGTTGAGGTTGAGTTCGGCTTATCATCCTCAGACGGATGGCCAGACGGAGAGAACAATTCAGTCGTTGGAAGATTTGTTGAGGGCTTGTGTTCTTGAACAAGGTGGTGCGTGGGATAGTTATCTTGCGTTGGTGGAATTCACGTATAATAACAGTTTCCATTCTAGTATTGGAATGACACCTTTTGAAGCACTGTATGGACGAAGATGTCGAACACCGTTGTGTTGACACGAATCTGGTGAGAGTTCGGTGGTTGGACCCGAATTGATTCAACAGACTACAGGCAAGGTGAAGCTTATTCGTGAGAAAATGAAGGCTTCTCAGAGTAGGCAAAAGAGTTATCATGATCGTAGAAGGAAGGATCTAGAGTTTCAAGAGGGCGATCATGTATTTCTGAGAGTTACACCGGTAACGGGTGTGGGTCGTGCATTGAAGTCGAAGAAACTTACTTCTCGGTTTATTGGTCCTTACCAGATATCCGCGAGAGTGGGTGCTGTGGCTTATCGGGTGGCGTTGCCGCCGAATCTGTCAAATTTGCACGACGTGTTCCATGTTTCACAGCTTCAGAAGTATGTTCCGGATCCGTCGCATGTGATTCTGATGGACGAGGTTGAGGTAAGGGAGAACCTTACGGTTGAGGCATTACCAGTGAGGATTTTGGATCGCGAGTTGAAGCGGTTAAGAGGCAAGGATATTGCACTCGTGAAGGTAGCGTGGGGAGGCGCTGCTGTGGGCAATTTGACTTGGGGGTTGGAGAGTCGGATGCGGGAGTTGTATCCAGAGTTGTTCGTCTCAGGTAATATTTTCGAGGACGAAAATTTCTAAGTGGGGGAGAGTTGTAACGCCCCAGTTTTGTCCATTTTATTTAATCGAGTCGTTTTGATTATTTTTATTATTATATTATTTTATTTTTTACTTTTATTTGGAAATATATTATTTTTCATTGTTGTGATATTTTATCGCGTTTTGGGAGCGTTTGCGAGATATTTGAGTGTAGGGGTATTTTGGTCTTTTCATTTATTTTTGTAAAGTTAGAAACATAAGAGAAAAGAAAGAGAGAAAAATAGAGAGAAATAAAAAGAGAAGAAGAAAAAGGGAAAGAAAAGAGAAAGAAAGGAGAAAGAGAGAAAACTTGGAAAAGAAGAAATTGAAACAACCGACTTTCCAAACACGATTAAATCGGGTAAGGGTGCGAAACTTGATTATTATATACTTGTGTATGATTATGTATGTATGTTTTTGGTTGATATTGGATTGCAATTGAATATAGAGTGAAAAACCATAATATGTGGAAATTGTTACAATTCGATTAAATTGTGTCGGAAATCATGTTTTCAGGTCCCTTATTGTTGATACATGTTAGATACATGTTGTTAGGCATTCTATTGGTAATTTTCTGGTGTTTAGGTGAAAATTTGGATTGATTTTGGGTTGAAAACGCAGAAAAAATTATGCATAAAATTATGGTTTTTTCACTGCCCGTACGCGTATCACCCAAGGCAATACGCGTATTGGTTAAGGCAATACGCGTATGGCATTGAAGAAAGGTGGGCAATACGCGTATGGAGTTCCATTTTCTCGGCCATCTGCCCATTTGCGTAATGGTACGCGTTAGATTTTAGGCAATACGCGTATGAAGTAGGGCAATACGCGTATTGGGGTTTTTAGTGGGAATTTTGGGGAAAATTGGTCTCTGCCCATACGCGTATCAAGTTGGGCAATACGCGTATGGAATGGGCGAGGGAGCAAGGCAATACGCGTATGGCTAAGGGCAATACGCGTATGGCCAGGAAGATTACAAAATGTGGTTTTTCGCGATGTCTTTTCTTGTTTAGTCCGTAACTTGTGTTCCGATTATCTGTTTTTAACATTCTTGGTATCGTTGAATAGCTATTGAACTGTACTTTCTTATGATGATGGTTTTGAGATTGTTGCCCAATTTAATTATGTCAGGAATTTGGAATAGTGTCGTTTTGTCGACTTTTGTCGTTGTAATTGTGTGTAATTGATGTGTATCATGCAATGTGCTGTTGATATGGATATGGTATGACTTGTGTGCTGTTGTATAGTGTAAATGCATGTGTTTAGATGGTGTGATGATGGTTTGTGGCCGTATGGCAAATAAATGCATTGTTTTGGGCTTGAATTGCAAAGCATGATTAATGTTGAGTGAGATGATTGCATATATGCGTGCATTTGAATGTCATGAGTCATTATTGTATGCCAAGCATCATGATATGCATTCTTGTGATGTCGTGTGCCCTAGTGGGTGTGAGTGATGAACCGATTCCAGAGGGAATCCGCTATAACATCGTGCGCCTTATACAAAGAGGACTGAAAGCGATGATTATAGACGATCGTGCGCCTTATACAAAGAGGACCGAAAACGATCGGATCGTGCGCCTTATACAAAAGGACCGAAAGCGATCCATAAACGTCGTGCGCCTTATACCAAGAGGACCGAAAGCGACGGGGAACATCGTTTTCCCGACGGGGAGTTACACTAAGTAACAAGCGATGGTTCCAATAGTTCCTGAGTGAACTAGTGTTGAGATGATGGATGGATAGTACCACATATGCATTGCATAGAGTCGTGGTGTCGGTCTCTGTGCATTTGCATAAATCATGAATGGATTGATTTTGTGTGGATTTGTGAATGGAATTGATGAGTTGAGATATATATATATATATATATATATGGTGTTGATAAATGCATTTATTTGATTATATATGCCTTGGTGATGGATATATGATGATATGCATTGTGTTGTTTTGTGTTTGGATTCTGGTATAAGTGTGGTGAGAATATTATATGTGTATTTTGGTGTTATTATATAATTATATGCAATTATATTATGATTGTGTTTCTCACCCTTCTGCTGTTTTGAATGCTCTATGAGGCATTGCAGATTAGTTTGCTGGAGGTCTTTTTGTGAAGCTTAGATCTTCATTCTTTTGTCGGTCGGCTCTGATATGTGGCACCGGGTAGTTAGGGAGACCGTTGGTGATTTGTGTGTTTATGTACATGTTCTTTTGGGATTGTACATGTATGATTGTATTTAGCAGACAAACTTTTCATGATATATATATATATATATATATATATATATATATATATATATATATATATATATCATATGAGAATGACATTTTTATGTGAGAACATGAGAATGAATCTGAACCATTAAATTTTAAAATAAAGGGTGGAGATTATGTGTCAGATTTTTTTCTCTCTCCTCCATCATTTATTTTAATAATGGAGGAGAGAGAAAAACAAAAACCACACATAATCTCCACCATTTATTTTAAAATCTATTGGTTCAGATTCATTCTCATGTTCTCACATAAAAATGACATTCTCATAGGATATGAACCCTATATATATATATATATATATATATATATGAGATTTCAGTACAGATTTTCCGCTTTTATTCTGTATCTGAATTGTGGGTAGTAGGAACTAAGTTCCTCTGTTAATTGCTACCTGATTGTTGCATATCTTTATGGGCAGGTTTATGTGTATTTTGTTTCAAATTGATGTGACACCTCAGTCTATGCCATGAATGTTTTATTACACTCTGATGAATTTTTTTATCGCTTTAATAGCTTGGGGGTGTTACAAGAAACGTATCATATGAGAATGTCATTTTTATGGTAGAACCTTATATATATATATATATATATATATATATATATATATATATATATATATATATATATATATATATATATATATATATATATATATATATATATATATATATATATATATATATATATATATATAAATATGAGAATAAATAAGAACCATCAGATTTAAAAAGGAAAAATTGAGATTAAAAGATATTTTTAAAATTTGATTAATGATTTCTCTTTTCTCTTAATGACACATGATTTATTGAAAACCACAATTTAACCTCAATTTTTTTTTTAAATTTGATGATTCTTATTCATTCTCACTAAATAAACCCGTGTATATATATATATATATATATATATATATATATAAAATTAAATTTGATGTAAATTTTTATTATCTTATAAGTTGAAAAGATGATTAATTAATATGGGACTAAGAAAAAAAATCAAAAGTATGACTTTAATAAATCATTCTTTTATTTTTTTGGATAGCGTGACACATGATTTTAATCATTTTAAAAATTTAAAAATAAAGAAATTTAAGATTTTTAATAAATAGTTCTAGTACAATAGTGTAATATAATATTTATTATTAAATTTATTCAATTATATGAATAATAAAATTGAGTTTTAAAAACACTTTATTTTTCAAACATAACATACAAAAATCTGTTAATATTTTCTATTTATTTAAAAGACATTATGTGAAACTTCTCTACTTTTATGTGTTGCATATAGAGGAGAGAAGTGTGAGAACATTTAATTATTATGAGAAATGAAAACAAGTAATCACAATTATGCAATTTTTATTCATTGAATTTAATGGACATAATTAATTTTTCTTTCTATGATTGCCAATATTTTTAATTTATACAATATTTTCCGAAACTTAATTAAAGAAACAAAATATTTAATTTGCTATCTTTTGAAAATAATGGAAATTGATTAAAAATAATTTTATAAATGATATTTGTTATTGATAATTAATATTTTAATATGTATTCTCGTACTAATAAAAAATTAAAAATAATAATATTGATGATAATGAATTTAATAATATATATTAAAAATGTAATATATAAATCATATATTTATTATTTAATAATTAAAATTTTATTATTCAAAAAACAATTTCACAATAATCTATGGTAATCATTTAAAAATAAGAGAAAAAAGAATATGCACTTACAATGTAGAATATTTTTACACTGTCAACCAATTACGGACGTTTATCCCGCCACGTCACACGTTTAATTTTAAAATACTGATATGACATGACAGAATGTTATAATTCTATTGGATGATGGTGTAAAACTAGTTTACACTGAGAGTGCACTACCTTTAATCTCTAAAAATAATTAGATATTAACTAAAACTATATACATTTATTTTTTGTATCCAAAAAAAAAAAATCAAATAATTACATATTAATATTAAACATTGTTAAAGGTGTATATTTATTTATATTAATTACATTTTGAAACTAATGATAAGCCCATAAAACAATTCATATAATAATATAGTTATATTTGACTTGTTCAAAAACAACATTTTTATAATAAATACGTGTATTTACTTTTACTTATTACTGACTTTTGAAAATAATGATAAGTTAATGAATAAAATTTTTATAAATAATAATTTTATTTAATAATTAAGATATACTTATATTAATGACTGTGGTCGATATATAGGGCCCGTTTGATTTGTTTTGTTTTTAAATAATTTTTATAGTGTAAAATAAATTTGTGAAAAAAAAATTTACAAAGAAACTTTTCATAAAAGCTTCAAATAAAAATTTGGTTTGAATAGTAATTCTTAAAATGTTATTTTAGGTATTTCATCATTTTATCAAAATCTTTTTTGGATATCAAAATTTCAAAAAATCACTTAATTTTGAAGCTATTTCAAATAGTTTTTCATAAAAATCTTTTTTTAAATACGGCTTTTTGAAAAAATTGTGATTTTGACTATGTTTTGAATTTCAATAATGTGTATGAATGTTATAGAATATCAAAATTAGTCTTTTAATTTATAAAAAATAAATGAAAAAAAATTTGTAATATTTTAAAAAACGTTTTTGTAGAATCCATTTTAAAAAATACAAAGAAAAAAATCGATTTTTTTAAAGGTAAAACAAACTGGCCCATAATCATATGGAATGTATATGGATTAAAAAAAGGAGAAGAGAAAGCCTTGGTCTACTAATTTAGATTTTTTTTTTCAATAAGCAAGATTTCATTAAAAGCGAGAACAATGGGTTCTCGAACCCACTTACAGAAAAAGGGCGAGACGAGGCTCGACGAAGAAAATTACAAACCAATTAAGCCTTAGGACAAGAATAACAAAAGAATTTTGCTAAACTCATAAAAACTAAAATTGAATCGAGTAATTTTTCCGATAAAAGACCACCTCCACACCAACGCTTTGATATCCCACACCATATCCAAAACAATCCACCTATCATTCCTAAAGATAATTCCATTCCTCAAAAACCAAATGTACCAAGAGGTTGCCAACCAAATACTTCCTTCCTTCCCTTTCGACACCTTATTCCTTTTACAAAAATTGGATCACTTTAAGAAACTTTCTTAAATATTACTAGTGAAAAAATCCACAAAACCAATCCAATCGGCCACTTCCTTCAACACCAATTTAGCCACTACACAATTAATTAAAATATGCTTCAAGGATTCATTCACATTTTGACAAAAAACGCACTTCGAATCGCTATCCGGGAAAGAACACCCTCTAATAAAGAGGGCATCCTTAGTGGGAAGCCTATTCAAGAAGCACCTCCAACCAAAGGCCTTAATCTTATAAGGAACCACCAACTTCCAAATATAAGAAAAACCAACATCAAAATTATTAACCGGTCCGAAAGGAATACGGTCACTACTAAGAATTCCATAAAAATTTCTTACCGAAAATCCATCTTCCGTGTGCGACGCCCAAACCGGCTCATCCCGACCGACTCCCTCCACCCGATGCTCATCCAATAGCGCACATCATTGCTGCAGATCGGGGGTAGCAGTCCCGACTGCATTTCGGTTCACTCCCAAGTCCCCCCAATGCCATCCATCATCCCCCACCCACCCATACAAGCCACCGAGACATCCTTAAGACCCAATAAATTGAAAATACAAGGAAATTTATCCTTCAAACATAAGTCATCTATCCAACGAGCATGCCAAAAAGAAGTAGCAAACCCATTTCCAATTTTAACATTATAATTCGAAGCAAATAAATTCTCCGAAAAACCTTTATCTAAACCATACACATCCCTCCACCAAAAGGAAAAATTAGAGGATCTATCATTAGATTTCCCATATTCCAACACCTTTAAGTTAATATCATCATAAATTCATTCACTATCCTCCATCTCCATTTATTAAGAAGTGCCACATTAAAATCATCCACCCTTTTCAAACCAAACCCCCATTTGTCTACCGGTAAATACACCTCCTTCCAACTCACCCAATGAATTTTCCTCCTAACCTCCTTACCCCCCCCCCCCCCCCCCCAAAGGAAATTACTTTGGATCCTAGTGATCTCTTTAATCACCTTCACCGGAGCTTTATAAAAAGAAAGCATAAAGATCGATAAACTTGATAAACCAAAGAAAAAGTGTTCGAAGAGAAACCAATAAGAATTCCAAGAAAAACAAACTTACTATCTTCCCTTCTACAAGAAAGGAAAAAAGAAGCCGCCTCCATAAAACGAGAGCTAATATTAATACCTATAAGTTTACTTTTGTGAAAATTAATTCCCTAACCTCTTCCCTCCTTATTAGCTAAGTCCACCACTTCATTTGCCACTAATACTCCATCAAGCATTTGTCTTCCCGGAATAAAGGCACTTTGGCTATTCAAAATGATCGAATCCAAGATCAGTTTTAATCTACCCGCCAAAAGCTTGGAAATCGCCTTGTAAACATAACCTACAAGACAAATCGGCCTAAAATCATCCAAACTAAGAGGATTAGATGATTTAGGAACCAAAGTCAAGAAGGAAGAAATAAATGATTTAGATAAAATAGCTCCGGAATGGAAGCTTTGAAAGCAACCGATAAAATCCTCCTTCATAAAATTCCAACACTTCTTAATAAAAAGGAAAGAATAACCTTCGGGCCCCGGACTTTTGTTTCCATCACAACTCCACACCGCATCTCTAATTTCCTCCTCCGAGAAAGGCACTTCAAGAAAAGAACGATCCAAAGCCTTTAAACCAAGAAATGAGATTCCATCTAAAGATGGTCTATCAAAATCCGGCTCACTAAATTTCGAACAAAAATGGTTCCTAACTTCCTCCTTCACCTCCTCCACTTCATGAATAATACAATTTTCCAATAAAATAGATCCGATGAAATTCCGTCTCCTCCTCTCTTTCAGCACTCTATGAAAATACTTACTATTCAAATCCCCATCATTTAACCATTGAAGTCTTGATTTTTGAATGAGCATATTCTCCTTAATCTTGTGATTCAACCAAAACTTACTACTAGCCAACTCCTTTTTCTTCAAAAAATCGTCCTCCTCCATCACCCCAATATCGAGGTCTACATCATCACCTTCATTAATTTCCCCTCCAAATCGACTTTCCCAAAAATATTAGTATTCCACCATTTGAGACTACCCTTCAACAACTTTAATTTCTCCTTCAAAACGTAATCCCCCTTTTCCTCTACCACAATCTTCTTCCACTCCTTTTCCATAAAGTCAACAAAATTACCATTACAAAACCATTCATATTAACTCTAAATGGTTTAGGACCCCAATCCGATTTATCAACTATTAGCCAAATCGGACATTGGTCCGAAATATCCCTCGGCCCAATCAATTGTCCTACCGCCCCCAACTATCAACAATACCATCCGTAACTAGGAAACGATCAATCCTACTCTTCACAAATCCGCCGCTCCCATACCAACTATACTTTTTCCCTTTACAAGGTAAATCCACCAAATTTTCTTCATTAATAAAACCATTGAAATCTCTCCATTCCATACGCGAGCCAAAAGCATTTCTACCTCTCCTCTCATGAGAACTCTTGACGCGTTAAAGTCTCCACCAAAAACCCACTCTCCCTCCCTAAAATTAGACTTTAAATCTAATAGCCTCCTCCATAAATTCCTTTTCATCTCCCACGAACATGGCGAGTATATGTTGACTATGTTGTAAACGAGATTCTTCCATCTAACCTTGATTCCCAAGTATCCCAAACCTTTGAAACTACATAACACCTCCACCAAATTAACTTTCCAAATCACAAGAACACCCCCCCCCCCCCCCCCCCCCCCCCCGATAATCCATTCGAATTAACAAAAGAAAAATCCACCTCCTAATTCCCCCAAAAACTACGGCCAACTCCCTCCGTCATAGCCTGAATCTTCGTCTCTTGAATCATGAAAAGGCCCGCCTTACCTCTAGAAATAATGTATGCAATTCTTCTTCTCTTGATACGACTGCCTCCCCCTCTAATGTTCATTTATCCCACTATCATTTCAAAGAAATCAAGGCCACCTTCCCTCCTAGTAATTTTATTTTATCTCTTCTCTCCATTTCTACTATTCTTCTTTGAAAATCACCTTTGTTATCCCCCTTTACAACCCCTAAATTAGAAATTGCATTCAAAAATTTTCCTCCAAGGTTGGTGTCTAAATTTTCCAAAATCTTCTTATTGCATCTATTAATTCCCGTCACTTCCGATTGGTCACCATGAAAAATATTCACCCTATTATGCTCCTTCGAAAGAGACCCATCCACATGCTCCGAAGCACCCTCCAGTAACAATTTACCTTTACCATTCTGCGCCTCTTTCTGTTTCCTTCCTTTGAATACTTTTCTTTTTTTGTGACGTCTTCTCATTAAATCTAAAGGAAGTTATTGAATGTGTATGCATGCAATAAACAATATTTGGTCAAAAAGATATTTTTTCATTAATTGAAGCTGAGGATTACAAAACATTGTCTCATAAGAAACTTCTAATGTTTAGTATAGGTCCCCATCTAAGTCATCTTGAGCCTTATGACAAAAATAGTCGTCATAGCCTATGTCTAGCTCATCTTCATCAATGTCTTCATCTTCTGCCTATGGGATTGGACGGTAGAAAAGCTTGTTGGACCGTCTTCTCTTCTTTGATCTCTTTGTTATGTTTCTTTTGGGCTTCATCATAGCTCCTAATGAACCTACTCCTGTAGGTTGTGTTGGAGCTGCTGACAATGCTTGTTCATAAGTGAGTCTTGTAGAGGGCAAAGGCCCAGTGGTAGATACTTCAGAAATAACTCGTTTCTGAATGTCTTGGAGATCTTGTCTCGTAGAGCTCTGGGAGATTTATGTTACCACAAAAATCTTATGACTCTCAGTTGATGCTTCCATGATTCTAATGGATGTTGATGAAAATGAACTAGGTTTGGACTGCTTTTATAATGAGTTCTGTGCAACTCAGACGTCTGATTTAATCCTTCTTGATTCTTGGCACAGCAACGACCATTAAAATTTCAAGGCATGCACTATACAATCCTTAATGACCCCATGTTACTTGATAGTTTTTCAATTCCTTGGAAACTGATTATGTAAAGATGATCTATGATGCATTTATGATTGTAATTCTTTTCTTCTTCTCTTTTTCCTTTTTCTTTTTGATGTGACAAAAGGGGGAGAAATTATGGTAAATATTTAATTATAAACTGGACCCATTGAGCACCTATTCAGTTGTACATATTGGTCATTTATTATTTTGTCGTTTACATTTCTGTTTTTATGATTATCTTGCCTGAGCGACACATTTTAACTTTCTTGTACATAGAACTAAGGAAGAGCTTAAAAACCTCAGCCTTAGCCTATCATACTCAGAAAGAGCTTACAAACCTTGTATTCTGATGTTGTCAAAGGAGGTTAAAATATTATTTTTGGTTTTATTAAATATGGAAATAAGGGGTAGCTTACAAACCTCAACCTTGGAACGGTTTGACTCAGGGGGAGCTTACAAACCTCATACTCTGATGTTACTAAGAAGACTAAATTACTTTTCTTGAGAGTAATTCCTAGTATGATGTCTATAGAACTCTGCTTTGGACCATTAGATTCAAGGGGAGATTACAAACCTCATACCCTGATGTTTCAAAGAAAATTATAACTGCCCAACATTGTCCTTTAAATACTTGTGTTTGTTATCATAAAAAAGGTGGAGATTGTTAGAACAAGATTTGTTCATGACATATTTTCCTTGGGTTTTGATGATAACAAAGTATTGAAAAAACAATGGTTTAATTGTGTGTTACATGTGTGCAGGTTCTAATACTTGTAAATATTATGGTCAGAACTTATTCTACATTAAACACACTTTGAAAGTTTCTAAATTACTAGCTTCTGGTGGCAGAATATGAAGAACACTTGCTAAGTGAAGTCTGGTGTAGACTCTGAATCTGAAGGTCTCAACATCATAAGAAGCAACATAATTGTCTCTACACTTAGTGAATGTAAATTGGCCTCTGGTACTCTTCAGAGTTGGTGATAAAGCTGAAGTTGTCTATACTACAGAAAGCAAGTTGTATTGGCAAATCAGTTTGTCAGTTAGATTCTAAAAATTGCAAGGCTCAAGAAAAGCTGAGATGCTTTATAGATATCTACTCTCAACGTCTCTATCAGTACAAAATCTCTTGCAGACACAAAGGTTAAACATGTTACACATTGGATCAAGAACTTCTAGTGTATCTATTTTCAACGACTCTTGTACTATGGAATAACAGCAAAGACTCTTGATCAAGTTACCTCTTCAACCAATAGTTTTTGAAAAGGCTATAAATATGGATGAAGATTTAAAATGAATCTTTAAAAAGGATCAACCAGAAGAAGGTGTAACAAGATCATCAATTATCAACTCAATGTATATGCATATTTTTTTGATGTAGGTTGTAATTGTAAAAACCTTAAGATTTCTTACACACTGAATATCTTAGAAATCTTAAGAGTTTTAGGTCTTTATTATGGTGATTTCCCATACCTTTGATACTTGTATCATGTATACCTTGTTCTATATTCTGCTGAGCTTGTTCAGCAATTTAGATAAAAGTCTTGTGTCATTGGGATACAAGAAAGGAAGTCTCGAGCCAAGATGCTTGAGCCACGTAAGTGTCTTGCTATGTGCTTGAGCTGTGAAAGTCTTAATCAAGTGGATTGATTAAGTAGAAGTCTTATATCATTGGGATACAGGCAAAGAAGTCTCGAGCCAAGATGCTTGAGCCACGTAAGTCTCTTTCTATATGCTTGAGCAGTGAAAGTCTTAATCAAGTAGATTGATTGAGCAGGAAAGTCTTGAGCTAGTGTGGCTTGAGCAAGATAGTCCAGTGCATGGAATTAGGAGCACTAAGTCTTGGCCACTGGGGTGCAAGCAGAGAAAAGCTCGTTTCATGTAACCTGGAGCTGAAGTCTTGGGCATGATGGGCTTGAGCAAGAATTCTCAGTACATGGAAGCGTAGCAGTAAGTCTTGGCAAGTGGTGGTGCAAGCGGAGGCTCGTTTCATGGGACTTGGAGCATAAGTCTTGGGTCTGCGGACCTCAATAAGGAAGTCTTGGGTTCGTGGAACCTGAGCAGGAAGTCTCGAGTGAGGAGCTTGAGCAAAAGTCTTGGACCTTAGGTCTGAGCAGGTGTAAAAGTCTTATACAGAACGCATAAGCGATTGTAATAATGTTTTGATTAGTGAAAATCTCTTGTGAAGCAAGGGGACTAAACTAGTCTCAATTAAGAGAGGAACCAATATAAATCTTTGTGTATTCTGCTATTATTTATTTGCTTCTGTTAACATTCCGCTGCTAAGAATTAACTAGAATCTGAACACCAGTTTAGATTCTGAACTCTAATAAGATACAAACTAATAAAACAAAAAACATAATTCAACTCTCTCTTCTTGTGTACTTTTCTCACCTTCAGTTATTTCCTAAAAAAATTCATAACAAATGTATCATGACCACAATTGATGCAACATAAACTATATTTTACACTAATTTTCCACAATATCAAGATCGTGAGACTAACACAACTGCGATTCACCATGACAGAAGCACATGTTCTACAAGTAACATCTTTAGTTTTCTACTTAGTTTTGTCTATATACTCGTGGCAAGTTGTTATTGTAATAATTACCAATATACTAACTTAAACTATGAACAGTGAACGTGTTTTGTCTAATACGTAGCAAACTTTGTTTGAACAATTTCTCATTGTTTCTAGGGTACTTACTACTAGGGAAAAAAATATTACTGCACAATAAAGCAAAATTCAAATAAACTGATCAACAAAGAGGAAATTCTAAAGGTACAATAAAGCTTAATTCAAATAAAATTGTAAACTATTATCATAACTATAAAATTATAAGGGCGTTAAATAAACTCTAATTCAAATATACTCACAAAATTCAAATTGAATCAGATATGGATAACTTTGATACCACTTCTTAGATCTGTTCGTAATCTTATAATTTCTATCGATATAGAAATCAAGAACATAACTCTAAAATAATTCCTATGAGTCGATATACCATCAACTTGTATCCTTTAAACCCATATCAGAATTCACTCAAAGAAAAAAAGCGGAAACGTACCAGAGTTTGTCATTGGGAATCGCGGAAGGTTTACGGGTATTTGATATTCTAATTTGTAGAGTTTCTTTATAGCTCCTTGAATCTCATCTAATAAGGATGAAGAGAGAATTTTTTTTCTTCTGATGAGCCGTTTTCACGTTCACTACAAATGGGGACCATAACCCCTATAAATAACCTTAAGGTTATTTCTTAGTTTTCAATATTCTAATTTGCCTCCTCATCATATTAGATATTGAGTTATGGTATCCACACAATAATCTGACCACTCAAAACATTTATGCTTTTAGCCACAGACTTAATATTATATTAATTAGACCCCTTTAAGTCTTGACTAATTAAAAGATGACACTAACACCTTAAATGTTATATTTGTGACCCAAAATTCTAACAATCCCTACCACATAGGCATTTAACATTTTTTTCTAAAAATTTAACGAAAGGGATCAATTAGGCTAACAGAACAGTTTTTAAGGAACTATAATATAATGTTTTTTTAATTAATGGACAGAAGCGAAATAAAAAATTAAGTTAAGGGACCAAAAGATGAATTAAGCCTAAATATACTTTTTCATCAATTAGCAAGATGTCAACTACTTGTTTTTTAAATTGAAACTAAATTATATATATATATATATATATATATATATATATATATATATATATATATATATATATATATATATATATATATATATATATATATATATATATATTCTAATGGAGAGAGAAAAAAACTATACATAATCTCCACCATTTATTTTAAAATCTAATGGATCAGATTCATTCTCATGTTCTCACATAAAAATGACATTTTCATAGGATATGAACTCATATATATAGAAAACGTATCATATGAGAATGTCATTTTTATGTGAGAATATTAGAATGAATCTGAATCATTAAATTTTAAAATAAATGGTGGAGATTATATGTCCTTATTATTTTTCTCTCTCCTCCATCATTTATTTTAATAATGGAGGAGAGAGAAAAAAAATCATACATAATCTCCACCATTTATTTTAAAATATAATGGATCAGATTCATTCTCATGTTCTCACATAAAAATGACATTCTCATAGAATATGAACCCTTATATATAGGAAACGTATCATATGAAAATGTCATTTTTATGTGAGAATATGATAATAAATCTGAACCATTAAATTTTAAAATAAATGGTGGAGATTATGTGTCATTATTTTTTCTCTCTCTCCTCCATCATTTATTTTAATAATGGAGGAGAGAGAAAAAAAATCTTACATAATCTCCACCATTGATTTTAAAATATAATGGATCAAATTCATTCTCATGTTCTCACATAAAAATTACATTCTCATAGGATATGAACCTATATATATATATATATAATGTATCATATGAGAATGTCATTTTTATGGTAGAATATGAGAATGAATATGAACCATTAAATTTTAAAATAAATGGTAGAGATTATGGGTCATTGTTTTTTTCTCTCTCCTCCATCATTTATTTTAATAATGGAGGAGAGAAAAAAAACCATACATAATCTCCACCATTTATTTTAAAATCTAATGGATCAGATTCATTCTTATATATATATATATACATACATCAAAGGAAATATAATACATGAATTCCACATTTGGTACTGAAATATACAATAAGTTCCTAGTAACATCGTATACATAAAAATGCCCAAAATAACCTAATACAACCACCGGCATGTTATATGTACAAAATGTTCAAAAGATAAAACTAAGAACTAGATCACTAAGGATCTCAAAAAAAAACTCCACAACGGAAGCAAAGCCATCAGATAAGTAAGGATAGTCACACGGCCTTATCCTTACCCTTCGTGGAACCTGCAGTACCTGTGATCTAAACAACAACAGTGGGGTAAGATACATCAAATCTCAGTGAGTTCCCTATCTTAGAGTCCTCTCGGTTCTACAAGGTGCTAATAGACCTAACTCAAGTCAAAAGGGAGGGGAAGTGACTTCGAGTACACACACACTATATGGAAACATGCTATGAGTTCATCAACTCACAATATCACTAATCGGTAATCACACCAAGGCATCCCCTGTTCCCGTCCGCTTCTACGTCTAGAAGTCGACCCGAGTCATGGATCCCGGTAACCTACTTGACATATGAATGAATTCGGGTTCTATGGGCCATTAACCGTTATGAACCGTCACTTCACACGGGCCATTAACCGTCACAAGCATACGCTCCCAGAGCGCCATTCGTACTGCACGCGGGAATCAAACCTGCCAAGTAGTTGTGCACATGTTTCAGAGGAGCTCGAGACTCATGAAACGCACTCGCAAAAATAACCGGTTACGATTACGTGATCGCACACAAACGTGAATGTATTCGACAATCACAAGGCCATTATGCCTTATCACAACCAAACGGTTAACACGCATGTTCCATACTAGTGTCTATTCATTCTATAGTTTACAGACATTGTTTATGGTAATACTCCTCACTCTACCTATGTCATATTTTAGCATGCATACTTATTCAACAACAATTACCCATATTTAAACGATAAAATTCGACAAAACAACACTATTTCAAAAATCCCGACATAATTAAATCGGCCAACAAATCTTAAACCATTTTAATAAGAAAGTATATTCTGTTAGCTTTCCAATGATATCAAGAATAGTAAAAATGGATAACCGAGTCAAAAGTTATGGACATAACGAGAAATAGTATCACGAGAAAACACAATTTTACAATTTTCCTGACTGTACGCGTATTGCCTTGTGCCGTACGCGTACGACCTAGTTGGTTCGCCCAGCCATACGCGTATTGGCCAAAGTGATACGCGTATGGGCAGAGGCTGTTTTCCCTTTAAAAATTCCATTTTTTCCTCCAATACGCGTATTGCCCAAACCATACGCGTATTGCCTCCTCCATACGCGTAACGCCCAAAATCCTTCACTTCCATACGCGTATTGCCCAACTCAATACGCGTATGGCCCTGTGTGGTACGTGTACGGACAGGTGAAACCCAGAAATTTTTCTGCAGACAAGTTCTGCTACGGGTTGATCCAATTCAACCCCAAAATCCCATTTTTCCCCAATCAAAATACACAAACATGCTATAATCGTAACAACCAGTATCACATGTAATCAATGATCGAATATCAGCAGTTAGATTATGATTCTATTGTAAAATTTCTCATTTCCTAACCATGTCAAAACTACTCTAAACTCAATAAAACTCTACTCTAAAGCATCTAACTAGAACCCACCTGGATTACAAGATGAGGAGGTTGAAGCTGAGATGAAAAGATGAAGATTGGTTGATGATTGATGACCTAGAGCTCTTGAGAGAATTTCTCTTCTCTTCTCTTCCCTTTCCTTCCTTTTCTTTTTCCATCCTTTAGTTTTCTATCTTCTTTCCAAATAAGGCAAAGAAAAGAAAATGAAATACACATAGAAAATATTAATTGGCAACACTACTAATTATCCAAATTATCTCTAATGCACCAATTAATAAAATTCTAAGTTTAAATAGTATTAAATCTAATCAGTCCGAGTTCGTCAGTTTACTCTAATTATTCTATCCAATAATTGCTCAAAGTACCCCGGAACCCAGTTGATCATAATAATATTATTCAAAAATGCTCACAAAATTACGGGGTATCACATCCTCCCCCCTTAAATAGAAATTCGCCCTCGAATTTAAAAGATTACCTGAATAGATGAGGATAGGCCTCCTGCATTTACGATTCCAATTCCCAAGTTGCATTGCCCGGATGCGTCTCATCCCACTGGACCTTAACAAGAGGGATCTCTTTATTTCTTAACACTTTAGTTTCTCTTCCGGTGATACGACTCGGTTGAGGCTCAAATGTCAAATCAGCTTCTATCTCAATTGTATCTGGTAAAACTGGTTGAAGAGGATCTGGGACAAATCTCCGAAGCTAAGACACATGAAAAACGTCGTGCATCTCTGACAGAGAAGGCGGTAAGGCTAATCTGTAAGCTACTTCTCCAACTCTTTCTAAGATTTGATACGGTCCCACGTATCTTGGACTTAACTTCCGCGATTTAAATGGTCCTTTCAATCTCAATCTCGGAGTAACCTTCAAAAATACATGATCACCCTCATCAAACTCTAACGGTCTCCTACGGTTGTTCGCATAGCTTTTCTAACGATCTTGGGCTTGTTTAATCTTTTCCCGAATCATTCTAATCTTTTCTGTGGTCTCGTGAATAATCTCGGGTCCCAAAATTCTATCATCGCCAACCTCCGTCCAACACAATGGCGTTCGACACTTCCTACCATACAACGCCTCATAAGGTGCCATACCAATACTTGCATGATAACTGTTATTATAAGAGAATTTGATCAACAGTAAAAGTTCTCTCCAATTTCCCCCACTTTCAAGCACACAAGCTCTTAACATGTCCTCCATGGTTTGTATTGTCCGTTCCGTCTGACCGTCCGTTTGCGGATGATTCGACGTACTCAAACACAACCTCGTTCCCATGGCTTGTTGAAAAGCTCTCCAAAATCTGGAAGTAAATTTTGAATCTCTATCCGAAACAATACTAGTAGGAATACCATGTAATCTTACTATCTCTGAAATAAACAACCTTGCGAGATGACTCGCCTTGTAGGTAGTCTTCACAGCTAAGAAATGCGCGGATTTCGTTAACCGGTCCACAATTACCCAAATTGAATCATAGCCACCCTGCGCACGGGGCAAACCCACTGCAAAGTCCATTGAAATACTCTCCCATTTCCACGTCGGAATTTCTAAAGGTTGCAACAAGCCACCCGGCCTTTGGTGCTCAATCTTCACTTGTTGGCACACCGCACATTCCGACACATACATCGCAATATCTCTTTTCATCCCGGACCACCAATAGTCCCTCTTTAAATCTTGATACATCTTTGAAGCACCAGGATGTATAGTAAAAGCACCCTTATGCGCTTCTTCCAAAATCCTCCATTTTAACTCCGTGCTATCCGGAACACAAACCCTTTGGTTAAACAAAATAGTTCCGTCGGTAGCTCGCACAAAACCCGGTTGTAGTAACACTTCCTGTAACTTCTCGTCTAACCCTTGCTCTTGCTGGATTTCTTCCCTGAGAATAGAAGAGACATTCAAATTCCCCATGACTACACAATTTGGAGTCCAGTTAAATTGAAGATTTAGATCTCTAAACTTTTCCATTAAGGTATATTCTAACATCATCAACTCGGCATTATGCAACACCTTCCTACTCAAAGCATCCGACACCTTATTCGCTTTACCCGGATGGTACTTCAGTTCCAAATCATAATCCTTCAAATATTCCATCCACCTCCTTTGACGTATATTCAATTCTTTCTGATCAAACAAGTACTTTAAGCTCTTGTGGTCACTAAACATCTCAAAACGTACACCATACAAATAGTGACGCCACACTTTCAAGGTAAAAACAACTGCCGCCAATTCTAAATCATGCGTCGGGTAATTCTCTTCATGGACTTTCAACTGCGTGAAGCGTAAGCCACTACATGTCCATTCTGCATTAACACTCCGCCTAAACCCTTCTTCGATGCATCACAATATACCTCATATGACTTGCTAGGATCAGGAATAACCAAAACAGGAGCGGTCGTCAACCTCTCCTTCAAACTCCTAAAACTCCTTTCACAAGCCGAATCCCACTCATATGAATAATCCTTCCTAGTAAGTCTGGTCAATGGTAAAGCCAATTGCGAAAATCCCTTGATAAACCGTCTGTAGTAACCTGCTAATCCCAAGAAACTCCTAACTTCAGAAACATTCTTCGGTCTCTCCCAATTAATCACTGCTTCAACTTTTGATGGATCGACTGCTACACCTCCCTGGGATATGACATGACCAAGAAAATTAACCTCAGACATCCTAAACTCACACTTACTTAACTTAGCAAAAAGTTGCTTCTCTTGAAAGATGGATAAAACAATCCTTAGGTGTTCTCCGTGCTCTTGAGGATCACGATAATAAATAAGAATGCCATCAATGAAAATCACCACGAATTAGTCCAAGTAAGGTTGAAATATCCGATTCAAATAATCCATGAAAACTGCCGGAGCATTCGTCACACCGAAAGGCATCACCAAAAATTCATAATGACCATAACGGGTTCTAAACGCAGTCTTTGGTACATATGAACTCTTCACACGAATCTGATGATAACCCGACCGTAAATCAATCTTCGAGAACACACAGGCTCCTTTCAATTGATCTAACAGGTCGTCTATCCTTGGTAATGGGTATTTATTCTTGATGGTGACCTTATTCAATTGACGGTAATCAATACACAACCGCATTCCCCCATCCTTCTTCTTTACCAATAACACTGGAGCTCCCTAGGGTGAAACACTGGGTCGAACAAAATGCTTAGCCAACAGTTATTCCAATTGGTCATTTAATTCTCTTAATTCAAGTGGTGCCATCCGATACGGAGAAACGAATACTGGAGCCGTTCCCGGTATCAGGTCAATAGAGAATTCCACTTCCCGCTCCGGAGGAAAAGAAGTGATATCCTGGGGGAAAACTTCAGGAAAGTCACAAACTACCGGAATACTCAAAACTGGGATGTTATTACTCTCCTCCTTAGTAAGAATCAAAAGAACAGACGTTTCCTCCTCAAACAAGAAATTAATCATTCCAACCGTACCTTCCAAAATAGTAGTTAACACATCCTTCGAGGTAGCCTCTTCGGACGGAATAATGATCAGCTTTTCCTCACACCCAATAAACACCGAATTGGCGGAAAGTCAATCCATTCCCAGAGCAACATCCACTTTCTTAAGCGGTAAACAGATAAGATCAATATGGAAAACTCTTTCATTCACCAATAATACACAATTTTCACACATCAACGGTGTCTCTACAATCTCATCCATGGCAGTAGTAACCACCATAGGAGGAAACAAAGGAACAGCTTGCAACCCAAGTCGCTTCACGCAACGCGTGGACACAAAAGAATGCGTTGCCCCACAATCAAATAAAACAAAACAAGGATGTCCATTTACAAAACACGTACCAGCAATCAAGGAGTTATCATTCTTTGCTTTCCTCGCATCCAAGGTATACACTCGGCCGGTATTCTTCCCTTGTACCTGATTCCTACCCTGAGGACAATCTCTCGCCAAGTGGTCCACTTTCTGGCACTGATAACACCTCACACTTTCGATACGACACCGTTCGTAATGATTCTGACCACAAGTACGACACACCGGAGGTGCGCTGGTCCTAGAATTCTGAACCTGCTTTCCCTTAAAAGTTGGTTGCCTTTGCCTAAACTGTTGATTCGATCTTCCACGGTCACTTTGAGTTGCCCTGCTCAAATCTCCTTCCATTTGTACCTTTTTCAAACTGTGTTCCGCAACATAACACTGTCGTAACAATTCAGCATAGCTAGTAAATTCTCTCTGAGATACACTGTGTGAAATTTCAGCCCTTAAACCAAACAGAAACTGATCAATCTTCCACCTCTCATCAGGAGCATACATAGCCTGTCTAGAATAAGCAGCCATAACCTCGAACTTTTCCGCATAAGAAGCCACAGTCAAGTTACCTTGCCTCAGTTGTTGAAACTCGAATTCCTTCTGAGACCTCAAGGAACTTGGAAAATATTTCTCCATAAAAGTTATCTTAAACTGTTCCCATACCTTTGGTACCTCTTGAATTGTCATTAAGGCTGAAGCACTTTCCCACCACCTCATGGCAGGACCCTTCAGCAAATGAGAAGCGAAGACCACCTTGTTTTCCTCACTGCACTGAACTATTAGGAAAATCCGTTCCATACCTGATATCCATTCATGAGCCTTTACTGGATCTAATCCTCCCAGAAATTCCGGAGGATTCATACGGATGAAATCCCTAAAGGTTCCCCCTGCAGCTTCTGGTACCACCACTGGAGGATGCACACCACCAGCCATTTGTTGTACCATTTGTTGCACAAACTGATTCTGCTGTTGCTGCATCTGTTCCATAAATTGATATAAAGGAGCATTTCCCTCGTCAACCGGTAGATTAGTCCCTGCTGGAGTGGTCCTCGGTCTACCACGGTTGTTTCTGCGCCTGTCAGCCATGTTCCTGAATTTCATACAGATAGGATTAAGTTGATCAGACTCAATACCATAAATATAACAGACAAGACCAATGGCGACACGCCGCATATGAAACGGAAAGAAAACTTATTCTATTTCATGGCTAGGTCGAGGATACGACCTGCTCTGATACCAACTGTAAAGCCCATATATATATGCATACATCAAAGCATATATAATACATGAATTCCACATTTGGTACTGAAATATACAATAAGTTCCTAGTAACATCGTATACATAAAAATGCCCAAAATAACCTAATACAACCACCGGCATGTTATATGTACAAAATGTTCAAAAGATAAAACTAAGAACTAGATCACTAAGAATCTAAAAAAAAAAACTCCACAATGGAAGCAAAGCCATCAGATAAGTATGGATAGTCACACGGCCTTATCCTTACCCTTCGCGGAACCTGCAGTACCTGAGATGAAAAGATGAAGATTGGTTGATGATTGATGACCTAGAGCTCTTGAGAGAATTTCTCTTCTCTTCTCTTCCCTTTCCTTCCTTTTCTTTTTCCTTCCTTTAGTTTTCTATCTTCTTTCCAAATAAGGCAAAGAAAAGAAAATGAAATACACATAGAAAATATTAATTGGCAACACTACTAATTATCCAAATTATCTCTAATGCACCAATTAATAAAATTCTAAGTTTAAATAGTATTAAATCTAATCAGTCAGAGTTCGTCAGTTTACTCTAATTATTCTATCCAATAATTGCTCAGAGTACCCCGGAACCCAGTTGATCATAATAATATTATTCAAAAATGCTCACAAAATTATGGGGTATTACAATATATATATATATATATATATATATATATATATATATATATATATATATATATATATATATATATATATATATATATATGAGAATAAATAAGAACCATCAGATTTAAAAAGGAAAAATTGAGACTAAAAGATATATTTAAAATTTGATTAATGATTTCTCTTTTCTCTTAATGACACATGATTTATTGAAAACCACGATTTAATCTCAACTTTTTTTTTTTAAATTTGATGATTCTTATTCATTCTCACATTCTCACTAAATAAACCCATGTATATATATATATATATATATATATATATATATATATATATATATATATATATATAAATTTGATGTAAATTTTTATTATCTTATAAGTTGAAAAGATGATTAATTAATATGGGACTAAGAAAAAAAATCAAAAGTATGACTTTAATAAATCATTCTTTTATTTTTTTGGATAGCGTGACACATGATTTTAATCATTTTAAAAATTTAAAAATAAAGAAATTTAAGATTTTTAATAAACAGTTCTAGTACAATAGTGTAGTATAACATTTATTATTAAATTTATTCAATTATATGAATAATAAAATTGAGTTTTAAAAACACTTTATTTTTCAAACATAACATACAAAAATCTGTTAATATTTTCTATTTATTTAAAAGACATTATGTGAAACTTCTCTACTTTTATGTGTTGCATATATAGTAGAGAAGTGTGAGAACATTTAATTATTATGAGAAATGAAAACAAGTAATCACAATTATGAAATTTTGATTCATTGAATTTAATGGACATAATTAATTTTTCTTTCTATCATCGTCAATATTTTTAATTTATACAATATTTACCGAAACTTAATTAAAGAAACAAAATATTTAATTTGCTATCTTTTGAAAATAATGAAAATTGATTAAAAATAATTTTATAAATGATATTTGTTATTGATAATTAATATTTTAATATGTATTCTCGTACTAATAAAAAATTAAAAATAATTATATTGATGATAATGAATTTAATAATATATATTAAAAATGTAATATATAAATCGTATATTTATTATTTAATAATTAAAATTTTATTATTCAAAAAACAATTTCACAATAATCTATGGTAATCATTTAAAAATAAGAGAAAAAAGAATATGCACTGACAGTGTAAAATATTTTTACACTGTCAACCAATCACAGACGTGTATCCTGCCAAGTCACACGTTTAATTTTAAAATACTGATATGATATGGCAGAATGTTATAATTCTATTGGATGATGGTGTAAAACTAGTTTACATTGACAGTGCACTACCTTTAATCTCTAAAAATAATTAGATATTAACTAAAACTATATACATTTATTTTTTGTATCCAAAAAACAAATCAAATAATTACATATTAATATTAAATATTGTTAAAGGTGTATATTTATTTATATTAATTACATTTTGAAACTAATGATAAGCCCATAAAACAATTCATATAATAATATAGTTATATCATTTATCGGCAATTTCGATTCAAAGACTTCTCGAAATGTCCCTTTGTTGTTAACCCAACCAAGCTTTATCCCTTGAAGCCCTTAGTGATCTTTATGCTTCCATATTTTCATGTTGATTGTTAGATGTTGTATGAATTGGATTGCTATTTGCATTGTTTGTCAGGTGAGTGAAATTTCCCCGCGGTTGCAAACGCGTCAATTTCTTCATTCTTATTTTGAAGAGGAGTGTTAGAGTGATTCAAGTATGAAAATTTAGTTGTCATTTGAACCAGTCCATGATATTTGTTTAAGTACTTAATTCTTTATCATTGTTCGATTCTATTGAGTGGTAAACGTTGCTTGTGCGCATTTTCATGTTTGGTTTATCTGGATTTTGGTTGATTCTTAAGCTTGAGCAAATCCGCTTGTTTTTAACGAGGGGCATACTTTGCTTGAGGACAAGCAAGAGTTTAGTTGGGGAGAGTTGTTAGGTGCGGATTTGGCCTAAAATTGGCATATCTTTCTTTGCACTTTTTCATCTCTTTTCTCATGTTTTCATGGTTTTTATCCATGATTGTTGTTGTTCTTCTACACATTGAGAATATACCTTTGGTGCTTGTAATGTGTGTGTTATTGTGCAGGAAATGCACTAAATGATCAAAGTTTGAAGACACTAAGAAATGGTGCAAGCTGCTAAAGAAAGGAAGTTGCAACAGCAGGATTTGCCTCGCGAGTGCTGGCGAGCTCCTAGCGAAGGTTCGCCTAGCGAACGTTGGCGAGTGTCCCAGCGAAGGGTGGCAGAAAGTTTCAGTAGGAAAAGTCCCTAAATTCGCTGGGCGAAGGTTTTGGCGAAGGCTCGCTTCGCGAATGCACGTGAAATTTCAGGGGCGGTTTAACTGTTTGAAGCACCTGATGTGCCTATTTTTTTAACCATTCGCCTAGCGAATGAATTGGTTCGCCTAGCGAACCTTCAAATTTCTGAATTGTATAAATACAATTTTTACTCTTTTTAGTTTATGGTTTTTGATGTTGTTCTGATATTGTTGTAATTTTGGGATCAGAACTTGATATCTCTTTCATTTCCAAGGGAGAAAAGGTAGGATCTTTGATTTCTTGTTGGAGAGGGATGTAATCTTTTGATACCTATTGTATTTCCTCTAATGTATGTATGTGATTTGAATTCTGATTTTCTATTGTTGTTGTCTTTGGTTGATTATTTGTGGTCTTGACAAAACCTTTACAAATCTTTGATCTTAGATTTTCATCTATCAATGAACAAGCTTTTGACATGGTTTTGTGAGTTGATATTCATTTTATCTTTTGTTGTATTGTGTTGATTAAGTAGCATGGGTAGCATGAGTAGGATCGATACGATATCGCGAGGATGCGTGATAATAGTGATGAAGAAGGATATTCACATTCATTGGGCAAATTAGTTGAATACATGTAAAAAGGGTTAAGCGTGTGTACGTATTTTGATCTTGCTTAAATACGAAGAAATCATTTATTTGGTATGGATGTTATAGTAATATCTGTTAGGACTGAACTCTAGAGATAGATTTAGGCTTAACACTTGCGTGAGTATCCGCTCTTAAAGCTCTGTGTTGGTTTTGTTGCGTGAGACATCACTGATGAGACAATACAGTTGGCCTCTCGACGTTGCGTTAGACATAACCTCTGTTGTGAGTGATACGCGAGGATATTTGGCGAATGATTGATTTGTGTTTGCTTGATTAGAAGAATACATGTGTTATCAATTGATGAGATCCAATTCCAACAAGGCCCCGTTTATAATCCTGTCTTTACTTTATATTTTCCTTCTTTATATTTTCTGCATTTGCTTTTGGTTCGTCTTTAAACCAGAACTTTTGATCCATGAGCTTAGAAATATAGAAACCGTTGAATGGCATTCTTTCCCTCGCACTGATCCCTGTGGAGAACGACAAAACTGGGTTACTTATTATTATTTGCTTGCTGCTATTCTAGCTCCAACAAATTGGCGCCGTTGCCGGGGATTGGTGTTTAGATATTGAATCGCATCGCATAGTTTCTATATTTTTAAGCTTTGTACATTTGTTTATATTATATGCATTTGTGTTCCTTTAATGTTTTCTTTAGTGTGTTCAGGAATGTTGAGAATTCCTTCTAGATTGGTTGCTTTGTATAAAAGAATTCAATGAAGCTTCGACCGAGTCTGGATGTTGTTGAGCTTTGAAAGTATGCCTGGTAAATTGTATTGCTTTATAGAATGTTAGAATGATTTAAGAATTTTGTGCTTTGTGCAAATGTGTATCTTTGTTTCATTTTGCAACTTGTTTGAATGCTTGTTTCACTTAGGTCCAAAAGCCACAAATTGTGAGGAAACCTCCATTGTTTACTATATGCAAGGATGACTGATAACTTTGTTTAATTCATTTGATTCATGCTTTATCTTTTGATTATTGTGATTTTGTGGAAGCATTAGAAATGATCAAGGCATTTGTTTATATTGAGCACAACCGTATCCAAAAGTTTCTTACCCGTGAGCTGTGAGAATTTGTTAGCCCCTTTGAGCCTAAAACAATTTAGATCTCATTTTAGTGATGAACTTGGTTTATGTACATAATTTGCAAGTTTGGTTCATCATTGAATTTTGTGAGGTTTGAAATATTTCTTCTTGAACCTTTGAAAATTGTATACGTTGATTTCCTTGTGGTAAAGGCAAGGAGCATTCACATGAGGTTTGGTTGAATTCAAGTTGGGGAGAATGAAAAAGAAGATGGTAGGTTGCTTGAACCTTTTGAAAAAGTTCAAACAAGCATGAAAAGAAAAAGTGTAAATATGAATGTGAAAAACACAAGAAAAAGAATGCTTGTTTGATGAGAAAAATAGAAAGTGAAATAATTGTGCAAAAAGGAAGTTTGAGAAGGTTTGTGGTAAAGGAATGTGAATGGTGAATGAAGTTGTAAATGTGTAAATATCATTTATCGGCAATTTCGATTCAAAGACTTCTCGAAATGTCCCTTTGTTGTTAACCCAACCAAGCTTTATCCCTTGAAGCCCTTAGTGATCTTTATGCTTCCATATTTTCATGTTGATTGTTAGATGTTGTATGAATTGGATTGCTATTTGCATTGTTTGTCAGGTGAGTGAAATTTCCCCGCGGTTGCAAACGCGTCAATTTCTTCATTCTTATTTTGAAGAGGAGTGTTAGAGTGATTCAAGTATGAAAATTTAGTTGTCATTTGAACCAGTCCATGATATTTGTTTAAGTACTTAATTCTTTATCATTGTTCGATTCTATTGAGTGGTAAACGTTGCTTGTGCGCATTTTCATGTTTGGTTTATCTGGATTTTGGTTGATTCTTAAGCTTGAGCAAATCCGCTTGTTTTTAACGAGGGGCATACTTTGCTTGAGGACAAGCAAGAGTTTTGTTGGGGAGAGTTGTTAGGTGCGGATTTGGCCTAAAATTGGCATATCTTTCTTTGCACTTTTTCATCTCTTTTCTCATGTTTTCATAGTTTTTATCCATGATTGTTGTTGTTCTTCTACACATTGAGAATATACCTTTGGTGCTTGTAATGTGTGTGTTATTGTGCAGGAAATGCACTAAATGATCAAAGTTTGAAGACACTAAGAAATGGTGCAAGCTGCTAAAGAAAGGAAGTTGCAACAGCAGGATTTGCCTCGCGAGTGCTGGCGAGCTCCTAGCGAAGGTTCGCCTAGCGAACGTTGGCGAGTGTCCCAGCGAAGGGTGGCAGAAAGTTTCAGTAGGAAAAGTCCCTAAATTCGCTGGGCGAAGGTTTTGGCGAAGGCTCGCTTCGCGAGTGTTTTGTTCGCTTCGCGAATGCACGTGAAATTTCAGGGGCGGTTTAACTGTTTGAAGCACCTGATGTGCCTATTTTTTTAACCATTCGCCTAGCGAATGAATTGGTTCGCCTAGCGAACCTTCAAATTTCTGAATTGTATAAATACAATTTTTACTCTTTTTAGTTTATGGTTTTTGATGTTGTTCTGATATTGTTGTAATTTTGGGATCAGAACTTGATATCTCTTTCATTTCCAAGGGAGAAAAGGTAGGATCTTTGATTTCTTGTTGGAGAGGGATGTAATCTTTTGATACCTATTGTATTTCCTCTAATGTATGTATGTGATTTGAATTCTGATTTTCTATTGTTGTTGTCTTTGGTTGATTATTTGTGGTCTTGACAAAACCTTTACAAATCTTTGATCTTAGATTTTCATCTATCAATGAACAAGCTTTTGACATGGTTTTGTGAGTTGATATTCATTTTATCTTTTGTTGTATTGTGTTGATTAAGTAGCATGGGTAGCATGAGTAGGATCGATACGGTATCGCGAGGATGCGTGATAATAGTGATGAAGAAGGATATTCACATTCATTGGGCAAATTAGTTGAATACATGTAAAAAGGGTTAAGCGTGTGTACGTATTTTGATCTTGCTTAAATACGAAGAAATCATTTATTTGGTATGGATGTTATAGTAATATCTGTTAGGACTGAACTCTAGAGATAGATTTAGGCTTAACACTTGCGTGAGTATCCGCTCTTAAAGCTCTGTGTTGGTTTTGTTGCGTGAGACATCACTGATGAGACAATACAGTTGGCCTCTCGACGTTGCGTTAGACATAACCTCTGTTGTGAGTGATACGCGAGGATATTTGGCAAATGATTGATTTGTGTTTGCTTGATTAGAAGAATGCATGTCTTATCAATTGATGAGATCCAATTCCAACAAGGCCCCGTTTATAATTCTGTCTTTACTTTATATTTTCCTTCTTTATATTTTCCGCATTTGCTTTTGGTTCGTCTTTAAACCAGAACTTTTGATCCATGAGCTTAGAAATATAGAAACCGTTGAATGGCATTCTTTCCCTCGCACTGATCCCTGTGGAGAACGACAAAACTGGGTTACTTATTATTATTTGCTTGCTGCTATTCTAGCTCCAACAATAGGGCCCGTTTGTTTTGTTTTTTCTTAAAATAATTTTTATAGTGTAAAATAATTTTGTTAAAAATAAATGTACAAAGAAACGTTTCATAAAAGCTTCAAATAAAAATTTGGTTTGAATAGTTATTCTTAAAATGTTATTTTAGGTATTTCATCATTTTATCGAAACTTTTTTTAGATATCAAAATTTCAAAAAATCACTTAATTTTGAAGCTATTTCAAATAGTTTTTCGTAAAAATCTTTTTTGAAATACGACTTTTTGAAAAAATTGTGATTTTGACTATGTTTTGAATTTCAATAATGTGTATTAATGTTATAGAATATCAAAATTAGTCTTTTAATTTATAAAAAATAAATTAAAAAAAATTGTAATATTTTAAAAAACGTTTTTGTAGAATCCATTTTAAAAAATACAAAGAAAAAATCTATTTTTTTAAATGTAAAACAAACTGGCCCATAATCATATGGAATGTATATGGATTAAAAAAAGGAGAAGAGAAAGCCTTGGTCTACTAATTTAGAATTTTTTTTTCAATAAGCAAGATTTCATTAAAAGCGAGAACAATGGGTTCTCGAACCCACTTATAGAAAAAGAGCGAGACGAGACTCAACGAAGAAAATTACAAACCAATTAAGCCTTAGGACAAGAATAACAAAAGAATTTTGCTAAACTCATAAAAACTAAAATTGAATCGAGTAATTTTTCCGATAAAAGACCACCTCCACACCAACACTTTGATATCCCACACCATATCCAAAACATTCCACCTATCATTCCTAAAGATAATTCCATTCCTCAAAAACCAAATGTACCAAGAGGTTGCCAACCAAATACTTCCTTCCTTCCCTTTCGACACCTTATTCCTCTTACAAAAATTGGACCACTTTAAGAAACTTTCTTTAATATTACTAGTGAAAAAATCAACAAAACCAATCCAATCGGCCACTTCCTTCAACACCAATTTAGCCACTACACAATTAATTAAAATATGCTTCAAGGATTCATTCACATTTTGACAAAAAACGCACTTCGAATCGCTATCCGGGAAAGAACACCCTCTAATAAGGAGGGCATCCTTAGTGGGAAGCCTATTCAAGAAGCACCTCCAACCAAAGGCCTTAATCTTATAAGGAACCACCAACTTCCAAATATAAGAAAAAGCAACATCAAAATTATTAACCGGTCCGAAAGGAATACGGTAACTACTAAGAATTCCATAAAAATTTCTTACTGAAAATCCATCTTCCGTGTGCGACGCCCAAACCGGCCCATCCCGACCGCTCCCTCCACCCGATGCTCATCCAATAGAGCACATAATTACTGCAATTCGGGGGTAGCAGCCCCGACTGCATTTCGGTTCACTCCCAAGTCCCCCCAATGCCATCCATCATCCTCCCACCCACCCATACAAGCCACCGAGACATCCTTAAGACCCAATAAATTGAAAATACAAGGAAATTTATCCTTCAAACATAAGTCATCTATCCAACGAGCATGCCAAAAAGAAGTAGCAAACCCATTTCCAATTTTAACATTATAATTCGAAGCAAACAAATTCTCCGAAAAACCTTTATCTAAACCATACACATCCCTCCACCAAAAGGAAAAATTAGAGGATCTATCAATAGATTTCCCATATTCCAACATCTTTAAGTTAATATCATCATACATTGCCTTTAGAACTTTATACCACAAAGCATTAGATTCATTCACTATCTTCCATCTCCATTTATTAAGAAGCGCCACATTAAAATCATCCACCCTTTTCAAACCAAGCCCCCCTTTGTCTACCGGTAAACACACCTCCTTCCAACTCACCCAATGAATTTTCCTCCTATCCTCCTTACCCCCCAAAGGAAATTACTTTGGATCCTAGTGATATCTTTAATCTCCTTCACCGGAGCTTTATAAAAAGAAAGCATAAAGATCGATAAACTTGATAACATCGATTTCAACAAAGTAAGTCTCCCTCCAAAACTAAGAAACCGATTATTCCACCAAGAAAGTCTTCCCTTTAACTTCAACACCAATTCTGACCACAAAGAAAAAGTGTTCGCAGAGAAACCAATAGGAATTCCAAGAAAAACAAACTTACTATCTTCCCTTCTACAAGAAAGGAAAAAAGAAGCCACCTCCATAAAACGAGAGCTAATATTAATACCTATAAGTTTACTTTTGTGAAAATTAATTCCCAAACCGGAAACTAATTCAAAGCCTCTCAAAATCGATTTAATAGCCCAAATATGCTTCCAACTCCCATCACCAAACAACAACGTATCATCCGCAAATTGAAGAATATCCACACAACAATTTTATTTTATTTTGAAACCCTCAAAATCCCTCGTTTTCCACCGACTTATTCACCATACCTTTCAACCCTTCCGCCACTATGACATAAAGAAACGGAGAAAGTGGACCACCTTGTCTTAATCCTCTCTCCACCACAAATTCCTTCGTAGGACTACCATTGACCAACACCGACATTTTACTAGAAAAAACCAAAGCTTCCATCCACCCCATCCAAACCTCACCAAACCCCATTTTCCTTAACATAAATTTAAGAAAATTCCAACTAACCTTGTCATAAGCTATTTCGAAATCAACTTTGAATAACAAACAACCTCTTCCCTCATTATTAGCAAAGTCCACCACTTCATTTGCCACTAATACTCCATCAAGCATTTGCCTTCCCGGAATAAAGGCACTTTAGCTATTCGAAATGATCGAATCCAAGACCACTTTTAATCTACCCGCCAAAAGCTTGGAAATCGCCTTGTAAACACAAACTACAAGACAAATCGGCCTAAAATCATCCAAACTAAGAGGATTAGATGATTTAGGAACCAAAGTCAAGAAGGAAGAAATAAACGATTTAGATAAAATAGCTCCGAAATGGAAGCTTTGAAAGCAACCGATAAAATCCTCCTTCAAAAAATTCCAACACTTCTTAATAAAAAGGAAAGAATAACCTTCGGGCCCCGGACTTTTGTTTCCATCACAACTCCACACCGCATCTCTAATTTCCTCCTCCGAGAAAGGTACTTCAAGAAAAGAACGATCCAAAGCCTTTAAACTAAGAAATGAGATTCCATCTAAAGATGGTCTATCAAAATCCGGCTCACTAAATTTCGAACCAAAATGGTTCCTAACTTCCTCCTTCACCTCCTCCGCTTCATGAATAATACCATTTTCCGATAAAATTGATCCGATGAAATTCCGTCTCCTCCTCTCTTTCAGCACTCTATGAAAATACTTACTATTCAAATCCCCATCATTTAACCATTTAAGTCTTGATTTTTGAATGAGCATATTCTCCTTAATCTTGAGATTCAACCAAAACTTACCATTAGCCAACTCCTTTTTCTTCAAAAAATCGTCCTCCTCCATCACCCCAAGATCGAGGTCTACATCATCACCTTCATTTATTTCCCTTACACCTTCTTCCACCTCCAAATCGACTTTCCCAAAAATATTAGTATTCCACCATTTAAGACTACCCTTCAACAACTTTAATTTCTCCTTCAAAACGTAATCCCCCCTTTCCTCTACCACAATCTTCTTCCACTCCTTTTCCATAAAGTCAACAAAATTACCATTACAAAACCATTCATTATTAACTCTAAATGGTTTAGGACCCCAATCCGATTTATCAACTATTAACCAAATCGGACAATGGTCCGAAATATCCCTCGGCCCAATCAATTGTCCTACCCGCCCCCAACTATCAACAATACCATCCGTAACTAGGAAACAATCAATCCTACTCTTCACAAATCCGCCGCTCCCATAACAACTATACTTTTTCCCTTTACAAGGTAAATCCACCAAATTTCCTTCATTAATAAAACCATTGGAATCTCTCCATTCCATACGCGAGCCAAAAGCATTTCTACCTCTCCTCTCATGAGAACTCTTGACCGCGTTAAAGTCTCCACCAAAAACCCACTCTCCCTCCCCAAAATTAGACTTTAAATCTAATAGCCTCCTCCATAAATTCCTTTTCATCTCCCACGAACATGGCGAGTATATGTTGACTATGTTGTAAACGAGATTCTTCCATCTAACCTTGACTCCCAAGTATCCCAAACCTTTGAAACTACATAACACCTCCACCAAATTAACTTTCCAAATCACAAGCAACCCCCCCCACCCGATAATCCATTCGAATTAACAAAAGAAAAATCCACCTCATAATTCTCCCCAAAACTGCGGCCAACTCCCTCCGTCATAGCCTGAATCTTCGTCTCTTGTATCATGAAAAGGCCCGCCTTACCTCTAGAAATAATGTATGCAATTCTTCTTCTCTTGATACGGCTGCCTCCCCCTCTAATGTTCATTGATCCCACTATCATTTCAAGGAAATCAAGGCCGCCTTCCCTCCTAGTAATTTTATTTTATCTCTTCTCTCCATTTCTACTATTCTTCTTTGAAAATCACCTTTGTTATTCCCCTTTACAACCCCTAAATTAGAAATTGCATTCCAAAATTTGCCTCCAAGGTTGGTGTCTAAATTTTCCAAAATCTTCTTATTGCATCTATTAATTCCCTTCACTTCCAATTATTCACCATGAAAAATATTCACCCTATTATGCTCCTTCGAAAGAGACCCATCCACATGCTCCGAAGCACCCTCCAGTAACAATTTACCCTTACCATTCTGCGCCTCTTTCTGTTTCTTTCCTTTGAATACTTTTCTTTTTTTTGTGACCTCTTCTCATACCCACATAGGGTCCTTCAATTTCATCTAATTGCTTTAACTTAAGACTTTTCAAAACCTTTTTTCTCTCTCTACCTTTTATGACTTCTGTAGGTGGGCCCTCTATAACATTATTATTATCTATATTTTCCTCCAAAAACTCACGCCTCCCATCAACCTCAATTGCCAAGGAGCATTCAACAATTGATCCCTCAGTTACTTTAGAGTTGGTCCCACCCTTTTTATCAACATCACTGTTCTCAAATTGACAGTTTGAGCCTTTTACTGCCACAATAGCTTCATCGAAAGAGACAAAATCAACCCCTTTATCTACTTTATTCCTTCTGTCACTATCACCCTCTGAGAAATTCTGATTAAACGGTCTCACAACATTATCCAATGGGCCACTAGAAGCTCTCACATTTGAACCAAAAGTCTCCTCTACCGACACCTCCCTTTCTTTGAATGGAGACTTCACCTCCGCCTCAGAAACTTCGTTCTAACCATGAACAGATAGTCTTCAGATTCATTAGGAAATAAACTTAAATTCTCTTCAGAGTTGCTACTACTTGAATCCGTCATCTGTTTAGGAGTGTAATTCGAGTCCCCACGTTCTACTTTATCAGAACCAAAGTGTTCCTCTTTCAACCAAATCTTGAACTGCTTATTATCGATCTTAACTTCCAAGGAGTTAGTAACAACAGAAGCAGCCAGAATTTTCACCAACAATCTCGCGACGTCCTTAACAGAACCAACCATTGTTTTATCATCCACCCGAACAAACTCTCCCATAACCTTTGCCACCAAAGTAAAGAAATAAATGTGCCAAGCTTGGCAGGGAACACTCAAAACCTGCAACCAAATTACCCTGTCTGAATCTACGTCTTTTTCGTTCCATGGCCTTATTGCTTGAAACTAATTTTTCCACCAATTTTCCCCTTATACAATCAAGTCATGAATAACTCCATCTTCTGATTCCTTGAGTAAACATAAACTCGACCCCAGAGGCGTAGCTTTTATAGTGAAATAACCTTCAGCTTCCAACTCTTCTTGGATCGAGTATGTCAGGCCCGGAAATAACATTATCCCTACGTACGCCTTCCGCAATTGGTATACCACTTCAGTCTCAGCAAAATACTCAAGATCAACCTTTTCTCCCTTTGTACCACTTACTTCTTCCTCATGAGTCAAAACCATCCCCTTACCAGCTACCTCCGCAAAAGTCTTAATCCCAACATGATTCCTCCCAACAACACCAGCCATAACAGAACCTCTACTGTTTCCAAATGCAGTACTTTCTCTCCTCCATTCTCTAATCCCGTCGATCCCCCCTCTATCGAACCTAGGAGGGTTCGCGTGAATCTTCTTACCATCGATGATAATATTATACAACTTTATAGCCAAGATCCTGATATCACACACCTCCTAAAATCTTGCAAATCCAAATCTCTTTCCAAATTTGTTCCTTCTAGGTGAAATCATCACCTCCACCACATCTCCAACACAACCAAAAAGCGTGAATATATCCACCGATTTTACTCTGTCAGGAAATTCAGAAAAATATATAGAAAAAGTCTGAGACAAGCTCCCTCCGATCAAAGATTTCCCCTTCGAATAGATATCCCATCTAGGAGATATATTCCTGAAACCCTTCCTCTTTGCCGTTTGCCACTCCATAAAACAAGAGAAGCAACCACAAGACCCTACCAAGCGATGACCAACAAACAGGAGAAGCGAACCGATCCTTAACTACCCCGGGGGTTTAAACCGAACAACATTCCGAAATTCCTGAGATATACACTAAGTAAATTGGCCTTCTCCAGTTAGTGTACTTGAATCATGATCGGAAAAAGATCGCTGAAGAAAGTGAGGAAAAAGATGAAGAGATGGCCCTCGCCACCGAGAGAGAAAAAACTATAGATGAAGAGGTGGCCCTCGCCACCGAAGGAAAACAAAGAGAAGGGTGAGAAAACTAAAAAATGAAGAGGTGGCCCTCGCCACCGAGAGAGAAAACTAGAGATGGAGAGGTGGCCCACGCCACCGAAAGGGAAAACAAGAGATGGATGAGAGCTTCTCTCTAACTTTTTTTATCAATCAATTACTAATTTAGATTTGATTCTTCTATTTATATAGATTTTTTAGTTAACTAACATCTATCAAGAATGCATTCTTCTTCCTTAAAATATTTGATCACATCTTACACCTAAATGTTATAGTTATTATTTTTCTAATAAGTAATTGATTAAGCGTCAATTTATTCTCCTATAAATATATAATTTCATTTTTATAAACCATTCAGTATTTTGACTTTGTCACATACATATGCAACTATCACTATATTATTTTCTAATAAAAAATTAGACTGCTAAAATAAAAAATTAGAAAGTAAAGGACTTTCTTTTTTTAATTGATACATCAACACACATATTTTGCATATTTTCCAGAAATAAAACACTTTATATATATATATATATATATATATATATATATATATATATATATATATATATATATATATATATATATATATATATATATATATATATATATATATATATATATATATATATATATATATATATATATATATATATGTTGTGGCTTAGGTTAATGGATTGTTTATTTTATGATGTATGGAATAGTATTATTTACAAGAAACTTACAAGAAAAGTCTATATAATTATATAGCCTTTATTATTTTAATTATAGCAAGGAGAAAGTAAATCTAAAAAATACATCTCTCAGAAGAAAGAAGAATATAATAAGTCATTGTATTAGATGCGAAAAAAACAAATTAATTTACCTAGTAAATTTTGTAGACAAATTATATTAAATTTTTTTATCAAATAATAATACTTAGATTCTTAAGTATATTTTTATGATACAAATTTTTTAAAATAATTATCATAATTCTCATTCATTTAATAAATAAAATAAATCAATTGTTTATAATGCATATTATTTAGATAATACAAACTATATCATAACATAACTCTTAAATAATATACAGAATATTCCAATCATTCATATTATTATTTTAACTTACAAATAAAATGTCTTTTTACGATTTTATTTGCATTAAAATTAAAAGATAAATATGATAGTTATATTTATAAATAGTTATGGATTTAAAAGGATAGAGAGATTATAACAGTATTAAATGACATTTTTGTTACTACTATAATCATTTAATTATATTTTAGAGTTAATATAGTTTGTAGGATTTAAATGATTTCAACTCATAATTTTTTTTAATATTAATTGATTCAATTTTTCAATAAAAATTATTACTCAGTCAAGATAATAATGAAATATTTTATAATTTACTAATGAAATTATGCACACTATTATAATATATATATATATATATATATATATATATATATATATATATATATATATATATATATATATATATATATATATATATATATATATATATTTAAACCTAAGCCACAACATATATTTCTCCAAATATATTTCAAGCAGAGTTGGAGAATTCATTTGTAGTGATGAGGAAACTGAAACTCATTCAAAGTTTGATGTTACTAGAATCTTGATCAAAACAAAATATATCAGCAATTTGAATGAGGTGATTAACATTGAAATCAATGGAATGTTGTTCTGTATTAAGATGATGGAGGATAATCATGGTTCAAAAAGGATTAGGTTACATAGCAAGAAGGAAGATCAAGTTGATTCTTTGGAGTCATTTGTTGAGGAAACATAGGAAGAATCTGAAGAGGGCGATGATGAAGATGGTGATTCAATTAATGGTGATGGAGATATATGGGGAGAAGAAGAAGAAACTAACATACAAGGTAACAATATGGATGAAGATGGAGATGACAGAAATGTGTCAGACATAGGGATGATAGACAAGGTTGATAGCATGAAAAAGCAGGTATTCAGTCATAATGACACAGTTATCATGGGTAAGGTTCAAGAGGCTCAAAAGGTTACTCAAAAGGTAACTTTTGGAAGTTGTGGTGAAAAGATTCATAATGAGGAGAGATTAAAAGGACTGGAGACATTTCATGTAAATGCTTCAAAAGAAGTTCATATGGGACAAGATAAGGGACGTAGGAGTGATATGGTGGAGATTTCCAAGGATTTGGATCAGATGTGTGCAGAAAGAAGCTGTGGGCGGGAGAATTTGAACATTGAACCATTAGGCAACAATATAGAATTGGGCCTAAAAAGGCATTCTGATTTAAGTAAGGTTTGGGAAGGGCCAAAATCTCTTATTATATCCAAAATTAATCCAATTGTGCCGTCTGTTGTTAAGTTAAGTAGAAACAAGAAGCCTTTGACTGAAATTTACGAGAACATTCAGATACATTTTGGACCCTCTTATTATTCAGCTCTGTTACACTCTTCTATTCGAAGGAAACCAGTCAACTCTTCTATTGATCAAATAGAAGAACCCAATTTTTCGTCTATGTTAGAAGATAGTAACTCAAGATACTCGGGGGAGATCTATTCTCTGCTGTGGTTCTATTTCATATAATGATGTGGAGATAGGCAATGAGAGGATAAAGAGAAATCATGATGATGTCCCTAGTAAGGTGTGGGCTATTTTGAGGGATATGGGAGTAGAAGGCGAAGAGGATGATGAGGCACTTGAAAGTATCATTAGAAATTTGGAAAAAAGGGATAGAACCAAATATCAGAATTTGAGGGAGGCTTACTTAAGAGTTCCATGAATATTGTTAGCTTAAACATTCGTGGGTGTAACTCTGCTATAAAAAAAAGAAGAGTAAAACAGTTAATAGAGAAGGAGAAGATTGAGTTTTGTATGCTCCAAGAATCAAAATGTAAACACATGGATGACAATTTTGCCAAGAGCATATGGGGAGGAGGAGATCTAGAATGGTCGGCAACTGGCTCAATTGGGCAATCTGGAGGTATGGTATCTTTATGGAACAAGAAATCTTTTAGTTCAGTGTTTAGTTTTTCTGGTCCTGGATTTCTAGGGGTACATGGAATATGTAAACATAGGGTAATATATATAATGAATATATATTCTTCATGTATACTGCATGAGAAAAGGAGATTATGGGAGGAGTTATTTAGAATGAAATCAAGATTTCCTAGTGGGGATTGGATCCTTGGGGGGGGGGGGGGGGGGATTTCAATGCTATAAAGGATAAAGGAGAGAGGAAGGGCAAGAGGGCAAATAAGTTTGCTGAGATGGAGGAATTTAGATTGTTTATAGAAGACATGAAGTTAGTTGACTTACCTGTTGTGGGAAATAGGTATACATGGTTTAATTTGAATGGATCATGTAAGAGTAGATTAGATAGATTTTTGGTTTCAGATGATCTTTGTAAAAATTGGAAGGCTACTCATCAGAAGGTTGGCAATAGAGATGTTTCAGATCATAGACCTATTTCTTTGGTTTTAAATGATAGGAATTGGGGTCCCAAACCATTCAAAACCATTAATGCTTAGTTGGACCATCCAGATTTCTTAGATTTTGTGAAAGAGGTGTGGGATTCATGTCAAGAAAAAGGAGATGCTTTCAGTATTCTTTTTCAAAAAATGAAGTTTCTTAAATCAAGATTGAAGTGGTGGAACTTTAATGTGTTTGGGATATTGGATCTCAAAGTAGAGGAAGGCATTGAGAAACTTAATACATTGGAAGGTGAGATGGCTGATTGGGAATCTGAGATTCCTGACAGAATTTTGAAGGAGAGAAGTGAATCAATATAAGGCATTTGGAAGAATATGCATCTTAAAGAAAGTTTGTTATTCCAGAAGGCCAGAACAAATTGGATAGTGGAGGGAGATAATAATTCAAAATATTTCCATTCAGTTATTAATGTGAGGAGGAGGGATAACCATATTTCAGCCTTGAATATTGGATTGGATGAGCAAGAGAAGGTGGAGACAGTAAAACAATATATTCATGATCACTTTGAGGACAAATACAAAAACAAGTTAAAGGGTGGCTTTAATATGGATTTAAACTCATTGGAAAAATTAAATGTGGAGGAGAATAGCATGCTGAGAGAATCTTTTTCTATTGAAGAGATTCAAGAGGTGATTAACTTTTATCATGGCAATAAAAGCCTTGGCCCAAACGGGTTCAATTTGAAATTCATACAGAATACTTGGGAGATTATAGGTGGAGACATTGTCAAATGCATTACAGAATTCCAAGAGAAGGAAATGTTGCCAAAATCTTTTTGCTCATATTTCTTTGTCCTCATACCAAAGAAGGATAACCCTTAATCATTGAGTGAATACAGACCAATTGCTTTAATTGGGAGTATCCATAAGATTCTTTCAAAAATCCTGGCTAGGAGACTGAGCAGAATCATTGGGAAATTGGTTTCTTATTCTTAAACTGCTTTTATACCTGACAGACAACTCCTTGATGGAGTGTTGGTGGCGAATGAAGTTCAGGATTACATGATGAAAAGGAAGAAAAGAGGATTCATGTTTAAAGTTGATTTTACACAAGCTTATGACTGTGCAAATTGGAGTTTTTTGGTTAAAATTATGGAAGCTATGAATTTTAGTCCTGTTTGGATTGGTTGGATTAGAGGAATAACTTGTAATAGTTATGCTTCAGTGTTAGTTAATGGAAGTTCATCCAAAGACTTCAAACTGCTAAGGGGTCTCAAACAAGGAGATCCACTCTCTCCTTTTCTGTTTGTCCTAGTAACAGAATGTTTGGCAGTGCTGGTGAGGAATGCTGAAAACAACCATTTGTTGAGAGGTGTAAAGTTGGATGATGAAACCTCTATTAGTCTCCTTCAATTTGCAGATGACACAATGATAATTTGTGATGATTCATGGTCCAATATTTGGGCTATTAAATCTATTCTGAGAGGTTTTGAAATTGTCTCTGGGCTGAAGGTAAATTATAGCAAAAGAAATTTATTTGGTGTGGGAATAGAGAGTAATAAGATGGAAGCCGTATCAGACTTTTTGGCCTGTAAAGTTGGAAAATTTCCATTCAGGTTTATGGGGTTGACAGTTGGGGGGAGACTCAAGACAACATCATATTGGAGACCTGTAATAGATACAATTAAAGCTCGATTATCTCTTTGAAGAGGAAGGCTGCTTTCTATTGGAGGTCGAGTTACATTAATAAATTCTGTTATTACTAATCTACCAGTACATTTCTTATCTTTTTATCTGGCTCCAGCAAGTATTCTAAAAGAGATTAAAGCAATCCAAAGAAAGTTTCTTTGGGCTGGAGATTGGGATAAAAGGTGTATTTCTTGGGTGAAGTGGTCAAAAATTTGCAAACTAAGAAATCAAGGTGGTTTAGCTATCAAAGATTTAACAATGTTCAACAGAGCCTTAGTAGCAAAATGGATTTGGAGATTGGAAAATGATAAAGAAGCATTATGGAGTGGAGTTATCAAGGCTAGATATGGAAGTGATCTACAACATCTCAGTTAAATGCAGACTATCAACAGTTTAAGGCAAGAATCAAGGTGGTGAAAAGACCTCAGGTGGTTAGTAAGGCCTTCAAATGACAAGGGTATTTTCAGCTTGTTAAGATGGAAGGTGGGTAATGGTGAAAAGACACTATTTTGGCAGTCTAGATGGATGGGAGGAAAAGCTCTCAAGTTACAATATCCTGATCTCTATAATTCCTTAACAACTTAGAATGTTATGATTAAGGATTGTGGAGATTGGGTCGATAATGAATGGAAGTGGGATTTAGTTGGTAAGAACGTGATTTTGAATGAAGTTGAAGGAGGACCAGCTGTAGATATATATCTTTTAATGGAAGAGGTGAAACTTAATAGTCAAAAAGAGGACATTATATTGTGGCCAAGAGGTTTAGATAATAAGTTTAGTGTTAAAGCTTGTTATTTGGGAATGATTCAAAGGGTGGAGGAGGAAGAGTTAAGTCACAATCTTGTGGAAGCTTTGGATTGTTTATGGAAGATTAGTTGGAGATTATTCCTCAATAGGTTGCCATCCAGAAAAAATTTAGCAAATAGATGCATCATTTCAGATCCACACCAGCAGGCTTGTGTATTTTGCTTTCAAGATATTGAAGACATATCTCATATTTTCTTGTCATGTCGGAAAATAGCTTAGTTTTGGAGGGAGATAGAAATCTGGTTAGGAATGAAATTCCCTAATGAAGACAACTGCATTGATTCATTCCTACAATGGTCCAAAATGCATGGGAAAGGTAGGATTTTATCGTATATATGGTTGGTGGGGTGCTGGAATATATGGAGATATAGAAATCAGATTCTATTCAAGGATGCAATAGTGGAACCAAAGGAAATATTCCAATCTGCCATTTCCAGCTTTTGGAATTGGAAGATCTTGAACAACAAAGACAAAATGAGGGGTGATTTTTATGCTTGGTACAAAATGCCTATGGATATGTACAGTTGATCTATGGATAGGAATAGATGGGTTGTTTGGTTTAGATTCCTGTTGGAACTCAGTTGTTAGAGTTTTGTGGAAGTTTTCATGACTTCCTTGTGCATTTGTATCATGTTCAGGTTCCCTGTATAATGCAGGGTCTGTTTTTGTTTTTTTTTTATAAGCAATTGTATTAAAAGGAGAAAAAGGGGATCTCCAACCCAATACAAAAGGATCAATACAAAGGAAAGGTAGAAGAAAAAAACACGAAACAAGACTACAAAAAGTCGAGGGGATTTTTCATCCACTCATAGAGGTTGCATTTAACACTACCTATCTCCAACCATCTCCAAGAAGTCAAAACAATCCGGAAAAAAATAGTTTCAATGTCGCAAACTTCGTCTCTAAAAAGGATGTTATTCCTAGAAATCCATATACACTATAAAGCGACAGCCCAAATGAAACACAACAAGCCCTCCTTGCTAATATTCTTCAAAGATTTAAACCAAGCCAACAAATGCAAAGCAGGAGATGCTGCACTGAACGGCTGTAGACCAATCCAAGAAAAAACTCTGTCCCAAACCTTAGAAACCTTGCAGCAGGAAAAGAAAAGGTGGTTATCCTCCTCAACCTCCAAAAAGCAGAACACACAAACTTTGAGGTGAGGGGAAGAAATCACACCTCTTCGGACAAGATTCGCACGCGTAGGCAATTTGTAAAATAAAGGACGCCAGACAAAAACGCTTACCTTAGACGGCAAAACAGATTTCCAAAGATAATTGATAGCAGCCTTATTATCAGCATTCAATAACATACCTTCTGTCTTTTTGTTCACAACACCATAAAAAGATCTAACCGAGAATTCATTGTTGGTTTCTGGCAACCATAACCAAGAATCGCAGACCTGCTGCCTCAGCTGCACGGGTTGGACTAAATTCAGTAATACATTAATCGCACGATTATCAACCACCATGGACGGATCTTCCAACCTCTCGAAGTTCCATAACCAATTATCTTCAACCCAAGACCCCATATCGGAAACAGTACAGTCTTTATTAGGGTCTGCAGAAAACAGGTCCGGAAAGACAGATTTAAGAGTGAAATCACCACACCAAGAACTATACCAGAACAATAAAGAGTCTCCTCTTCCTAACATAGATCTGACCAAAGAGGAAAATGAAGTACCATCCAGCAGATTTTTCAATTTTAACAAGTCCTTCATCCACAAAGAAGTCTTATGCGTGGAACCGTCACTAACCCCATCCAACACTCTGTTCTGCAAGCTACCGTATCTAGAGACCATAACAGTCCTCTAAATTTCGTTTCCTTTATTAAGGAACTTCCATAACCACTTGACCAATAATGCCTTATTGAAAAGGCCGACGTGCTTAATCCCCAGGCCACCCTCTTCTTTAGGTTTAAAAATATGATTCAACTTAACCCAGGCTATTCCATTGTTATCTTTGAAACCTCCCCAGAGAAATCTTCTTTGAATAGCTATCATTTCCATCACAATTTTAGATGGAGCTCTGTAAAACGATAAGTAATGAATCGACAAGTTTATTAGGACAGAGTTTATAAGGGTAACTCTACCTCCTATCGACAAGTTTTTCCCAACCCACGAATTAAGTCTAGCTTTAAGACAAGAAATGACAGGTTTCCAAAATGAAAGTTTCCTATGATTCCCTCCTACAACCAATCCAAGAAACTTAAACGGGAGCAGCCCAGATTTACAAAACAAGAAACTTTCGGCCGCAAGAAGAAAGGAAGCTTCTAGCCCAACACCAAAGAGACAACTCTTCCCAAAATAAATTTTAAGCCCCGAAACCATTTCAAAACCACGTAGGATAGACTTTATTGCCCACAAGTTAGATTTTTTGCCATCACAAATTAGGATAGTGTCATCCGCAAACTGGAGAAGCTCAATAGAATCAACTTCATTTACACGAAAACCAGAGAAAAAATTAATAGTCGCTGCTCTCTTCACCAAGATAGCCAAATTCCACCACTATCGCAAACAAAAACGGGGCTAAGGGATCCCCCTGTTTTAACCCTCTTGTGGCCTCAAAATCCTCTGTAGGGCTCCCGTTGATCAAAACCGAGATGAAACTTGAACAAACAGCCCCATTAATCCACCTTAACTAGTTCGGACCAAAGTTCATAGCTACAAGAATGTTGAGCAAAAATTCCCAATCCACACAATCATAAGCCTACTCAAAGTCTACTTTAAATAGCAAACACTTTCTCTTCTCTCTTTTAGCCAAATCGATAACTTCGTTGGCTACAAGGATTCCATCAAGAAGATTCCTACCTGGAACAAAGGCCGTTTGCGACGAGGAGACCAACTTATTAACAACCAAGGAAAGTCTCTTGGATAGCACTTTAGAGATGATTTTGGAAATGCAACCAACCAGTGATATAGGCCTAAAGTTCGTAAAATCAACAGGATTTTCGACCTTCGGAACCAGAGTCAGGAAAGAGGATTTAAACGCTTTTGGGAGAGCTTCAGTCTTACAAAAATGTTGAACACAATTGATAATGTCATTACCCATAAAATCCCATCCATCTTTAATGAATTTGAAAGAAAGTCCGTCCGGTCCAGGAGATTTATTACCATCACAGTCGAAGACAGCATCCCTGATTTCTTCATCAGTAAAGATACCCTTCATAGCATTCCTGTCATCAGAACTCAACTTACGTAAATCTGACAGATCCATGGTTGGACGAAAAGAGTCTACTTTGCTGAACTTAGCCATGAAGAACTCTACAGCTGCCTTCTTAATAAGAACAGGGTCTTCTAAACAACCCTCATTAGATCCAGTGGCCGAAATAGAATTCAAACTAGTCCTCTGCTTTAGAGAAGCATGAAAAAACCTCGAATTGACGTCTCCCTCCTTCACCCACTTAGACCTCGATTTCTGGAAGATCATGCTTTCTTTCATATGAATATTACTCCAAAACTGCTCTTGAATCTCCACTCTTTTCTTGAGCAACTCATCCGGAACATTAAGGTCAAAGGTATCCATCTCCAGTTCTAAATCATTTAGGTTCTCAACACATTCATCAATCTTAAGATCCCTCCAGCCGAACACATTGAGGTTCCACCATTTCAGGCGAGCCTTTAGGGCTTTAAATTTTTCTTTAAGAACAAACGAGGGAGAACCTTGAATCAAAGTTGTAATCCAACAGTCCTTGGAAAACGAAAGGAACTCTTTATGCTCTAACCAACAGTTGAAGAACTTAAAGGGCTTAGGTCCCCAATTGACGGAATTGGATTTAAGCCATATAGGTCGGTGATCAGAAATGTCGTGCGCACCAATGTGTTGGGCTTTGAAATCCCAATCGACGATTAAAGAATCACTAACAAGGAATCTATCAATCTTGCTACAACTAGAGCCATTAGAGTTATACCAGGTATAGCGATTCCCCACTGAGGGAAGATCTATCAAATCCATCTCTTCAATAAAGGAATTGAAATCAACACAATCTCTGATTGAGGGTGTCCCTCTACCCTTTCTCTCTTTCTCCGATCTAGTAGCATTGAAGTCTCCCCCTATTAACCATTTACCAGTTGGGAACTTATTTTAAATCAGTAAGAGATCCGACCACAATTTCCTCTTTTCAGCCGCTCCACAAGGGGAGTAAACATTCACCACGTTCACAATGATACCCCTCCAAGATAAGATTGTACAAAGAAAACCTGTTCCACGAAAACTAGAGATGGGCAAGAAATAATCCTTGTTCCAAATAGTGAGCAAACCTCCTGACAGACCCATGGCATCGCTACCCGACCAACCAAAATTATCATCACCCCACAAACTTTTAACAAGGGACTCAGACATATTTTTGACTTTCGTTTCTTGAATCAAACAAATCTCAACTCCTTCTTTCATCAGGGTTTGTTTAATTCTTCTCCTTTTGAGGAGAATACAACACCCACGAACATTGTACGAAACAATAATCATAAACACACACTAGCTACATCCTTCTTACCTGCGAAAGCCTTTTTGTCTCTCACCTCCAAAGCTTTAACAGCAACATCGAACAAATCTTCATCACCCCTAGCTTTGATACCCAGACTGTTAATCAACTTCCTGAATTTTTGAGGGACTTCTGAAAGAGTTTGCTTGCACTTCTGATTGCATCTGAGGATATCAGAATCGTCAATGGAGGGGCAAAGATCAGATGAACGACGAGACGGGTCGCCAACCTCCTTGATAGGTGGAAGAGGATTAAACTTCAAGAAGCGAGATTTGGAAATTTTCTTAGGGGACTTGGATGATTTCACAACAGGGACCACAGAAGAAGAAAGCAAGAGGGTAGAATAGAAAGAAGGTCTAAAAGGAATTTGGACTTTCTCATAAAATTCTGAAATTAGCTTTTTCTTTTTACTTCCTTTGCATCCACCTAACGGCCCAACCACAGGCCCACAAGAGACAACAAGAGGTAAAGGAAGTGGGCCAGAGTGAGAAGATAAATCAGATTCAAGTCCCTCCATTCGTAGGGTCCCACCACCCCCAACCACACCAACCCCAATGGGACTATCCACGCCTGCTTCAGAGTACTGTTCAAATTCTTCCAAGTCAAGGGGATTATCTAGTCGACACGTACCCTCAGCAATAAATGAAGCACTAAGGTGTGACCCAACAATAGGACTAGCCTCCAAATCCCTAGGTTTCTTGGACAAAGAGACAACACACAAACTGTCAAAATTTTCTGCATGGGTAAACCCATTCTCCAATGAATCACGAACAAATGTATTAGCAGAGCCTGCACTACTTCCCGTATCCATAAGAATAACCTCAAGAGGAAACCTCTCTTCCACCTCCCTTTTGTCTTCATTGACAAGGGTCAAATCAACTTCGTCTTCCTCGTCTGAGAGCCAGACGCTATCGCCATCAGAGGAGCCAGAAGCTTCGATTAGGCTCCATCATCTAGAGTCCCACAAATCTACAATAGGTCTTTAGAAGAAGGATACGACTGCTCCAAGGAGAAACTAACAAAGTAATGGATGCCATTGATCTCAACATCAAGTTTTTCATTGAAAACAAGACCACCCTCGTGTTTAATAAGGAGTCTGGAAGCCGCAAAATTAGTCTTATTTTCTGTATCATAATCTCCTTTAACAAATGTTCCATATTTCTTTGTCAAAAGGCCGAAGGTACACCTGTTCCACGCAAAACCCGGTAAGCCAACACAAGAGACCCAAGAGAATCTAACATTATCTGAAACCTCAGGCTTCCAAGGGAAGATTCTCTGAAATCTATCATCACACCAGTCCTTGGCCAAAGACGTAAATTCAGAAAGGTCTCCCTCACTCTTGGCTTCAAGGAGGCATAAACTTGCACCAAGAGGGGTAGCTTTGATATCAAAGAAGCCGGCTTCAAATAATTCCCTCTGAATAGAAAAAGTGTTCCCCGATTCTAAAACCTCCCCCACCACTGCTTTTTCAAAAGAGGTGAGATCTGAGATGTCCACTTCTATTTTGATGGCAGGCAGAGGGTTGCAACCATTCTCACCATCCTCTACGTCCTTCCTCCCCTTCCTCACAATGTTGGCAAAAGAGTCTAAACGGTCACTGAAGACTCCAGTTCCTCTATACTCGAATCCTTTCTTTAGCTCATCTACTTTAGGAACACCTGAATATTTTGGAGGCTCGTAAAGAAATCTAGGTATGTTCACGTGTAACTTTTTCCCCCGAAAGAAAATACTATCGAGTTTAGCAGCCAAAATTCGAGCGTCATGAACTTTTCTGAAACGAGCGAAACCATAATGTCTTCCCCGAATATCTCGCCTCGCCGGGATGAAGACTTCTGATATCAGGCCATACACTTTAAATACCTCAAACAGATCCTTCGCGACTGTGTTATCCGGGAATTCCGAAATGAAGAATGAAGTAACTACTTTCCCAGGAGCAGCTCCCTTACCTCCATTTTCTTTCCAGACTGAAACCCTACCAAAGGCGGGTTTACTAAAATTCTTACTATAAGAAACTTTGTTCCACGCCATAAGGAAGGAGGCTCAACAAACTTAACCCTAAGGCACGAAACGCAAGAGACCTACAAGATACCAAGGCCCCTAGCCCTAAGGCTAGAAGTTTAAGCCGAAGATACCTAGAAGATTCAACACTATTGGCCTAAGTTTTAAGAAGAAAGGGTGAAAGAACAAAAAAGAAGGATGGAGGAGGAAGAAGAAACTCTAGAGAGAAGGCAGAGTTTCTCACTCATGACTTAATATATTTTATCGTAAAAGGGTGGAGGGGTCTATTTCTTTTGGCTGTTTAGCCATCAATATTGAGAGTATTAAAAAAAAAAGCCACAACATATATTATATACAATGACTTATTATATTCCTCTTTCTACTTAGAGATTTTATTTTTAGATTTACTTTCTCCTTGCTATAATTAAAATAATAAAGGATATATAATTATATAGACTTTTCTTGTAAGTTTCTTATTCGCAACTAAATGGATGAGTTCCATCGTGAATAATCTTAATAAGTGTAGATATTCAAAGATATAAATTGAAAAAATTCATAATAAATAATACTATTCCGTGCATCATTAAATAAACAATCCATTAACCTAAACTACAACATATATATATATATATATATGAATTTACTAACGTAGACCAACTTGTTTTTATAAAGGTCTATTTTAACAACATGCACCTCAGGGTGCATTTAACTATTTTTTAGTTAAATCTTTTTAAAACACGCCTTCATAAAATTAAGTGGGTGTATTATAGCAAACACCTATGGAGTTTGCTATAATACATCCACTTATTTTTATAAAAGTGTATTTTAGTAGCGTACACCTTAAGATGCATTTAAAGATTTTTTTGTTGAAACTTGCTAAAATAGATCTTCATAAAAACAAGTGGATCTACATTAACAAATCTCATATATATATATATATATATATATATATATATATATATATATATATATATATATATATATGAGTGGGGATCAACTTACTCCAAGAGTAAGTTTTTTAACTTACTCCACATAGTAGTCTTTGAATTGAATCTAATCTAAATGTTAAATTAATATTTTTAATTATAACCATTCGATTAAATTTAATTTAAAGGCTATGATTGTGGAGTAAGATATAAAAATTTATTTTTGAAATAAGTTGATCCTATATATATATATATATATATATATATAATTTCCAAAAAAAATACTTTTAAATTGTAAAAAAAAATAGGTTCAGATTCGCGGAATGCACGGTTGTAAATAAATTAATGTTTATTTATTTATTGAATTTTAATTAGGTTACGATTTTTTTTTAAAATAAGTATAATCAATAACTTGATATCATTAATGATTTATTATGAATATAAATGAGATTTATTAATTTATTTAATTTTTAAAAATTAAAAAATTTAGTAAGATATTACGTTTGGTTTATATATATATATATATATATATATATATATATATATATATATATATATATATATATATATATATATATATATATATATATATATAAAATTTTGATTCTCATGGTTTCTTCATACTTATCTCTTTTTAAAATATTTAATTTTGAGTTGTTAATGATATGTATTTGTTTTTTATCTTGAATAACGTTCAAATTTAATTTGTAATTATTATCAAATAATTTAAAAAAAAAACTTCAAATTTATATATACATTATCAAACATTAGTTATATGATGAACACAAGCGTTTCTAATGCTAGTTACTTGATTAACGTAATATTTTAAATAAAAAATTATTTTAATTTGTTATGAATGATACTGTAAAATATTTGTGATTTTATTGTTGATATTAATTGAAATTTGAAAGTTATTTAGAAAATAATATCATTATTTTTATTATACTCGCTATGATAATTATTATAAAAAAATTTGAGCAAACTTTAAACATCATTATTTTTATTATGTGAAAAATAAAAAATCTTATTATTTGTCTTTAATTTATTTTTTTGACATAATATGAAAAACATTGAATATAGAAATATTTTAGAGACAATTTATTTACATGATACATAAAAAAAAATATCTTTCATTTTTATAATTTAAAAAAGAATTCCAAGAAAAATATAAATATTGTTTTATAAATTTTATGAAAATAAATTATATGAATAATCAATATTTTTTATGTTATTTTTATAAAAATAATTATCTTATTTTTTTATCAAATATTATAAAAAATTAAATGTATTTTATTGTTAATATTTGTTCTAATGTTATAGTTTAAATTTTAGACATTGCTACATCTATTTTTATTATATTCTCTATGATCACTATAAGAAAAAATGTGAACAAATGAAAAATCAATTTGGACAAAGTCTATATTTTTATGTGAGAAATCAAGAATATTGTTAGTTGTCTTAAATTTATTTGTCTGACATGATATAAAAAATATAGATTAACAAATTATATTGAAAATATATATCAAAATATATTTTCTTTAATTTTTATAATTAAAAAAATAATTGCAAGAAAAATAAAAATGATAGTCTATAAATTTTATGAAAATAATATGTATCAAATAAGTAATTGTTAGTTTAATATATTTTTTGCATTTATCTATTGTTTGTATTTGCCAGGATACCATGGTCCTAAGAGAATTGTGGTGCGGAAGAAAGTTGAGGAGATGAGTGAATCAGAGTTCTCTTCATCAGAGATGGAAGAAGGCGAAGGCTCGTGGGAATCAAGGAATGATTCTGGTGATTCAGATGAAGACGAGGACGAAGAGCAGAACTTGGGAAGCGATATAGGGGTAGGGAAGGTTCTAATTCCAATAGTAGTAGGGTGGATAATTCGACAAATGTTAGTCTCGGGAAGGATGTTCAGCATGGAGATAGGACAGGTGGAGAAAAGATTGTTGATGGAAACATGTTTGCAATAGAAAAGTCAAATCTTGGCATGTTGGTATCAGACAAATCCAATCAGGTGTCTAAGGAATCGTCTGATACGTTAGATATTGAAGGTGTTGGAAAAGGTAAGGAGGAGATATTACATTGTGTACCAAGTGGTCAAGTGGTGGGCCGTGGAAAACAAATGAGCCCATATGTTGATTTGTCTGACCCAATCTAATGCTCGATTGTTAGACCCATGGGTCCTATGGTTTATTCTATTCCCAAGAAAATCAAACTAATCAATGACATTTATGACATCATTAAAATCCCTTTTTCCCCTTCATATTTTTCAACTTTACTTCACCAGTCTGTCACGAGAAAAGCTAGTCAAAACCCTGGGGTTTGCAACAATTTATGTTCATCAAAGAATGAAGAGGGTTCTTCACAATGCTTAGGCGGGTCGATCATGTGTTGCACATCTATTAGCGACACAAACATTAATCGTGGAAACAATAGAATAATGAAGTCCTTGGATAACATTTCGTCCAGAGTATGAAATTCTATCAAGGAAATGGGAATGGAAAGAGATGAAGATGATGAGATTTTCGAAAGGATCATTAGGGATATGAAGAGTAGAGGTAGGAAAATATTTGAAGAGAGGAATGGGGCAGAAATCAAGGTCCCATGAATTATATGTCATTCAATGTTAGTGGGCGCGTACCCTCTCTAAAGAAGAGAAGGGTTAGACAGATTCTATCTGAAGGGAGAGCAGATGTCTGTTTTCTTCAGGAAACTAAGCTACGATTAGTGGATGATTCTTGTATTAAGAGTAATTGGATGAGGTGAGTTGGTCTTCATCATCCTCTTTTGGTCAATCTGGTGGTTTGCTCTCAATTTGGAGAAATGGAATTTTCAAATCAGAATTTAGGAAAAGAATGAAATTCTTGGACAAGTCAGTAGGCACACCCTGTTGAAGAAAGCGGTTGTGGCTGATATTGGCAATTGGGAGTTGGGTGATTGGAGGTGGAAGATGGATCTATTACAACAGGGTATGCCTAGTGACTTGTTCGAGAATTTCCAGGCATTGAAGGATTTTCTATGGGATTTTAGGCTTGCTTCAGACACGATAGACATATTTATTTGGAAATATGGAAGTTCTAGTGTCTTTACTGTTAAAGCTTGCTTCAATTCTCTTTTGCTTCATTTTGGTTTGTCCCAATTCGAGATTATTTCGAAGAGTGTTTTGGATATTTTATGGCAAACAAATATTCCATTGAATGCTCGTGCCTTTGGATGGAGGCTTGTTTAGGATAGGTTTCTAATAAGAGTGAACCTGGTGGTCAGAGGAATAATCTCAAATCCTCACGATTCAGTTTGTGTTTTCTGTTTTAATGTCGTTGAGGACGTCAATCATTTATTTTGTTCTTGTTGTTGTATTGGTTTGGTATGGCTGAAACTTGCGGATGGGATAGGGGTTCCTTGGATTGTTAGAGATGTTAGAGAGCATTTTTTGAACTGGTTCTTGAAGGTGGTGAGGTTTACGTCCAAATTTACTGCGTGTTTTATTTGGATCACGACATGTTGGTCAATTTGGTGGATTCGTAACCAAATTATTTTTAAAAACTTAATTGGGAACCAAGAAGACATTGTAGGGAAGGTTATGCATATTTCTTAGTCTTTGTTGGAGTATAGCTCAAAATCCTTAACTAAATGTAGTTTCTATGATTGGTATAAGTCGCCTCTTGATTTTCTAAAGTAGGATTTCTTTGTATATGTTTTGGGCGAGGTTGGTGTTTTATTCTTTATCTTGTATTTAGATTGGTGTATTCCTAGTATGCCTTATCAATATATTGTTGCTTACCAAAAAAAAAATGTAACTCTATGTCATGTGTTTTGAGAAGTGAATATGAAAGTTGGAAGATGTCACGTAGAAATATGGGTGATGTGGCACAAATTATGTTGAAATGTCATCAGTGTGCACACGTCTGATTTAACATATTATAATCGATATATATATATATATATATATATATATATATATATATATATATATATATATATATATATATATATATATATATATATATAATTGATTATAAAAAAAATTGAGCATGCTATAAACTCTATTTCCTTATATGGAAAAAATAAAGACTCTTATTGATTCTCTTTAGTTTATTTGTTCGACATAATATGAATAATATAGAATAGAAAGAATTTAAAATTATTTTAGAGACATTTTATTTATATGATACATCAAAATTTATTTTCTTTAATTTTTATAATTTAAAAATAATCGCAAGAAAAAATAATATTATTTTATAAATTATATGAATAATAAATATTTTGTATGTTAATTTTCTAAATATAATTATCTTATTTTTTATTTATGATATACTAAAAATTTTATATGTTTTTATGGTTTATATTAGTTGAAATATTATAGTTTTTATTTTAGACATTATTACATCTATTTTTCTATTATACTCTCGATGCCCATGATAAAAACACTATATATAGAATAGAAATCAAGAATATTGTTAGTTGTTTTTAATTTATTTTTTTGACATGATATGAAGAATATAGAATACAAAATTATATATATATATATATATATATATATATATATATATATATATATATATATATATATATATATATATATATATATATATATATATATATATATATATATATATATATATATATATATATATATATATATATATATATATATATTTTTATAATTACAAAATAATTGCAAGAAAAATAAAAATGATATTCTATAAGTTTGACCAAAATAAAATAATCAAAATTTTTTTAAATATAATTCTCCAAAATTCAAGAAACAAATTCATACGAATTTTTTTAAAGTTTCTTTTATTGTAGTATAACTTCATTTAATAACTAGTCTAGTCCAGATACAACAGATATTCAATAAAGCTAAAAGTTTCAATTTTACAATTTATTCATTGAACATAAAAATATTAAAAAAAATATTATTTAGATACCATAATTATTCAATGAAAAGTGAAAATTTGTTTATAATAAAAAAAAAAGGCAAACTCTTAGGTATCCATGATAAGTAGTTGGGTTCCGGTAACTTTTGTTTAAAATAATTTAAAATATTAATTTAATTTTAAATAAAATACATATAAAAGATGACATAACATTGAATAGAATTGTTTCATTGGATGAGGTTACGGGTACCCAACTAAATATAAGGGTACCAGAGTGTTCACCTAATAAAAAATTATAAATAAAATTCCAACCTTCAACAAAAGAATTAGAAAAATTACTAATAATTACTAATATATAAGGCCTTGGGCGGGTCTTACATGTAAACAAACTTACTCCCCCCCTTATCTTGATTGACACACCTCGCCTCTTAACTCTTATAGGAGTTAGGGGTGCTGTCCTCTGATTATTCTTGTATTTTTGGAGCATCTCTTTTGCTCTCATCAATATATTTGCCTATTAAAAATAAAAGTAGTTGAAATATTATAGTTTTTATTTTAGACATTATTACATCTATTTTTTTATTATACTCTCGCCTATGATAAAAAAAGTATGAGCAAATTATAAATTAATTTTGGAAAACACTATATTTTTATAGGTTAGAAATTAAGAATATTGTTAATTGTTTTTAATTTATTTGTTTGAAATGATATGAAGAATATAGAATAGAAAATTATATATATATATATATATATATATATATATATATATAATTTATTTTCTTTAATTTTTATAATTACAAAATAATTGCAAGAAAAATAAAAATGATATTCTATAAGTTTGACCAAAATTAAATAATCAAAATTTTTTCAAATATAATTCTCCAAAATTCAAGAAACAAATTCAAACGATTTTTTTTTTAAGTTTCTTTTATTGTCGTATAACTTCATTTAATAACTAGTCCAGTCCAGATACAACAGATATTCAATACAGCTAAAAGTTTCAATTTTACAAGTTATTCATTGAACATAAAAATATTAAAAAAAATATTATTTAGATACAACAATTATTCAATAAAAAATGAAAATTTGTTTATAATAAAAAAAAGGCAAACTCTTAAGTATCCCTGATAAGTAGTTGGGTACCGGTAACTTTAGTTTAAAATAATTTAAAATAGTAATTTATTTTTAAATAAAATACATATAAAAGATGACATAACATTGAATAGAATTGTTTCATTGGATGAGGTTACGGGTACCCAACTAAATATAAGAGTATCATAGTGTTCACCTAATAAAAAATTATAAATTTACATCTTAAATATGACATTGTTGTACTAAAACATATAGTGTCCTTTTGTTTTGACGTTGTCTCTCAAGATGTTACTTAACAATGTGTTGAGGTCACTAAGCAATGTTTTCATTTTCATTCTTCTTTGTTGTTCTTATATGATTGAGAATGTTGCTTCTGTTAATTATGGAACAGCACTTACAAAAAGTTTATTGTTTTTTGAGGGCCAACGTTCAGGTGTGTTGCCTAAGAAACAAAGACTGAACTGGAGAGGAGATTCTGCACTTAAAGATGGTCAAGATGTTGGGGTAAGATTCATCAATAAATACAAATATATATTTTTTTGGTTTAATAGTCTAGCGATGAAATTTCATCTCTTACAAGGTGAATAAGTGAAAAGTTGCAGGTTCAAACCCGCACCTTTGCAGATGAATATCTTCGCATAGTTATCAACTAGACATCCGACTAATGGATATTTTATACTGTTAATTAATAATAATTGTTATGTATTTGTGCAGATGAACCTGGTGGGAGGTTACTATGATGCTGGAGACAACTTGAAACTTGGATTTCCAATGGCATATACCATCACAATGCTATCATGGAGTGCAATAGAATTTAAGGACAAACTTGCAAGGAAGAAAGAGCTTAATAATGCATTATATGCCATAAAATGGGGAACAAATTATTTGATAAAAGCACATCCACAACCAAATGTGTTGTATGGAGAAAATGGTGATCCTAATTCAGATCATGAATGTTGGGAAAGACCTGAGGATATGGGAACACCAAGGACTTCTTATAAGATTGATGAACAACATCCTGGTTCTGATCTTGCTGCTGAAACTGCTGCTGCTTTGGCTTCTGCTTCCATTGCTTTTCGATCTGTTGACTCAAAATATGCATTCACATTGCTTACTCATGCAAAACAAGTATGTTTTTCTTTTGTGTCATGCATCTATTTTGTGAAAATTATTTACTTTTTATATGGCTGTTTATTTTGGTGAATATTTCTTAATTATTACTATTTTCTTGCAGTTGTTTAATTTTGCAAACAATCATCAAGGATTATACCAAAATAGCATCCCACCCGCAGGAAAAATATATTCCAGCAGTGGTTACAAGGTGAAATTCTGTTTATTACAGAATATAGTACAATATTTTTTTAAAAGAAGAAAAAACTAGGGCACGTGATGAGATTTTGAATTTATTTTGTACAAATAGGATGAATTACTTTGGGCAGCAGCATGGCTTCACCGCGCCACAAACATGAAACAATACCTTGATTACATTGGAAATTCTGGTGACAATGGTGGTGTGAGATCAATGTTTAGTTGGGATGACAAGTATGTTGGAGCTCAAATTCTTATCGCAAAGGTATACAATATCATTCAATATCACTCATCAATATTGCTACTTAAATATTCTAATATATTGTACCATTTATGCATCCAGCTTGTTCTAGAGGGAAAAGTACCGTCTTCCGGAGTTTGGGCTCAATACAAAGCAAATGCAGAACAATTCATATGTTCATGTGCACAAAAATCAAACCAAAACATACAAAAAACACCAGGAGGTTTATTATGGTTTCTACCATGGGCTAATAATCAATATGTTGCTTCAGCTACATTTGCAATATCCACTTACACTCGATATTTATCTTCACATAAAGCATCCCTCCGATGTAGTGGCGGTGCTGTTTCTCCTTCTAATCTCGTATCTCTTGTTAAATCTCAAGTGGACTATATATTGGGTTCTAATCCAAAAAAAATGAGTTACATGGTGGGTTATGGCTCAAATTATCCACAACAAATTCATCATAGAGGAGCATCAATTGTGTCTATTAAAAAAGATAGGTCACCAGTTGGATGCAAAGATGGGCTTGACAAATGGTTAAATAAAAATGCACCAAATCCTAATGTACTGGTAGGTGCTGTTGTAAGTCCAGATCAAAATGATGGATTTACGGATAATAGGAATAATTATCAACTTGGAGAGCCAACTACTACTGCTGTTGCACCTTTAGTTGGTGTTCTTGCTTTTCTAGCTTAAATTTTTTATTCCTTGTCGTGCATAATCTTCATTTCTATAGTACAAAATAATAACTATCTAGTTCATCCAATAATAAAATGCTTTCACTATAATTATCGCAGGTAGAAGAATATCACAATTTTATTTTCTACTATTTTACTTCTATGTGTGTTATTTTACATGAGATTTTTACTAGTTTTTCATTCTAAAGAAAACAATTCTAGTTCTAGTATAGCCCAATTAAATGTGATTCACTTGCTCAAGTAGATAAAGGGTTACTGTGGGAAAACTATAGTAAGAACACCATTGATAAAAGAAAATAGCTTGCATTGCATAATGAAAGAAGAATTACAACAAATCTAACTTTACAATGATCAAACTCTCCATATTTTATATCATCTATAGTTAGTTATCAATACTATATAACTCCTAACAACTTGTAAAACTAATATAAGTTAATTATTGATAAGCTAAGCTATAGATCAAATTGAGTATTAAGTTGATTTGTTGAGAAAGCAACTATACATCTGCCACCATATGCTTAACACCCCCCTCAAGTTAGAGAATATGTTCCGCATTCCTAGTACTAGTGCAAAATGACGAATATAATTTTAAAATTTATACCCATTATACTGAAAACGGGTGTAAATAATAAACACGGTGACAAACTTGTAAATAAAATGTCATTTGTAGTAGCAGTACGTGACAATAGACACCCTATTTTAACAAAAAGGGTGTAAATTAAAAACATTATTATAATACATTAAAATCATTGCTATAACAATAGCTCTATTACTTCCGTTAAAGGAAAAACGAGTGTAAATTAAGATTGACTGAAAAATAATTATTTAGTTTACTAACTCTCAATATTAACATTAAACATAATAATAAACCAAACTATATTTTATTAAGTGATATATATGATTAAATAAATAAATTAGTGGGTGTAAATTGATTAATTAATATTTTGTAAATAAAATAATAACAAAAACACATATTTATATATCTCAAATTTAATTATTGATTTCACTCTAGCCCCCTTTATCTCTCAACCCCTTTCTCTCTAAACCCATTTCTCGTTTCTGTTCATCGTAATTTCATCAATTCAATCATCACGATTTCATCTATTCAATCATCGCGAGTTCATATCAGTCGTCCTCTTTCATCCTCTTTCATTCATCCTCTTTCATTCATCGTCTCCTTCCTCTCATTGCCGAGCGCCATTTCCTTCGTAGGCACTACCGAGAAACAAACCTCCATTATTGCACGACCATTGTTACACATACGAGGAATCTTTGTCATCTCTCTTCATCGCACGGCCATTCTGACAGCTCGATGACGACATGCACGGTGAAAAAACCGGACTAATTGGTTTGTCTTTCTTTTTTCAATTAGGGTTTAAATTTTTAGGTAGAACATTAGGGGTGACTAATTTATGCTGTATTTGATGTTGAATGATGAAAAAAATGAACTGGATTCCCATTGATATGTTCTATTGATGCAGTGCAGATTGAATATCGCGAATATCGGCGACGTCGCGAATATCTCTTCCTGTCTCACTTTATGCTACATTTTTGCCTCCGTCCTTGTTGTGTTGTGATAGCTTTATATAGGCAGTGAGGAATTGAATGTGTTGATTTGGAATTGAATGTACGAGATTGTGTGACGATATGGTTTTGGAAATAACTGCTACTGATTTATTTTTTGGGAATATGATTGAATATTTGATTTCCTTTGATGAAGATATGATTGTGTAATTACGATACTGATTCCGTACCGTTTTCGTTTTTTGGGAAGATTTGATGATTTTATAATTAATGGAGATGATTGGTTTATGATTTCTGCGTGTGAATTGATCTGGAAAGCAACCTTGGATGGATACTGATGTTTAGAACTTTGCTGCAAAAGTCCAAGACAAACATCAACCCTTTTCTCGTGCTACACAGGTCCCAGAACTTCTACATATTCTCCAAGTAACGCAAGACACTGAATGCAATATGTTTCCCTCAATTGTGTAAGTATTTGAATGTCTGGGATGAAATAATCTTCAACATCCTCACTAGATTCTGTTTCTCTGCCACTAACATTCTCAGTCTCTGTATTAATGCAGACAAATTTCCTTGAAACTTCAACAGCAGATGCAACATCAATAACTGTTGATGCAACTCTAGAAGCAGCCTAAAAGCTACCTCTTTATTGTTGGTGGATTTATATAGAAAGCCGGCTAAACGAACAAGGCATGGAAAAAGAAAAACAGGTATTCAAAGGCTTAAATTTGTTGATGATGACATGTAAACGGTTTGGCTCTTGTGACTTTTATAAAATTATTGTATGGCTGCCATAATTGTTTGTACGCACTCTTCAATTGGAAGTATTTTTGGAAGTTTATGTATGGCTGTTACTAATAACTACAGGCTCACTAAATTGATTTAATTGACAGGCTTGAGTACTTGCTTGGTATGGATCCCAACACCATAATCTTTGTCCTGTATTCCCGTCAACTATTCGTTGCTCACTATGATAGCTTTCCTGCATTATTCGCATGCCACCGCAAAACATCGATATTCACGTTCTACCGGTATGGAACACCAACTTCTTACGGTAAATTTTGCGACCTCCTTTTAACTCAGATAAGCTTTTATGGCATTCTTGAAGTTTAAATAACAACTACCTGTATAAATCTGGTTTTATTTAGATGGTTATGATTTTGAGTTTTCTTTCATGCTTTATGGCTTTTTGATGCAGAGATTTTGTTGCGATCGACGGTCACGGGACGAAGAATTCATACTAACTTACTTTCTTGTATTTTAGGTGTTATGATAGTAAATCTTTTCACTAACACTTGCAACGAAATGTCTGAATTTGCATCATTGTCTTCGTGGCCAAAAGGTCTTAGAATTATGTCTGTTGCCTTACCTAGTCTTTGTTGAGAAGTTTCTAAATTCTGATACCAAACAAGTTTTTTCCTTAAAACATGGTGCATGCCCAGTGACCATCATGCAGGTGAGGTTGAAAAGGATAGTAAGAGGACTAAGTCATTGAATAAGCCGGTTGGAGCGTGACCTTGGGAAGTATCTACAACTTTCCTATCAAAATGGCAGGTAACTTTGAACACCACACTCTATTGCAATGTTGCAATTCGCACAATGTCTCCCTGATGCTAGTTAATGTGTTTCTTTTGTTTGTGAATGTTAGACTTACTTACGGTATGTACCTTGGCTTACAGGACTTATGCCCATGCTTGGTTCAACAAGGACTTGAAGATTTTATGTTATCCTGCTTTGTATTGGTTGTGACTAGCCCATTAGTAACCTGGCATGTTCCAATGTTGTTTGCTGTAATCCCTACGGGGATAACCGACACTTCTGATACGAGTTTCTTTTTGTAAGGGAATTTGTTCTCCACTAAGCCTTTTGTATGCCCTGCTAACAATGGCTTTTATTTCTCCTAATGGATCTATTATGCATAGCCTCCAAGATTTCACTCATTATGTCAATACGCTTTATTCATTGTGTTTTCCTTTTCCTGTCAGCCTTTAAGTCTCTGCGACACTTTAGCTCAGACATATTTGTATCATGATTTTTCAAAATATCCTTTTATTCTTTCTCCCTTACGAATAAAAAATCAATTTGGGTACTAATGATAAATTCCATTATACGTATCTTACTATGTTGCGACAATATTATTCCTTGGCTCATGAGCTGGACAACTTCTACATTTATGCATCCTGATAAACTTTGAAAATAAGTGTTCTCATAAAAACTCAATCTTCCTTATTTAATATTACAGTATAAAGAAGAAGAGAGCCAGATAAAAGATACAGTGAAGTTGACAAAGGTATGAGGGATTGATCCTTTGTGGTTTCTATTTAATAATCCTTTTCTGACATATGCGATGTTATCTTACTTCTTAGATCACGATGTCGACAACCTGGACTTTTGAAGACTTTAAATCAGCTTTATTAGAACACATTAGCTCCTCACCTGTATCTAATAACAATTTTAAGGTAGGTACACGAGTTACATATACACACAACCATGAATACTGAATTTTTTACATCATGGTTAATAATTGTCTATGATAATAATTTGCGGAACAAATGGCAGGAAACTGGAGCATGCCTTTATAGGGATCGCTGCCAATTTGCTCATGGTATTGAGGAGCTTTGTCCGGTGATCCGCCACCCATGCTACAAAACTGAGGTCTGTAGGATGGTCCTTGCTGGGGTTGTTTGTCCCTATGGCCATAGATGTCATTTTCGTCATGCACTTACTGAGCAAGAGAAAACTATATCACAACCTACGCCCAAATCAAAGAAGTTGGAAAGACAAGTAGTCTCATGGAGTTGTTTGTTTGATTCAAAACATATACAAGAGTACATAATAATATTCTTGGTTATCAATTGAAGTCTAGAGCATGATTCTTGAAAATCATTTTGATTTTTGAACTCTAGATACATACGTCTATATTTGTCCTAACACAGCGAACAAGTACTATGTGAAATAATACATATAGCGCTTAAAAAACGCTATTAAAGTCTAATCTTTAATAGCATTTTCTCGAAAAGCGCTATTATAGATTCACTTAACACAAACTAATAGCACTTTAAATAAAATGCTATCATATGTATTTATTTAAAATAGAAATTATAAAATAGATTTTTATATTAAAGAAGAATTTAATTATTGATAAAAGCTATATTCTATATAACAAGAGATATTATATATATATATATATATATATATATATATATATATATAGATTCCTATTGTTCTCTTAGCATCAATCCTATTATTATATATTTCCATTGTATTGCGACAACTTCTTCTATCTCCAATCATCACATTAAAATAAAATTTCTTTCTTATTAAAACATGAATGAAAAAATCAAATTGAAAATGAATTTGATATACTATTTAGTACCTATGGGACTAATGTGTTCCACTTCGTCATCTTGTTACTTAATTGGAATACAATGTCTCTACTCATTTTTTTTATCAACAACTACTATTTCCTTGACAACTTCAATCATCACATTAAAATATTGAAAATATTGAAGTGGTTTGTAAACATGTGTATATATAAATATCTAACAGAGAAAAAGCTTTATTTGAACATGCACTCCAAGTAAAACATTAGATGAAGGTTTTGCAACACTTGTGACTGGACTCCTGTTAACCTCAATTAGAAAACTAGAAGACTCGTCGTCATAAAATTCCAAGTTGCAGGTTTTTCTGTTTTTTTTTTATAAGCAAATTCAATAAAGGAGATTAAGGAAATCTCAAACCAAAAGAATACAACCACCAATCCGACAACGGAATTACAAAAAATTTAAAGAGAATTTATATCATTCGTATAATCTACATGACTTGCTATCAAGGCTACCCAAAATCAACCAATTCCACGAGTAAGTTTTGATCTCATTGACAATGTCGGTAGCGTTAAACATCACGTCATTGAACAATATATTGTTCCTAAATCTCCAAATTATCCAACAAGTAATAAACCAGAGAGAGTTTATCTTTCCCGCTGCACCACGACCTTTAAGCCTCAAATTCCAAGCCTTCGCATGGAGGGAACAATTAGGTTCCAAAATTCTATCTATTCCCACCCACTCGCATATTCTATTCCAAACTAAAATTGATTTGGTACAAGAGAAGAATAGATGAGAGGATTCTTCAAGATGGTGAAAACAAAAAATGCAAACCTTATCATGTTCACTGACAATAAGCCTTCTGATTGCCAAATTGGACCTTGTAGGCGGCCTGTTTTTTTGTTGACATCGCTTGTTCTTGCGTGTTTGTAATCCAAACATATTGTAAAACTGCCCTTAAAAACATGAGAGAACAAACACCAATAAATATCATTCAATAATAAGAGAAACCAACCTCAATGTTTTGGTGGTGGGATTCAATGGTGAGTGCATAATTTGACAAATCATTTTGGAATAAACTTCATTAGCTCAATATTAAACAAGAGAGTCTTTTCTATCAGCAATTGGTTCCTTATCACAAAATCCAAAGCTCATTGGCCCTGTAAAGAAAATTTACATTACATCACTCAGACTTAATTTACAAAGTTGTTGAACACGAGACTCAACTCTTACCGAGAATGTCGTAGTACATATTGTAACGCCCTAAATTCATATTTAGTTATTTATTAATTATTTGTGAATATAAGGTAATTTGATGACATGTTTTTGTGTTTCATGAGCATTGTGGTGGAATTATATTAATAATATTGATGGTAAGAATAATTGTATCACATTATTCAAATTATTATTATTATTTAAAATAAGAGTGTTGGAATCCATGAGGGTATGATGGTCATTGGTGAGGGATAAGTGAGGGTAAGATGGGAAGAGCACATTTAGGGGTATTGTGAGTTAAAACAAGGAATAGTGAGGGGAGTTTTCATTATTCGTGTTATTTTGGTTGAAAGAAAGAAAAGAGTGCTCTGAAGAACACAAGAAGAGTGGAGGAGGCTAGGGCATAGAGGGATTTCCGGTGAAACTTCAAGAGAAGATCTAAAGAATCAAGACTCTAAGGTATGGGGAGTATCACTTTGCAATATTTTGATATAAAGATTAGGTGTTGGTGGGTAATTGGGGTTTTGGGGGAAAACCTAGGAATTGGAGGTTAGGGATGATGGATTTTGATGATTCGCTATGTGATGATTGTTTTTATTGACGTATATGTGAGAGTTATAGGTTATAATAACATAATCCGTGGTAATTTAAGGATAAAATCTGGTTTAGGGGTGTTGAATCGCAGATGGAGAAGTGTTGTTATCGTAGGGTTTTTCTGCCAACATCGCAGAGGACGCTTAGCGCGACCTAGCGCGCTTAGCGCGGTCTGGAGGAATTTTGCCTCTTCGAGGCAGAGAGCTGCGCGCTTAGCGCGGGTGGGGGCTCGCTTAGCGCGACCTGGGACTAAAAAATATGATTTTTATTGACTTAAAATTCATGGAAAACAACTGTTTTATATTATATTAATGTTGTGATGTTGCTGTAAATTGCTGCTATGTGTTGACGTGTTATATGATGATTATTTAGTGAGTGAAAATGATGACGGAAGTAGGATGCGTGAGAACATGTAGCTAGTATGAATTATGTAGTTGATTGAATAGATGTTGTATTGATGAGTACGAGGAATATTGATATGAATGTTGATGCCCCGGTTTTTGTTACGCCCCGGTTTTTGTTAAATTTATTTAATCGAGTCGATTTAATTATTTTTGGTCTTTATATTATTTTATTCTTGGTTATTATGTTTAATTGCGTTTTGGGAACGTTTGCGAGAAAATTGAGTGTAGGGGTATTTTGGTCTTTTTGGCTTGGTTAGATATTGTTTTTCATTTAAAATAGAAACTTAGAGAGAAAAATAGAAAGAAAAGAAGAGAAGAGAAAAGGAGAGTGAGAAGAAGAAAAAGAGGAAAACTTGGAGTGTAAGAAACCGATTCAACCGATACTTCGAAGCGCGATTAATCGGGTAAGGGTGCGAAACTCGGTTATTCTATGCTTGTGTATGAATATGTATGTGTGTGTTTGAATGTTCTCTTGCCTTTCCTAGTTTTTCCATTTTAGGTTGAAATGAGAAAAATGAATCGAAATCGATGTTTTCACGGTCGGAAATCGATATAAACTGTGTGGAATAATCATATTATACGTATGCACATTATTGCTATTTATTTTGGTTGGTTGGAAATGTCTTGGGTGGAGAAAGATGAATTTTTGGGGTTTAGAACTATGTAAAACGTAGCAGAATTTTTCTGTTTCTGGTGTAGACCGTCGGGCGATGCTTTGAGCACCGGGCGACGCATGGGTTGCGCCGATGCTCCGCCGGGCGATACCCAAGAGGCGCAGCTTGTGACGCTGCTGACTCTTTTAAGTTTTGGTTGGGGTTTTATGCCGCTGCTTCGCCGGGCGATGCAGAGGCGAAGGGAGCACCGCCGGGCGCTCCTGGGGATTTTTCAATACTTTTGTTTTCTTTGAAAATGCATAACTTTTGATCCGTACTTTGGATCGGGACGTTCCTAGTATCTTTGGGAAGCCAATGAGATGTTATTTCTTATAAAAATGGTTTGGAGATTGGTGGCCAATTTAATTGTGTCGGGAATTTGAAAATGTGTCGTTTTGTCGACTTTTATCGTCGTAATTGTGTGCGATTGATGTGTTATCATGCGATATGCTTTTGATATATAACGTATAGCTTGTGTGCTGTTATATAATGTGAAGGTATGTGATGAAATGTTGTGATGATGGTTTGTGGCCTTAGGGCAAATAAATGCATTGTGTTATGTTTGGTTGTATATGCATGATTATGGATGTTGAAATGGATCACATGGTTGTATATGTGTATGCATTTGATTGGCATGAGTCATTGTATGCCAAGCATCATGATATGTATTCTTGTGATGTCGTGTACCCTAGTGGGTGTGAGCGACGAAACGATTCCCGAGGGAATCTGCTATAACGGTCGTGAGCCTTATACAAAAAGGACCGAAAGCGACGTTATAGACGGTCGTGAGCCTTATACAAAGAGGACCGAAAGCGATCGGATCGTGAGCCTTATACAAAGAGAACCGAAAGCGATCCATAAACGTCATGAGCCTTATACCAAGAGGACCGAAAGCGACGGGGAACATCATTTTCCCGACGGGGAGTTACACTAAGTAACAAGTGATGATTCCAATAATTCCTGAGTGAATTAATGATGAGAATGACAGATGGAATGGTACCGCATTGCATTTGCATAGAGTCGTTGTGTCGGTCTCTTTACATTTGCATAAGTCATGAATGGATTGAATATGTGGGAGAATTGTGAATGGAATTGATGAGTTGATATATATATATATATATATATATATATATATATATATATATATATATATATATGTTGGTGATAAATGTATTGAGCATGATTGTTATGCCTTTGTGAAGGATGTATGATATATGAATTGTGTTGTTTTGTATTTGATTTATGGTGTAAGTTGCGGTGAGAATGTTTTACATTGTGTATTTTGTGTTGTTACATAATTGTATGCAACTATATTATAATTGTGTTTCTCACCCTTCTGCTGTTTTGAATGCTCTACGAGGCATTGCAGATTAGATGCTGGAGGTCTTTTTGTGAAGCCTATGTCTTCATTCTTTTGTCGGTCGGCTCTGATATGTAGCACCGGGTAGTCGGGGAGATCGTTATGTGACTTTATGTATATATCTTTTTTAATTTTACATGTAGGACTCTGTGTATGACAGACAAACTTCTATGTTTATATATATGAGATTTCAGTTGCAGATTTTCCGCTTTTATTCTGTATCTGAATTGTGGGTGTTAGGAACTGAGTTCCTCTGTTTATGTTGCTACCTAATTGTTGCATATCTTTATGAGAAGGTTATTATATTTCATCATCGTGATGTGACGCTCCGTCTATGCCTTGAATGTTTTAATTCTACTCTGATTAATTGTTATCGCTTTAATTACTCGGGTTATAGATTGGGGGTGTTACATTATTGGACCGAAATGAAGTTGAAACTTGAGTAACCACCAAGGAATTTATTGAATTTTATTTGAAAGAAGAGAAAAAGAAAAAGAAAAGAAAAGAAAAAAAGAGAAAAAGAAAAGAAAAAAAAATAAAAAAAGGTGGCGCCTGCCACCATTTCTTTAAGTGTGGCGCCTGCCACTTAAAGAAATGGCGCCCACCACCATGGACTAAGGGCATGGCGCCCACCACTAAGAGGAATAGTGACTGCCACATTAATTTGTGGCACCTGCCATGAATTAATGTGGCATTTTTTCTAAAAAAAATAGTTTTGTTTTAACATTGCAAGTGGTTCTTTTCATCATGAATAAAATAAGCTTTTCAGAAAGGTATGACTCCACGTCTCCTCAGCCAACCTACCACCTGAGCCTATTTCTGAATCGAAGACTTTTCAAACCAACAGCTTGCATGAAGAAATTTGAAAAAAGGGTGTTTTCGACAATATGAAAAATCAGACCAGACCCTCACTTTCTCCTATAAATAGGACATTACACTTCAGTTTCAAACACACCAGATTCACCCAAAAACAGGCTGAATACTCTCTCTTTTCTCCCTCAAATTATTCTTGTAAAGTTTATTGGCATTTTGAAGGAGAGAAGACTCGTCTTTATTTTTCCAGAACCAGTATCAGTGAAGAAGCAGTAGACTGTCTCACTAGGTAACATTCACTTCTTTTATTTTCTTCGTTTTCAAAGTGACATTATCATTTATCTATGTTGTTATCAGGTTCATTAGCATGTTAATATTTTGATTATGGAATGTGTATTGCAAATATTTATGTCATGTTTTTGTTAGTTTTACCATGAAGGAAAAAAAAAAAAAACAAAAAATCCTCGGCATTCTAGGTGGCGCCTGCCACCATTTTATTGATGAGGAAGTGGCGTCTGCCTCCATCCCCAGAACGACTAATGGCGCCTGTCACACTCCAAAGTGGCGCTGGCCACAAGGAGGAATAGTGGTTGCCACAAGTTTGTGGCACTTGCCACTAATGCATGGCACCCACTGTGTTTAAGACATAGTTTTTATATATTATTTTCATTTCATTTCACATAATTTATTTTCTTTCTAAAAAATCAAGAAAAAACCAAAAATATGCATTTAACTTCATGTTTAATTCTCAGACTCTTTTATGAAAAATCACCGACCGGTTTCTGTAAAACTTTTCAGTTGACATGTAAATATTTGCTTGTTGTTCCTCGACTTAAAAAACATCATTTCTGTTGTTTATGTGCGTATTGGCTTTTGTTGCTATTTTTCATAACTTGACATGTCTCCGATTCCAAAACTTTGAAAATGTTATCTTTACGGTACTCGTACTGTTCATTTAATTTCAATCCCCTTTAACTCTTGTTTACAAGTTATTATCTCCCTCTCCTTCCAAAGGAAAGTCTCTCTATTGACCGCAAGGTCAGAGATAACTCATTACCTTTTTAACTTAGCCTTAGGTTTGGAGTCGCCACACTCCACGTAGGTGTCTTGCTGTCAGATCCTACTTTCCCGTGAACACTTCATTCCCTTTTAACCTAGCCTTCACAAGAGATAGCCATTAATCTCTTCTCCTTCACGACGGTCTAACCCTTCACAATCCTTTCACAAGAGATAGCCGTTAATCTCTTCTCCTAAACAATCAATCCTCACAAGCTTTGCTTTTAGGCTTTTCACCCTACTTTCCCTTGGAACCTTGACCACAGTCAAGAGTTCCTCACCCCATTGAGGGGAACTACGAATGCTCTGATGTCATTCCCGTCAGGATACGTAGGCACGAGATGCGATGTCTTGGCGAGCATACTTAGTGTATATACCCCTAGGTTTTTACCTTAGCACAGTTTCCTTAACAAACAAACATAACACAAATACTAACAAGAGGTTCTTGTAGAGTACTACAGATACTTAGGGTGCTAATACATTCCCTTTGTATAACCAACCCCCGAACCTAGATTCTCTTATTAGGGTTTTCGTTCTTTACCCTTTCCTTTGGATAAATCAAAGCTCGGTGGTGAATTCAAAGAAATGTGATGCAAGTTAATCAATAGCTTGATATCCGATTCTCACCACAACATATTCTTTCAGTCACACGACGGTAGTAAACATATTACTTTACAATAGATCGTTTACTCAATTTTTTCTCATATAGATCAGTAAATTCATCAGATACAAGAGATGAAAGTGTTACCAGTGGATTTAAAGGAGGTTGAGAAGTACCAGCTTGAGATGATAGGTCTCTTGTGACTCTTTTGCGGGTGATTCTTTGAGAAGCCATTGAGATAGATGCTTGAGGAAGATGAATAGTGATTGATTTCTTGCAATTTGATGAGAAACTCAAATGTGGTTGTTGAGAGATTTGGAGTTAGGGTTTGTTTATAGAGTTTTTAGGGAAGAGGAGAAGATGAGGAGAATGATGCAATGACTTGATACAATGAACATAATGTGTTAATGACACTTAAAAGAATCATGAAAAACATAAAAACCAATAAATGGGTCAAAGAGAAGTGCGAAACCCAATACTTTTTTAGAGTGCGTCAGCGACGCGTCGACCGCTGGCCTGTGTGCATCGACGCATTTTTTTTATATATTTTCTACAATAACAAAAGAACAAAGCTTTGAGTCGACCATAGGGTCGACCTGAGCATCCCAGCCACTAAATATGAACAAATCCCATAATGGTGAGTCGACCGGAGTCCTGTTTAGGTCGACTCAACCAGTGAAATAATGCAAAAACCATATAAATGTGTTATTTATGCAACAATTTTGAATAAATAAGAAGCCAACACAAACATCAAACATTTAAATGGATAAAATATGCTTAATTGTGCAATAAAAATCAGTTTCAACACTCAACATGGTACATACATTTAAAAGAAACTTATGAAGAGGAACAATATTACCTTAATCATAATTGACGATGAATACCCTCACATATAGCTCAATAATTCTTTACATTGTTAGTAAAAAAAATATAAACAAGCACATATGTATATGGAGAGCTAATATATTGATGAATTCTCATGCACGATCCGAGATGTCGAGAACGCCTAGTTCCCTACGGATGTGAAAGAAAGGCTCTGTAGCGAGTGGTTTTGTAAAAATGTCAGCAAGTTGATTTTTAGTATCAACATGCTCAAAGACCACATCACCTTTCTCTACATGATACATAAGGAAGTGATGACGTATTTCGATATGCTTGGTGCGTGAATGCAATACGGGGTTCTTAGTTAGGTTAATGGCACTTGTGTTATCGCATAAAATAGGAATACACTCAAGTTTTAAATTGAAGTCGAGCAATTGTTGCTTAAGCCATAGGACTTGAGCACAACAACTCCCGGCGGCAACGTATTCCGCCTCGGCAGTTGACAAAGCCGCGGAAACCTGCTTTTTTCTATGCCAACTCACCAAGGAATTTGAGAAAAAGTGACACGTGCCACTAGTGCTTTTCCTATCTAATTTGCACCCGGCAAAGTCGGAATCGGAATAGCCAACTAAGGAACAACCAATACCCTTGGAATACCAAATCCCATACTTTGGAGTACCAGAGAGGTATCGAAGTATGCGCTTAACAACTTTTAAGTGAGATTCCTTGGGACGTGCTTGATACCTCGCACACATGCATACACTGAACATAATGTCGGGTCGTGATGCGGTAAGATAAAGGAGAGATCCAATCATACCTCTATACTTCCTTACCTCTACATCCTTACCATTTTCTTCATGATCAAGATTAGCACAAGTAGGCATCGGAGTATCAATTGCCTTGTAGTTTACTATGTCAAAACGTTTGAGAAGCTCAAGACAATATTTCGTCTGACTCACAAACGTGCCTCTTCGAGTTGTTTGATTTGAAATTCGAGGAAATAATTAAGCTCCCCCATCATGCTCATTTCAAACTCCCCCTGCATCAAACTAGAAAACTCCTTGACCAAGGTCATGTTAGTAGACCCGAAAATGATATCATCAACATAAATTTGTACCAAAATTAAATGTTTTCCTGACGCTTAATAAAGAGGGTTGTGTAAACCTTGCCTTCAATACCCTTAATTAAGAAGAAATTTGCTAAGACGTTCATACCAAGGCCTAGAGGCTTATTTAAGTCCGTACAGAGCATGTTTAAGTTTGTAAACATGATCAGGATATTCGTGGGATTCAAAACCCGGGGGTTGGGCTACATAAACCTCTTCATTGATGTATCCATTAAGGAAAGCACTTTTAACATCCATCTGAAATAATTTGAAATTTTTAGTGCAAGTGTAACGCCTCGTTTTGTCTTATTTATTTAATCAAGTAGATTTGATTATTTTCGTCATTATATTATTTCCTTCTTGACTTTTATTTTACAATATATTATTTTTAATCGTTATTATGTTTTATCGCGTTTTGGGAACGTTTGCGAGAAAATTGAGTGTAGGGGTATTTTGGTCTTTTTGGCTTGGTTAGATATTGTTTTTCATTTAAAATAGAAACATAGAAAGAAAAAGAGAGAAAAAGAAGTTAAGAGAAATAGAGAAGGAGAAGAAAGAAAAAGAGGAAAAACTTGGAGTGTAAGAAACTGATTCAACCGACACTTCGAAGCGCGATTAATCGGGTAAGGGTGCGAAACTCGGTTATGCTATGCTTGTGTATGATTGTGTATGTGTGTGTTGGAATGTTTGCTAGTTTTCCTAGCTTTTCAATTCTAGGTCGAAATGAGAGAAAACGATAAAAATCGATGTTTTCGCGGTTGAAATGCGGTATAAATGTTGTAGAATACTTGTTGTTATGATTGGGATATGTTCTGGTTGTTATGTTATGGGTTGGAAGTGTTTTGGTGGATGAAATGTTGGGTTGGAGTGAACAAAAGCGCTGCTGAGATTTTCTGGGTTCGCAGGTTCGCATTGCGAATAGGGCAGCGAAGGGAAAGCGAAGGTTCACATTGTAAACTTTCTGTTGTTTTTTCTCAGCCACGGTTCGCAGGGAATTCGCATTGAGAAGGGGAAAGCGAAGGTTCGCTGGGTGGATGCGAATAGGAAAGCGAATTTTATGCTGTTTTTTCTCTGCCATGGTTCGCTGGGGGTTCGCATTGCGAATAGGAAAGCGAACATGACAGATTTTCCATTTTGTTCTTGTCATAACTTTTGGGTCGTAAGTCGGATTGAGGCGCGGTTGGATGCGTTGGAAAGCTAATGAAATGTTCTTTCTTATAAAAATGGTTTTGAGACTAGTGGCTGATTTAGTTGTGTTGGGAATTGGAATAGTTTCGTTTTGTCGACTTTTACCGTCGTAATTGTGTGCAATTTATGTGTTATTATGTGGTACGCTTTTAATATATATCGTATAGCTTGTGTGTTGTTGTATGATGTGAATGCATGTGATGAAATGTTGTGATGATGGTTTGTGGCTTATGGCAAATAAATGCATTGTGTTATGTTTGATTGTATATGCATGATTATGGATGTTGAACTGGTTCACATGGTTGTATATGTGTCTGCATTTGATTGTCATGAGTCATTGTATGCCAAGCATCATGATATGAATTCTTGTGATGTCGTGTGCCTTAGTGGGTGTGAGCGACGAAACGATTCTCAAGGGAATCTGCTGTAATGGTCGTGAGCCTTATACAAGGAGGACCTAAAGCGACGTTATAGACGATCGTGAGCCTTATAGAAAGAGGACCTAAAGCAATCAGATCGTGAGCCTTATACAAAGAGGACCTAAAGCGATCCATAAACATCATGAGCCTTATACCAAGAGGACCTAAAACGACGCGGAACATCGTTTTCCCGACGGGGAGTTACAATAAGTAACAAGCGATGAATCCAATAATTCCTGAGTGAATTAATGTGAGAATGATGGATGGATTGGTACCGCATATGCATAAAGTCGTTGTGTCGGTCTCTTTGCATTTGCATAAATCATGAATGGGTTGATTATGTGTTGAAGAATCATGAATGGATTGATTATGTGTGGAAAATTATGAATTGATTGATTATGTGTTGAGCTTGTGATAACATTGGTGGTTTGATATGCATTCGTGATAAATGTATGGATTATGGATGATATGTGTTATGTATAGACATATGATATGTTTTGTGGGGATGTTGTACATTAAAATGATTGTATTAATTATCTATGATATGCTATATGTATTAGTATGTGATGCTTGTGGTGAGAATGCTATACATGTGTATTTTGTGTTATTATATAATCGTATGCAACTATATTATAATCGTGTTTCTCACCCTTCTGCTGTGGTTTGTTGCTCTATGAGGCAATTGCAGATTAGTAGTCTTGGAGGCTTTTGTGAAGATTAGTTCTCCATTCGTTTGTCAGTCAGTCAGCTCTGATACGGAACACGGGAGTCGGGGAACGCTGTTGGTTCATATGTATACATGTGTTGGATCTATTTTGTATTAACTTTGTATGAATATTTTGATGTTATAAAATAATTTATTTTGTAAAACAAGTCAGTTATGGATCTTTCCGCTTTATTCCATAATTGAACTTTCCTTTTGTTGGAAAAAGTTTCCATTTTATGTTTATTCCATTTTGTGTTATGTATCAAATTTATGAGCAGGGATTGTGTTTTCTTTCTTTAAATGTGGCATCCTTGTTTCTGTCTAAGAATAATAAATTTTTATTTACTCTGATTTATTTATGTATTATTTATTCGCGATGGGAATTGGGGTGTTACATTAGTGGTATCAGAGCAGGTCGGTCCGTCCGGCCAAGTTGTTGAGTCAGTTGGCATGACAGTTGAATACTGTCGATGTTGTTTGTCCCTTAGTCTGTGAGATGTGTGTGAAACACTGTCAGTGCTTTCTGGTTTTCTAATCCTTTGTCTTTAGGATTTAGAATGAGATAAGTAGGGGAGAAGCTTGTGCTTCTCCAAGTTGCTTCAGTTGTGGAGTGTTGGCTCAGTGTGCCGTTGATTGCAAGAGTGTAAGTGTTGTTTAGACAGTGTTGTTCCCGGATCCGGAGGAAATGCGGAGGTAAGGTTTAGGTCAACCAAGGATTTATGCCTTAGGTTGTTTTGTCCACAAGAGGTGAGAAATGCTATTATAGTTTGGTAAAGACGGTTTATGCCCCATCATGATTGTCGGATGTCTATTGACAAATTGAGGAACTGATCACCCTTAAACTCTTGTTGATAGTAGATGAAATTATGTCGGATGGAATAGACGTGTCTTTCTGGCTTTGATAGTGTGTGCAATGAATTGTTTGGAATTAAGAAAATGATTACGGACTGTTTTGTTGAGTCGATGAAGATTCTAATATCGAAAGATGAGACGGATTAGAGGTTTTAGTATGCTGGTCTAGTTGGGAAGTCATTGAGAGAGAACGATTGGGTATCGTCAATGGTTGTTCTCAGAGAGTAGAGTGTGAACTCAAATTTGACGAAGGTGAGGATTTGAGGTTTGGATCTGCTAAGTAAGTAGAAGAACTTTTAGGAAGTGAAACTCAGATGTTTGTCATGTTTGGGATGACAGTGTTCTGGAAATTTGCAGGAAAGCCACGGTGATGGGTCGTCAGTTGTGCATGGTTTTCAGATGGGTTTTTGGATGAAACATTAGTGTGTTGACTTGAAGAGGTCCAACATGGTTGGTAAGGAAAAGGATGATAGCATGAGGTTGCGTGTTAATCAGTGAGTAGTATGGAAACTTGCGGTTGTGTTCGGGATAGCTTGAGTTTTGAAATGTGACGAATTGCGAACGATTTGAAGTTCCTTGATGGTATTACTTTTGTTATGGGTTGAGGTCTCGTGTCAGCAGAAACCTGGAGTAAGTTGGAACCCTGTAAGAAGAATTGATATGGAATGTGGTAACCAGAGATTGTTAAGCTATTTTGGATAAATTGTTTCGAGCTCAGAATGAATTTTGAAGGTTGTATATATTATGGTTGTGGAGTATATGAATCGTATCTTCCATACTTGTTTGGATAAGTTTATAGTGATGTTTATTGGATGATATTCTGATTTATTTTAAATCAAAGGATGAGTATGTAGAGTATTTGAGGATTGAGTTACGAGGGTTGAAATAGAGGGAGCTTTCTGCTAAGTTATTCGAGTGAGATTTTTGGTTGAAAAAGGTTTGTTTTCTTGGTTTGTTATTTCGGATGAGAGTATGGTTAATGGATCCATCGGAAGTAGATGCAGTTCTACAATGAGAGGCTCCGAAGTTGGTTAAGGAGATTAGAAACTTTTGGGCTTAGTTGGTTGTTACTGCGGGTTATGGAAGACTTTGCTAAGTTCGTACTTCTGTTATCTCAGTTGACTTGCAAAGGGTGAGTCGTTGACTTGCAAAGGGTGAGTCGTTTGTTTTGGATGTTCGTTGTGAGTAAGTTTTGGTGAGCTGAAGTAGAGATTGACTATGGCTCCAATTTTGATTCTGCTTGATCCTAATAAACTGTTTATGGAATATTGTGATGTGTCTTTGATGAGTGTAGTTAGTGTGCTAATGAAAAAGGGTAAAGTCATTTCTTATGCTTTACGACAATTGGGGATTCATGATTTCAAGATGGCTGCGGTTATTTTGTGTTGAGAATCTAGAGGAATTATTTTGAGGGTTTTAGGTTCAAGGTGTTTGGTAATCACAAGGGCTTAGAGTACTTGTTTGGTCAGGAGGAATAAAGTAGGAGACAACGAGAATGGTTGGAATTCCTGATGAGTTATGACTTTGGCTCGAATTATCCTATTGGTAAAGTTAATGTCGTGCCTAATGAGTTAAGTTGAAAGTTTTTACATATGTCTGCTTTGATGGTTAAAGAGTGGGAACTTTTGGAAGAATTTAGAGATTTGAGTTTGGTGTGCAAATTGACATCTGATAGCGTGAGGCTTGGTATGTTAAAGGTCATTAATGATTTTCTGTTGACCGTTAGCGAGAAACAGAGGCTGGATGTGAAATTTGTTGATTTGATGATGGTTGGAGATAAAGGGGTGAATGGTGATTTTAAAGTGGATGGTAAGGGTGTTTTGAGATTCCGTGGTAGAATTTGTATTCCTGATGGTTCGGATTGAAAATGATGATTGTAGAGGAAGGACACCGGATTAGTTTGAGTATACATCCGGGAGTTAATAAAATGTATCAAGATTTGAAGGAGATCTTTTGATGGTCAGAGGATTAGAATTACTTGAGCAGTCAGAGACTTATGTCTGGTGTGTGAGATAACTCAGTGGAGTGTAAGGTTAGGTCTTTTAGAAATGAACTATGCTTTTTTTGGTGAATATTAAGGAGAGTCAGAAGTTGGATATGGAATTGGTAGATTTGATTGTTGCGAGTAATCAGAGTGCGCACGAAAGTGTGAGGTGGCACATTTCGTATATGCATGTGTGACTTGTAAGGGTTCATAGGTTGAACATTGGAAACATGTAGGAATGATGAGACCATTGGACGTTTCAGAATGGAAGTGTTAGGTGAAAGGTTTAAATATTATTCATGGGCTACTATGTAGATGGATGTTTTGGTTGTATGTTCGATTGGTGAATCGTAGCATTGTTGTCCTGATGTTGTGTGACAAGGAGGTTGGTATTGTGGTTATGTAGAGGTTGTTGAAATGATGTTGTGTCGTGGGACTTTAGATTCTTGCTTTTGTTATTGCCTCGTTTCCATCGTGATGGTTCGAGTGCGAGTAGCTAATTCCGGTGTGGGGAATTAGGGGAGTGTTACCTGAGTGCGGGTAACGTGGTTTTCTTTAAGTCGTGAGTTAGTCGTCAAGTGCATTGTATGGGCTTTGCATCTTGTCGTTGTAGTTGTCGTCGTTGTCGTGCCATTGTTGTAGTTGCTGTTAGCAAGGGGGTTTGTCAGTTTGTGTTATTCGGGGTGTGCCTTTTGTTGGCATGATAGTTTGTTAGTCGGATGCGAGAGTCGTATCCGGAGTTGTTTGCACCAAGTATATTTTCGAGGACGAAAATGTCTAAGTGGGGGAGAATTGTAACGCCCCGTTTTGTCTTATTTATTTAATCGAGTCGATTTAATTATTTTTGTTATTATATTATTTCCTTCTTGACTTTTATTTGACAATATATTATTTTTCATCGTTATTATATTTTATCGCGTTTTGGGAACGTTTGCGAGAAAATTGAGTGCAGGGGTATTTTGCTCTTTTTGTCTTGGTTAGATATTGTTTTTCATTTAAAATAGAAACATAGAAAGAAAAAGAGAGAAAAAGAAGTTAAGAGAAATAGAGAAGGAGAAGAAGAAAAAAAACAGGAAAAACTTGGAGTGTAAGAAACCGATTCAACCGACACTTCGAAGTGCGATTAATCGGGTAAGGGTGCGAAACTCGGTTATGCTATGATTGTGTATGTGTGTATTGGAATGTTTGCTGGTTTTCCTAGCTTTTCAATTCTAGGTGGAAATGAGAGAAAACGATAGAAATCAATGTTTTTGCGGTTGAAATGCGGTATAAATGTTGTAGAATACTTGTTGTTATGATTGGGATATGTTCTGGTTGTTATGTTATGGGTTGGAAGTGTTTTGGTGGATGAAATGTTGGGTTGGAGTGAACAAAAGCGCTGCTGAGATTTTCTGGGTTCGCAGGTTCGCACTGCGAATAGGGCAGCGAAGGTTCGCAGGAGTTTCGCATTGCGAACTTTCTGCTTTTTTTTCTCTGCCACGGTTTGCAGGGAATTCGCATTGCGAAGGGTAAAGCGAAGGTTCGCTGGGTGTTCGCATTGCAAACTTTATGCTGTTTTTTCTCTGCCATGGTTCGTTGGGGGTTCGCATTGCGAATAGGAAAGTGAACATGGCAGATTTTCCATTTTGTTCTTGTCATAACTTTTGGGTCGTAAGTCGGATTAAGGCGCGGTTGGATGCGTTGAAAAGCTAATGAAATGTTCTTTCTTATAAAAATGGTTTTGAGACTAGTGGCCGATTTAATTGTGTTGGGAATTGGAATAGTGTCGTTTTATCGACTTTTACCGTCCTAATTGTGTGCGATTGATGTGTTATTATGTGGTATGCTTTTAATATATATCGTATAGCTTGTGTGCTATTGTATGATGTGAATGCATGTGATGAAATGTTGTGATGATGGTTTATGGCCTTATGGCAAATAAATACATTGTGTTATGTTTGATTCTATATGCCTGATTATGGATGTTGAAATGGTTCACATGGTTGTATATGTGTCTACATTTGATTGTCATGAGTCATTGTATGCCAAGCATCATGATATGCATTCTTGTGATGTCGTGTGATCTAGTGGGTGTGAACGACAAAACGATTCCCGAGGGAATCTGCTGTAACGGTCGTGAGACTTATACAAAGAGGACCTAAAGCGACGTTATGGACGCTCGTGAGCCTTATACAAAGAGGACCTAAAGCGATCGGATCGTGAGCCTTATACAAAGAGGACCTAAAGCGATCCATAAACATCGTGAGACTTATACCAAGAGGACCTAAAGCGACGGGGAACATCGTTTTCCCGACGGGGAGTTACACTAAGTAACAAGCGATGCTTCCAATAATTCATGAGTGAATTAATGATGAGAATGATGGATAGATTGGTACCCGCATATGCATAGAGTCGTTTGTCCGTCTCTTTGCATTTGCATAAATCATGAATGGATTGATTATGTGTGGAAGAATCATGAATGGATTGATTATATGTAGAAAATTGTAAATTGATTGATTATGTGTTGAGCTTGTGATAGCATTGGTGGTTTGATATGCATTCGTGATAAATGTATGGATTATAGATGATATGTGTTATGTATAGACATATGCTATGTTTTGTGGGGATGTTGTACATTACAATGATTGTATTAATTATCTACGATATGCTATATGTATTAGTATGTGATGCTTGTGGTGAGAATGTTTTACATGTGTATTTTTTGTTATTATATAATCGTATGCAACTATATTATAATCGTGTTTCTCACTCTTTTGCTGTGGTTTGTTGCTCTATGAGGCAATTGCATATTAGTAGTCTTGGAGGCTTTTGTGAAGATTAGTTCTCCATCCGTTTGCCAGTCTGTCTGCTCTGATACGTAACACGGGAGTCGGGGAGCGCTGTTGTTACATATGTATACATTTGTTGGATCTATTTTGTATTAACTTTGTATGAATATTTTGATGTTATAAAATAATTTATTTTGTAAAACAAGTCAGTTATGGATCTTTCCACTTTATTCCATAATTGAACTTTCGTTTTGTTGGAAAAAGTTTCCCTTTTATGTTTATTCCATTTTGTGTTATGTATCAAATTTATGAGCAGGGATTGTGTTTTCTTTCTTTAAATGTGGCATCCTTGTTTCTGTCTAAGAATAATAAATTTTTATTTACTCTGATTTATTTATGTATTATTTATTCACGATGGGAATTGGGGTGTTACATTAGTGGTATCATAGCAGGTCGGTCCGTCCGGCCAAGTTGTTGAGTCAGTTGGCATGACAGTTGAATACTGTCGATGTTGTTTGTCCCTTAGTCTGTGAGATGTGTGTGAAACACTGTCAGTGCTTTCTGGTTTTCTAATCCTTTGTCTTCAGGATTTAGAATGAGATAAGTGGGGGAGGAGCTTGTGCTTCTCCAAGTTGCTTTAGTTGTGGAGTGTTGGCTCAGTGTGCCGTTGGTTGCAAGAGTGTAAGTGTTGTTTAGACAGTGTTGTTCCCGGTTCCGGAGGAAATGCGGAGGTAAGGTTTATGTCAACCAAGGATTTGTGCCTTAGGTAGTTTTGTGCACAAGAGGTAAGAATTACTATTATAGTTTGGTAAAGACGGGTTATGCCCCATCGTGATTGTCGAATGTCTATTGACAAATTGAGGAACTGATCACCCTTAATCTCTTGTTGATAGTAGACGAAATTATGTCGGGTGGAATAGACGTATCTTTCCGGCTTTGATAGTGTATGCAATGAATTGTTTGGAATTAAGAAAATGATTACAGATTTTTTTGTTGAGTCGATGAAGATTCTAATATCGGAAGATGAGACGGATTAGAGGTTTTAGTATGTTGGTCCAGTTGGGAAGTCATTGAGATAGAACGATTGGGTATCGTCAATGGTTGTTCTCAGAGAGTAGAGTGTGAACTCAAATTTGAGGAAGGTGAGGATTTGAGGTTTGGATCTGCTAAGTAAGTAGAAGAACTTTTAGGAAGTGAAACTCAGATGTTTGTCTTGTTTGCGATGATAGTGTTTTGGAAATTGGCAGGAAAGCCACAGTGATGGGCCGTCAGTTGTGCCTGGTTTTCAGATGGGTTTTTGGATGAAACATTAGCGTGTTGACTTGAAGAGGTCCATCATGGTTGGTAAGGAAAAGGATGATAGCATGAGGTTGCGTGTTAATCAGTGAGTAGTATGGAAACTTGCGGTTGTGTTCGGGATAGCTTGAGTTTTGAATTGTGACGAATTGCAAACGATTTGAAGTTCCTTGATGGTATTACTTTTGTTATGGGTTGAGATCTCGTGTCAGCAGAAACCTTGAGTAAGTTGGAACCCTGTAAGAAGAATAATAAATTTTTATTTACTCTGATTTATTTATGTATTATTTATTCGCGATGGGAATTGGGGTGTTACAGCAAGCGTAAGCAAGTAAAAGGCGTATAGCCTCGAGTCGGGCAACTGGCGCATAAGTTTCCTCATAGTAGATTCCTTCCTCTTAGTTATACCCTTGCGCTACAAGTCGCGCTTTGTTTCGAGTTATAACTCCATTATCGTCGAGCTTGTTCCTAAACACCCATCGGGTGCCGATTACTCGATGACCTCGCGAGGGGGGACAAGGTCCCAAACCTCATTTCTTCTGAATTGATTTAGTTCATCTTGCATTGATAAAAACCAATGCTCATCGAGTAATGCCTCATTTGCGTTTTTAGGCTCAACTTGCGAAACGAAAGCGGAGTAATAACAGAAGTTACTTAGCTTAGAGCGGGTTGTTACACCCTTAGAGATGTCACCGAGAATGTTGTCGATGGGATGGTCTTTGGAAGACTTCCAAGCTGGAGGAAGGTCATCTTTATTAGTCGGATGATCTCCCTCACTCTTCATAGGTTGGTAATCCTTTTCCTCCTCAATACACACTGCTTCAGGTTGATCAATTCCTTTATCAGTGTCCTTGAGTATGTTTTCTGAAGATACACCTGCACCATGAAAAGAACTACCTTCTCCGACATTTTTTGGATAAGACTCATCAAAAGTAACGTGTACCGACTCCTCAACAGTATGTAAACTCTTATTATAAATCCTATATGCCTTACTTGACTGAGAGTATCCAAGAAAAATACCCTCGTCGGCCTTGGAATCAAACTTACCAAGTGTCTCGTTGCCATTGTTCAACACGAAACACTTACAACCAAAAACGTGAAGGTGAGAGACATTGGGCTTTCTCCTTTTTAAAAGTTCATACGGTGTCTTATTTAGAATAGGTCGGATGAGCACCCTATTCAAAACGTAACAAGCCGTACTTATGGCGTCGACCCAAAAGTATTTTGGAAGTCCACTCTCATTGATCATAGTCCTTCCTAATTCTTCCAAAATTCTATTTTTACGTTCCAAAACCCCGTTTTGTTGAGGGGTACGTGGTGCGGAAAAATTATGATCAATTCCATGGCTTTCACAAAATGCTTCAAAAAGATGATTTTCGAACTCACCTCCATGATCACTTCTAATTGATACAATGTTCGTGTTTAACTTGTTTTGAGATAACTTAGCAAATCTTTCAAAGGCCGAAAAGGTATCACTCTTGTTTGCTAAGTGTCATACTTCAAATTTTGACCACTAAGATTTCCCATCATTGTGTAAATCATCATCACAATATGGATGAACCATCATGCCTCATCAGTCTCCCCAAAGATGGGCGAGCATTCACTACAATCAGAATTAGGATTTCAAGCCCTCTCTGAGCCTTAGACAAGGGATCAATCAAGGAATGACATGATCTTTAACTTGTCTAATCTCTCAAATACCCACAAAGGATCAAGAGGACTCCCACATCAAGAATCAAGCACAATGGTTCAACATTCCAAGTGGATCAAGCCTCAAGTTCATCTAATACAAAGTCAACTGACGCAGAAAGTCAAAATTTGACTTTTGGTCAACTATGAGCTTCACAAGCCATTACTCAAGAAAATATGATGGATGATTTAATTTGATCAAATTTAAATCAAGAAATCATGCAAAATTGCAAAATTAATCAAATTGAAGGTAACTTAGAAATTTTTTCTAAGTTAAAATCATGCTCAAGTGCACAACTTTTCAAGGTTGTAACTATTGATCCAAGCATCCATTGATTTTGCGTAAGGGCTACTTTTAAAGAGGGTATTTGATACTTCAACATTGTAGAAGGAATCAACTCAAAATATCATAAGGATTTAAAGATATAAGTGATCAAAGTTGGGAATTCTTAATGCCAGATGTTCCGACATTTCGTAGGACATCATTAATTATTTTTCCAGCAAGAAAGTCCCAACTTTAAGGATGTTTTTCTCTATGATCCAAGTTGATTCAAGCCATATCATGAACATGAAAGTTGAAGTACGTCATCTCACCTTTCCAGAAAGTCTTAGAAGGCCCATTTATCATTCTCGAGCAGAAAGTTATGATCTCTGCAAAAGGCATTGATAAAATAGAATTTTTAAGACAGCTTTTAGGACAGACTTGATCACACAAGTTCAAGGTCATTTTTGACAACTTTACAAGTCTTATCTTCATAAACCTTGAACATCAAAGTTGAAGTACGTCATCTCAGCTTTCCAGAAAGTTGTAGAACGTCCATTTATCATACTCGAGCAGAAAGTTATGGACTTTACAGTAAAGCTTGTTGCAGCTGTTTTTTTAGGGCAGATTTTATGCACTTTTTCTTGTGCCACACAATTTTCAAGCTTTGTCACCATGCAGGACAAGCATCAAAGATGCAATTCGCTTCAAATCAAAATATCATAGTGGATTAAAAGATATAAGTGATTAAAGTTTGGAATTATTAATGTTCAAAGTTGTCAAATGTTTCAACATTTCATAGGACATCATTAATATTTTTCCAGCAAGAATGTCCCAACTTCAAGGACGTTTTTCTCCATGATCCAAGTTGATTCAAGAAAAACCCTGAAAATCAAAGTTGAAGTATGTCATCTCAGCTTTCCAGAAAGTCCTGGAACAGCTATTTATCATTCTTGAGCAAGAAGTTATGGATTTTACAACAAGGCTTGCTGCAGCTGATTTTTTAAGACAGGTTTCAGGACAGATTTGCACATTTCTTGTGCCACACAAATTTTTCAGCCTTGTCATCCTTTTGCACACCTGAGGAGGGGACAATCAAAGGACAAGCTCTAATTCCCAAGCCTCCAAAGTCCAAGATTCCACAAGTAGCAAGCCAAACCTAAAAAGCTACAAAGATGCCAAATATCCAATTTTGTTTTCAAGCATTCAATACATTCAGCAAGGTGGCATGAACTGAGCCAAATTCCAACTGAATTCAGTCAAGACATATCCAAGAACTAGGATTCCCATTGATCAACATTGGCCAAACTTTTGCAGCAGTTGCCATTCACTATTGTTGCCAAAACAAACTTGCTCTACTATAAATAGAGCTCATTTGTGATCAGTTTTGGTACACCAAATCCATCAAACTGATGCTTTCCTCAAATTCTCTCTTTCACTTCAAAAAACACCTTCTCTTGCAAGTCACTATCGGGTTTTGAGTTAGAGAGCATTTCTGTCCAAACCAATCACACACACACACCTCATAAACATCATATGTGAGTGATCTAAACACTAACACAACATCTGGAACATCAAATTCATCAAATCACCAGCCAATTGCTCAAGTTCTTGATAGAATTGCAGTTATGGTACCACAACCAGTTCCAGCTCATTTCAATCCACTCTAAGCATTCAAACACACTACTGGAGGATCAAGGAAGCTCATAGAATCTACCTCTTGCTGCTGTAATTACATTAAAGAGGCATTGGACCTTGCTCCAATCGGTAAGTGTTCTTACACTTTGAAACTCCATATACATGCATCATTATTGATCAATTCTTGAAGCAAAAATGTAGTCCTTCATGTGTTTGTTGTGATCTTCCTATTGTTTGCACTTTAACATGTTTATATGTGGAGTTTATGTTGTTTTAAAATTAAGGTCAAGTTCTGGTTTTTTGCCTTGTGCGTTCTGTACATTAAGTTTCAGTATGCATGAGTGATACCATTGGATTCCTTGCGAAAAATTGGTCAAGATAGGGTCTTATGGATTTTAATTTCGTTAAAAATTGAGAGAGTTATGAGTGTTGGAAGTTTGATAAAAAAGATGTTGAAAACTAAAGTTTCAGTTCTGGTTTTTGCCTCATAAGAGATGTCGAAGATGATGTTGTGACATCTTTCCTTTTTCTCTTATCTTCAAAACTCAACCAATTCTTTCACATAGCAAAAATCATCATGTTCCAATTCTGTTTTACACACTTCTTATTCATACTCCAAAATATTTTATTCCACAAGAAAATCAAATTTATATTATTTATTTTATATAGTTGGTATATTTGTGAATAAATCCCTTTTTAATTGTTTTTAAACATTTTAAAAATGAATTCTCATCATGAAAATCAAAACCAAATGAATTTTAATTCATCTTGTGATTAAAACATCATTTTTCAAATCTCAACCAAAAATCACAAGTTGTTTATTCAAACTTATTTGGTATTTTATCATTTTTATTTGATTTTCTTTAAGAATTTACTTTTAAAAATGATGAAATTAGGGTTTCTTTGATTTTCACCCAAACAAATCTTTTTCAAACACTTTGGGCCTCTAATAGAGTGTAAGACCCAACCCCTTAGAAAATAAAACCTTTTTGGGCCTCAGTGTATTGTATAAGTCCCGATACAGTAAAAAAGTTCGGCACGATCGTCGCCTTTTTAACAAGAATCCATGGGCTTCTCCTTGAGCTATAAGACCTATATTTGGGCCTCTAATAGAGTGTAAGACCCAACCCTCCTTTGAAAACCAAACATTTTTGGGCCTCAGTCATTGTATAAGACCCACTGTGTTTTCAAAAATCTCGGCACGATCGCCATTTCAAAACGAGAACCATCTGGGCCTACCCTCGTGTTGTAAGTCCCATTTCTTTTATTTAAAAACTTTTTTGGGCCTCTAATAGAGTGTAAGTCTCAATCCTTTTGTAAATACCCCACCTTTTGGGCCTCACTCATTGTATAAATCCCACTGTATTTTCAAAAACAACGGCGTGATCGTCGCCTTTTTAACAAAATCAACTGGGCTTCTCCTCGAGCTATAAGTCCCAATTCTTTTTCTTAAAACTCTTTGGGCCTCTAATAGAGTGTAAGACCTAACCCTTTTTTAAACCAAAACCTTTTGGGCCTCACATATTGTATAAGTCCCTCTGTACAGTTTTTTAAACAACAGTGCAATCATCGTTAAAACTTAGGCCTCTCCTTGAGCTGTAAGCCCCAACCATCTTTTCAAAGCAATTTCTCCTTTGATTTTGAATTCAAATATATGTTGTTATCAATACTTTCTTTGTTGAACAACTAACCAAACAGCATGGAAGCTCTACAACGGGTAAGTGTTTATCCGCTTTCATTTACCACTTTCATATGTATATAACTGTATTGTGGGGCTGCTTCACTGTAAGTCTTCTTTCACATCCTTTTATATACTTGTCACATATCCACTGTGTCATACTATTATAGTTATTTAGAGTTTTCCCCGGCAACTACGTCTAGCACTAGGTAAAGCCCTGTTGGTCACTCTTAAATACAAACAAAACTAGATCCCCCGTAGGATCCCAGATATAGTCTTCCCTCCTCTTGGGGTTAAAGAATATGGAACAAAGAGAAAGTCAGTATTCTCGGTGAACCTTTTCTCAGACTGTCACCCTTAGAAATTGTCAAAGAAACTCTAACTCCCCAGAGATGATCTTTTCTCCGTGAATGGCATCTCTTGAGTTTCTTCCAAATTCTCGAACTTTCCTGGAATGATCTCTTCTCTGTGAATTGCATTTCTTGAACTTCTCTTGGTTTGGGGACCCACAGGCTTCCTAAAAGCATCCCCACCTCCTCCGGGGCGTTGTACAAGGACCCTTCGTCTTCTTAGAAGTTCTCATGCCTTCTCTTGGGCTTAATACAAGGACCCTGACGACCTATTAAAGGTATAAGACAGAACTTAGTCACCCTTTGCTAGAGCAGTCTTTCCAGTGTCAAACCTCTGACCACTTTAGGGTTGATACTCATCCCTTAATGCCCGTGCCTCCTCTTCGGCATTGTACAATAGATAAAACTCTAGACTTGGACAGTCTAAAACCCCTTGAGTCTCAAAGACATTCTCAAGTTCCTTTCAAACATAGGGAAACACACTGATCACTCAGCAACCCGGCCTCTCTCATGAGGGCTCTCCCACTTGGACCTGTCTCGGGATCTCAATAATCCCCGACAGAAGATAGCCTCCTCTTAGGCTTTGTATAATGATCTTTTCCTCAGGAAAGTCAGCCTCCTCTTGGGCTTTGTACAATGATTCTCCCCAACGGAGCTAACCTTTTCAGACTCTCTTGTTGAGTCAATCTCCTTTTAGACTCCATCTTGGGCTTCGTACGAGACACTAAATCACTCTCTTGTTGAGTATAAAAGACTCTCTTGTTGAGTCAATCTCCTCTTTAGCCTCCGTCTTGGGCTTTGTACAAGACATATAAACCACTCTCTTGTTGAGTATAAAAGACTCTCTTGTTAAGTCAATCCTTTCTTTTAGCCTCCATCTCGGGCTTCGTGCGAGATAGAAAAACACTCTCTTGTTGAGTATAAAAGACTCTCTTGTTGAGTCAACCACTTTTAGCCTCCGTCTTGGGCTTCATACAAGGCACATATAAATCACTCTCTTGTTGAGTATAAAAGACTCTCTTGTTGAGTTAATCTCCTTTTAGTCTCCATCTCGGGCTTCGTACGAGACACTAAAACACTCTCTTGTTAAGTATAAAAGACCCTCTTGTTGAGTCACTTTCCTTTTAGCCTCCGTCTTGGGCTTGATACAAGACATACAAAAAAACCCACTCTCTTGTTGAGTATAAAAAGACTCTCTTGTTGAGTCAATCCTTTTAGACTCCATCTCGGGCTTCGTACGAGACACTAAACTACTCTTTTGTTGAGTATAAAAGACTATCTTGTTGAGTCGATCTCCTTTTAGCCTCCATCTCGGGCTTCATACGAGACAGGAAAACACTCTCTTGTTGAGTATAAAAGACTCTCTGGTTGAGTCACCTCCCTTTTAGCCTCCATCTCGGGCTTTGTACGAGACCCTAAATCACCCTCTTGTTGAGTATGAAAGAATCTCTTGTTGAGTCAAACCTTTTTAGCCTCCGTCTTAGGCTTCATATAAGACAGATAAAAAATTCTCTTGTTGAGTCAAGCCTTTTAGCCTCCGTCTTGGGCTTCGTACAAGACACATAAAAACACTATCTTGTTGAGTCAGTCACTTGTTAGCACCCTCTTGTTGGGTCAATCGCCTCCTCTTAGGCTTTGTATAAGGAAACCTCGGTTGAGTCAATTAACCTTTTAGCATCAAAATCTGTGCCTTGCTCACAGCATACAAACATCAACCACTCCTCTTTAGAGATGACAAATTCTCTCTCATCCAAAACCCTTTAGCTTCACATCTTGGGCTTTGAACAAGATACAAATCACCTTTAGCTTCATGTCTTGGGCTTTGAACAAGACACCAAAACAACCTTTTTCCTCCCAAAGAATAAGAGTGTCATACCCCAAATTTTGACCACTAAGATTTCCCATCATTGTTCAAATCATCATCACAATATGGATGAACCATTAGTCTCCCCAAAGATGGGTGAGCATCCACTACAATCAGACTTAGGGTTTCAAGCCCTCTTAGAGTTCTTAGACAAAGGATCAATCAAGAAATGACATGATCTTCAACTTGTCTAGCCTCTCAAACATCCACAAAGGATCAACAGGACTCCCACTTCAAGAATCAAGCATAAGGCTGCAACATTCCAAGTGGATTAAGCCTCAAGATCGCCAGTGTCACCAAACTAGGGTTTTGGTCGACCAAGGCCTCCAGTTGGAATTTTTCCTTTGGGCATGAGCCAATGCTTCAAAGAATAACCTATGATGCTCCAAGGGACATCATAAACCCAATCACCAAGTCAATTTAGCCTCAAGGGATGCATACATCAAAAATCAGTAATTAGGGTTTCTTGACCTAATTCACCCCTAAGTTGACTTTTGGGACAAAACATGAGCCAAGACCTCAAGACATGATTTTAGGGTCTCTAACACACCACATTGATCCATTTCAACAATGGATTGATCCAAGAAGCTTGAGCAACAAGTTTCAATTTCATCAGAACCACAGTTAGGGTTTCGCGGAAAAAGTCAACTGTATCTTTGACTTTTGACCAGGACATGCTCCCAAACCCTAAGAATGATTCAATACACCCTATAACACCTATGAAATCAATCCATCAAGTTTGATTTAGGTCAAGGCTTGATTTCATAGAGGATCGTACAGTTTGGAATTCATCTGACAAAAAGTCAACTGTGCACAAAAGTCAAACTTTGACTTTTTGAGATTTTTCACAATTATGGTTCTTTGACCCCAAAATGATGTTAATGTATGATTGGAATCATCATTCATCAAGAAAAATCAAGAAAAGTGGGATAACTTGTAAAAGGGGTAACCATAAAAAACTTAGAAAATTTTCTAAGTTATGGAACAAAGTGGCTAGGGTACCAACTTTGGAGGATCATAACTCCTAAACCACAAGGCCATTTTTTCGCATCCAAAGCTGGATTTGTAGCTCTCATTACCCTCTACAAAAGCTTCAACTACCCCTCATTCCAATTCCCCATGGATTTCAAGTTATGGAATGATCAAAATCAAGAAAAGTGAAAATTTCACTTTTTTCCAACACTTAGTGAAATTTTCACTAAGTCAGAATCTGCCTTCACTTTTTTCCAAATGTAGGGGAATTTTTCACTTGGATCCAAAAAGTATCAAAACCAATTATGATCAAGCAGTTATTGTATCAGATGAGGGCTTTCCAAAATGGCCAAGAACTCTATCAAATTCCACTTGAGCCATGAGATATGACAATGGCAATATGCCTTGCTGAAAATTGCCAAGGCTAGGCATAATTTTGCACTTTTGCTCGATTTGGCAAAATCAGATAATTCCAAGCCTTGTCATCACTTGGGACACATCTGAGGATCAAGTCTAAAGGGAACAAACACTGATCCAAGCCTCCAAAGTCTTTGGAACAAGAAGTAGCATGGCAAACCTAGAAATCTCTAAAAGAGGGACAAGACTCCAATTTTCGATTGGAGAATTTAATGGATGCACCAAGGTGGCATGGACTGACACATTTGTAACTGAATTCAGTCAAGAATGATCCAACAACTAGGGAACCACAACTCTGTGCTCTAACCTCTAGTCAATGGCTAGAGGAGACTTGGATTCTCATTGATCAACATTGGTCAAACCTCTGCTGCAGTTACCATTCACTATTGATCCCAAAACAAACTTGCTATACTATAAATAGACCTCATTTGTGCTCAGTTTGAGTACACCAAAGCCATCAAACAGATGCTTTCCTCAAAATCACTTTCGTTAGGCAAAAATACCTTCTTTAGCAAGGTAACTCTGAGTTTTTGAGTTAAAGAGCATTTCCATCACAACTCATGATTCAAACACATCCAATATGTCATATCTAAGCTGTCCAAACTCAGACAAGTGACCTGTAATCCTTAAATCTCAAAGTCACCTTTCAAAACCTCAAAATAGGTTTTTTTTTTGCATTTTTCAAGCCATGTCTTGATTCAGTCACTTTCCAAACCAGATAAAACCTCAAACACACTCCAAATATCATCCTTAAACTGTCCCAAAAGGCTCCCAACATCTGGAACACCATTTGAGAGAGTTGCTATTTTGGCCATTCTAACCCCTTTTGCAAGAAAGGGCCAATTTTTGTTTTTGCAGGTTCCACCTGATTCCAATCATCCTAAAAGCTTCTAAGGGATCATTTGAGAGTGTCCAAAGCATCAAACCATTTCTGGAACAAGAAACTTGGCAGATTGCACAAAAAACTCCAAAAGCTCAAAAAGAGGTAAGCATAATGACTTGAACTTTCTAAAATATGCATTGCTTTGAGGTCCACTGATCATGCACATCTTGTACATGTTATATGTGTTGTGTTTGCACCAAATTGTCATGCAATCCTTGCCTGTATCATGAGATAGCACAGAAAATGCAATTAGAGGCCTATTTAAAAATCACTATCGGGTTTTAAAATAGGGACATGATCTGAAAAAAACACCACCACCATTGGATTCCTTGTGAAATTCTAGGCAGGATAGACCTAAATTTTGTCTCAATCTATGGAGAAATGAGAAAGTTATGGCCTTCACGTTTCTGAGCCAAAACTTGCCTTGCCTTGCCTTGGCCAAGCCTAGGACACAAGGCAAGCCTTATGTATTTGTTGGTTTGTTTCACTCAACGGATGTATCACCACCCCAGTGGTAAGACGCGCGCCCTATAACCTTGAGGTCGTGGGTTCAAACCCCATCCAGACCATTTTGTGTTTTCTCACATTTTGCCATTTTTTCCAATATTTTCATGTTTTGTTAATTAATTGGAAAATTAATAACTCCTTCAATTTTAATTATTTTTTATTGGTTCTTTTTGAAAAAAATCACAAAAATGTTAAAATATTTTATTCCACAAAAAAAAATCAGATTTATATTATTTATTTAATATAATTAGCATTTTTGTGAATAAATTCCTTTTTTATTGTTTTTTTAACATTTAAAAGTGAATATTTACTTGGAAAATCAAAACCAAATGAGTTTTAATTCATCTTGTGATTAATCCCTCATTTTTCAAACCTTAAACAAAAATCACAAATGGTTTATTCATACTTATTTGGTATTTTTATTGGATTTTCTTTAAATATTTACTTTTAAAAGAAAGGAAAAATTAGGGTTTCTTTGATTTTCACCCTCACAAAACATTTTCAAACCTTTGGGCCTCTAATAGAGTGTAAGACCCAATCCTTTGTAAATACAAACCTATTTTGGGCCTCAAATGTTGTATAAGTCCCGTTGTATTTCAAAAGTTTGACACGATCATCGTCCATTTAAAACAAACCATCTGGGCCTCTCCTCGAGCTATAAGACCCATTCAAAACCATTTTGGGCCTCTAATAGAGTGTAAGACCCAATCCCCTTTTGAAACAAAAAACTTTTGGGCCTCCGTCATTGTATAAGACCCACGGTGTTTTCAAAACCTCGGCGCGATCGTCGCCCCTTTCAAAATAAACCATGGGCTTCTCCTTGAGCTATAAGACCCGTCTTTGTTCACTTTCAATCATTTTGGGCCTCTTGAGAGAGTGTAAGACCCATCCCTGTTGTACCCTAAATTTTCACCCCTTAGATGTCATCTAGCTTTTGTGCATCTTAGGAGCATCTCTGCATTGTTTGAGCTAACCCATATTTTGTAGTTTGTTTCTTTGTGTCCAAATTAGGTTTACATATCACCATGAAGCTCCACAAGACGTTTGAAGCAAGTCAAGTCAACAAAGACCTCCAATGCAAGGACTTTGGAATTAGGGTTTGCTCTGAAGAAATCACTAAGAATTTGGCTCTATCAAGCCAAGATTTGTGTGGTTCACTTACCTTATGAAGTCATCCACAGTCAAGGGACATCATTCAACAAGAATCCAAGGGCTTTGGGTCCTCAACAAGAGAAGTTTAGGCCTCAGCCTCACTGTGCCTTCAAGTTACGGTTTCTGTGACACTTAATAGTCAATGGCTTTGATCTTCATCAAGATGGACTCCCAAACCCTAGTTCTTGATCCTATTGGTTTATCAACATCCTCAAGAGTCTCCTAAGACCTTTATATGAGAAAGAAGAAGCAAGATTACAAGATCTAACCTCAGTGCATTCACAGTCAAAATTAGGGTTTGACTGAAACCCTAATACTTTGGAATTTTTGGATCAAGTGAAGTATTAATGGTTTTAATCATCATATTTTGTCTCATGAAGTGTTCAAAGTATCCACATCAAATTTCATAAGGTTTCTTGCAAGAGAAGTAGGGTTTTGACCAAGAAAAGTATCATTTGTGAGATTTTTCCCCTAATAGCATAATTTGGAATGACCATAACTCCTAAACTACACATCCAATTGGAGTGATTCAAAGCTCATTAGAAAGCTCTCTTCAAGATCTTCAATTGTTTCAATATGACGTTTCTTCAGAAAATGCTTGGATTTTGAGTTATGGAGCTTATAAGCCAAATTGACCAAAGGACTTAGTAAAATTCTGCATGTTTTCCCTTCATGAGCACCCAACTTCAACCCTATTTTTCACCAAGCTACATTAAGATTCAGAATTCGAGTCCCACATGAATATTGTAGAGGGCATTAAGGGCTTTCTAAAGAGTACAAGAACTTCCCCATCCATGGAGTGAGCTGGGAGTTTCGAATTGTTGAAGTTTAGGGTTCATTTCATGATTTTCAAGTTTCCAACTTTTGTGAAATGGTACATAACTCTTCTAATCCCCAATTAACTCACTTTTCTGAGGTTTAGTAGCAAGGTTAACATATTTTGAACCTCTCCCACAAAAATGCAAGTTGCAAATATCAAATATATTAGTTTATGTCAAGAGTGTGCAAGTGGTTTTCAATGGAGAGAGAAACTTTTCCAACAATTCATTTGCCTTGCAACTTGGACTCTGAGCCTCTCAAATCAGTCCACATTGCTACAGAGGTCTATGGCTAGGGCAATGAAGACTCCATGCTCATCAGCCAGCTCACATGAAGAGATTTCAAAATAAGGGCAGTCTTGGCATTTTTCTACATTCTGGCCATACCTCAAACCCTAATCTTTTCCTATAAATAGAGGTTTGATCCTCAGTCCAAAACACCCCAGAATCACTCCAAAAAGAGACTGATTACTCACTACTATCTCCCACTCTCAAGTTCTTGCAAATTTGCAAAACACTTGCTATAATTCATTCCACTCGAGCACTTGCCCTCAAACTCCACAAACCACTCATAAACACCACATAGAGAAGTTCCAAACATCTGAAACACTTCTGTAATAGCTATAACCACCATTTCCATTTTAACACACCAATTTGCAAAAGCATGGCTGCAGCTCATCTGGCTCGTGCGTTTTCTCATTAAACTTTATAAACCTTCTCTAAACATCATATAGAGAAGCTTCCAACACCTAAACACTCACTGAAACAATTCCATCTTCATCTGCCATTTTCAACCTCAACCTTGCACCAAGTATCGGGTTTGGAGTTCAAGGCTATTTCCAAAGGCTCCAAGCATCTGAACGTGTTCTAATAGGATCATAAAGCTCCCAGGAGTTGCTATTTCTCATCTGCAAGTGATTTGAAGAAGCCTTGGACTTCCTCCAAGAGGTAGGTTTTCTTGAATTTTAAACTCCATCTTCATGTGCATGTTGTTATTATTTGCACGTTAGAAATGTAGTATGTTATTGTTTTGTTGTTGCTGAATACATTTGGTTGATGTTTGTTTACAATATTGCATGATGTCGTGTTTGAAAGTTTCATGTGTGTTGCACTGTTGTTCTTAAGATTCTGGTTTGTGTGTTGCATATTAATGTAAACCAATGATATATTCATGATCCTGGGATTTTGTACTTCAATTTGGGCTTTTATTTCTTGCAATTTGATAAAGAAATGAGTGAGAACGAATCATTGGAAAATTTGTCCATGTTTGTATTGTTACGGTCGTGAGAGAGAGACGAGCGTGAGGGAGGAAGAGAGTTTGGCCATTTAGTGGTTTGGTCTTAAAATAAAAACAAATGGTTGTGTGTTAGTGAATGGATGTATGGCTGTCCCAACGGTTGCGCGCTTGCCTTGTACACGGTTGGTCATGGGTTCGAACCTGGTGGAGGGCATTTCCCAATTTTTATCTTTTGTTTTCTTTTTTTTCTTTATGTTTGTGCCATGTTTTCAAACCTTCATAACTTGCTCATCTTTTACTCTTTTTTATCCATTCTTTTTGCAAAATGTTCCTTAACATGTCTATTTTATGAATATGGAAATAAATTGTTGAAAATAATTATTTTTGAAGCATTGGTTTATGTTACAAATGAAGGACTTTTCAGGGTTTCATAAAAGGATACTTTGATTTCTCTTAATTCTTTTGCCATGTTTTCTTGTTCACATTGATCAATGAGACCTAAAGTATGTTGTTTAAACCTTGTATGATGTCTTGCCATTGTTTGTTTTGTTTCACTTGATTTCATTGAGTTTTGATTTGTGTTCTTACATGAAAATAACCTTTGAAATACCATGAGATCTCCTTAGATCATTTGTCTGATAACATGAATTGTTTGACCAAGTATGTAACATGTTTATGTCTTGAACCTTGAATGCCATGTTTTGAACTATTTTTGATTGCCTACATGTTTGGTTTATCATGATAAATGCTTAAGCTTTCAAAGAAGTTGTCACTTTCACTTATACCACCTGTTTGTTTATGCATAGAGCATCTTCACATGTAATCCCCATGAAATGTCTTGATCCTCATCATACTTGTATCTTACCTGTGATATTTATCTCATAGCTTTGTTAAATGTTCCCCCCAAGTGAGGTTAGCTTTTTGGCTTCTTCTCCTTAACCCTCTTTGTGTTCCCCCATTCCAAAGGAAGGTGAACTATGTTGACTCTTAAAGTCATAGCCCCCACCTTAACCTAAGTAACCTCTTAGGAGAAAATTTTATTTCTTGGCCTCATCAGAGCCGTAGAAATCACAATTAGCCTTAGGAGAGAGTTCTTAAACTCTTAGTGATATTCATCATAATGGATCATCACTTCCCCTACTGACTAAAACATAATTATAGGTCCATCACAACTAGACTTAGAGAGTTCTTGAACTCTACAATGAGCTTGACCTCATTTCCCCTCTGAATATTGACCATAGTCAATAGTTCAGTAGACGTAGAACTACGCATACTCTGATTCTACACCCGAGGATACGTAGGCGCAAAGTGCGATGCTTTGTCGAGTATACTTAGATACTAACCCCTAGGGTTTCAAACCCTTAGCATAGAACCTTTAGCAAACATTAGATAACATTAAAACAAGAGGTTCCTGTAGAGTACTACAGACGTTTAGGGTGCTAATACCTTCCCTAGGCGTAACCAACCCTCGAACCTTAGATCTTCCCCCTTTAGGTTTTTCTAACGATCTTGAACCTTTCCTTTGGATAAATCAAAGTCGGTTGTAAAAGAAATATGATGCAAGTTAATTAATAATTTGTTATCCAATTTTCACCGCAACAGAAATGGCGACTTCACTGGGGAAAGAAAGACCTATTGCTGGTCCTTTCCTATGAGGATTAAGCCTATCTTGTTTTATGTTATTCATGTTTGCTTATCTACTTGTATGATTGCCTATATGTCATATCTGCTTGTATATTTGTTCTATGTTTTGATTATCCTATTTTATTTGGGTTGATATCTATGAGTGAGATAAATCCTATACCCGGATTTGAGCGTACACTTATTATAGGACGATGGTATATTCAAGGAGGCTTTGAGGGAGTCGATTCCTGAAAAAGTTGAATTAAGGACACCATCACTCAGTTGAGGCCCTCTCGAGAGTCTAGTTATGTTGAACGATCCTATTCGTGAAAGCGTGCTACTCTCGACCTAGGAGCCCATGATATTGAGAACCGTAGTTACCAAACCCCACTTGGCCTTTTAGGATGTAGTGCGGTGACCATGATGGAGTCTATTTCTGAATTGGTTGTCACACGATACTACACTCAGACGAGATCCTCTTGAGAATTTTATTGATTACCAAGTTATCTGGGAAGTCGATAAAATCCGAAAGATGGATTGTAGACTCTGGGAACTCTTTAGACCCTTGTTCGGCAGGTGAAAACTATAGTACATACCAAAAGGGGGGTAAACCGTGACTCCATGCTTTCATCCCCAAACCCTTTATGTGTTCATATATTTGTGATGTGTGTATATGTGTTTGTTTTGCATCCATACATCATAAACATTCATGGCATATCTGTTTCATGGAACTCAGACTCTTTTTTGTAAAATGTCAGAAAAATATCATGGACGAATCAAGAAGGAAAACAATAAAATACACTTTCAGGAGTCCTAGATTGGTTGACCTAAAGGGATTAGGAGATTTGCTTACAGACCCTAAAGGATTCGAGGACAGATACGGAAATTTATGGACATTATTGAGGAAAGGTGTTGATGAAGGACTCCTCTCAACTTTACTCCAATTTTATGACCCAAAGTATCATTGCTTCACTTTTCCCGACTATCAGCTCTTACCTACACTTGAAGAATACTCTCACATAATTGGTTTGCCTGTTAAGGATGATTCGCCGTTTCCCATTTTCAACAGAGATCCTAAAGAAGAAGAGATAGCCAAGGAAACCCACTTGGAATTAGTTGACATAAAAAACAACTTAATCTCTAAGGGAGGGATTTTTGGGTTGACTGTTAAGTTCTTGTTTGGAAAGGCCCACTATTTTGCTAAACACTCCAATAGAGACGCCTTTGAAGCCGTTTTTGCCCTGCTTATTTATGGACTCTTCCTGTTCCCGAACATCGACAACTTCGTGGACTTACATGCAATCAAGATTTTCCTAAAGCAAAACCCTGTACCTACCTTACTTGCTGAAGCCTACCATTCAGTCCATACAAGAAATGCCCATGGTAACGGACAGATCATTTGCTGTGCCCCTGTTTTATACAGATGGTTTGTTTCACATTTGCCTAAGAAGGGTGCATTTTGGGATCCTAAGAAGGGATGGTGGTCTAAGAAGGTTATGGCCCTTTCTCACACAGATATTGACTGGTACAACCGGGTATATGACAAGATCTCAATAACAGATAGTTGTGGCCAATACAACAATGTGCCTCTTCTTGGCATCAAAGGTGGAATCAGTTACAATCCGGTGTTGGCACGCCGCCAATTGGGATACCCTCTGAAGGATAAACCTCTAAACATCCATGTGGAGGGAATTTATTTTGAGGAGTACAAAGAAAGTTAAGAACAAAGGGATTTAATTGTGAAGGCTTGGGGTAGTAGGTGTAAGAGAGGAAGCAGCTCTTTGGGGAAACCAAACTGTGTTTCATTGGAGCCATATCTTCAGTGGGTCCGCAAGCGAGCCATTGAATTGAAGATGCCATACAAAAGGGAGGAACCAATTCCCATGAAAGAAGAGCCCATTCTGTACTTCATGTCAAAGGAAGAGGAATTGGAGATATCATTGAAACAGACCTAGTGATCAGAGGAAGCATGGAGACTCAAGTATCAGGTGGTTGTTGAGGAGAACTTTGAACTCCGAAAACAACTACGTGCTAAGGATGAAGAGTTGACCTCTTGTAAGAAAAGGAAGGTTCAAGAATGCCCAAGTTCTTCTACTGCTCAGCCTACAGCTTAGAAGACGATCGTCGACAACCTTGTCGCAGAAAGAGATCAGATGGAGGAAGAAAACAGAAGACTCAAGCTACGACTCCTAGGAGAATCCCCTTAGGACTTTCTAGGCTTTTATTTGGCTTCTTTTTTCTATGACTCTCAGCAATGTATTAACTATTGTAATCTGTTTTCAATAAAAATGAGTTTTTCGATATTTCACGATGTTCTGCAAAAATGTCTGAATTCCATGAAACTTTGCTTTGCATCTTGCATCTTCGCTAAACCATCAAGACACTAAACTTTGTTTTTCAGACTTTGTAGACAATGGACGCTACCAAAAGGATAAACTGGCCCTTTACCTTCCTGAACCCTGATGTTGAACCGTTGATAGAGATTGGAGAAAAGATTGAAGACCCGCCAGGTTTTATCGACAGATATGGAGACCTCCTGTCACTAATGAAGTTACAAGTAAGGGAAGGATTGCTGGAAACCTTGGTACAACTGTACCATCCCGATTACCGCTGTTTTCTTTTTCCTGAGTTTCAGTTGGTACCAACCTTGGAAGAATTTTCTGCTCTAATTAGAATTCTTATTAAGAAGGCTCCAATTTTCTCTGGAATCAGGATGATGCCTTCCGTCAAAGAAATTGCCAGAGTCACGAGGATCAGAGTATCAGACATTCAAGAGAATTTTACTATCAAAGGAGGATGACCTGGACTCTCCGCCTTATTCCTGATGGTAAAGGCCCTTTACTTTAAAGATCAGGGAAACGAGGCGTTGTTTGAGTCAACTTTTGCCTTAATGGTCTATGGCTTGTTCCTGTTCCCGAGTGACAAGAATTCTGTGGATATCCAGGCCATTCAGTTATTCTCCATCAACAATCCAGTCCCTACTTTACTCGCAGATGTTTATCACTCAGTTCAGTACAGATATTTGAGAGGTAGTGGACAAATTGTCTGTTGTGCGACCCTTTTCTACAAGTGGTTCACCTCCTACCTGCCAAAAACTCCTGCCTTCTGGGAGGTTGCAGACTGTGGTTTATGGTCCAAGAAATTGATGAAGTTAAAACACACAGACATCGAATGGTACAACCCGACAGATGAAGGGGTTACTATGATCGTTAGCTGTGGGGACTGCCCCAATGTGCCTTTGATGGGTAGAGATGGCTGCATCAATTATAATCCTGTTCTCGCCCGCCGCCAGTTAGGCTACTTGAAGAGAGACCTCCCAGAAACGAGGATATGATCAAGATGTACTACGAAAGAGATGAAGGATTTGAGATGAAAAGAAGACTCGAGTATGCATGGCGTAATATCAACAGACAACTCTGGAAGGCTGAATGCCAAGCCTCTGAGACCCATCTGCAGTGGTCACGCGGACAACGATTGAGAGAATTGTGGAGTACCAGAAGGAAATGGGAGAAAAGGTTAGGATCCTCAGGTGCCAGATGAATTGGGTTCTGGAAACTCTGTTGAAAAATGAGAATTACATTCATCCCGTCAAACCAGCTTTCAAGAGCGCTCGTGTGCCACATCAGCGTGAACGACAGAGGCCAAGGAAGCCAGAGAGGAATTTCACTCCATTGCCATTGGCATACAGTCAGTTGTTGCCGGTTTTGATCAAAAGTGGATTGATAGAGCCAGAAGAGAGAGATCCAACGCCTGTTCCAGACCCGTCGGGCCTTGACACCGATATTCGCTGTGACTACCATGCCGGGGCACATAAGCATTCAACTGAAGATTGTAGAGCACTCAGAGACAAGGTTCAGACTCTGCTTGACTCCAATATGTTATCATTTACACCACAAGGTATTCAAATCAGCTATCCTTTACCATCTCCTAAGGATCTCTCGCGTCCAGAATTTGTGTTTGGAGAAGCCTCATGCCAGCTGAACGTTGGTCCTATTCCTGCATCCAAACGTAATCTTCGTCAAGTGTTTACGAAGAGGGGTTTTCAGTCTCCAACATGTGTTTCTCCTCAAGATAAGAAGAAGTGTGCTGCCAAAAGAGGAAAATTTAATCACCAGCCTATCCCGGTGCCGTTAAGTAAACTTTTCCCGCTGTTGATGCAAAACAAGCTAGTAACTCCACGAATTCTCACACCTTTCCAAGGACCTTGGTATGATCCCAACCTAACCTGTGAATTCCATAAGGGAGCTGAAGGGCATGACTTGGACAATTGTCGAGCTTTAGAATATTTTGTGCGAGAGCTGATCCACGACAAGGACTTGATCTTCGAAGAAGACCACCCAAGGACTGAATGCAAATTTCGCACTGGGACTATCGGACATCCCATTAAAGAATGCAAGGAATTTGAAGAGAAGCTGATGAGCTTGTTAAAGAATCTGAAACCTCAAGAAGGTACTTCAGACGCCGCTACCTCAACCTCCGAAGCAAAAGGTAAAGGACCTGCAAGACCTCTCAAAGTTCGATACCACAAAGAGCAAGTGATTGTTGGTGAATACATTTCCCCATTCGGACCCGGAAACTAAGATCTTTGAGACGATTCGCCAAAGTTGGCTGTGTTTTTTATTTCAGTTGTATTTCCTTTAATTGTACTGGTATTTGCTTATAAGCTTTGTTGTACTGTTAAATTGGCAACATTAATGAAATATTTATGTATCTTTTGGTTAAGTCCATTCGTTTCACTCAGTTATTCTTGTGTTCACAAATATATATCTGTTTCACCCTTATTTCAAGCAAAGATTAGGGAGGTTGATGAAAACCTCATGTTCATAATTGTTGTGGTATGCTTTCAACTAAACCTCGCCAAGGATGTAAGGCATTGTTTCAATTTATCCTTCGTTAACCCTTCGAGCCTAGAAGTAGGAGTTTTCTTTCCTTACACAAAAAACCCTTCAATCTCAACCTTGGGGCAGGGCAGTTCTCAGTTTAACTCGGTTATGCATTCAAACACGAGCGCTTCATATAAGGCACCAGTCGACTTTCAAATCAAGTGACTTCCTATTTTCGGAGATTTGAACGTATATCTTGAGTTAACTGAGCATAAGATTTGAGCCTTTATCTTTTACTTCATAAACCATGAACCATACCACATTACACCCCCTAAAAGACCTAATTGAGGTAAGGTTGTTTTGAAAAGTACACTACAGAAAGGTTGAGTAACCTGACTCCTAATAATCTTTGCTATTTCGTGTGTGTTGATCACTTCTTCTGTAATAATCAGATCCACCTTTGTTCTTGATTTAATCAATCAGAGTGTGTTTTCCATCAAAAGGTTTTGTTTTCAAAAGTTTGCATTAAATGTTGCATTGAAATTGCCAATTTTAATGAATAACGCTCGTTTGCAATACCGTTCGATATCAAGGAATCCCAATAAACGCGGCCATTCAAGGAATTGAACTTGACAAAGGAGATTTGACTCAGTAGAGGGCAACCAAGTATGGGGGTTTGCCAATCCATCATCCCGAGAGTTGGAGAATCAGAGGTAGAATTCTGCAAATACAGAATATTGGGGCAAATATTCTTGAGATCATCTTACGACTAGTTTTGTCTTCAGTAACCCATCAGCAGGGGCAAATCCGTTCCCTAGTAATTTCTACTACAGTGCGAGTATCTCGAGTATAACTGAACAGAAACAGCTACGTCAAGATTCAAGTTGGAAGTTTTTGAATTATCTGATTATTTCAATCCTTTCGTAAAATTCCTTTGATTATTCAAGTTGGAAGGTATTGAATCATCTGGCATTTCAATCCTTTCGTAAAATTCTTTTGATTATTCAAGTTGGAAGGTATTGAATCATCTGGCATTTCGTTTCTTCCGTAAAATTCTTTTGATTATTCAAGTTGGAAGGTTTTGAATCATCTGGCATTTCGTTTCTTCCGTAAAATTCTTTTGATTATTCAAGTTGGAAGTTATTGAAGTATCTGGTATTTCAACCCTTCTGTAAAATTCTTTTGATGATTTATCCCCTAATTTGGGACAGTTATGCCGAGATCTCTCCAAGAGTTTGAAGATATTGGAACACCCTGTATGCCAATTCTTCTATAAAATCCTCTTGATATCGTATAGACCGACTAGCCTGGGGCAGATAAGATTTGAAGATGGTAGTTATGCCAGTGGAATGCATAAGTGTTTTGTTAGCTCTCCATCAAGTTTCTAAATCAGCTGATTTTGACAAGCTCCCAATGAGTTTATTTCCCCAACAAAGAAGAAGAACTTTCCCAATCTGCCCAACATTTGTCTAAGCTAGGCTTATGCTTTGGTTGCCACCTTTGAGTACCAAACCCCAGCTCTTTATGCAGGAATCACCAGAGAAACTCAAGTTTTGCTACAACTGGAGTTCTTAGTCACTAGAGTTGTTATTGGTCTTTGAATACAATAACTTCATCATTTTCGTCTGTTTTTTGGAAACGGAAATGTTGCAATTTCTAAGAAAACACAAAGTCAAACTAAGTTGTTCTATGGAATCAAATTTGTGCAATAAGAGTTTAGTAGTACTGTATTTTTGGCATGGATCTGTTATCTCCAGTGGAAAGAAGATTGTCCTGGTTATCCTTGATGTTTAGGTTTCAGGGTGTTGACTTGTGTTCTCCTTTCTTCTTTTTCCTGTTTTGCGTCGTTCGCGTCATTTCTAGCATATAGCTAAGCATATGCATCATACCCTAGCATCTTTGCATCCTTGTGCTTTGTTTTGCTCGTGGTCTTTTGCTTGTGCATGTCTTTATTTCCCCTATGAAGTAAGGACATCCCTGGCTTTTCTTTGTTTGTGTCGTGCTTGTTCGCTCTTCACCTTTGCGTGCCAGATGGGAATCTTTATACCTTTTCTGTTCCCTAAGAAGCTTGATCTCTTGTTTCCAAAATTTTTTCTTGTTTGAATCGAGTCAAACCTGAACCGAGCTTTGTTTGAATCGAGTCAAGCATTGCCTCTTGTTTTTTAACATTGTTCTTGTTTGAATCGAGTCAAACCTGAACCGAGCTTTGTTTGAATCGAGTCAAGCATTGCCTCTTGTTTTTTAACATTGTTCTTGTTTGAATCGAGTCAAACCTGAACCGAGCTTTGTTTGAATCGAGTCAAGCATTGCCTTTTGTTTTTTAACATTGTTCTTGTTTGAATCGAGTCAAACCTGAACCGAGCTTGTTTGAATCGAGTCAAGCATTGCCTCTTACTTTCTTTTGTTCTTGTTTAAATCGAGTCAAACCTGAACCGAGCTTTGTTTTAATCGAGTCAAGCATTGCCTCTTGTTTTTTAACATTGTTCTTGTTTGAATCGAGTCAAACCTGAACCGAGCTTTGTTTGAATAGAGTCAAGCATTGCCTCTTACTTTCTTTTGTTCTTGTTTAAATCGAGTCAAACCTGAACCGAGCTTTGTTTGAATCGAGTCAAGCATTGCCTCTTGTTTTTTAACATTGTTCTTGTTTGAATCGAGTCAAACCTGAACCGAGCTTTGTTTGAATCGAGTCAAGCATTGCCTCTTACTTTCATTGTTCTTGTTTGAATCGAGTCAAACCTGAACCGAGCTTTGTTTGAATCAAGTCAAGCATTGCCTCTTGGTGTTTAACATTGTTCTTGTTTGAATCGAGTCAAACCTGAACCGAGCTTTGTTTGAATTGAGTCAAGCATTGCCTCTTATTTTTTAACATTGTTCTTGTTTGAATCGAGTCAAACCTGAACCGAGCTTTGTTTGAATTGAGTCAAGCATTGCCTCTTGTTTTGTAACATTGTTCTTGTTTGAATCGAGTCAAACCTGAATTAAGCTTTGTTTGAATCGAGTCAAGCTTTGCCTCCTGCTTTCTTTGTTCTTGTTTGAATCGAGTCAAACCTGAACGTAGACCTCAAGCTATCGTGAGCTCGTTGTTTATCCCTTACCTCATCTTTCTTTTGTTCTTGTTTGAATCGAGTTGAACATGAACATTTACCCTTTTTTTTTGGAAGCTTGTTTTAGGCCAAACTTCTTGGAACAATTTACTTTATTAAGACTCATATCTGGCGCACAGAGTTTGTCTCTGTTTTTCTGGTTTTTCTTGAAGATCCCACTTTAAACTCTTCAGTCTAGGAATCCCCGGAAAGCCTTTACATGGTCGTCTGTCTTCTTTAACTGATCCCTAGTGATCGGGTCCTTCTTTTTGGTTTCGTGCCTAGAAGAGTGTGAGTTTGTCTTATCCCCAGTAGTCTATCTCCTTGGATCTGTCCCCGGTGGAGATTGTCTTTTTGTTTTTCCCCAGTGTTTCTTTGGAGTCTTCCCGGTGGGTCTCTTTTGGTGGATGACCTGTATCCCCAGTGAGTTTGTTTCTCTTGGATACTAGCCTTCGTCTTTCCCCAAGAAGCCTTTCTATTGTTTTCTTTTTCGTGTGTGCCCCGGTGTCTGGTTTGTCTGCATCTTTGCATCCTGGCATCATATCATTAGGATTAGAGTTCATGACATGTCAGCATTTGCATGTCTTTCGCTTGTCCTTAGCATTTGCATTCCATCTAAGGGCACAATTTTCGGTTTGCTATATTTAGATATCTTTCACCTAGATGTCCCTGGAATCTCCGTTCCTAGTCCCATCGGGTGAAGCTATCTAAATAGGGGCAACTGTTGTACCCTAAATTTTCACCCCTTAGATGTCATCTAGCTTGTGTGCATTTCAGAATCATATGTGCATTTGTGTGAACTAACCTATATTTTGTAGTTTGTTTCTTTGTGTTCAAATTAGGTTTATATATCACCATGAAGCTCCACAAGACGTTTGAAGCAAGTCAAGTCAACAAAGACCTCCAATGCAAGGACTTTGGAATTAGGGTTTGCTCTGAAGAAATCACTAAGAATTTGGCTCTATCAAGCCAAGATTTGTGTGGTTCACTTACCTTATGAAGTCATCCACAGTCAAGGGACATCATTCAACAAGAATCCAAGGGCTTTGGGTCCTCAACAAGAGAAGTTTAGGCCTCAGCCTCACTGTGCCTCCAAGTTAGGGTTTCTGTGACACTTATCAGTCAATGGCTTTGATCTTCATCAAGATGGACTCCCAAACCCTAGTTCTTGATCCTATTGGTTTATCAACATCCTCAAGAGTCTCCTAAGACCTTTAGATGAGAAAGAAGAAGCAAGATTACAAGATTCAATCTCAGTGCATTCACAGTCAAAATTAGGGTTTGACTGAAACCCTAATCCTTTGGAATTTTTGGATCAAGTGAAGTATTAATGGTTTTAATCATCATATTTTGTCTCATGAAGTGTTCAAAATATCCACATCAAGTTTCATAAGGTTTCTTGCAAGAGAAGTAGGGTTTTGACCAAGAAAAGTATCATTTGTGAGATTTTTCCCCTAATAGCATAATTTGGAATGACCATAACTCCTAAACTACACATCCAATTGGCAAGATTTTTCCTTTAATTGTACTGGTATTTGCTTATAAGCTTTGTTGTACTGTTAAATTGGCAACATTAATGAAATATTTATGCATCTTTTGGTTAAGTCCATTCGTTTCACTCAGTTATTCTTGTGTTCACAAATATATATCTGTTTCACCCTTATTTCAAGCAAAGATTAGGGAGGTTGATGAAAACCTCATGTTCATAATTGTTGTCGTATGCTTTCAAGTAAACCTCGCTAAGGATGTAAGGCATTGTTTCAATTTATCCTTCGTTAACCCTTCGAGCCTAGAAGTAGGAGTTTTCTTTCCTTACACAAAAAACCCTTCAATCTCAACCTTGGGGCAGGGCAGTTCTCAGTTTAACTCGGTTATGCATTCAAACACGAGCGCTTCATATAAGGCGCCAGTCGACTTTCAAATCAAGTGACTTCCTATTTTTGGAGATTTGAACGTATATCTTGAGTTAACTGAGCATAAGATTTGAGCCTTTATCTTTTACTTCATAAACCATGAACCATACCACATTACACCCCCTAAAAGACCTAATTGAGGTAAGGTTGTTTTGAAAAGTACACTACAGAAAGGTTGAGTAACCTGACTCCTAATAATCTTTGCTATTTCGCGTGTGTTGATCACTTCTTCTGTAATAATCAGATCCACCTTTGTTCTTGATTTAATCAATCAGAGTGTGTTTTCCATCAAAAGGTTTTGTTTTCAAAAGTTTGCATTAAATGTTGCATTGAAATTTCCAATTTTAATGAATAACGCTCGTTTGCAATACCGTTCGATATCAAGGAATCCCAATAAACGCGGCCATTCAAGGAATTGAACTTGACAAAGGAGATTTGACTCAGTAGAGGGCAACCAAGTATGGGGGTTTGCCAATCCATCATCCCGAGAGTTGGAGAATCAGAGGTAGAATTCTGCAAATACAGAATATTGGGGCAAATATTCTTGAGATCATCTTACGACTAGTTTTGTCTTCAGTAACCCATCAGCAGGGGCAAATCCGTTCCCTAGTAATTTCTACTACAGTGCGAGTATCTCGAGTATAACTGAACAGAAACAGCTACGTCAAGATTCAAGTTGGAAGTTTTTGAATTATCTGATTATTTCAATCCTTTCGTAAAATTCCTTTGATTATTCAAGTTGGAAGGTATTGAATCATCTGGCATTTCAATCCTTTCGTAAAATTCTTTTGATTATTCAAGTTGGAAGGTATTGAATCATCTGGCATTTCGTTTCTTCCGTAAAATTCTTTTGATTATTCAAGTTGGAAGGTTTTGAATCATCTGGCATTTCGTTTCTTCCGTAAAATTCTTTTGATTATTCAAGTTGGAAGTTATTGAAGTATCTGGTATTTCAACCCTTCTGTAAAATTCTTTTGATGATTTATCCCCTAATTTGGGACAGTTATGCCGAGATCTCTCCAAGAGTTTGAAGATATTGGAACACCCTGTATGCCAATTCTTCTATAAAATCCTCTTGATATCGTATAGACCGACTAGCCTGGGGCAGATAAGATTTGAAGATGGTAGTTATGCCAGTGGAATGCATAAGTGTTTTGTTAGCTCTCCATCAAGTTTCTACATCAGCTGATTTTGACAAGCTCCCAATGGGTTTATTTCCCCAACAAAGAAGAAGACCTTTCCCAATCTGCCCAACATTTGTCTAAGCTAGGCTTATGCTTTGGTTGCCACCTTTGAGTACCAAACCCCAGCTCTTTATGCAGGAATCACCAGAGAAACTCAAGTTTTGCTACAACTGGAGTTCTTAGTCACTAGAGTTGTTATTGGTCTTTGAATACAATAACTTCATCATTTTCGTCTATTTTTTGGAAACGGAAATGTTGCAATTTCTAAGAAAACACAAAGTCAAACTAAGTTGTTCTATGGAATCAAATTTGTGCAATAAGAGTTTAGTAGTACTGTATTTTTGGCATGGATCTGTTATCTCCAGTGGAAAGAAGATTGTCCTGGTTATCCTTGATGTTTGGGTTTCAGGGTGTTGACTTGTGTTCTCCTTTCTTCTTTTTCCTGTTTTGCGTCGTTCGCGTCATTTCTAGCATATAGCTAAGCATATGCATCATACCCTAGCATCTTTGCATCCTTGTGCTTTGTTTTGCTCGTGGTCTTTTGCTTGTGCATGTCTTTATTTCCCCTATGAAGTAAGGACATCCCTGGCTTTTCTTTGTTTGTGTCGTGCTTGTTCGGTCTTCACCTTTGCGTGCCAGATGGGAATCTTTATACCTTTTCTGTTCCCTAAGAAGCTTGATCTCTTCTTTCCAAAATTTTTTCTTGTTTGAATCGAGTCAAACCTGAACCGAGCTTTGTTTGAATCGAGTCAAGCATTGCCTCTTGTTTTTTAACATTGTTCTTGTTTGAATCGAGTCAAACCTGAACTGAGCTTTGTTTGAATCGAGTCAAGCATTGCCTCTTGTTTTTTAACATTGTTCTTGTTTGAATCGAGTCAAACCTGAACCGAGCTTTGTTTGAATCGAGTCAAGCATTGCCTTTTGTTTTTTAACATTGTTCTTGTTTGAATCGAGTCAAACCTGAACCGAGCTTGTTTGAATCGAGTCAAGCATTGCCTCTTACTTTCTTTTGTTCTTGTTTAAATCGAGTCAAACCTGAACCGAGCTTTGTTTTAATCGAGTCAAGCATTGCCTCTTGTTTTTTAACATTGTTCTTGTTTGAATCGAGTCAAACCTGAACCGAGCTTTGTTTGAATAGAGTCAAGCATTGCCTCTTACTTTCTTTTGTTCTTGTTTGAATCGAGTCAAACCTGAACCGAGCTTTGTTTGAATCGAGTCAAGCATTGCCTCTTGTTTTTTAACATTGTTCTTGTTTGAATCGAGTCAAACCTGAACCGAGCTTTGTTTGAATCGAGTCAAGCATTGCCTCTTACTTTCATTGTTCTTGTTTGAATCGAGTCAAACCTGAACCGAGCTTTGTTTGAATCGAGTCAAGCATTGCCTCTTGGTGTTTAACATTGTTCTTGTTTGAATCGAGTCAAACCTGAACCGAGCTTTGTTTGAATCGAGTCAAGCATTGCCTCTTATTTTTTAACATTGTTCTTATTTGAATCGAGTCAAACCTGAACCGAGCTTTGTTTGAATTGAGTCAAGCATTGCCTCTTGTTTCGTAACATTGTTCTTGTTTGAATCGAGTCAAACCTGAATTGAGCTTTGTTTGAATCGAGTCAAGCTTTGCCTCCTGCTTTCTTTGTTCTTGTTTGAATCGAGTCAAACCTGAACGTAGACCTCAAGCTATCGTGAGCTCGTTGTTTATCCCTTATCTCATCTTTCTTTTGTTCTTGTTTGAATCGAGTTGAACATGAACATTTACCCTTTTTTTTAGAAGCTTGTTTTAGGCCAAACTTCTTGGAAAAATTTACTTTATTAAGACTCATATCTGGCGCACAGAGTTTGTCTCTGTTTTTCTGGTTTTTCTTGAAGATCCCACTTTAAACTCTTCAGTCTAGGAATCCCCGGAAAGCCTTTGCATGGTCGTCTGTCTTCTTTAACTGATCCCTAGTGATCGGGTCCTTCTTTTTGGTTTCGTGCCTAGAAGAGTGTGAGTTTGTCTTATCCCCAGTAGTCTATCTCCTTGGATCTGTCCCCGGTGGAGATTGTCTTTTTGTTTTTCCCCAGTGTTTCTTTGGAGTCTTCCCGGTGGGTCTCTTTTGGTGGATGGCCTGTATCCCCAGTGAGTTTGTTTCTCTTGGATACTAGCCTTCGTCTTTCCCCAAGAAGCCTTTCTATTGTTTTCTTTTTCGTGTGTGCCCCGGTGTCTGGTTTGTCTGCATCTTTGCATCCTGGCATCATATCATTAGGATTAGAGTTCATGACATGTCAGCATTTGCATGTCTTTCGCTTGTCCTTAGCATTTGCATTCCATCTAAGGGCAAAATTTTCGGTTTGCTATATTTAGATATCTTTCACCTAGATGTCCCTGGAATCTCCGTTCCTAGTCCCATCGGATGAAGCTATCTAAATAGGGGCAACTGTTGTACCCTAAATTTTCACCCCTTAGATGTCATCTAGCTTGTGTGCATTTCAGAATCATATGTGCATTTGTGTGAACTAACCTATATTTTGTAGTTTGTTTCTTTGTGTTCAAATTAGGTTTACATATCACCATGAAGCTCCACAAGACGTTTGAAGCAAGTCAAGTCAACAAAGACCTCCAATGCAAGGACTTTGGAATTAGGGTTTGCTCTGAAGAAATCACTAAGAATTTGGCTCTATCAAGCCAAGATTTGTGTGGTTCACTTACCTTATGAAGTCATCCACAGTCAAGGGACATCATTCAACAAGAATCCAAGGGCTTTGGGTCCTCAACAAGAGAAGTTTAGGCCCCAGCCTCACTGTGCCTCCAAGTTAGGGTTTCTGTGACACTTATCAGTCAATGGCTTTGATCTTCATCAAGATGGACTCCCAAACCCTAGTTCTTGATCCTATTGGTTTATCAACATCCTCAAGAGTCTCCTAAGACCTTTAGATGAGAAAGAAGAAGCAAGATTACAAGATTCAATCTCAGTGCATTCACAGTCAAAATTAGGGTTTGACTGAAACCCTAATCCTTTGGAATTTTTGGATCAAGTGAAGTATTAATGGTTTTAATCATCATATTTTGTCTCATGAAGTGTTCAAAGTATCCACATCAAGTTTCATAAGGTTTCTTGCAAGAGAAGTAGGGTTTTGACCAAGAAAAGTATCATTTGTGAGATTTTTCCCCTAATAGCATAATTTGGAATGACCATAACTCCTAAACTACACATCCAATTGGCAAGATTTTTCCTTTAATTGTACTGGTATTTGCTTATAAGCTTTGTTGTACTGTTAAATTGGCAACATTAATGAAATATTTATGCATATTTTGGTTAAGTCCATTCGTTTCACTCAGTTATTCTTGTGTTCACAAATATATATCTGTTTCACCCTTATTTCAAGCAAAGATTAGGGAGGTTGATGAAAACCTCATGTTTATAATTGTTGTGGTATGCTTTCAACTAAACCTCGCCAAGGATGTAAGACATTGTTTCAATTTATCGTTCGTTAACCCTTCGAGCCTAGAAGTAGGAGTTTTCTTTCCTTACACAAAAAACCCTTCAATCTCAACCTTGGGGCAGGGCAGTTCTCAGTTTAACTCGGTTATGCATTCAAACACGAGCGCTTCATATAAGGCGCCAGTCGACTTTCAAATCAAGTGACTTCCTATTTTCGGAGATTTGAACGTATATCTTGAGTTAACTGAGCATAAGATTTGAGCCTTTATCTTTTACTTCATAAACCATGAACCATACCACATTGCACCCCCTAAAAGACCTAATTGAGGTAAGGTTGTTTTGAAAAGTACACTATAGAAAGGTTGAGTAACCTGACTCCTAATAATCTTTGCTATTTCGCGTGTGTTGATCACTTCTTCTGTAATAATCAGATCCACCTTTGTTCTTGATTTAATCAATCAGAGTGTGTTTTCCATCAAAAGGTTTTGTTTTCAAAAGTTTGCATTAAATGTTGCATTGAAATTGCCAATTTTAATGAATAACGCTCGTTTGCAATACCGTTCGATATCAAGGAATCCCAATAAACGCGGCCATTCAAGGAATTGAACTTGACAAAGGAGATTTGACTCAGTAGAGGGCAACCAAGTATGGGGGTTTGCCAATCCATCATCCCGAGAGTTGGAGAATCAGAGGTAGAATTCTGCAAATACAGAATATTGGGGCAAATATTCTTGAGATCATCTTACGACTAGTTTTGTCTTCAGTAACCCATCAGCAGGGGCAAATCCGTTCCCTAGTAATTTCTACTACAGTGCGAGTATCTCGAGTATAACTGAACAGAAACAGCTACGTCAAGATTCAAGTTGGAAGTTTTTGAATTATCTGATTATTTCAATCCTTTCGTAAAATTCCTTTGATTATTCAAGTTGGAAGGTATTGAATCATCTGGCATTTCAATCCTTCCGTAAAATTCTTTTGATTATTCAAGTTGGAAGGTATTGAATCATCTGGCATTTCGTTTCTTCCGTAAAATTCTTTTGATTATTCAAGTTGGAAGGTTTTGAATCATCTGGCATTTCGTTTCTTCCGTAAAATTCTTTTGATTATTCAAGTTGGAAGTTATTGAAGTATCTGGTATTTCAACTCTTCTGTAAAATTCTTTTGATGATTTATCCCCTAATTTGGGACAGTTATGCCGAGATCTCTCCAAGAGTTTGAAGATATTGGAACACCCTGTATGCCAATTCTTCTATAAAATCCTCTTGATATCGTATAGACCGACTAGCCTGGGGCAGATAAGATTTGAAGATGGTAGTTATGCCAGTGGAATGCATAAGTGTTTTGTTAGCTCTCCATCAAGTTTCTACATCAGCTGATTTTGACAAGCTCCCAATGGGTTTATTTCCCCAACAAAGAAGAAGAACTTTCCCAATCTGCCCAACATTTGTCTAAGCTAGGCTTATGCTTTGGTTGCCACCTTTGAGTACCAAACCCCAGCTCTTTATGCAGGAATCACCAGAGAAACTCAAGTTTTGCTACAATTGGAGTTCTTAGTCACTAGAGTTGTTATTGGTCTTTGAATACAATAACTTCATCATTTTCGTCTGTTTTTTGGAAACGGAAATGTTGCAATTTCTAAGAAAACACAAAGTCAAACTAAGTTGTTCTATGGAATCAAATTTGTGCAATAAGAGTTTAGTAGTACTGTATTTTTGGCATGGATCTGTTATCTCCAGTGGAAAGAAGATTGTCCTGGTTATCCTTGATGTTTGGGTTTCAGGGTGTTGACTTGTGTTCTCCTTTCTTCTTTTTCCTGTTTTGCGTCGTTCGCGTCATTTCTAGCATATAGCTAAGCATATGCATCATACCCTAGCATCTTTGCATCCTTGTGTTTTGATTTGCTCGTGGTCTTTTGCTTGTGCATGTCTTTATTTCCCCTATGAAGTAAGGACATCCCTGGCTTTTCTTTGTTTGTGTCGTGCTTGTTCGGTCTTCACCTTTGCGTGCCAGATGGGAATCTTTATACCTTTTCTGTTCCCTAAGAAGCTTGATCTCTTCTTTCCAAAATTTTTTCTTGTTTGAATCGAGTCAAACCTGAACCGAGCTTTGTTTGAATCGAGTCAAGCATTGCCTCTTGTTTTTTAACATTGTTCTTGTTTGAATCGAGTCAAACCTGAACTGAGCTTTGTTTGAATCGAGTCAAGCATTGCCTCTTGTTTTTTAACATTGTTCTTATTTGAATCGAGTCAAACCTGAACCGAGCTTTGTTTGAATCGAGTCAAGCATTGCCTTTTGTTTTTTAACATTGTTCTTGTTTGAATCGAGTCAAACCTGAACCGAGCTTGTTTGAATCGAGTCAAGCATTGCCTCTTACTTTCTTTTATTCTTATTTAAATCGAGTCAAACCTGAACCGAGCTTTGTTTTAATCGAGTCAAGCATTGCCTCTTGTTTTTTAACATTGTTCTTGTTTGAATCGAGTCAAACCTTAACCGAGCTTTGTTTGAATAGAGTCAAGCATTGCCTCTTACTTTCTTTTGTTCTTGTTTGAATCGAGTCAAACCTGAACCGAGCTTTGTTTTAATCGAGTCAAGCATTGCCTCTTGTTTTTTAACATTGTTCTTGTTTGAATCGAGTCAAACCTGAACCGAGCTTTGTTTGAATCGAGTCAAGCATTGCCTCTTACTTTCATTGTTCTTGTTTGAATCGAGTCAAACCTGAACCGAGCTTTGTTTGAATCGAGTCAAGCATTGCCTCTTGGTGTTTAACATTGTTCTTGTTTGAATCGAGTCAAACCTGAACCGAGCTTTGTTTGAATCGAGTCAAGCATTGCCTCTTATTTTTTAACATTGTTCTTGTTTGAATCGAGTCAAACCTGAACCGAGCTTTGTTTGAATTGAGTCAAGCATTGCCTCTTGTTTTGTAACATTGTTCTTGTTTGAATCGAGTCAAACCTGAATTGAGGTTTGTTTGAATCGAGTCAAGCTTTGCCTCCTGCTTTCTTTGTTCTTGTTTGAATCGAGTCAAACCTGAACGTAGACCTCAAGCTATCGTGAGCTCGTTGTTTATCCCTTACCTCATCTTTCTTTTGTTCTTGTTTGAATCGAGTTGAACATGAACATTTACCCTTTTTTTTTAGAAGCTTGTTTTAGGCCAAACTTCTTGGAAAAATTTACTTTATTAAGACTCATATCTGGCGCACAGAGTTTGTCTCTGTTTTTCTGGTTTTTCTTGAAGATCCCACTTTAAACTCTTCAGTCTAGGAATCCCCGGAAAGCCTTTGCATGGTCGTCTGTCTTCTTTAACTGATCCCTAGTGATCGGGTCCTTCTTTTTGGTTTCGTGCCTAGAAGAGTGTGAGTTTGTCTTATCCCCAGTAGTCTATCTCCTTGGATCTGTCCCCGGTGGAGATTGTCTTTTTGTTTTTCCCCAGTGTTTCTTTGGAGTCTTCCCGGTGGGTCTCTTTTGGTGGATGGCCTGTATCCCCAGTGAGTTTGTTTCTCTTGGATACTAGCCTTCGTCTTTCCCCAAGAAGCCTTTCTATTGTTTTCTTTTTCGTGTGTGCCCCGGTGTCTGGTTTGTCTGCATCTTTGCATCCTGGCATCATATCATTAGGATTAGAGTTCATGACATGTCAGCATTTGCATGTCTTTCGCTTGTCCTTAGCATTTGCATTCCATCTAAGGGCAAAATTTTCGGTTTGCTATATTTAGATATCTTTCACCTAGATGTCCCTGGAATCTCCGTTCTTAGTCCCATCGGGTGAAGCTATCTAAATAGGGGCAACTGTTGTACCCTAAATTTTCACCCCTTAGATGTCATCTAGCTTGTGTGCATTTCAGAATCATATGTGCATTTGTGTGAACTAACCTATATTTTGTAGTTTGTTTCTTTGTGTTCAAATTAGGTTTACATATCACCATGAAGCTCCACAAGACGTTTGAAGCAAGTCAAGTCAACAAAGACCTCCAATGCAAGGACTTTGGAATTAGGGTTTGCTCTGAAGAAATCACTAAGAATTTGGCTCTATCAAGCCAAGATTTGTGTGGTTCACTTACCTTATGAAGTCATCCATAGTCAAGGGACATCATTCAACAAGAATCCAAGGGCTTTGGGTCCTCAACAAGAGAAGTTTAGGCCTCAGCCTCACTGTGCCTCCAAGTTAGGGTTTCTGTGACACTTATCAGTCAATGGCTTTGATCTTCATCAAGATGGACTCCCAAACCCTAGTTCTTGATCCTATTGGTTTATCAACATCCTCAAGAGTCTCCTAAGACCTTTAGATGAGAAAGAAGAAGCAAGATTACAAGATTCAATCTCAGTGCATTCACAGTCAAAATTAGGGTTTGACTGAAACCCTAATCCTTTGGAATTTTTGGATCAAGTGAAGTATTAATGGTTTTAATCATCATATTTTGTCTCATGAAGTGTTCAAAGTATCCACATCAAGTTTCATAAGGTTTCTTGCAAGAGAAGTAGGGTTTTGACCAAGAAAAGTATCATTTGTGAGATTTTTCCCCTAATAGCATAGTTTGGAATGACCATAACTCCTAAACTACACATCCAATTGGCAAGATTTTTCCTTTAATTGTACTGGTATTTGCTTATAAGCTTTGTTGTACTGTTAAATTGGCAACATTAATGAAATATTTATGCATCTTTTGGTTAAGTCCATTCGTTTCACTCAGTTATTCTTGTGTTCACAAATATATATCTGTTTCACCCTTATTTCAAGCAAAGATTAGGGAGGTTGATGAAAACCTCATGTTCATAATTGTTGTCGTATGCTTTCAAGTAAACCTCGCTAAGGATGTAAGGCATTGTTTCAATTTATCCTTCGTTAACCCTTCGAGCCTAGAAGTAGGAGTTTTCTTTCCTTACACAAAAAACCCTTCAATCTCAACCTTGGGGCAGGGCAGTTCTCAGTTTAACTCGGTTATGCATTCAAACACGAGCGCTTCATATAAGGCGCCAGTCGACTTTCAAATCAAGTGACTTCCTATTTTCGGAGATTTGAACGTATATCTTGAGTTAACTGAGCATAAGATTTGAGCCTTTATCTTTTACTTCATAAACCATGAACCATACCACATTACACCCCCTAAAAGACCTAATTGAGGTAAGGTTGTTTTGAAAAGTACACTACAGAAAGGTTGAGTAACCTGACTCCTAATAATCTTTGCTATTTCGTGTGTGTTGATCACTTCTTCTGTAATAATCAGATCCACCTTTGTTCTTGATTTAATCAATCAGAGTGTGTTTTCCATCAAAAGGTTTTGTTTTCAAAAGTTTGCATTAAATGTTGCATTGAAATTGCCAATTTTAATGAATAACGCTCGTTTGCAATACCGTTCGATATCAAGGAATCCCAATAAACGCGGCCATTCAAGGAATTGAACTTGACAAAGGAGATTTGACTCAGTAGAGGGCAACCAAGTATGGGGGTTTGCCAATCCATCATCCCGAGAGTTGGAGAATCAGAGGTAGAATTCTGCAAATACAGAATATTGGGGCAAATATTCTTGAGATCATCTTACGACTAGTTTTGTCTTCAGTAACCCATCAGCAGGGGCAAATCCGTTCCCTAGTAATTTCTACTACAGTGCGAGTATCTCGAGTATAACTGAACAGAAACAGCTACGTCAAGATTCAAGTTGGAAGTTTTTGAATTATCTGATTATTTCAATCCTTTCGTAAAATTCCTTTGATTATTCAAGTTGGAAGGTATTGAATCATCTGGCATTTCAATCCTTTCGTAAAATTCTTTTGATTATTCAAGTTGGAAGGTATTGAATCATCTGGCATTTCGTTTCTTCCGTAAAATTCTTTTGATTATTCAAGTTGGAAGGTTTTGAATCATCTGGCATTTCGTTTCTTCCGTAAAATTCTTTTGATTATTCAAGTTGGAAGTTATTGAAGTATCTGGTATTTCAACCCTTCTGTAAAATTCTTTTGATGATTTATCCCCTAATTTGGGACAGTTATGCCGAGATCTCTCCAAGAGTTTGAAGATATTGGAACACCCTGTATGCCAATTCTTCTATAAAATCCTCTTGATATCGTATAGACCGACTAGCCTGGGGCAGATAAGATTTGAAGATGGTAGTTATGCCAGTGGAATGCATAAGTGTTTTGTTAGCTCTCCATCAAGTTTCTACATCAGCTGATTTTGACAAGCTCCCAATGGGTTTATTTCCCCAACAAAGAAGAAGAACTTTCCCAATCTGCCCAACATTTGTCTAAGCTAGGCTTATGCTTTGGTTGCCACCTTTGAGTACCAAACCCCAGCTCTTTATGCAGGAATCACCAGAGAAACTCAAGTTTTGCTACAACTGGAGTTCTTAGTCACTAGAGTTGTTATTGGTCTTTGAATACAATAACTTCATCATTTTCGTCTGTTTTTTGGAAACGGAAATGTTGCAATTTCTAAGAAAACACAAAGTCAAACTAAGTTGTTCTATGGAATCAAATTTGTGCAATAAGAGTTTAGTAGTACTGTATTTTTGGCATGGATCTGTTATCTCCAGTGGAAAGAAGATTGTCCTGGTTATCCTTGATGTTTGGGTTTCAGGGTGTTGACTTGTGTTCTCCTTTCTTCTTTTTCCTGTTTTGCGTCGTTCGCGTCATTTCTAGCATATAGCTAAGCATATGCATCATACCCTAGCATCTTTGCATCCTTGTGCTTTGTTTTGCTCGTGGTCTTTTGCTTGTGCATGTCTTTATTTCCCCTATGAAGTAAGGACATCCCTGGCTTTTCTTTGTTTGTGTCGTGCTTGTTCGGTCTTCACCTTTGCGTGCCAGATGGGAATCTTTATACCTTTTCTGTTCCCTAAGAAGCTTGATCTCTTGTTTCCAAAATTTTTTCTTGTTTGAATCGAGTCAAACCTGAACCGAGCTTTGTTTGAATCGAGTCAAGCATTGCCTCTTGTTTTTTAACATTGTTCTTGTTTGAATCGAGTCAAACTTGAACCGAGCTTTGTTTGAATCGAGTCAAGCATTGCCTCTTGTTTTTTAACATTGTTCTTGTTTGAATCGAGTCAAACCTGAACCGAGCTTTGTTTGAATTGAGTCAAGCATTGCCTTTTGTTTTTTAACATTGTTCTTGTTTGAATCGAGTCAAACCTGAACCGAGCTTGTTTGAATCGAGTCAAGCATTGCCTCTTACTTTCTTTTGTTCTTGTTTAAATCGAGTCAAACCTGAACCGAGCTTTGTTTTAATCGAGTCAAGCATTGCCTCTTGTTTTTTAACATTGTTCTTGTTTGAATCGAGTCAAACCTGAACCGAGCTTTGTTTGAATCGAGTCAAGCATTGCCTCTTACTTTCATTGTTCTTGTTTGAATCGAGTCAAACCTGAACCGAGCTTTGTTTGAATCGAGTCAAGCATTGCCTCTTGGTGTTTAACATTGTTCTTGTTTGAATCGAGTCAAACCTGAACCGAGCTTTGTTTGAATCGAGTCAAGCATTGCCTCTTATTTTTTAACATTGTTCTTGTTTGAATCGAGTCAAACCTGAACCGAGCTTTGTTTGAATTGAGTCAAGCATTGCCTCTTGTTTTGTAACATTGTTCTTGTTTGAATCGAGTCAAACCTGAATTGAGCTTTGTTTGAATCGAGTCAAGCTTTGCCTCCTGCTTTCTTTGTTCTTGTTTGAATCGAGTCAAACCTGAACGTAGACCTCAAGCTATCGTGAGCTCGTTGTTTATCCCTTACCTCATCTTTCTTCTGTTCTTGTTTGAATCGAGTTGAACATGAACATTTACCCTTTTTTTTTAGAAGCTTGTTTTAGGCCAAACTTCTTGGAAAAATTTACTTTATTAAGACTCATATCTGGCGCACAGAGTTTGTCTCTGTTTTTCTGGTTTTTCTTGAAGATCCCACTTTAAACTCTTCAGTCTAGGAATCCCCGGAAAGCCTTTGCATGGTCGTCTGTCTTCTTTAACTGATCCCTAGTGATCGGGTCCTTCTTTTTGGTTTCGTGCCTAGAAGAGTGTGAGTTTGTCTTATCCCCAGTAGTCTATCTCCTTGGATCTGTCCCCGGTGGAGATTGTCTTTTTGTTTTTCCCCAGTGTTTCTTTGGAGTCTTCCCGGTGGGTCTCTTTTGGTGGATGGCCTGTATCCCCAGCGAGTTTGTTTCTCTTGGATACTAGCCTTCGTCTTTCCCCAAGAAGCCTTTCTATTGTTTTCTTTTTCGTGTGTGCCCCGGTGTCTGGTTTGTCTGCATCTTTGCATCCTGGCATCATATCATTAGGATTAGAGTTCATGACATGTCAGCATTTGCATGTCTTTCGCTTGTCCTTAGCATTTGCATTCCATCTAAGGGCAAAATTTTCGGTTTGCTATATTTAGATATCTTTCACCTAGATGTCCCTGGAATCTCCGTTCCTAGTCCCATCGGGTGAAGCTATCTAAATAGGGGCAACTGTTGTACCCTAAATTTTCACCCCTTAGATGTCATCTAGCTTGTGTGCATTTCAGAATCATATGTGCATTTGTGTGAACTAACCTATATTTTGTAGTTTGTTTCTTTGTGTTCAAATTAGGTTTACATATCACCATGAAGCTCCACAAGACGTTTGAAGCAAGTCAAGTCAACAAAGACCTCCAATGCAAGGACTTTGGAATTAGGGTTTGCTCTGAAGAAATCATTAAGAATTTGGCTCTATCAAGCCAAGATTTGTGTGGTTCACTTACCTTATGAAGTCATCCACAGTCAAGGGACATCATTCAACAAGAATCCAAGGGCTTTGGGTCCTCAACAAGAGAAGTTTAGGCCTCAGCCTCACTGTGCCTCCAAGTTAGGGTTTCTGTGACACTTATCAGTCAATGGCTTTGATCTTCATCAAGATGGACTCCCAAACCCTAGTTCTTGATCCTATTGGTTTATCAACATCCTCAAGAGTCTCCTAAGACCTTTAGATGAGAAAGAAGAAGCAAGATTACAAGATTCAATCTCAGTGCATTCACAGTCAAAATTAGGGTTTGACTGAAACCCTAATCCTTTGGAATTTTTGGATCAAGTGAAGTATTAATGGTTTTAATCATCATATTTTGTCTCATGAAGTGTTCAAAGTATCCACATCAAGTTTCATAAGGTTTCTTGCAAGAGAAGTAGGGTTTTGACCAAGAAAAGTATCATTTGTGAGATTTTTCCCCTAATAGCATAGTTTGGAATGACCATAACTCCTAAACTACACATCCAATTGGCAAGATTTTTCCTTTAATTGTACTGGTATTTGCTTATAAGCTTTGTTGTACTGTTAAATTGGCAACATTAATGAAATATTTATGCATCTTTTGGTTAAGTCCATTCGTTTCACTCAGTTATTCTTGTGTTCACAAATATATATCTGTTTCACCCTTATTTCAAGCAAAGATTAGGGAGGTTGATGAAAACCTCATGTTCATAATTGTTGTCGTATGCTTTCAAGTAAACCTCGCTAAGGATGTAAGGCATTGTTTCAATTTATCCTTCGTTAACCCTTCGAGCCTAGAAGTAGGAGTTTTCTTTCCTTACACAAAAAACCCTTCAATCTCAACCTTGGGGCAGGGCAGTTCTCAGTTTAACTCGGTTATGCATTCAAACACGAGCGCTTCATATAAGGCGCCAGTCGACTTTCAAATCAAGTGACTTCCTATTTTTGGAGATTTGAACGTATATCTTGAGTTAACTGAGCATAAGATTTGAGCCTTTATCTTTTACTTCATAAACCATGAACCATACCACATTACACCCCCTAAAAGACCTAATTGAGGTAAGGTTGTTTTGAAAAGTACACTACAGAAAGGTTGAGTAACCTGACTCCTAATAATCTTTGCTATTTCGCGTGTGTTGATCACTTCTTCTGTAATAATCAGATCCACCTTTGTTCTTGATTTAATCAATCAGAGTGTGTTTTCCATCAAAAGGTTTTGTTTTCAAAAGTTTGCATTAAATGTTGCATTGAAATTGCCAATTTTAATGAATAACGCTCGTTTGCAATACCGTTCGATATCAAGGAATCCCAATAAACGCGGCCATTCAAGGAATTGAACTTGACAAAGGAGATTTGACTCAGTAGAGGGCAACCAAGTATGGGGGTTTGCCAATCCATCATCCCGAGAGTTGGAGAATCAGAGGTAGAATTCTGCAAATACAGAATATTGGGGCAAATATTCTTGAGATCATCTTACGACTAGTTTTGTCTTCAGTAACCCATCAGCAGGGGCAAATCCGTTCCCTAGTAATTTCTACTACAGTGCGAGTATCTCGAGTATAACTGAACAGAAACAGCTACGTCAAGATTCAAGTTGGAAGTTTTGGAATTATCTGATTATTTCAATCCTTTCGTAAAATTCCTTTGATTATTCAAGTTGGAAGGTATTGAATCATCTGGCATTTCAATCCTTCCGTAAAATTCTTTTGATTATTCAAGTTGGAAGGTATTGAATCATCTGGCATTTCGTTTCTTCCGTAAAATTCTTTTGATTATTCAAGTTGGAAGGTTTTGAATCATCTGGCATTTCGTTTCTTCCGTAAAATTCTTTTGATTATTCAAGTTGGAAGTTATTGAAGTATCTGGTATTTCAACCCTTCTGTAAAATTCTTTTGATGATTTATCCCCTAATTTGGGACAGTTATGCCGAGATCTCTCCAAGAGTTTGAAGATATTGGAACACCCTGTATGCCAATTCTTCTATAAAATCCTCTTGATATCGTATAGACCGACTAGCCTGGGGCAGATAAGATTTGAAGATGGTAGTTATGCCAGTGGAATGCATAAGTGTTTTGTTAGCTCTCCATCAAGTTTCTACATCAGCTGATTTTGACAAGCTCCCAATGGGTTTATTTCCCCAACAAAGAAGAAGAACTTTCCCAATCTGCCCAACATTTGTCTAAGCTAGGCTTATGCTTTGGTTGCCACCTTTGAGTACCAAACCCCAGCTCTTTATGCAGGAATCACCAGAGAAACTCAAGTTTTGCTACAACTGGAGTTCTTAGTCACTAGAGTTGTTATTGGTCTTTGAATACAATAACTTCATCATTTTCGTCTGTTTTTTGGAAACGGAAATGTTGCAATTTCTAAGAAAACACAAAGTCAAACTAAGTTGTTCTATGGAATCAAATTTGTGCAATAAGAGTTTAGTAGTACTGTATTTTTGGCATGGATCTGTTATCTCCAGTGGAAAGAAGATTGTCCTGGTTATCCTTGATGTTTGGGTTTCAGGGTGTTGACTTGTGTTCTCCTTTCTTCTTTTTCCTGTTTTGCGTCGTTCGCGTCATTTCTAGCATATAGCTAAGCATATGCATCATACCCTAGCATCTTTGCATCCTTGTGCTTTGTTTTGCTCGTGGTCTTTTGCTTGTGCATGTCTTTATTTCCCCTATGAAGTAAGGACATCCCTGGCTTTTCTTTGTTTGTGTCGTGCTTGTTCGGTCTTCACCTTTGCGTGCCAGATGGGAATCTTTATACCTTTTCTGTTCCCTAAGAAGCTTGATCTCTTCTTTCCAAAATTTTTTCTTGTTTGAATCGAGTCAAACCTGAACCGAGCTTTGTTTGAATCGAGTCAAGCATTGCCTCTTGTTTTTTAACATTGTTCTTGTTTGAATCGAGTCAAACTTGAACCGAGCTTTGTTTGAATCGAGTCAAGCATTGCCTCTTGTTTTTTAACATTGTTCTTGTTTGAATCGAGTCAAACCTGAACCGAGCTTTGTTTGAATTGAGTCAAGCATTGCCTTTTGTTTTTTAACATTGTTCTTGTTTGAATCGAGTCAAACCTGAACCGAGCTTGTTTGAATCGAGTCAAGCATTGCCTCTTACTTTCTTTTGTTCTTGTTTAAATCGAGTCAAACCTGAACCGAGCTTTGTTTTAATCGAGTCAAGCATTGCCTCTTGTTTTTTAACATTGTTCTTGTTTGAATCGAGTCAAACCTGAACCGAGCTTTGTTTGAATAGAGTCAAGCATTGCCTCTTACTTTCTTTTGTTCTTGTTTGAATCGAGTCAAACCTGAACCGAGCTTTGTTTGAATCGAGTCAAGGATTGCCTCTTGTTTTTTAACATTGTTCTTGTTTGAATCGAGTCAAACCTGAACCGAGCTTTGTTTGAATCGAGTCAAGCATTGCCTCTTACTTTCATTGTTCTTGTTTGAATCGAGTCAAACCTGAACCGAGCTTTGTTTGAATCGAGTCAAGCATTGCCTCTTGGTGTTTAACATTGTTCTTGTTTGAATCGAGTCAAACCTGAACCGAGCTTTGTTTGAATTGAGTCAAGCATTGCCTCTTATTTTTTAACATTGTTCTTGTTTGAATCGAGTCAAACCTGAACCGAGCTTTGTTTGAATTGAGTCAAGCATTGCCTCTTGTTTTGTAACATTGTTCTTGTTTGAATCGAGTCAAACCTGAATTGAGCTTTGTTTGAATCGAGTCAAGCTTTGCCTCCTGCTTTCTTTGTTCTTGTTTGAATCGAGTCAAACCTGAACCGAGCTTTGTTTGAATCGAGTCAAGCATTGCCTTTTGTTTTTTAACATTGTTCTTGTTTGAATCGAGTCAAACCTGAACCGAGCTTGTTTGAATCGAGTCAAGCATTGCCTCTTACTTTCTTTTGTTCTTGTTTAAATCGAGTCAAACCTGAACCGAGCTTTGTTTTAATCGAGTCAAGCATTGCCTCTTGTTTTTTAACATTGTTCTTGTTTGAATCGAGTCAAACCTGAACCGAGCTTTGTTTGAATAGAGTCAAGCATTGCCTCTTACTTTCTTTTGTTCTTGTTTGAATCGAGTCAAACCTGAACCGAGCTTTGTTTGAATCGAGTCAAGCATTGCCTCTTGTTTTTTAACATTGTTCTTGTTTGAATCGAGTCAAACCTGAACCGAGCTTTGTTTGAATCGAGTCAAGCATTGCCTCTTACTTTCATTGTTCTTGTTTGAATCGAGTCAAACCTGAACCGAGCTTTGTTTGAATCGAGTCAAGCATTGCCTCTTGGTGTTTAACATTGTTCTTGTTTGAATCGAGTCAAACCTGAACCGAGCTTTGTTTGAATCGAGTCAAGCATTGCCTCTTATTTTTTAACATTGTTCTTGTTTGAATCGAGTCAAACCTGAACCGAGCTTTGTTTGAATTGAGTCAAGCATTGCCTCTTGTTTTGTAACATTGTTCTTGTTTGAATCGAGTCAAACCTGAATTGAGCTTTGTTTGAATCGAGTCAAGCTTTGCTTCCTGCTTTCTTTGTTCTTGTTTGAATCGAGTCAAACCTGAACGTAGACCTCAAGCTATCGTGAGCTCGTTGTTTATCCCTTATCTCATCTTTCTTTTGTTCTTGTTTGAATCGAGTTGAACATGAACATTTACCCTTTTTTTTAGAAGCTTGTTTTAGGCCAAACTTCTTGGAAAAATTTACTTTATTAAGACTCATATCTGGCGCACAGAGTTTGTCTCTGTTTTTCTGGTTTTTCTTGAAGATCCCACTTTAAACTCTTTAGTCTAGGAATCCCCGGAAAGCCTTTGCATGGTCGTCTGTCTTCTTTAACTGATCCCTAGTGATCGGGTCCTTCTTTTTGGTTTCGTGCCTAGAAGAGTGTGAGTTTGTCTTATCCCCAGTAGTCTATCTCCTTGGATCTGTCCCCGGTGGAGATTGTCTTTTTGTTTTTCCCCAGTGTTTCTTTGGAGTCTTCCCGGTGGGTCTCTTTTGGTGGATGGCCTGTATCCCCAGTGAGTTTGTTTCTCTTGGATACTAGCCTTCGTCTTTCCCCAAGAAGCCTTTCTATTGTTTTCTTTTTCGTGTGTGCCCCGGTGTCTGGTTTGTCTGCATCTTTGCATCCTGGCATCATATCATTAGGATTAGAGTTCATGACATGTCAGCATTTGCATGTCTTTCGCTTGTCCTTAGCATTTGCATTCCATCTAAGGGCAAAATTTTCGGTTTGCTATATTTAGATATCTTTCACCTAGATGTCCCTGGAATCTCCGTTCCTAGTCCCATCGGGTGAAGCTATCTAAATAGGGGCAACTGTTGTACCCTAAATTTTCACCCCTTAGATGTCATCTAGCTTGTGTGCATTTCAGAATCATATGTGCATTTGTGTGAACTAACCTATATTTTGTAGTTTGTTTCTTTGTGTTCAAATTAGGTTTACATATCACCATGAAGCTCCACAAGACGTTTGAAGCAAGTCAAGTCAACAAAGACCTCCAATGCAAGGACTTTGGAATTAGGGTTTGCTCTGAAGAAATCACTAAGAATTTGGCTCTATCAAGCCAAGATTTGTGTGGTTCACTTACCTTATGAAGTCATCCACAGTCAAGGGACATCATTCAACAAGAATCCAAGGGCTTTGGGTCCTCAACAAGAGAAGTTTAGGCCTCAGCCTCACTGTGCCTCCAAGTTAGGGTTTCTGTGACACTTATCAGTCAATGGCTTTGATCTTCATCAAGATGGACTCCCAAACCCTAGTTCTTGATCCTATTGGTTTATCAACATCCTCAAGAGTCTCCTAAGACCTTTAGATGAGAAAGAAGAAGCAAGATTACAAGATTCAATCTCAGTGCATTCACAGTCAAAATTAGGGTTTGACTGAAACCCTAATCCTTTGGAATTTTTGGATCAAGTGAAGTATTAATGGTTTTAATCATCATATTTTGTCTCATGAAGTGTTCAAAGTATCCACATCAAGTTTCATAAGGTTTCTTGCAAGAGAAGTAGGGTTTTGACCAAGAAAAGTATCATTTATGAGATTTTTCCCCTAATAGCATAATTTGGAATGACCATAACTCCTAAACTACACATCCAATTGGCAAGATTTTTCCTTTAATTGTACTGGTATTTGCTTATAAGCTTTGTTGTACTGTTAAATTGGCAACATTAATGAAATATTTATGCATCTTTTGGTTAAGTCCATTCGTTTCACTCAGTTATTCTTGTGTTCACAAATATATATCTGTTTCACCCTTATTTCAAGCAAAGATTAGGGAGGTTGATGAAAACCTCATGTTCATAATTGTTGTGGTATGCTTTCAACTAAACCTCGCCAAGGATGTAAGGCATTGTTTCAATTTATCCTTCGTTAACCCTTCGAGCCTAGAAGTAGGAGTTTTCTTTCCTTACACAAAAAACCCTTCAATCTCAACCTTGGGGCAGGGCAGTTCTCAGTTTAACTCGGTTATGCATTCAAACACGAGTGCTTCATATAAGGCGCCAGTCGACTTTCAAATCAAGTGACTTCCTATTTTCGGAGATTTGAACGTATATCTTGAGTTAACTGAGCATAAGATTTGAGCCTTTATCTTTTACTTCATAAACCATGAACCATACCACATTACACCCCCTAAAAGACCTAATTGAGGTAAGGTTGTTTTGAAAAGTACACTACAGAAAGGTTGAGTAACCTGACTCCTAATAATCTTTGCTATTTCGCGTGTGTTGATCACTTCTTCTGTAATAATCAGATCCACCTTTGTTCTTGATTTAATCAATCAGAGTGTGTTTTCCATCAAAAGGTTTTGTTTTCAAAAGTTTGCATTAAATGTTGCATTAAAATTGCCAATTTTAATGAATAACGCTCGTTTGCAATACCGTTCGATATCAAGGAATCCCAATAAACGCGGCCATTCAAGGAATTGAACTTGACAAAGGAGATTTGACTCAGTAGAGGGCAACCAAGTATGGGGGTTTGCCAATCCATCATCCCGAGAGTTGGAGAATCAGAGGTAGAATTCTGCAAATACAGAATATTGGGGCAAATATTCTTGAGATCATCTTACGACTAGTTTTGTCTTCAGTAACCCATCAGCAGGGGCAAATCCGTTCCCTAGTAATTTCTACTACAGTGCAAGTATCTCGAGTATAACTGAACAGAAACAGCTACGTCAAGATTCAAGTTGGAAGTTTTTGAATTATCTGATTATTTCAATCCTTTCGTAAAATTCCTTTGATTATTCAAGTTGGAAGGTATTGAATCATCTGGCATTTCAATCCTTCCGTAAAATTCTTTTGATTATTCAAGTTGGAAGGTATTGAATCATCTGGCATTTCGTTTCTTCCGTAAAATTCTTTTGATTATTCAAGTTGGAAGGTTTCGAATCATCTGGCATTTCGTTTCTTCCGTAAAATTCTTTTGATTATTCAAGTTGGAAGTTATTGAAGTATCTGGTATTTCAACCCTTATGTAAAATTCTTTTGATGATTTATCCCCTAATTTGGGACAGTTATGCCGAGATCTCTCCAAGAGTTTGAAGATATTGGAACACCCTGTATGCCAATTCTTCTATAAAATCCTCTTGATATCGTATAGACCGACTAGCCTGGGGCAGATAAGATTTGAAGATGGTAGTTATGCCAGTGGAATGCATAAGTGTTTTGTTAGCTCTCCATCAAGTTTCTACATCAGCTGATTTTGACAAGCTCCCAATGGGTTTATTTCCCCAACAAAGAAGAAGAACTTTCCCAATCTGCCCAATATTTGTCTAAGCTAGGCTTATGCTTTGGTTGCCACCTTTGAGTACCAAACCCCAGCTCTTTATGCAGGAATCACCAGAGAAACTCAAGTTTTGCTACAACTGGAGTTCTTAGTCACTAGAGTTGTTATTGGTTTTTGAATACAATAACTTCATCATTTTCGTCTGTTTTTTGGAAACGGAAATGTTGCAATTTCTAAGAAAACACAAAGTCAAACTAAGTTGTTCTATGGAATCAAATTTGTGCAATAAGAGTTTAGTAGTACTGTATTTTTGGCATGGATCTGTTATCTCCAATGGAAAGAAGATTGTCCTGGTTATCCTTGATGTTTGGGTTTCAGGGTGTTGACTTGTGTTCTCCTTTCTTCTTTTTCCTGTTTTGCGTCGTTCGCGTCATTTCTAGCATATAGCTAAGCATATGCATCATACCCTAGCATCTTTGCATCCTTGTGCTTTGTTTTGCTCGTGGTCTTTTGCTTGTGCATGTCTTTATTTCCCCTATGAAGTAAGGACATCCCTGGCTTTTCTTTGTTTGTGTCGTGCTTGTTCGGTCTTCACCTTTGCATGCCAGATGGGAATCTTTATACCTTTTCTGTTCCCTAAGAAGCTTGATCTCTTGTTTCCAAAATTTTTTCTTGTTTGAATCGAGTCAAACCTGAACCGAGCTTTGTTTGAATCGAGTCAAGCATTGCCTCTTGTTTTTTAACATTGTTCTTGTTTGAATCGAGACAAACTTGAACCGAGCTTTGTTTGAATCGAGTTAAGCATTGCCTCTTGTTTTTTTAACATTGTTCTTATTTGAATCGAGTCAAACCTGAACCGAGCTTTGTTTGAATCGAGTCAAGCATTGCCTTTTGTTTTTTAACATTGTTCTTGTTTGAATCGAGTCAAACCTGAACCGAGCTTGTTTGAATCGAGTCAAGCATTGCCTCTTACTTTCTTTTGTTCTTGTTTAAATCGAGTCAAACCTGAACCGAGCTTTGTTTTAATCGAGTCAAGCATTGCCTCTTGTTTTTTAACATTGTTCTTGTTTGAATCGAGTCAAACCTGAACCGAGCTTTGTTTGAATAGAGTCAAGCATTGCCTCTTACTTTCTTTTGTTCTTGTTTGAATCGAGTCAAACCTGAACCGAGCTTTGTTTGAATCGAGTCATGCATTGCCTCTTGTTTTTAACATTGTTCTTGTTTGAATCGAGTCAAACCTGAACCGAGCTTTGTTTGAATCGAGTCAAGCATTGCCTCTTACTTTCATTGTTCTTGTTTGAATCGAGTCAAACCTGAACCGAGCTTTGTTTGAATCGAGTCAAGCATTGCCTCTTGGTGTTTAACATTGTTCTTGTTTGAATCGAGTCAAACCTGAACCGAGCTTTGTTTGAATCGAGTCAAGCATTGCCTCTTATTTTTTAACATTGTTCTTGTTTGAATCGAGTCAAACCTGAACCGAGCTTTGTTTGAATTGAGTCAAGCATTGCCTCTTGTTTTGTAACATTGTTCTTATTTGAATCGAGTCAAACCTGAATTGAGCTTTGTTTGAATCGAGTCAAGCTTTGCCTCCTGCTTTCTTTGTTCTTGTTTGAATCGAGTCAAACCTGAACGTAGACCTCAAGCTATCGTGAGCTCGTTGTTTATCCCTTACCTCATCTTTCTTTTGTTCTTGTTTGAATCGAGTTGAACATGAACATTTACCCTTTTTTTTTGGAAGCTTGTTTTAGGCCAAACTTCTTGGAACAATTTACTTTATTAAGACTCATATCTGGCGCATAGAGTTTGTCTCTGTTTTTCTGGTTTTTGTTGAAGATCCCACTTTAAACTCTTCAGTCTAGGAATCCCCGGAAAGCCTTTGCATGGTCGTCTGTCTTCTTTAACTGATCCCTAGTGATCGGGTCCTTCTTTTTGGTTTCGTGCCTAGAAGAGTGTGAGTTTGTCTTATCCCCAGTAGTCTATCTCCTTGGATCTGTCCCCGGTGGAGATTGTCTTTTTGTTTTTCCCCAGTGTTTCTTTGGAGTCTTCCCGGTGGGTCTCTTTTGGTGGATGGCCTGTATCCCCAGTGAGTTTGTTTCTCTTGGATACTAGCCTTCGTCTTTCCCCAAGAAGCCTTTCTATTGTTTTCTTTTTCGTGTGTGCCCCGGTGTTTGGTTTGTCTGCATCTTTGCATCCTGGCATCATATCATTAGGATTAGAGTTCATGACATGTCAGCATTTGCATGTCTTTCGCTTGTCCTTAGCATTTGCATTCCATCTAAGGGCAAAATTTTCGGTTTGCTATATTTAGATATCTTTCACCTAGATGTCCCTGGAATCTCCGTTCCTAGTCCCATCGGGTGAAGCTATCTAAATAGGGGCAACTGTTGTACCCTAAATTTTCACCCCTTAGATGTCATCTAGCTTGTGTGCATTTCAGAATCATATGTGCATTTGTGTGAACTAACCTATGATTTGTAGTTTGTTTCTTTGTGTTCAAATTAGGTTTACATATCACCATGAAGCTCCACAAGACGTTTGAAGCAAGTCAAGTCAACAAAGACCTCCAATGCAAGGACTTTGGAATTAGGGTTTGCTCTGAAGAAATCACTAAGAATTTGGCTCTATCAAGCCAAGATTTGTGTGGTTCACTTACCTTATGAAGTCATCCACAGTCAAGGGACATCATTCAACAAGAATCCAAGGGCTTTGGGTCCTCAACAAGAGAAGTTTAGGCCTCAGCCTCACTGTGCCTCCAAGTTAGGGTTTCTGTGACACTTATCAGTCAATGGCTTTGATCTTCATCAAGATGGACTCCCAAACCCTAGTTCTTGATCCTATTGGTTTATCAACATCCTCAAGAGTCTCTTAAGACCTTTATATGAGAAAGAAGAAGCAAGATTACAAGATTCAATCTCAGTGCATTCACAGTCAAAATTAGGGTTTGACTGAAACCCTAATCCTTTGGAATTTTTGGATCAAGTGAAGTATTAATGGTTTTAATCATCATATTTTGTCTCATGAAGTGTTCAAAGTATTCACATCAAGTTTCATAAGGTTTCTTGCAAGAGAAGTAGGGTTTTGACCAAGAAAAGTATCATTTGTGAGATTTTTCCCCTAATAGCATAATTTGGAAGGACCATAACTCCTAAACTACACATCCAATTGGAGTGATTCAAAGCTCATTAGAAAGCTCTCTTCAAGATCTTCAATTGTTTCAATATAACTTTTGTTCAGAAAATTCTTGGATTTTGAGTTATGGAGCTTATAAGCCAAATTGACCAAAGGACTTAGTAAAATTCTGCATGTTTTCCCTTCATGAACAGCCAACTTCAACCCTATTTTTCACCAAGCTACATTAAGATTCAGAACTCGAGTCCCACATGAATATTGTAGAGGGCATTAAGGGCTTTCTAAAGAGTACAAGAACTTCCCCATCCATGGAGTGAGCTGAGAGTTTCGAATTGTTGAAGTTTAGGGTTCATTTCATGATTTTCAAGTTTCCAACTTTTGTGAAATGGTACATAACTTTTCTAATCCCCAATTAACTCACTTTTCTGAGGTTAAGTAGCAAGGTTAACATATTTTGAACCTCTCCCACGAAGATGCAAGTTGCAAACATCAAATATATTAGTCTATGTCAAGAGTGTGCAAGTGGTTTTCAATGGAGAGAGAAACTTTTCCAACAATTCATTTACCTTGTAACTTGGACTCTGAGCCTCTCAAATCAGTCCACATTGCTACAGAGGTCTATGGCTAGTGCAATGAAGACTCCATGCTCATCAGCCAACTCACACGAAGAGATTTCAAAATAAGGACAGTCTTGGCATTTTTCAAAATCTGACCATGCTGCAAACCCTAATCCTTTCCTATAAATAGAGGTTTGATCCTCAGTCCAAAACACCCCAGAATCACTCCAAAAAGAGACTGATTACTCACTACTTTCTCCCACTCTCAAGTTCTTGCAAAATTGTAAAACACTTGCTACAGCTCATTCCACTCGAGCACTAACCACCAAACTCCACAAACCACTTATAAACACCACATAGAGAAGTTCCAAACATCTGAAACACTTCTGTAACAGCTACAACCACCATTTCCATTTTAACACTCCAATTTGCAAAAGCATGGCTGCAGCTCATCTGTCTCGTGCGTTTTCTCATTAAACTTCATAAACCTTCTCTAAACATCATATAGAGAAGCTTCCAATACCTAAACACTCACTGAAACTGCTCCATCTTCATCTGCCATTTTCAACCTCAACCTTGCACCAAGTATCGAGTTTGGAGTTCAAGGCCATTTCCAAAGGATCCAAGCATCTGAACATGTTCTGATAGGATCATAAAGCTCCCAGGAGTTGCTATTTCTCATCTGCAAGTGATTTAAAGAAGCCTTGGACTTTCTCCAAGAGGTAGGTTTTCTTGAATTTTAAACTCCATATTCATGCGCATGTTGTTACTATTCACACCTTAGAAATGTAGTATGTTATTGTTTTGTTGTTGCTGAATACATTTGGTTGATGTTTGTTCACAATATTGCATGATGTCGTGTTTGAAAGTTTCATGTGTGTTGCACTGTTGTTCTTAAGATTCTGGTTTGTGTGTTGCATATTAATGTAAACTAATGACATATTCAGAAACTAGGGAATTTGTACTTCATTGTTGGCTTTGATTTTATGTGATTTGATGAAGAAATGAGTGAGAACGAATCATTGGAAAATTTGTCCGTGTTTGTGTTATTATGGTCGTGAGAGAGAGACGAGCGTGAGGGAGGAAGAGAGTTTGGCCATTTAGTGGTTTGGTTTTAAAATAAAAACAAATGGATGTGTGTTAGTGAACGGATGTATGGTCGTCCCAACGGTTGCGCACTTGCCTTGCCTTTCCCTTTCACACACCATGTCTGGGTTCGATCCTCCGGATCAACCCTTTTTGTGTTTTTTTTCTGTTTTCTTCGCTTGCTTAATATATTATGTTGTGTATGCCTCAATTGTCACGCTGCACACACAGCGCAGTTGGCCTTGATTTTGGGCTGCGTTCACAAGGTCACGGGTTCAAGTCCCATGTGAAACAATTTCCTTTATTTTTACCACTTGTTTCTTTTAATTTTCTTTAGTTTATACCTTGATTTCAAACAATCATAACTTGCTCATTTTTCACTCTTTTTGATCCATTCTTTTTACAACAGTTGCCCCTATTTAGATAGCTTCACCCGATGGCACAAGGAACGGAGATTCCAGGGACATCTAGGTGAAAGATATCTAAATATAGCAAACCGAAAATTTTTCCCTTAGATGGAATGCAAATGCTAAGGACAAGCGACAAACATGCAAATCCTGACATGCCATGAACTTCTAAAATGATGATATGATGCCAGGAATGCAAAGGATGCAGACAGACCAGACACCAAGGACCACAGGAAACAAACACACAAGAAAAGCTTCGTCGGAAGCTAGCATCCACAAGCAAAGACTCACTGGGGATACAGGCCAACCAACAAAGGAGACTCACCAGGGAGACTCCAAAGAAATACTGGGGAAAAACCCCAAGACAATCTCCACTGGGGAAAGATCCAGGGAGATAGATTACACAGGGAACGAAACAAACCCACACTCTTCCTGGGCACGAAACCATAAAGAAAAACCTGATCACTAGGGATCAGTCCAAAGGAGACAAACAACCAGGCAAAGACTTCCTGGGGATCTCAAGCTAAAGAGTTCAAAATGGGATCTTCAGAAAGAGCCAGGAAAACAGAGACGAACTCTGCGCACCAGATGAGAGTCTTGAAGTTGAATAAATTTATTCCAAGAAGTTTAACTTTAAAGGATTTTAGAGCTATTCTTGTTTGAATCATGTCAAACTTTAACTTGGACTTTGTTTGAATCGCGTCAAACATTGTCTTATGTGTTCATGTTTGAATCGTGTCAAACTTGAACTTGGACTTTGTTTGAATCGCGTCAAGCAATGTCTTATTTGTTCTTTTTTGAATCGTGTCAAACTTGAACTTGGACTTTGTTTGAATCGCGTCAAACATTGTCTTATGTGTTCTTGTTTGAATCGTGTCAAACTTGAACTTGGACTTTGTTTGAATCGTGTCAAGCAATGTCTTATGTGTTCTTGTTTGAATCGTGTCAAACTTGAACTTGGACTTTGTTTGAATCGTGTCAAACATTGTCTTATGTGTTCTTGTTTGAATCGTGTCAAACTTGAACTTGGACTTTGTTTGAATCGTGTCAAGCATTGTCTTATGTGTTCTTTTTTGAATCGTGTCAAACCTGAACAGAGTCTTTGTTCGAATCATGTCGGACACTGACCCTTTGTTTTAAAACCGTTCTTGTTCGAATTGTGTCGGACTTTGAACCCTTATCTTGTTTATTTTCTGAAATTGCTTTAAGCTAAGCTTCTCGGAACAAATTTATTCAACTTCAAGACTCCCATCTGGTGCGCAGAGTTAGTCTCTGTTTTCCTGGCTCTTTCTGAAGATCCCATTTTGAATTCTTTAGCTTGAGATCCCCAGGAAGTCTTTGCCTGGTTGTTTGTCTCCTTTGGACTGATCCCTAGTGATCAGGTTTTTCTTTCTGGTTTCGTGCCCAGGAAGAGTGTGGGTTTGTTTCGTTCCCTGTGTAATCTATCTCCCTGGATCTTTCCCCAGTGGAGATTGTCTTGGGGTTTTTCCCCAGTGTTTCTTTAGAGTCTCCCTGGTGAGTCTCCTTTGTTGGTTCGCCTGTATCCCCAGTGAGTCTTTGCTTGTGGATGCTAGCTTCCGACGAAGCTTTTCTTGTGTGTTTGTTTCCTGTGGTCCTTGGTGTCTGGTCTGTCTGCATCCTTTGCATTCCTAGCATCATATCATCATTTTAGAAGTTCATGGCATGTCAGCATTTGCATGTTTGTCGCTTGTCCTTAGCATTTGCATTCCATCTAAGGGCAAAATTTTCGGTTTGCTATATTTAGATATCTTTCACCTAGATGTCCCTGGAATCTCTGTTCCTTGTGCCATCGGGTGAAGCTATCTAAATAGGGGCAACTGTTGTACCCTAAATTTTCACCCCTTAGATGTCATCTAGCTTTTGTGCATCTTAGGAGCATCTCTGCATTGTTTGAGCTAACCCATATTTTGTAGTTTGTTTCTTTGTGTCCAAATTAGGTTTACATATCACCATGAAGCTCCACAAGATGTTTGAAGCAAGTCAAGTCAACAAAGACCTCCAATGCAAGGACTTTGGAATTAGGGTTTGCTCTGAAGAAATCACTAAGAATTTGGCTCTATCAAGCCAAGATTTGTGTGGGTAACTTACCTTATGAAGTCATCCACAGTCAAGGGACATCATTCAACAAGAATCCAAGGGCTTTGGGTCCTCGACAAGAGAAGTTTAGGCCTCAGCCTCACAGTGCCTTCAAGTTAGGGTTTCTGTGACACTTATCAGTCAATGGCTTTGATCTTCATCAAGATGGACTCCCAAACCCTAGTTCTTGATCCTATTGGTTTATCAACATCCTCAAGAGTCTCCTAAGACCTTTAGATGAGAAAGAAGAAGCAAGATTACAAGATCTAACCTCAGTGCATTCACAGTCAAAATTAGGGTTTGACTGAAACCCTAATACTTTGGAATTTTTGGATCAAGTGAAGTATTAATGGTTTTAGTCACAATATTTTGTCTCATGAAGTGTTCAAAGTATCCACATCAAGTTTCATAAGGTTTCTTGCAAGAGAAGTAGGGTTTTGACCAAGAAAAGTATCATTTGTGAGATTTTTCCCCTAATACCATAATTTGGAATGACCATAACTCCTAAACTACACATCCAATTGAAGTGATTCAAAGCTCATTAGAAAGCTCTCTTCAAGATCTTCAATTGTTTCAATATGACTTTTCTTCAGAAAATGCTTGGATTTTGAGTTATGGAGCTTATAAGCCAAATTGACCAAAGGACTTAGTAAAATTCTGCATGTTTTCCCTTCATGAGCAGCCAACTTCAACCCTATTTTTCACCAAGCTACATTAAGATTCAGAACTCGAGTCCCACATGAATATTGTAGAGGGCATTAAGGGCTTTTTAAAGAGTACAAGAACTTCCCCATCCATGGAGTGAGCTGGGAGTTTCGAATTGTTGAAGTTTAGGGTTCATTTCATGATTTTCAAGTTTCCAACTTTTGTGAAATGGTACATAACTCTTCTAATCCCCAATTAACTCACTTTTCTGAGGTTTAGTAGCAAGGTTAACATATTTTGAACCTCTCCCACGAAAATGCAAGTTGCAAATATCAAATATATTAGTTTATGTCAAGAGTGTGCAAGTGGTTTTCAATGGAGAGAGAAACTTTTCCAACAATTCATTTGCCTTGCAACTTGGACTCTGAGCCTCTCAAATCAGTCCACATTGCTACAGAGGTCTATGGCTAGGGCAATGAAGACTCCATGCTCATCAGCCAGCTCACACGAAGAGATTTCAAAATAAGGGCAGTCTTGGCATTTTTCTACATTCTGGCCATACCTCAAACCCTAATCTTTTCCTATAAATAGAGGTTTGATCCTCAGTCCAAAACACCCCAGAATCACTCCAAAAAGAGACTGATTACTCACTACTTTCTCGCACTCTCAAGTTCTTGCAAATTTGCAAAACACTTGCTATAATTCATTCCACTCGAGCACTTGCCCTCAAACTCCGCAAACCACTCATAAACACCACATAGAGAAGTTCCAAACATCTAAAACACTTCTGTAACAGCTACAACCACCATTTCCATTTTAACACTCCAATTTGCAAAAGCATGGCTGCAGCTCATCTGGCTCGTGCGTTTTCTCATTAAACTTCATAAACCTTCTCTAAACATCATTTAGAGAAACTTCCAACACCTAAACACTCACTGAAACAGCTCCATTTTCATCTGCCATTTTCAACCTCAACCTTGCACCAAGTATCGGGTTTGGAGTTCAAGGCTATTTCCAAAGGATCCAAGCATCTGAACGTGTTCTAATAGGATCATAAAGCTCCCAGGAGTTGCTATTTCTCATCTGCAAGTGATTTGAAGAAGCCTTGGACTTCCTCCAAGAGGTAGGTTTTCTTGAATTTTAAACTCCATCTTCATGCGCATGTTGTTATTATTTGCACGTTAGAAATGTAGTATGTTATTGTTTTGTTGTTGCTGAATACATTTGGTTGATGTTTGTTTACAATATTGCATGATGTCGTGTTTGAAAGTTTCATGTGTGTTGCACTGTTGTTCTTAAGATTCTGGTTTGTGTGTTGCATATTAATGTAAACCAATGATATATTCATGATCCTGGGATTTTGTACTTCAATTTGGGCTTTTATTTCATACAATTTGATAAAGAAATGAGTGAGAACGAATCATTGGAAAATTTGTCCATGTTTGTATTGTTACGGTCGTGAGAGAGAGACGAGCGTGAGGGAGGAAGAGAGTTTGGCCATTTAGTGGTTTGGTCTTAAAATAAAAACAAATGGTTGCGTGTTAGTGAACGGATGTATGGCCGTCCCAACGGTTGAGCGCTTGCCTTGTACACGTTTGGTCATGGGTTCGAACCTGGTGGAGGGCATTTCCCAATTTTTATCTTTTGTTTTCTTTTTTTTCTTTATGTTTGTGCCATGTTTTCAAACCTTCATAACTTGCTCATCTTTTACTTTTTTTTATCCATTATTTTTGCAAAATGTTCCTTAACATGTCTATTTTATGAATATGGAAAGAAATTGTTGAAAATAATTATTTTTGAAGCATTGGTTTATGCTACAAATGAAGGACTTTTAGGGTTTCATAAAAGGATACTTTGATTTCTCTTAATCCTTTTGCCATGTTTTCTTGTTCACATTGATCAATGAGACCTAAAGTATGTTGTTTAAACCTTGTATGATGTCTTGACATTGTTTGTTTTGTTTCACTTGATTTCATTGAGTTTTGATTTGTTTTCTTACATGAAAATAACCTTTGAAATACCATGAGATCTCCTTAGATCATTTGTCTGATAACATGAATTGTTTGACCAAGTATGTAACATGTTTATGTCTTGAACCTTGAATGCCATGTTTTGAACTATTTTTGATTTCCTACATGTTTGGTTTATCATGATAAATGCTTAACCTTTCAAAGAAGTTGTCACTTTCACTTATACCACCTGTTTGTTTATGCATAGAGCATCTTCACATGTAATCCCCATGAAATGTCTTGATCCTCATCATACTTGTATCTTACCTGTGATATTTATCTCATAGCTTTGTTAAATGTTCCCCCCAAGTGAGGTTAGCTTTTTGGCTTCTTCTCCTTAACCCTCTTTGTGTTCCCCCATTCCAAAGGAAGGTGAACTATGTTGACTCTTAAAGTCATAGCCCCCACCTTAACCTAAGTAACCTCTTAGGAGAAAATTTTATTTCTTGGCCTCATCAGAGCCGTAGAAATCACAATTAGCCTTAGGAGAGAGTTCTTAAACTCTTAGTGATATTCATCATAATGGATCATCACTTCCCCTACTGACTAAAACATAATTATAGGTCCATCACAACTAGACTTAGAGAGTTCTTGAACTCTACAATGAGCTTGACCTCATTTCCCCTCTGAATATTGACCATAGTCAATAGTTCAGTAGACGTAGAACTACGCATACTCTGATTCTACACCCGAGGATACGTAGGCGCAAAGTGCGATGCTTTGTCGAGTATACTTAGATACTAACCCCTAGGGTTTCAAACCCTTAGCATAGAACCTTTAGCAAACATTAGATAACATTAAAACAAGAGGTTCCTGTAGAGTACTACAGACGTTTAGGGTGCTAATACCTTCCCTAGGCGTAACCAACCCCCGAACCTTAGATCTTCCCCCTTTAGGTTTTTCTAACGATCTTGAACCTTTCCTTTGGATAAATCAAAGTCGGTTGTAAAAGAAATATGAGGCAATTTAATTAATAATTTGTTATCCAATTTTCACCGCAACAATCCCCTTGTACAGAAAACCTTTCTTGGGCCTCAGTCACTTGTATAAGTCCCTGTACAAAACGACAGTGCGATCACTGATAAAACCCTGGGCCTCTTTTTGAGCTATAAGCCCCAATTTTCCTTTCAGAAAGCACTTTCTCCTTTGATTTTGTAACATACTGTTATTTTTAATTTCTTTGTTGAACAACTAACAATACAGTATGGAAGCTCTACAACCGAGTAAGTGTTTACCTGCTTTCATTTACCGCTTTCATATATATATATATATATATATATATATATATATATATATATGTATAACTGTATTGTGGGGCTGCTCACTGTAAGTCTTCTTTCACATACTTTATATATTGTGTAATACTAGTATAGTTATTTAGAGTTTTCCCCGACAACTACGTCTAGCACTAGGTAAAACCTTGTTGATCACTCTCAAATGCAAACAAAACTAGATCCCCATAGGATTTCTAGATACAGTCTTCCCTCCTCTTGGGGTTAAACAATATGGAGACGTGAAAGACAACATTCTCGGTGAACCCTTTCTCAGACTTTCACCCTTAGAAATTGTCAAAGAAACTCTGACTCCCCAGAGATGATCTTTTCTCCGTGAATGGCATCTCTTGAGTTTCTTCCAAATTCTCGAACTTTCCTGGCTTGATCTATTCTCAGTGAATATCATGTCTTGAACTTCTCGAGATTTGGGGACCCACAGGCTTCTTAAAAGCATCCCCGCCTCCTCTTTGGCATTGTAGAAGGACCCGTCGGCTTCTTAGAAGTTTTCACAGCCTCTTCTTAGGCTTCGTATAATGATTCTTCCTCCGAGAAGATAGCCTTCTCTTGGGCTTCGTACAAATTGTCCCTTCGGCTTCTTAAAAGTTTTTCTCGCCTCCTCTTGGGCTTCGTACAAATTGTCCCGACGACCTCTTAAAGGTATAGGAACAGAAATTAGTCATCTTAATAGAGAGTCTTTCAAAGAGTCTAGATCTTTCTACCGCGAACATATTGTCTCTTGATCTCTCTTAAACATAGTACAAAAGATAAAACTCTAGACTTGGATAGTCTAATCTCCTTGAGTTTCGAAGACATTCTCAAGTTCCTTTCAAAAATAGGAAAAAAACACACGTAGACTAGGGAAGTCTCAATACCCTTCGGATTCCCCGGTTCCTTAAAGAACAGGAAATAATCCTGGTCCTCAGATCAAATCCATGAGTACAACATTACCCATATAAGAACTGATTTAGACGAATCAGAAGTCAGGACTCACCTGACCACCAAAGGAGGAATCCCAGGTTTACCAGCCAAGTTTCTGGTAAAGAAAGCTCTATACTTTGCTAGTATACGGAACGTGGCCGCTTTCGAGAGCATCTTTGTTTTACTCACCTACGGGTTATTTTTGTTTCCCAACATCGATAACTTTGTAGATATCAACGCCATTAAGGTTTTTCTCATTGGAAACGCCGTACCAACCTTGCTCGCAGATGCGTATCATTCTATACACTTAAGGAATTTATTCAGCGGAGGAATGATCACGTGCTGTGTACCCCTGCTATATAAATGGTTTATCTCCCATTTTCCTAAGTCTGCCGCTTTTTGGGATCATAAGAGAACCTTATGTTGGTCGCAGAAAATCATGTCTCTTACCAACTCTGATATAGATTGGTACAATAGGATTTATGACGGGATCATAATCATTGACCGTTGTGGAAACTTCCCCAACGTACCCCTCATAGAAACTAAGGGAGGAATCAATTACCATCCAGTTTTAGTTCGTCGTCAATTTGGATACCCGATGAGGCATGTCCCGCGTAATGCTCATCTGGAAGGTCTTTTCTTCAAGGAAGGAGAAAATGACAGGGCACTAAAGATGGAAATAGTGCACGCTTGGAAACATGTTCATAAGAAAGGACGAGAGTTTCTAGGAAAACTGGACTGTGTCTCGGTGGAGCCTTATCTCCACTGGGTATAAACTAGAGCTCTCAAGCTAAAGATGCCTTATCCTCGTCACGGAGTTCTTCCGCCAAGGGAATCTATCATGTACTTCATGACTGAAACGGAAAAACTTCAGGTTACTCTCAACAAAGTTCAACAGGAGAGAAGGTCTTGGAAGAACAAGTACCGCATTCTCAATGTGGAGTGTACCAAAATACAGCAACTGCTGAAAGATAAGGATGCTCTAATTGAGATTTTGGAGCAACATGCTGTAGAAAATCAGGATGACCAAAGGAATTTGCTCACTCCTTTCGCTTGGCAAAGGAATGACAACCCGACAACGGCCCAAGAGCCCCGATCCAAGAAAAGGAAAGTACCAGAATCAGCACCCAAGTTGTCCTCAGAGAGGACTCGGGACCCATTAGCTTAGGTTTCTGTTTCCGCACCTTGTAATTTACTGCATTTCCATTTCTGCAATCCTTTGAATTCAATAAAATGGGGGTGTCCCCACTGTTTGATATTTGCAATCCAATTGTCAAAGTTTATTTTGATTAAACCAAAAAACAATTAATATAATCATTGCATTCATCATTCCCATGTCACGTATTCTTCTTACCTACGAATCTCACGTTTGTGTCTCGGTTCTAGAGTCTAACTCTCTCATTCGTACAATACTCGGGCCAATCATCAGAAAAAGATGGATGATCTCTAGGAAGAGAACAGAGAGTTGAAAGAAGAGATCGACGCTCTGAGAGAGGATATGAGAAAGCTTCGTAACGACATGCAAGCCATGGTAGAAGCTCAGCTACAAAGAACTATGATCTCAGAGATCACCTTAATGCCCATAGTAGAGAAGTATGATCCTAGGTATCATATGCCGAAAGATCGTCCCTGGGGCATGCCTGTTAACTATATCCCAGAAGAATATGTTCTGCTGATCACTAAAGATCAGGGAATCATAGCAGAAGCCGCTGGGCCTGAAGGTTACAAACTTCAGGAAAGTGAGGATGCCAGAGGCATAATGGGGACTCCTGAAGGTTACAAACTTTGGGAAACGCCAAGATTCACTGTCGTAGTAACAGTACCACTCCTTGTGGTGCACACTGTCCCAGAAGGATAGATTTCACAGATACCTTCTGGTAGAAAGGAAAGTATGTTCGATAGAATGGATGAATTCCAGAAGCAGTTCCTGGAAATGTAGAAGGAACTGCAGGCTATTTGCGGTCAGGATTTATTTGGAGAGGACGCCGCAGACCTTTGTTTGGTCCCCAATGTGAAAGTCCCGCACAAGTTCCAAGTACCCGATTTTGAAAAGTACAAGGGTAACTCTTGCCCTCAAAGCCATTTGGTGATGTACGCTCGGCAAATGTCAGCTTAGACAGAGAACAAGGATCTACTGATTCACTACCTTCAGGATAGTTTAACCGGTGCCGCATTAAAATGGTACATGGGTTTAAACCGCGCTACGATTAGCACTTTCATAGATCTTGGCACTGCCTTCGTCCAACAATATAAATAAAATTTGGACATGGCACCAGACAGAGATCAACTCAGATCAATGTCGCAAAAAGACAAGGAAGCCTTTAAGGAATATGCTCAGAGATGGCATGAAATTGCTGCTCAAAATTGTCCACCTCTTGAGGAAAAAGAGATGACAAAGATTTTCTTAAAGACCTTGAGCTTATTTTACTACGACATAATGGTTGCCAGTGCGCCCAGCGACTTCACCGAAATGGTTGGTATGGGAGTGCATCTCGAGGAAGCCGTTCGAGAAGGACGTGTAGTCAAAGACACTGGGTCGACAAGCGGTACTAAAAAATACGGTAGTGCTCTCCCTAAGAAAAAGGAGCAAGATATTGGGAATATCTCTCTCGGAAAGCAAAGGCGACGGTACCAACCAGTAGCAGATGTAACTCCTGCTATCAGCTCTGCGCCTGTTTCTACGTATCAACCTCAGGTTGCTCAAAGCCAACCGCATTCGCAGCAATTTCAGCAAAGGACACAACAGCCTCTTTAGCAGGCTCGTCCTCAATACAACAACAACCGTACAACGCGGCCACCAAGATTTGATCCTATACCTGTATCGTACGCAGAACTATTTCCGTTACTACTGGCCAAGGGGCATGTCCAGACTAAGTCTCCTCTTATAGTACTGGAAAATCTGCCTTATTGGTTTAAGGTGGATCAGACTTGCCATTACCATCATGGAGGACCAGGGCATAACATAGAGAACTATCTCAGTTTCAAGTCCGATGTGCAAAAGCTTGTTAGGAGCGGGGTCTTATCTTTCAAGGATACGAATCCTAATGTTCTCACAAACCTGCTGCCTCAACACGAGAATGCTGCAGTTAATTTGATAGATGGAGAGTCTAACAACGTCTATCAAATTCACGATGTACTCTTATTGAGGGCCAGCTTGGTCAAGATGCATTGTAGACAGAGTGGATATGGCCATGTGCCACCTCATAATTATCACCAGTGTGATAGCTGCTATAAAAGCAATCGAGGATGTTCTGTGGTGCAATCAGCTCTATAGGAACAGATGGATCTCGGATGGATCCAAGAGCACCGAGTTCATGGAGTTAACATGGTTTATACGAATTCCAACATCATACAAAACCACGACATCCGTGCGATGAATGTCAACCTGGTGGCAATGCACTCAAGGCAAAGCCAGTAACATAATCTACCGTGGCATGAGTATAATTCCTGTCTGACTTGCTCGATACACAAACAGGGATGCTCTTTTGTACAAGAGGTCCTCCAGCGTCAGATGGATCTTGGATGGATTCAAGACTACCATGATAGGAATCATTATCAAATCAACATGATTCAAATCTTCGATATTCGCTTGATGAATACCAGCCTGGTGGAGTTACATGCTAAACAGGTCCGGCTCGGGTTCCTGGTATCACATGATTATCATGGCTGTAAAGCAGGTTGCGATGATGATTAGGGCTATGCCCTTGTCCAGGAAACACTTCAGCACTTGTTAAACCACTGGTGGCTTCCAATCTATATGGATGAAGCACCCAGCAAAATAGTATCACTAACGAGAATCCTACTAGATATCAAAATCAGGATGTTCGGTCGATGGAAACAGACCTAGTAAGGTTACACTGTATTCAAAACGGACGTGGCCAGGTGCCACTACACAACTATGAGCGGTGTGTAGTTTTCTCAGTGGATAATCAAGGGTGCTACCTCGTGCGAGCAGCCCTTCAAAGTCAATTGGACCGCAAAGAGATTCAACCATGGTCAAGTTCTGGATCAGTCAACTACTTCGCTGATCAAATTGAGGATGTTGTCGCAATCTCTAATCATCAGAGGGCTAGGGATGTTTGTGCCATCATCCCTCTACTTGACGAATCGAGAGTTCCCAACCAGGAACGGATCGAAATTACTTACGATGGTCGGAAAAATCAGAAGGCTCCCATAGTCATCTATCTACCGGGACCGCTACCGTATGAATCAACTAAGGATGTCTCTTACAAATATAATGCAACAACAATTGAGAATGGAAAGGAAATTCCGTTACCCTCCGTCGTGAATATTGTAGACATCAGTCGAGTAACACGGAGTGGTAGAATCTTCAACAGAGGAGTTGGAGAACCCAGCAAAGAAAAGGAACCTCTGATTGAAGTTCCCAATCCACCAGTCAGTCAATCCAGTAATCCCGACCTTTCAAATAACGATGATGAGATGCTAAAGCTCATCCAAAGGAGTGAATACAACATTGTTGATCAGCTGTTACAAACTCCTTCAAAGATCTCGATATTATCACTGTTACTTAGTTCAGAAGCGCACAGGGAGGCTCTACAGAAAGTCTTGGAGCAAGCCTTTGTGGAACAGGATGTGTCAATAAAACAGTTCGATAGTATCGTCTCTAACATCACTTACTGCAACAACTTGGGATTTAGTGATGAGGAATTACCTGAAGAAGGTCGCCGTCATAACATGGCGCTCAACATTACAGTCAACTGCCAGGAAGATGCTTTAGCCAGTGTACTAGTAGACACAGGGTCAGCTCTGAATGTTATGCCAAAATTTACTCTAATGCGACTATCATTTCGAGGATCTCCGATAAGAGGTAGTGAGGTCATCGTCAAAGTATTTGACGAATCCAGAAAAACGGTTATCGGCGAAGTCGACCTTCCCATAACTATCGGTCCTCACACTTTCCAAGTCACTTTCCAGGTCATGGACATCCTGGCAACATACAGTCGTCCAAAACGACCAACTCGTCACAGTCTGTGGAGAACAGGCCGTGCTCGTAATCAACTTATCATCATCCACTTATGTAGAACCGTAGGGGGTAATCGGAACCCAGTTCCAAACGCTTTCGCTACACAAGGACAATCAATCCGAAGGGGGAACTTCAATTTCCTCGTACAAAGATGCTATCAAAGCGGTCGGGAGTACCAATACAACAGGATGGGGGCAACTTGTCATTCCTACTGACAATAAGAAAAAGAAAGGTCTTGGCTTTTCCTCAACCTGTACTTAGACGGCTGCGAACAATAAAAGTTTTCATCCCATTCAGAACTTCTTCCATAGTGGAGGCTTCCTTCAACCAGTGACTCAAGAAGTGCATACCATCAATAAAGATGATTCCTCTGATACGGAGGAAGAATGGAAGTCCTATCTCAACGAGGACAGTTGTACGTCTCAGGGCGAAACACAGACTCCCTTTTGCTTTCCTGCACAGAGCCCGAGATTTATACCGAGGTCAGATGTCAAAATGATGTACGGAGATTGTGATCCGAAAGGATGCCGCGCTCCCCCAAACTCATTAGAGGAGGACACTCAGATGAAAGACAGCTTTGACCCCGACTACTATGGCCCGATGGATGGCCTGCCAATGTGGCAGCCTTACCCAGGAGACTTGGGGCAAGATAGTCAGCCGAACAATGAAAATCAGCTTAGCATCATTGAGAAGAATACCTGCGTCCCCACCATGTCATGGGTTCAACACCCAGATTATCCTGAAAATACCCAGCACAGAGATGAATTCGCAACGTTTGCAGGACTAGAATTCATTAAGTATGCTTTTCCCGAGGCCAACGTCATCGAGAGGGATGACTCCTCCAGTTCCAAAGAAGTGTGGGACACCTTGGGACAACCGAGTGGAAAGTACGACTTCAAGGTCGAATACACCGCTCCTGAAAGCTCTCGTATCAGGCTCGAAGACATCCAGCCAACTGGATGGGGAGATACAGCTGAGAGTACAAATACTACGCAAAATACAACTGAGGAATCCTCCTACGACAACTCTGCCTGGGAAAGAGATTCCAATGATCCTGCTCCACCAGAAATCAGCGTTATTTCTGAAGACAAATCAAGGAAGGTACTGAACTTTGTGATTCACCAAGGAGTTCGCCGCCAATGGGTTGCTGTCAATGTTCCGAAGTTTGTTCATAAGTCTAAGTAATTGCCATCTTTACTTTAACCTTTCACCTTGCCCAGGTGAAACAGATGTTTTGATAGGGCTCACTTTCTGTAAATATCCCTCTTCGTTTTGCCCAAGGCGATAGAGTTTTGTTTTATAGGGCTGTAGCTTCAAGAATCGACTTGTTCATAAATAAAATAACGTAGTCCTATAATTTCCGCAGTTATTGCTATTTTCTCTTTCTGCTTTTTCCAGAAAATGGTAATCCTAAAAAACAAAAATAAATAAAAATAAGCATTGTTCAAAAAAAATATATATAAAACACTGCACACACTCTTGCATTCTCTATCTCTTCTAAACACAAATCATCACGTCATGCAGATTGCTTGTTTTAAACCCCGTTGAAAGATACGATCCAATGCCTTCTCCCAACTTTGAGTTCCCGGTATTTGAGGCTGAAGAAGAAAATGACGACGAAATTCCAGAGGAGATCTCCCAACTACTCAGAGAAGAGGAAAGGTCCATTGAGCCTCATAAAGAGTTGCTGGAAATGGTCAACTTAGGATCGAAAGAAGAGAGAAAAGAAGTCAAGATTGGGGCACTGCTTAGTCCAACTGTCAAAGAAATATTGACGAAACTTCTCAAAGAGTTTCCTGATGTATTCGCTTGGTCCTATCAGGATATGCCAGGGTTGGATACCAGCATCGTGGAACATCATCTACCGTTGAGATCAGAATGTCCGCCGGTAAAACAAAGGTTGAGACGGACTCATCCAGACATGGCTGTCAAAATCAAAGAGGAGGTATAGAAACAGATTGACGCGGGTTTCCTCGCTACGTCAGAATATCCTTAATGGTTAGCCAACATCGTACTAGTTCCAGAAAAGGACGGAAAGGTCAGAATGTGTGTCGATTACAGAGATCTAAACAAGGCAAGTCCAAAGGACGACTTTCCCTTACCACACATAGATATGCTGGTAGACAGTACAACAAAGTTCAAAGTTTTCTCCATCATGGAAGGATTCTCGGGCTATATTCAGATCAAAATGGTGCCAGAAGACATGGAGAAGACCTCCTTCATTACCCCATGGGGTACTTTTTGTTACAAGGTAATGCCATTCGGTTTGAAGAACGCCGGGGCAACCTATCAAAGGGCTATGACTACTCTGTTTCACGACATGATGCACAAAGAAATCGAAGTGTATGTCGATGACATGATTGCCAAATCTAAAACAGAAGAGGAGCATGTGACCCACCTGTCAAAACTATTCGAGTGTCTGAGAAAGTACAAGCTCCGCTTAAATCCCAGCAAGTGCACGTTCGGTGTCCGTTCAGGGAAACTCTTAGGATTCATCATCATCCAGAAAGGAATTGAGGTTGATCCTGACAAGGTCAAGGCCATTCAAGAAATGCCTTCTCCAAAGATTGAAAAAGAAGTCAGGGGATTCCTGGGACGTTTGAACTTTATTTCCAGATTCATATTCCTCATGACCGCGAAATGTGCGCCGATTTTCAAATTACTCAAAAAGAATCAGGACTTCGTTTGGACAGAAGACTGCCAAACCGCTTTCGACAGTATTAAGGAATACCTGTTGAATCCGCCGATTCTATCACCTCCAGTGGAAGGGAGACCACTGATCATTTACTTAACAGTCTTGGAAGACTCTATGGGCTGTGTGCTTGGCCAACAAGACAAAACAAAAAGGAAAGAGTCTGCCATCTACTATTTGAGCAAGAAATTCACCGACTACGAGACTCGGTACACTATGCTTGAGAAAAATTGTTGCGCTCTGGCTTGGGCAGCCAAACGTCTTCGCCAGTACATGATTCGTCACACCACTTGGTTAATCTCTGAAATGGATCCAATCAAGTATGTCTTTGAAAAGCCTGCTCTCACAGGAAGGATTGCCCGTTGGCAGATGTTGTTATCAGAATATGACCTTGAATACCACGCTCAAAAAGCCATTAAGGGAAGTATTTTAGCTGATCATTTGGCTCATCAACCGATTGACGATCAAGAATCAGTCGGATTTGACTTCCCAGATGAAGATGTCATGTATCTAAAAATGAAAGACTGCGATGAACCACTACCCAATGAAGGGCCAGAACCAGATTCCCAATGGTGACTTATCTTTGACGGAGCTGTTAATCATTACGGAAATGGAATTGGGGCAATTATCATAACACCTCAGGGTACCCACATTCCTTTCACCGCCAGACTTACGTTCAAGTGTACAAATAACGAGGCCAAATATGAAGCTTGTATTATGGGTCTCGAGAAAGCTATTGATTTAAGAATAAAAAACTTGGATGTATATGGCGACTCAGCTTTGGTCGTCAATCAGATCAAAGGAGATTGGAACACATACCAATTAGGATTGATTTCGTACAAAGATTACGCAAGAAGGTTGTTACCCTTCTTCAACAGAGTCGAGTTTCATCATATCCCTCGCGAGGAGAATCACATGGTTGATGCATTAGCCACTCTCCCTTCCATGATTAGTGTAGGTCAATGGAACTACATACCTAAGATTGGCATAATGCGCCTAGAAAGGCCCGCTTACATCTTCACGATCGAAGCAGTCATAGACGACAGACCTTGGTATCACGATATCAAATGCTTCCTTCAGAAACAAGAGTACCCACCTGGGGCATCCAGGAAAGATAGAAAGACCCTCAGAAGACTGGCTGGAAGCTTCTTCCTAAGTGGTGATACACTCTATAAGAGAAACTTTGACATGGTCTTGCTTCGATGCGTCGACAGACCAGAAGCAGACACGCTGATAAAAGAAATTCACAAAGGGTCCTTTGGCATTCATACCAACGAACATACAATGGCGAGAAAAATTCTAAGAGCAGGTTACTATTGGTTGACAATGGAATCTGACTGCTACAAGTACATGAGGAGATGTCACAAGTGTCAGATATACTCAGACAAAATCCATGTACCGCCAATGCATCTCAAAGTTCTTTCTTCCCCATGGCCTTTTTCCATATGGGGAATCGACATGATTGGCATGATCGAACCCAAGGCTTCAAACGGACATCGGTTCATCTTGGTAGCCATTGATTACTTCACCAAGTGGGTCGAAGCGGCGTCATACGCTAATGTAACCCGACAAGTGGTAGTCCGATTTATCAAAAACAATATCATCTGCCGTTATGGTGTTCCCAGCCAGATCATTACTGATAATGGATCTAACTTAAATAACAAGATGATGAAACAGTTGTGCACAGAGTTCAAGATCGAACACCATAACTCATCTCCCTACCGACCCAAGATGAACGGAGCAGTAGAAGCGGCTAACAAGAATATCAAGAAGATTGTTCAGAAGATGGTTGTAACCTACAAAGACTGGCACGAGATGCTACCCTTTGCTCTTCACGGTTATCGCACATCTGTCCGCACTTCAACAGGGACAACCCCTTTCTCTTTAGTATATGGCATGGAAGCAGTGCTCCCCATCAAAGTAGAGATCCCATCAATCCGGGTATTGATGGAAGCTAAGCTTACTGAAGCTGAATGGTGTCAAAGTCGACACGACGAACTGAACATGATCGAAGAAAAGCGAATAACGGCATTATGCCATGGTCAGTTGTATCAGCAAAGAATGAAGAAGACGTTCGACAAAAAGGTCCGACCTCGTGTCTTCAGGAAAGGAGACCTCGTGCTCAAAAAGATACAATCATTTCTCACTGATTCCCGGGGCAAATAGACTCCGAATTATGACGGCCCCTATGTGGTCAAGAAAGCTTTCTCAGGCGGTGCCTTGAGACTCGCAACCATGGATGAAGAGGAATTTGCCTACCCCACAAATGTTGACGTAGTCAAGAAATACTTCGCCTAAATAAAAAAAAAGAAGAAAAAAAAACGTCTCGGTGGATTGAAAACCCGAAAGGGCGGTCCAGGCAAAAATTAGTGACATGATCAAAAATCATCTCGGTGGATTGGAAACCTCAAAGTACGATCCAGGAAAAAATTAGGGATAATGGCAAGTAACTACGTTCGACAAAGGGGCAAGTCCCTCAGCAGCAGTTACACCATCCATCAGGAAAACTCTAGTCAAGGTCATCTTCGACAGAAGCTCGGGATGCCCCGAAGTCAAAGTTGGTAGAAGGATAGTGGTCGTTATGTTTCAATGTAGCCCTTTTCCCTTAAATTACCATTTTTTAACTTTGTAAATACTCTATGAATCAAGCGTTTGGCTGATTTCCATCCTATCAATAAAATTTGAGCCCTTGTGCTTTTGTTTGCAATTCTTATTTCTTTTAGCTTTACAGGACGACATTTTAACATGATCAATGATTCTTGAAATAAAACAAAAATGAATTTACTTGTAAAAATTTTCTGTTTAAAATAAAGATGGCAAATTATTTTGACTGTTGAACATCGAAAGAACATTGATCGCTTCTCCAGAAGTAAGCGAGCTTCAAAGTACAGAATCAAAGTACTCATTTTAAACCAGTGCACCTGAATGAAGGATCAGCTGTGTCAGAGACCATTGTTTCATCTGACACCCTCGACCAAGTTCTCATCTCCTAAGCCTGACCAACGGTTGTCCCCGCAGGGACTATCTCTCTTAAGCAAGGCAAAATTGCTATCATTAACCATTGATACTTTTCATCCCCCATAGTGGCCGAGTATCCAGTCGTGTCCATCTGTCAGTTTGTATGTCGCGTCAGTTTTGTCAGCATAAACATACATACATCATGAATTATTGATTTACATTCATATTCATATTGCATCAATAACACTCTAGTCGGTCTTATCCCCTAGTGATAAAAGTCCTCTCAATCGAGTTGTCAGTTCTTTCCTCGTCAGGAGGTAGATCATCTACGCAATTTCTCTCCAATAAAGACGACCCTTGACCACTTTGATAACTTGAACCTCTGAGAAGACCAGAGAAAATGTTCGACAAATGTCACTCTTCGCCATTGAAGATGATATCTTTGCTTTCCCAGATTAAGGAAAATCCCCAGAGAAAGCCTCTTAACCAAAGATTCGGCAGTACGGCAGTTTTTCTCCGAAATATCCGCTGACGAAAAGGTCATCAGCACCTCAAAATTGGATGACATCATATGGCATTTCCCCGGTAGAGTCGACAAATGGTGTCTCCAAACAGAGAAGTTTGTACACCTCTACAGCTCAGACAGATGGGGTCTCCAGCAAGTCTAACATCAAAACTTTTTCCATCAAATGGCATCTCCCCAGGAAAATTCGGTGAGAAGTTTGAGGAGAACCGCTACAAATAGCGTCCCTTGTCAATAGAGTTTATTGATAGAAGAAATTGAGACCAGTTCCTTGGTAGGAAACCAGGATCGAGGGGAAGTTTATTTCAGAAATTGAGACCAGATCCTTGGTAGGAAACCAGGATCGAGGGGAGGTTTATATCAGAAACTAAGACCAGATTCTTGGTAGGAAACCAGGATCGAGGGGAAGTTTATTTCAGAAATTGAGACCAGCTCCTTGGTGGGAAACCAGGATCGAGGGGAAGTTTATTTCAGAAATTGAGACAATATCCTTGGTAGGAAACCAGGATCGAGGGGAGGTTTATAACAGAAACTAAGACCAGATTCTTGGTAGGAAACCAGGATCGAGGGGAAGTTTATTTCAGAAAATTGAGACCAGTTCCTTCGTAGGAAACCAGGATCGAGGGGAAGTTTACCTTTTCTAAGCATCATTGCTTAGCAAAACAGGAAGGATGCGCGAACTGCCATTCATAACCACCATCAAAATTTCAGGTATTCCGATATTTAATCCTCTTGCACCCCGAATGCCCGAATACCTTCGCCATTCACACCTTCGGGTCCAAGAAGATTAAATAGGGGCATCTGTCATACCCTAAATTTTGACCGCTAAGATTTCCCATCATTATGCAAATTATCATCACAATATGGATGAACCATTAGTCTCCCCAAAGATGGGTGAGCATCCACTACAATCAGACTTAGGGTTTCAAGCCCTCTCAGAGCTCTTAGACAAAGGATCAATCAAGAAATGACATGATCTTCAACTTGTCTAGCCTCTCAAACATCCACAAAGGTTCAAGAGGACTCCCACTTCAAGAATCAAGCACAAGGGTGCAGCATTCCAAGTGGATTAAGCCTCAAGATCGCTAGTGTCACCAAACTAGGGTTTTGGTCGACCAAGGCCTCCAATTGGAATTTTTCGTCTGGTCTTGAGCCAATGCTTCAAAGCATAACCTATGATGCTCCAAGGGACATCATAAACCCAATCACCAAGTCAATTTAGCCTCAGGGGATGCATACATCAAAAATCAACAATTAGGGTTTCTTGACCTAATTCACCCCTAAGTTGACTTTTGGGACAAAACATGAGCCAAGACCTCAAGACATGATTTGAGGGTCTCTAACACACCAAATTGATCCATTTGCAACAATGGATTGATCCAAGAATGAGCAACAAGTTTCAATTTCATCAGAACCAAAGTTAGGGTTTCGCGGAAAAAGTCAACTGTATCTTTGACTTTTGACCAGGACATGCTCTTAAACCCTAAGACATGATTTAATACACCCTATAACACTTATGAAATCAATCCATCAAGTTTGATTTAGGTCGAGGGCTTGATTTCATAGAGGATCGCACAGTTTGGAATTCATGTGACAAAAAGTCAACTGTGCACAAAAGTCAAACTTTGAATTTTTGAGATATTTCACAATTATGGTTCTTTGACCCCAAAATGATGTTAATGTATGATTGGAATCATCATTCATCAAGAAAAATCAAGAAAAGTGGGATAACTTGTAAAAGGGGTAACCATAAAAAACTTAGAAAATATTCTAAGTTATGGAACAAAGTGGCTAGGGTACCAACTTTGGAGGATCATAACTCCTAAACCACAAGGCCATTTTTTCCCATCCAAAGCTGGATTTGTAGCTCTCATTACCCTCTACAAAAGCTTCAACTACCCCTCATTCCAATTTCCCATGGATTTCAAGTTATGGAATGATCAAAATCAAGAAAAGTGAAAATGTCACTTTTTTCCAACACTTAGTGAAATTTTCACTAAGTCAGAATCTGCCTTCACTTTTTTCCAAATGTAGGGGCATTTTTCACTTGGATCCAAAAAGTATAAAAACCAATTATGATCAAACAGTTATTGTATCATATGAGGGCTTTCCAAAATGGCCAAGAACTCCATCAAATTCCACTTGAGCCATGAGATATGACAATGGCAATATGCCTTGCTGAAAACTGCCAAGGCTAGGCATAATTTTGCACTTTTGCTCGATTTGGCAAAATCAGATCATTCCAAGCCTTGTCATACTTGGGACACATATGAGGATCAAGTCTAAAGGGAACAAACACTGATCCAAGCCTCCAAAGTCTTTGGAACAAGAAGTAGCATGCCAAACCTAGAAATCCCTAAAAGAGGGACAAGACTCCAATTTTCGATTGGAGCATTTAATGGATGCACCAAGGTGGCATGGACTAACACATTTGCAACTAAATTCAGTCAAGAATGATCCAACAACTAGGGAACCACAGCTCTGTGCTCTAACCTCTAGTCAATGGCTAGAGGAGACTTAGATTCTCATTGGTCAACATTGGCCAAACCTCTGTTGCAGTTGCCATTCACTATTGATCCCAAAACAAACTTGCTCTACTATAAATAGAGCTCATTTGTGCTTAGTTTGAGTACACCAAATCCATCAAACAGATGCTTCCCTCAAAATCACTTTCTTTAGGCAAAAATACCTTCTTTAGCAAGGTAACTCTGAGTTTTTGAGTTAGAGAGCATTTCCATCATAGCTCATGATCCAAACACATCCAATATGTCATATCTAAGCTGTCCAAACTCACACAAGTGACCTGTAATCCTTAAATCTCAAAGTCACCTCTCAAAACCTCAAATTAGGCTTTTTTTTTTGCATTTTTCAAGCCATGTCTTGATTCAGTCACTTTCCAAACCAGATAAAACCTCAAACACACTCCAAATATCATCCTTGAACTGTCCCAAATGGCTCCCAACATCTGGAACACCATTTGAGAGAGTTGTTATTTTAGCCATTTTAACCCCTTTTACAAGAAAGGGCCTGTTTTTGTTTTTGCAGGTTCTAGCTGATTCCAATCATCCTAAAAGCTTCTAAGGGATCATTTGAGAGTGTCCAAAGCATCAAACCATTTATGGAACAAGAAACTTGGCAGATTGCACAAAAAACTCCAAAAGCTCAAAAAGAGGTAAGCATCATGACTTAAACTTTCCAAAATATGCATTGCTTTGAGGTCCACTAATCATGCACATCTTGTACATGTTATATGTGTTGTGTTTGCACCAAATTGTTATGCAATCCTTGCCTGTATCATGAGATAGCACAGAAAATGCAATTAGATGCCTATTTCAAAACCACTATCGGGTTTTAAAATAGGGACATGATCTAAAAAAAAACACCACCACCATTGGATTCCTTGTGAAATTCTAGGTAGTAAAGACCTAAATTTTGTCTCAATCCATGGAGAAATGAGAAAGTTATGGCCTTCACGTTTCTGAGCCAAAACTTGCATTGCCTTGCCTTGCCCAGGCCTAGGACACAAGGCAGGCCTTATGTATTTGTTGGTTTGTTTCAATCAACGGATGTATCACCACCCTAGTGGTAAGGCGCGCGCCCTATAACCTTGAGGTCGTGGGTTCAAACCCCACCCAGACCATTTTGTGTTTTCTCACATTTTGCTATTTTTTCCAATATTTTCATGTTTTATTAATTAATTGGAAAATTAATAACTCCTTCAGTTTTAATTATTTTTGATTGGTTCTTTTTGCAAAAAATCACAAAAATGTTAAAATATTTTATTCCACAAAATAAAATCAGATTTATATTATTTATTTAATATAATTAGTATTTTTGTGAATAAATTCCTTTTTTATTGTTTTTTTTTACATTTAAAAGTGAATATTTACTTGGAAAATCAAAACCAAATGAGTTTTAATTCATCTTATGATTAATCCCTCAATTTTCAAACCTTAAACAAAAATCACAAATGGTTTATTCAAACTTATTTGGTATTTTTATTGGATTTTCTTTAAATATTTACTTTTAAAAGAAAGGAAAAATTAGGGTTTCTTTGATTTTCACCCTCACAAAACATTTTCAAACCTTTGGGCCTCTAATAGAGTGTAAGACCCAATCCTTTGTTAATACAAACCTATTTTGGGCCTCAAATCTTGTATAAGTCCCGTTGTATTTCCAAAGTTCGGCGCGATCATCGCCCGTTTAAAACAAACCATCTGGGCCTCTCCTCGAGTTATAAGACCTATTCAAAACCATTTTGGGCCTCTAATAAAGTGTAAGACACAATCCCCTTTTGAAACCAAAAAGTTTTGGGCCTCCGTCATTGTATAAGACCCACGGTGTTTTCAAAACCTCGACGCGATCGTCGCCCTTTTCAAAATAAACCCTGGGCTTCTCCTTGAGCTATAAGACCCATCTTTGTTCACTTTCAATCATTTTGGGCCTCTTGAGGGAGTGTAAGACCCATCCCCTTGTACAGAAAACCTTTCTTGGGCCTCAGTCACTTGTATAAGTCCCTGTACAAAATGACAGTGCGATCACTGATAAAACCCTGGGCCTCTCCTTGAGCTATAAGCCCCAATTTTCCTTTCAGAAAGCACTTTCTCCTTTGATTTTGTAACATACTGTTATTTTCAATTTCTTTGTTGAACAACTAACAATACAGTATGGAAGCTCTACAACCGAGTAAGTGTTTACCTGCTTTCATTTACCGCTTTCATATATATATATATATATATATATATATAACTGTATTGTGGGGCTGCTCACTGTAAGTCTTCTTTCACATACTTTATATATTGTGTAATACTAGTATAGTTATTTAGAGTTTTCCCCAGCAACTACGTCTAGCACTAGGTAAAGCCCTGTTGATCACTCTTAAATGCAAACAAAACTAGATCCCCATAGGATTACCAGATACAGTCTTCCCTCCTCTTGGGGTTAAACAATATGGAGACGTGAAAGGCAGCATTCTCGGTGAACCCTTTCTCAGACTGTCACCCTTAGAAATTGTCAAAGAAACTCTGACTCCCCAGAGATGATCTTTTCTCCGTGAATGGCATCTCTTGAGTTTCTTCCAAATTCTCGAACTTTCCTGGCTTGATCTATTCTCAGTGAATGGCATGTCTTGAACTTTTCGGGATTTGGGGACCCACAAGCTTTTTAAAAGCATCCCCGCCTCCTCATGGGCGTTGTACAAGGACCCGTCGGCTTCTTAGAAGTTTTCACAGCCTCCTCTGAGGCTTCGTATAATGATTCTTCCTCTGGGAAGATAGCCTCCTCTTGGGCTTCGTACAAATTGTCCCTTCGGCTTCTTAAAAGTTTTTCTCGCCTCCTCTTAGGCTTCGTACAAATTGTCCTGACGACCTCTTAAAGGTATAGGAACAGAAATTAGTCATCTTAATAGACAGTCTTTCAAAGAGTCTAGATCTTTCTACCGCGAACATACTGTCGCTTGATCTCTCTTAAGCACAGTACAAAAGATAAAACTCTAGACTTGGACAGTCTAATCTCCTTGAGTCTCGAAGACATTCTCAAGTTCCTTTCAAAAATAGGAAAAAAACACCCGTAGACTTGGGCAGTCTCAATACCCTTCGGATTCCCCATTTCCTTAAAGAACAGGAAATAATCCCGGTCCTCAGATCAAACCCTTGAGTACAACATTACCCATATAAGAACTGATTTTCTCTTTTAACCAACATACTGGACCTGTCACTCAACTGAAACAGTAATCATAGCCTCCTCTTGGGGTTTGTACTATGATTCTCCCCAACAGAGTTAACCTTTGCAACTTTCATCTCGGGCTTTGTACGAGATACAAAACACTCTCTTGTTGAGTATAAAAGACTCTCTTGTTGAGTCAAACCTTTGCAGCCTCCATCTCGGGCTTCATACGAGATACAAAATAACTCTCTTGTTGAGTATAAAAGACTCTCTTGTTGAGTCAAACATTTTTAGCCTTCATCTCGGGCTTTGTATGAGATACAAAACACTCTCTTGTTGAGTATAAATAGACTCTCTTGTTGAGTCGATCACCTTTAGCCTCCATCTCGGGCTTCGTACGAGATACAAATCACTCTCTTGGTGAGTATAAAAGACTCTCTTGTTGAGTCAAACCCTTTTAGCCTCCGTCTTGGGCTTCGTACAAGACACATATAAAAACACTCTCTTGTTGAGTCAACCCTTTTAGCCTCTATCTCGGGCTGTGTACGAGACACAAAAGCATCCTCTTGTTGGGTCAATAGCCTCCTCTTAGGCTTCGTATAAAGAAATCCCTGTTTGATTCAATCAACCTTTTAGCATCAAATCATGCTTTGGTCACAGCATACAAACATCAACAACTCCTTTTCCCTCGTCTAATTGTTGTAAGTGGCAAGCCTTTGGATTATTTACATCCACGCCACTATCCCTCTTTTAGCATGAGAAATTCCTAAGGAAATATGGCATTGCTCTAAACTGAGTTAAAGTCTTCTCCTTCAGGTTGAAAATCCCCTATAAAGGAAATTATGGCATTGCTGGATTCGCATATCCCAGTTAAAGTAATTCTCCTTTATAATCAGTCACCCAACAATTGTGACAAACAAACCCCTTTAGAGATGACAAATTCTCTCTAAAGTCAACACCTTATTAGCTTCACATCTTGGGCTTCGAACAAGATACAAATAGACCCTTCAGCTTCACATCTTGGGCTTTGAACAAGATATAAACCACTTTTAGCTTCATGTCTTGGGCTTTGAACAAGACACCAAAACACTATTTCCTCCCATAGAATAGGAGGAACTGTGATCGCTGTGATTTCCCTATCCCGGGAATAGGTAGGCATAAGATTGCAAAAGAATCTTAGAGAGCACACTAATCAAAAAACCCCAAAGTCCCCTACCTCCAGCCAATCTAGCGCAGGATCCCAACAAATTCTCCATGAACAGTCCTGGTATTTCGTTATGAACAAAATAAGCAGAGAGAGGCCAACGAACTAAAACCGCATTTGTAAACTAACAGTTTTGACTGTTTAACCTCAGTTTGCAAGCAGGTTTAGTTGGAGACATCTATTTCCCTTCCTTCATCAGCTTCAATAGGATAAAAAATGAATCGACCTGTAGTACCCCAGAGCGACAGTGCTTAAGAACCACGTCCAAAATCGTTCTCTACAAGGAGGAACTACGATCGCTCTGATTTCCCTGTTTCGTTAAACGGGAATACGTAGGCATAAGATTGAAAAATCTTAGCGAGCACACTAATAAAAAAACCCAAAATCCCGTATTTCCATAAAACCAACCCAAAAGCATCAAATCTAAACACATTACCAAAAACCTCACAAATAGTTCAAACACTATGTTCTTAACAAAATAAACCGAAGAGGGACCCACATCTTAATAGCATCTGTAAACAAACAGTTTTGACTGTTTAACTCAGTATGCAAGTAGGGTTAATTGGAGACATCTATTTCCCTTCCTTAATCAGCTTAACAGGATAAAAAATGAATCGAACTGTAGTGCCCAAGCGATAGTGATTCAAGACCACAAAAATCGCGCTACAGAATAAATGGTGCCCACCGTGGGGCCCGATTCTCTTTCTTACAATATTTGGTAGAAAACCCTTAGTTCACAAAGTATCACACAAATGGCGACTCTGCTGGGGAGTCATTGACTGTATTGGATCATAAGACTAGAGGTCTAGGATGATTAAGACACATATATATACTGCTTTTCCTACTTGATATTTGTGTTTATTTTTCTGCTAATGGGAATGCGTGTGATGCCGCATGTGGAAAGATTGAGTATACACCTAAGATAGGTGATGGCAATACGGGTAATCTTACGGGGAGTGAATCCCAGTTAAGAGTCCCCGGTCGACCATCAAACTCATTGGAGACTCCCTTTGCAGATACATTGCCTATACGGCTTCGGTTGTTAAAAGGAGTGTGGCCGACTAGGTTATCTGAGAAGCTGAGGTTTTTAGTAGACTGAAACCATTTTGTAGTGAAAAAGCTATCGGGAATAGTTGTCACACGATACTACCCTCATTTGAGATCACTCTAAGATACATCAGCTCGCTGGCGATCTGCTTGCTGTTGTTATCTCAAGAGGGGTCAATGATTTTGCGGACAGGTACAAAAAATCACCAGTATAAACCTTTGGGGATGGGTAGAGCCTTGACTTCATGAAACCGACCCTTTGACCCCATGTTTTTTCTATGTTTTTGTGTGCTGCATTTACATATTCATTTAAAAAACATTCAAAAAAGAAAATCTTCTCTTCTAGTCTCTCTTTTTTAAATTAAACTGAGACAATGATTGCAAATGTCAGATAAAGAGATTGTGTTATGGATTTAGGTAGAAGGAAAATTCACAAGTACAACATCAAGGTTCCAAAGTTAGAGGATTTAAGAGGTTTGGCGAGAATGATCACCAACCCTGAGGATTTCAGAGCCAAGTATGGAGGACTGCTGTCCCTATTAAGGGTCCATGTAATTAAGGGAATCCTGTCCACACTAATCCACTTCTACGATCCGGTCTATCACTGTTTCACATTCCCGGATTGTCAGCTAGCACCAACACTGGAGGAGTATTCTCACCTGACTGATTTACATATCACTGATCAAGCTCCCTTTTCTGGACTGGAAGAAATTCCAAAAGATAAAACCATTGCAAGAGAAATTTATTTGGACGAGTCAGAAGTCAGGACTCACATGACCACTAAGGGTGGCATCCAAGGTTTGCCAGCCCAATTCTTGATAAAGAAAGCTCTATACTTTTCTAGTATAGGGAATGTGGCCGCTTTCGAGAGCATCTTTGTTTTGCTTACCTACGGGTTATTTTTGTTTCCTAACATCAATAACTTTGTAGATATCAATGCCATTAAGATTTTTCTGATTGGAAACCCTGTACCAACCTTACTCGTAGATGCGTATCATTTGGTACACTTAAGGAATTTATACAGCGGAGGAATGATCACGTGTTGTGTACCCTTTCTTTACAAATGGTTCATTTCCCATTTGCCCAAGTCTGCTGCATTTTGGGATCAAAAGAATACTTTACGTTGGTCGCAGAGAATCATGTCTCTTACCAACTCTGACATTGATTGGTACAATTGAATCTATGACGGGATCAGAATCATTGACCGTTGTAGAAATTTCCCAAATGTACCCCTTATATGAACTAAGGGAGGCATCAACTATCATCCGGTGTTAGTCCGTCGTCAATTTGGATACCCAATGAGGCATGTCCCGCGGAGTGCTCATTTGGAAGGTCTTTTCTTCAAGGAAGGAGAACATGACAGGGCACTAAAGAAAAAAATAGTGCATGCTTGGAAACACGTTCATAGGAAAGAAGAGAGTCTCTAGGAAAACCGGATTGTGTCTCGGTGGAGCCTTATCTCCACTGGGTACAAACTAGAGCTCTCAAGCTGAGGATGCCTTACCCTCATCAGGAAGTTCTTCCGTTAAGGGACTCTGTCCTTTATTTCATGTTCGACACGGAAAAACTTCAAGTTACTCTCAACAAAGTTCAAGAGGAGAGGAGGTCTTGGAGGAACAAGTACCGTATTCTCAATGTGGAGTGCAAGAAAATACAGCAGCTATTGAAAGATAAGGATGCTCTGATTGAGATTTTAGAGCAACATGCTGTAGAGAATCAAGAAGACCAAAGGAATTTGCTCGCTCCTTTCACTTGGCAAAAGGATGACAACCCGACAACGGCTCAAGAGCCCCGGACAAAGAAAAGGAAAGCACCAGAACCAGCACCTGAGCTCTCCTCAGAGAGGACTCAGGATCCATTAGTTTAGACATTTCCTTTTACAGCACTTTGTAATCTACTGTATTTCCATTTCCGTAATCTTTGAATTCAATAAAACGGGGTTTCCCCACTGTATGATATTTGCAATCCAAATTGTTGATGTTTCTTTTGATTAAACAATAAATAATTAATAAAATCATTGCATATCATTCATCATTCTCGCATAAACGCACTCTTCTTCCCTACGAATCTCACATTTGTGTCTCGATTCTAGAGTCAAATTGTCTCATTCGTACAATACTCGGGCCAATCGACAAAAGAAGATGGATGATCTCGAGGAAGAGAACAGAGAGTTGAGAGAAGAGATCAACACTCTGAAAGAAGATCTGAGAAAGCTTTATAACAATATGCAAGCTCTAGCAGAAGCTCAGCTGCAACAACAACGGACTGTGATCTCAGAGATCACATCTACGCCCATAGTGGAGAAGTATGATCCTAGGTATAAAATGCCGAAAGATCGTGCCTGGGGCATGCCACTCAACTATATCCCGGAAGGATATATTCCGCCGATCATGGAAGATCCAGAAACTGTAGCAGGAGCCGCTGGGCCTGAAGGTTACAAACTTCGGGAAAACGAAGATGCCAGGGGCATGACCACAACTCCTGAAGGTTACAAACTTCGAGAGGCACCAAGAGTCTCTGTCGTAATGACTATACCACCGCCCGTGGTATACACTGTCCCGGAAGGACAGATTCCACATATACTTTCTAGTCGAAATGAAAGTATGTTCGACAGAATGAATGAGTTCCAGGAACAATTCCTGGAAATGCAGAAAGAACTGCAAGCCATTCGCGGTCAGGACCTATTTGGAAAAGATGTCGCAGACCTTTGTTTGGTCCCCAATGTGAAAGTTCTGTACAAGTCCAAAGTGCACAAATTTGAAAAGTACAAGGGTAACTCTTGCCCTCAAAGTCATCTGATGATGTATGCTCGACGAATGCCAACTCAGACAGAGAACCAGGAGCTACTGATTCACTACTTTCAGGATAGTTTAACCGGTGCCGCACTCAAATGGTACATGGGTTTAAACTACACTAAGATCGCTACTTTCAGAGATCTTGGCGCTGCCTTCGTTTAGTAGTATAAGTATAACCTGGACATGGCACCAGACAGAGATCAACTCAGACCGATGTCACAAAAGGACAAGGAAACCTTTAAGGAGTACGCTCAGAGATGGCGTGAAATTGCCGCTCAGATTTGTCCACCTCTTGAGGAAAAAGAGATGACAAAGATCTTCTTAAAGATCTTGAGCTCATTTTACTACGACAGAATGGTCGCCAGAGTGCCCAGTGACTTCACCGAGATGGTGGGCATGGGAGTTCGTCTTGAGGAAGCGGTCCGAGAAGGACGTCTGGTTAAAGACGATGGACCATCAAGTAGTACAAAATGATACGGTAGTGCTCTCCCTAAGAAAAAAGCGCAGGAAATTGGGAATATCTCTCTCGGAAAGCAAAGGCGAAGTTACCAACCAGTAGCAGCTGTAACTCTTGCTATTAACTCTGCGCCTGTTCCTACGTATCAACCTCGGGTTGCGCCAAGCTAACTAAATCAACAACAATTTCAGCAAAGGACACAACAGCCTCTTCAGCAGGCTCGTCCTCCATATAACAACAACCGTACAACGCGACCACCAGGGTTCGACCCTAGCATAATGTTGTACGCAGAACTGTTTCCACTACTACTAGCCAAGGGGCATGTTCAAACCAGTCTCCTCTTACAGTACCGAAAAATCCTCCTTTTTGGTTCAAAGCGGATCAGACTTGTCCTTACCATCAAGGAGGACCAGGCCATAACATAGAGAACTGTCCCTGTTTCAAATCCGACGTACAAAAACTTGTTAGGAGCGGGGTCTTATCTTTCAAAGATACGAATCTGAATGTTCTCACGAACCCGTTGCCTCAACACGAGAAAGCCGCAATAAATTTGATAGAAGGAGAATCTAACAACAACTATCAAATTCATGATGTACTCTTTTTAAGGGGTCAACTTGGTCAAGATGCATTGTAGATAGAGTGGATATGGCCATGTGCCACCTCATAACTATCACTAGTGTGATATCTGCTCTAAAAACAATCAGGGATGTTCTGTGGTGCAATCAGCTCTACAGGAACAATTGGATCTCGGATGGATCCAAGAGCACCAAATTCGTGGGGTCAACATGACTTACACAAATTCCAACATCATTCAAAACCACGACGTCCGTGCGATGAATGTCAACTTAGTGGCAATGCACTCAAGGCAAAGCCAGTATCATAATCTGCCACGGCATGATTACGATTCCTGTCTGATTTGCTCGGTAAACAAATAGGGATGCTCTTTTGTACAAGAAGCCCTCCAGCGTCAGATGGATCTTGGATGGATCCAGGACTACCATGATAGAAATCCCTATCAGATCAACATGATTCAAATCTTCGATATTCGTTTGATGAATACCAGCTTTGTGGAGTTACACGCCAGACAGGTCCAACTCGGTTTTCTCACTTCACATGATTATCTGAGCTGTAAAGTATGTTGTGAGAGCAACCAAGGGTGCGTTCTTGTGCAAAGAACACTGTAACACTTGTTAAACCACTGGTGGCTTCCGATCTATATGGATAAAGACACGCAACAAATCAATGTGACAAATGGGAACCCTACTAGGCATCAAAGTCAGGATGTTCGATCAATGGAAAGAGATTTAGTGAGGGTTCACTGCATTCAAAGCGGACGTGGCCAGGTGCCACCACATAACTACGAGCGCTGTAGAGTCTGCTCAGAAAATAATCAAGGATGCTACCTCGTGCGAGCAGCCCTTCATGGTCAGTTAGACCACGAAGAGATTCAACAATATTCAGTTTCGGGGTCCATCAACTTGATGCCCGATTACTTCGCTGATCAAATCAAAGAAGTGGTTGTAATCTCTGATCCTGAGAGGACCATGGATGTTCGTGCCATCATCCCTCTACTGGATGAATCAAAGGTTCTTAGCCAAGAACTAATTGAAGTTACCTACGACAGTCAGAAAAATCAGAAGGCTCCTATAGTTATCTATCTACCGGGACCAGTGCCGTACAAATATGATAAGGCGATCCCTTACAAATACGGTGCAACAATAAATGAGAATGGAAAGGAAATTCCATTACCCTCCGTCGTGAATATTGCAGACATCAGTCGAGTAACACGGAGTGGTCGAATCTTCAATCCAAAAGTGGGAGAACCTAACAAAGAAAATGAACTTCATACAGAAGCTCCCAATCCACCGGTCAGTCAGTCCAGTGATCCCGACCTTTCAAAAAACAATGATGAGATGCTGAAAGCTCATCCAAAGGAGTGAATACAACATTGTTGATCAGCTGTTACAAACTCCTTCAAAGATCTCTGTGCTATTGCTTTTACTCAGTTCTAAAGCCCACAGAGAGGCTCTACAGAAAGTCTTAGAGCAGGCCTTTATGGAACAGGATGTGTCAATACGACAGTTCGATAGCATCATCTCTAACATCACTTCCTGCAACAACTTAGGGCTCAGTGATGAGGAATTGCCAGAGGAAGGCAAAAGTCACAACATGGCGCTCAACATCACAGTTAAATGCCAGGACGATGCTTTAGCCAGCGTACTGGTAGATACCGGATCGGCCATCAACGTTATGCCAAAGTCCACTTTAATATGATTATCATTCAAAGGATCCCCAATGAGGGGCAGTGAGGTCATCGTCAAAGCATTTGACGGGTCTCAGAAAGCGGTTATTGGAGAAGTCGACCTTCCCATAACTATCGGTCCTCACACTTTCCTAATCAATTTCCAGGTCATGGACGTCCGGGCAGCGTACATCTATTTATTAGGAAGACCTTGGATATACCAGGCTGGGGCAGTCACTTTGACGCTGCACCAGAAACTGAAGTTCGTCAAGAACGATCAACTCGTCACGGTCTGTGGAGAACAAGCCTTGATCGTGAGTAACCTGTCATTATCTACTTGTATAGAACCCGAGGAGGTTGTTGGGACTCAGTTCCAAGCACTTTCAGTAAGCATTGAGAATCAATCAGAGAAAGGAACCTCTATTTCCTCATACAGAGATGCTCTCGAAGTGATCAAAAGTAACAATGTAAAAGGATGGGGACAGTTTGTCATTCCTACTGATAACAAAACAAAGAAGGGTCTTGGTTTTTCTGCAACCTGCACCCAAACAGCTGCTAACGATGAAAGTCTTCATCCCATTCAGGACTTCTTCCACATTGGAGGTTTCCTTCACCCAATGCCTCAAGCAGTCCATACCATCAACGAGGGAGATCCCTCCAATATAGATGAAGAGTGGAGGTCCTATCTTAATGAGGACGATTATATCTCTCAGGAAGAGGTGCCTATGCCATTTTGTCATCCCGCACAGAGTCCGAGATTTATACCCAGGTCAGATGTCAGGACAATATACGGAGATTGTGATTCGGAAGGATGCCGTGCTCCACCAAACTCATTAGAGGAGGACACTCTAATGAAAGACAACTTTGACCATGACTATTATGGCCCAATGGATGGCCTGCCTATCTGTCAGCCGTACCCAGGAAACTTGGGGCAAGAAAATCAGCTGAACAATGAAAATCAGCTGAGCATCATTGAAAAGAATACCTGCGTCCCCACCGTGTCATGGGAACAACACTCAGGTCATTTAGAAAATATCCAGCACGACGATGAATTTACAAAGCTTGCAGGACTAAAATTTATCAACTATGCTTTTCTTGAGGTCAACGTCATCGAAAGGGATGACTCCTCCAGTTCCAAAGAAGTCTGGGACACCTTAGGACAACCAAGTGGAAAATTCAACTACTTGGTCAAATACACCGCTCCTGAAAGCTCTCGTATCAGGCTCAAAGACATCCAGCCAACTGGATGGGGAGATTTACCTGAGAGCACAAATACTATGCAAGATACAACAGAAGAGTTTGTCTACGACAGCTCTGTCTGAGAAACAGATTCCAATGATCCTGCTCCACCAGAAATCAGCATTATTTCTGAAGACAAATCAAGGAAGGTACCATACTTTGTGATTCACCGAGGAGTTCGCCGCCAATGGGTTGCTGTTGATGTTCCGAAGATTGTTCATAAGTCAAAGTACTTGTCGTCTTTAACCTTTCACCCTGCCCAGGTGAAATGGATGTTTTGATAGGGCTCACTTTCTGTAAATATCCCTCTTCGCTTCGCCCAAAGCGACAGAGTTTTGTTTTATAGGGCTGTAGTTTTAAGAATCGACAAAACCATAAATAAATAAACGTCGTTCTGTAATTTCCGCATTAATTGCTGTTTTCTCTTTTTGCTTTTTCAGAAAATGGTAATCCTAAAAAACAACAAATAATAAAAACAACAGTTTTCCAAAAAATACACTGCACACACTCTTGCATTTCTCTCTATCTCTTCTAAACACAAATCATCACGTTATGCAGATTGCTTGTTTTAAACCCCGTTGAAACATACGATCCGATGCCTTCTCCCAACTTTGAATTCCCGGTATTTGGGGCTGAAGAAGAAGTTGACGACGAAATTTCAGAAGAGATCTCCCGACTACTCAAACAAGAGGAAAGGTCCATTGAACCTCACAAAGAGCCGTTGGAAACAGTAAACTTGGGTTCGGAAAAAGAGAGAGAAGAAGTCAGGATTGGGGCACTCCTCAGTCCAACTGCCAAAGAGAGTTTGACAAAGCTTCTCAAATAATTTCCCGATGTATTTGCTTGGTCCTACCAGGACATGCCTGGGTTGGATACCAGCATCGTGGAACATCATCTACCATTAAGGTCAGAATATTCGCCAGTAAAACAAAGGTTAAGACGGACTCACTCGGACATGGCCATCAAAATCAAGGAGGAAGTACAGAAACAGATTGACGCGGGTTTCCTCGCCACGTCAGAATATCCTCAATGGTTAGCCAACATCGTACTAGTTCCAAAAAAGGATGGAAAGGTCAGAATGTGTGTGGACTACAGGGATCTGAACAAAGCAAGTCCGAGGACGACTTTCCTTTACCACACATTGACATGCTGGTAGACAGTACAGCAAAGTTCAAAGTTTTCTCCTTCATGGATGGATTCTCGGGCTATATTCAGATAAAAATGGCGCCGAAAGACATGGAGAAAACTTCGTTCATTACCCCATGGGGCACTTTTTGTTACAAGGTAATGCCGTTCGGTTTGAAGAACACCGGGGCAACCTATCAAAGGGCCATGACTACTCAATTTCATGACATGATACACAAAGAAATTGAAGTATATGTCGATGATATGATTGCCAAATCTAAAACAGAAGAGGAGCATGTGACCCACCTGTCAAAACTATTTAAGCGGTTGAAAGAGTATAAACTCCGCTTGAATCCCAACAAATGCACATTTGGTGTTCGCTCAGGGAAACTGCTAGTATTCATCGTCAACCAGAAAGGAATTGAGGTTGATCCTGACAAGGACAAGGCCATTCAAGAAATGCCTTCTCCAAAGACTGAAAAACAAGTCAGGGGATTCCTGGGACGTCTGAATTACATTTCCGGATTCATATTCCTCATGACCACGACATGTGCGCTGATTTTCAAATTACTCAAAAAAAATTAGAACTGCGTATGGACAGATGACTACCAAACTGCCTTCAACAATATCAAGGAATACCTATTGAACCCACTGATTCTATCACCTCCAGTGGAAGGAAGACCACTGATCATTTACTTAACAGTCTTGGAGGACTCCATGGGTTGTGTACTTGGCCAACAAGACGAAACAAAAAGGAAAGAGTCTGCCATTTACTATTTAAGCAAGAAATTCACCGACCGCGAGACTCGGTACACTATGCTTGAGAAAACTTGCTGTGCTCTGGCTTGGGCAGCCAAACGTCTTTGCCAATACATGATTTTTCACACTACTTGGTTAATCTCAGAAATGGATCCAATCAAGTATGTATTTGAAAAGCCTGCTCTCACGGGAAGGATTGCCCGTTGGCAGATGTTGTTATCAGAATACGACATTGAGTACCATGCTCAGAAATCCAATAAAGGGAGTATTTTAGCCGATCATTTGGCTCATCAACCGATTGACGATCAGGAATCAATCTGGTTTGACTTCCCAGATGAAGATGTCATGTACTTGAAAATGAAAGATTGCGAAGAACCACTACCCAGTGAAGGGCCAGAACCAGGTTCCCAATGGGGATTAACTTTTGACGGAGCTGTCAATCATTATGGAAACGGAATTGGGGCAATCATCATAAAACCTCAGGGTACCCACATTCCTTTCACCGCCAGACTTACGTTCAAGTGCATAAACAACGAGGCCGAATACGAAGCTTGTATCATGGGTCTAGAGGAAGCGATCGACTTAAGGATCAAAAACTTGGATGTATATGGCGACTCAGCCCTGGTTATCAATTAGATCAAAGGAGATTGGAACACATACCAATCAGGACTGATTCCTTACAAAGACTACGCGAGAAGGTTGTTACCCTTTTTCAACAAAATTGAGTTTCATCATATCCCTAGTGAAGAGAATCACATGGCTGATGCATTAGCCACTATCTCTTCCATGATTAGTGTAGGTCAATGGAATGACCTACCTAAGATCGACACAATGCGCCTTGAAAGGCCCGCTTACATCTTCACAATTGAAGCATTCATAGATGACAAACCTTGGCATCACGATATCAAATGTTTCCTTCAGAAACAAGAGTACCCACCCGGGGCACTAAGGAAAGACAGAAAAACCCTCAGAAGACTGTCTGACAGCTTCTTCCTGAACGGTGATACACTCTATAAGAGAAATTTTGACATGGTCTTGCTTCGATGCGTAGACAGACCAGAAGCAAACATACCGATAAAAGAAATTCAAGAAGGATCCTTTGGCACTCATGCCAACAGACACGCAATGGCGAGAAAAATTCTGAGAGCAGGGTACTACTGGTTGACCATGGAATCCGATTGCTACAAGTACATGAGGAGGTGTCACAAGTTTCAGATATACTCTGACAAAATCCATGTACCGCCAACGCATCTCAAAGTTCTTTCTTCCCCGTGGCCTTTTCCATATGGGAATCGACATGATTGGCATGATTGAACCTAAAGCTTCGAACGGACATCAGTTCATTCTGGTAGCCATTGATTAACTAACCAAGTGGGTCGAAGCAGCGTCATACGCCAATGTAACTCGTCAAGTGGTGGTCCGCTTTATCAAAAACAATCTCATCTTCCGTTATGGTGTTCTGAGCCAGATCATTACGGATAATGGATCTAACTTGAATAATAAGATGATGAAAGGGTTGTGTGCTGAATTCAAGATCAAACACCATAACTCATCTCCCTACCGACCCAAGATGAACGGAGCGATAGAAGCGGCTAACAAGAACATCCAGAGGATCGTTCAAAATATGGTCGTAACCTACAAAGACTGGCACGAGATACTACCCTTTGCTCTTCACGGTTATCGAACATCCATCTGCACTTCAACAGGGGCAACCCCTTTCTCTCTAGTATATGGCATGGAGACAGTGCTTCCCCGTGGAAGTAGAGATCCCATCAATTCGGGTATTGATGGAAGCTAAGCTTATAGAAGCTGAATGGTGTCAAAGTCGACACGACGAACTGAATCTGATCGAAGAAAAATGAATGACGGCACTATGCCACAGTCAGTTGTATCAGCAAAGGATGAAGAAGGCGTTTGACAAAAAGGTCCGACCTCGCATCTTCAGAAAAGGAGACCTTGTGCTCAAAAAGATACAATCATTTCTCACTGATTCTCGGGGCAAGTGGACTCCGAATTATGACGGCCCCTATGTGGCCAAGAAAGCTTTCTCAGGCGGCGCCTTGAGACTTGCAACCATGGACGGAGAGGAATTTTCCTACCCCACAAATGTTGATGTAGTCAAGAAATACTTCGCCTAAACTAAAAAAAAAGTCTCGGTGGATTGAAAACCCGAAAGGGCAGTCCAGGCAAACATTAGAGACATAATCAAAAATCATCCCAGTGGAATGGAAATCTCAAAGTACAATCCAGGCAAAACTTAGGGATATTGGCAAGTAACTACGTCCAACAGGGGCAAATCCCCCAGTAGCAGTTATGTCATCCATCAGAAAACTCCAGTCAAGGTCATCTTCAACAGAAGCTCAGGATGTCCGGAATTCAAAGTTGGTAGAAGGATAGTGGTCGTTATGTTTCAACGTAGCCCTTTTCCCCTTAAATTACCATTTTCTAAGTTTTACAAATGCTCTATGGAATCACGCGTTTGGCTAATTTCCATCCTATCAATAAAATTTGAGCCCTTGTGCTTTTGTTTGCAATTCTTATTTGGTTTAGATTTACAGAACAACATTTTAATATGATTAACGATTCTTGAAATAAAACAAAAATGAATTTACTTGCCAAACTTTTTCTGCTTTTAAAATAAATATGGCAATTCTTTTGACTGTTGAACATCAAAAGGACATCGTTCGCTTCTCCGAAGGTAGTCGAACTTCAAAGTGCAGAATCAAAGTAATCCTTATAAACCAGTACGCCTGAGTGAAGAATCAGCTGTGTCAGAGACCATGTTTCATCCGACACCCCCCGGCTGAGTTCTTACCTCCTAAGCCCGACCAACGTTTTTCCCCACAGGGACTATCTCTCTTAAGCAAGGCAGAATTGCTATCGTGAACAAGTGATACTTTTCATCCCCCACTGTGCCCGAGTATCCAGTCGTGTTCATCTACTAGTCTGTATGTCGCGTCAGTTTTGTCAGCATAAACATACATACATCATGCATTGTTGATTTACATTCACATTCATATTGCATCACCATCACTCTAGTCGGTCTTATCCCCTAGTGATAAAAGTCCTCTCGATCGAGTTGTCAGTTCTTCCCTCGTCAGGGAATGTTGCGTCTGGAAAATCTCTCTTCTAGTGTATTTCTGGGATGGAAACGGTCTTCGACCACTTTGATAACTTGAACCTCTGAAAAACTAGAGAACCCTCGACAAACGTCACTCTTCGCCATTAAAGATGATATCTTCGCTTTCCTGGATTAAGGAAAATCCCCAGAGAAAGCCTCTTAATCAGAGATTCGGCAATACCGCAGTTTTTCTCCGAAAAAACCCGCTGATGAAAAGGTCATCAGCACCTCAAAATTGGGATACATTATATGGCATTTCTCCGAAAAGATCTCGAAGAAAAGTATGATGTAATATCCCCAAGTTGGAAGCAGTCTCTCAAGAGACTCGTTTTCCCCAGTAGAAACAAATGGCGTCTCCAATAGAGAAGTTTGTACACCTCTACAGCTCAGACAGATGGGTTCCCCAGCAAGTCTGACATCAAAACTTTTTCCATCAAATGGCATCTCCCCGGGAAAATTCGGCGAGAAGTTTGAGGAAAAACCGCTACGGATAGCGTCCCTTGTCAAGAATGTTTATTGACAAAAGAAACTGAGACCAGTTCCTTGGTAGGAAACCAGGATCGAGGGGAAGTTTAATTCAGAAACTAAGACCAGTTCCTTGGTAGGAAACCAGGATCGAGGGGAAGTTTAATTCAGAAACTAAGACTAGTTCCTTGGTAGGAAACCAAGATCGAGGGGAAGTTTATTTCAGAAACTTAGACCAGTTCCTTGGTAGGAAACCAGGAACGAGGGGAAGTTTAATTCAGAAACTAAGACCAGTTCCTTGGTAGGAAACCAGGATCGAGGGGAAGTTTAATTCAGAAACTAAGACTAGTTCCTTGGTAGGAAACCAGGATCGAGGGGAAGTTTATTTCAGAAACTTAGACCAGTTCCTCGGTAGGAAACCAGGATCGAGGGGAAGTTTAATTCAGGAACTAAGACCAGTTCCTTGGTAGGAAACCAGGATCGAGGGGAAGTTTGTATCAGAAACTGAGACCAGTTCCTTGGCTGAAGACCAGGATCGAGGGGAAGTTTTTTACCATTTCTAAGTATCATTGCTTAGAAAAAGAAGATGGATGGGCAAGCTGCCATTCATAACCACCATCAAAATTTTGGGTATTCCGATATTTAATCCTCTTGCACCCCGAATGCCCGAATACCTTCGCCATTCACACCTTCGGGTCCAAGAAGATTAAATAGGGGCATCTGTCATACCCCAAATTTTGACCACTAAGATTTACCATCATTGTGTAAATCATCATCACAATATGGATGAACCATCATGCCTCATCAGTCTCCCCAAAGATGGGTGAGCATTCACTATAATCAGAATTAGGGTTTCAAGCCCTCTCTAAGCCTTAGACAAGGGATCAATCAAGGAATGACATGATCTTCAACTTGTCTAATCTCTCAAACACCCACAAAGGATCAAGAGGACTCCCACATCAAGAATCAAGCACAATGGTGCAACATTCCAAGTGGATCAAGCCTCAAGTTCATCTAATACAAAGTCAACTGACGCAGAAAGTTAAAATTTGACTTTTGGTCAACTACGAGCTTCACAAGCCATTACTCAAGAAAATATGATGGATGATTTAATTTGATCAAATTTAAATCAAGAAATCATGCAAAATTGCAAAATTGATCAAATTGAAGGAAACTTAGAAATTTTTTCTAAGTTAAAATCATGCTCAAGTGCACAACTTTTCAAGGTTGTAACTATTGATCCAAGCATCCATTGATTTTACGTATGGCTACTTTTAAAGAGGGTATTTGATAATTCAACATTGTAGAAGGAATCAACTCAAAATATCATAAGGATTTAAAGATATAAGCGATCAAAGTTGGGAATTCTTAATGTCAGATGTTCCGACATTTCGTAGGACATCATTAATTATTTTTCCAGCAAGAAGGTCCCAACTTTAAGGACGTTTTTCTCCATGATCCAAGTTGATTCAAGCCATATCATGAGCATGAAAGTTGAAGTACGTCATCTCACCTTTCCAGAAAGTCCTAGAAAGCCCATTTTTCATTCTCGAGCAGAAAAGTTATGATCTCTGCAAAAGGCATTGATAAAACAGAATTTTTAAGACAGCTTTCAGGACTGACTTGATCACACAAGTTCAAGGTCATTTTTGACAACTTTACAAGTCTTATCTTCAAAAACCTTGAGCATCAAAGTTGAAGTACGTCATCTCAGCTTTCCAGAAAGTTGTAGAACGTCCATTTATCAGACTCGAGCAGGTAGTTATGGACTTTACAGTAAGGCTTGCTGCAGCTGTTTTTTTAGGACAGATTTTCTGCACTTTTTCTTGTGCCACGCAATTTTCAAGCTTTGTCACCATGCAGGACAAGCATCAAAGATGCAATTCACTTCAACTCAAAATATCATAGTGTATTAAAAGATATAAATGATTAAAGTTTGGAATTATTAATTTTCAAAGTTGTCAAATGTTTCAACATTTCATAGGACATCATTAATATTTTTCCAGCAAGAATGTCCCAACTTCAAGGACGTTTTTCTCCATGATCCAAGTTGGTTCAAGAAAAACCCTGAACATCAAAGTTGAAGTATGTCATCTCAGTTATCCAGAAAGTCTTGGAACAACCATTTATCATTCTTGAGCAAGAAGTTATGGATTTTACAACAAGGCTTGCTGCAGCTGATTTTTTAAGACAGGTTTCAGGACAGATTTGCACATTTCTTGTGCCACACGAATTTTTAAGCCTTGTCATCCTTTTGCACACCTGAGGAGAGGATAATCAAAGGACAAGCTCTGATTCCCAAGCCTCCCAAGTCCGAGATTCCGCAAGTAGCATGCCAAACCTAAAAAGCTACACAGATGCCAAATATCCAGTTTTGTTTTCAAGCATTCAATACATTCAGCAAGGTGGCATGAACTGAACCAAATTCCAACTGAATTCAGTCAAGACATATCCAAGAACTAGGGAACCAGCAGCATGTGCTCTAACCATTAGTCAATGGCTAGAGGAGACTTGGATTCCTATTGATCAACATTGGCCAAACCTCTGCAGCAGTTGCCATTCACTATTGCTGCCAAAACAAACTTGCTCTACTATAAATAGAGCTCATTTGTGATCAGTTTGAGTACACAAAAACCATCAAACTGATGCTTTCCTCAAATTCTCTCTTTCACTCCAAAAAAACACCTTCTCTTGCAAGTCACTATCGGGTTTTGAGTTAGAGAGCATTTCTGTCTAAACCAGTCACACACACACCTCATAAACATCATATGTGAGTGATCTAAACACTAACATAACATCTGGAACATCAAATTCATCAAATCACCAGCCAATTACTCAAGTTCTTGATAAAATTGCAGTTAAGGTACCACAACCAGTTCCAGCTCATTTCAATCCACTCTAAGCATTCAAACACACTACTGGAGGATCAAGGAAGCTCATAGAATCTTCCTCTTGCTGCTGTAATTACATTGAAGAGGCATTGGACCTTGCTCTAATCGGTAAGTGTTCTTACACTTTAAAACTCCATATACATGCATCATTATTGATCAATTCTTGAAGCAAAAATGTAGTCCTTCATGTGTTTGTTGTGATCTTCCTACTGTTTGCACTTTAACATGTTTATATGTGGAGTTTATGTTGTTTTAAAATTAAGGCCCAGTTCTGGTTTTTTGCCTTGTGCATTCGGTACATTAAGTTTCAGTATGCATGAGTGATACCATTGGATTCCTTGCGAAAAATTGGTCAAGATAGGTTCTTATTGATTTTAATTTCGTTAAAAATTGAGAGAGTTATGAGTGTTGGAAGTTTGATAAAAAAGATGTTGAAAACTAAAGTTTCAGTTCTGGTTTTTGCCTCATAAGAGATGTTGAATATGATGTTGTGACATCTTTCCTTTTTCTCTTATCTTCAAAACTCAACCAATTCTTTCACATAGCAAAAATCATCATTTTCCAATTCTGTTTTACACACTTCTTATTCATACTCCAAAATATTTTATTCCACAAAAAAATCAAATTTATATTATTTATTTAATATAGTTGGTATTTTTGTGAATAAATCCCTTTTTAATTGTTTTTAAACATTTTAAAAGTGAATTCTCATCATGAAAATCAAAACCAAATGAATTTTAATTCATCTTGTGATTAAAACATCATTTTTCAAACCTCAACCAAAAATCAAAAGTTGTCTATTCAAACTTATTTGGTATTTTATCATTTTTATTTGATTTTCTTTAAGAATTTAATTTTTAAAATGATGAAATTAGGTTTTCTTTGATTTTCATCCAAACAAATCTTTTTCAAACACTTTGGGCCTCTAATAGAGTGTAAGACCCAACCCCTTAGTAAATAAAACCTTTTTGGGCCTCAGTGTATTGTATAATTCCTGATACAGTCAAAAAGTTCGGCACGATCGTCGCCTTTTTAACAAGAATCCTTGGGCTTCTCCTTGAGCTATAAGACCCATCTTTGGGCCTCTAATAGAGTGTAAGACCCAACCCTCCTTTCAAAACCAAACATTTTTTGGCCTCAATCATTGTATAAGACCCACTGCATTTTCAAAAATCTCGGCACGATCGCCATTTCAAAACGAGAACCATCTGGGCCTACCCTCGTGTTGTAAGTCCCATTTATTTTATTTAAAAACTTTTTTGGGCCTCTAATAGAGTGTAAGTCCCAATCCTTTTGTAAATACCCCACCTTTTGGGCTTCAGTCATTGTATAAGTCCCACTGTATTTTCAAAAACAACGGCGTGATCATCGCCTTTTTAACAAAATCAACTGGGCTTTTCCTCGAGCTATAAGTCCCAATTCTTTTTCTTAAAACTCTTTGGGCCTCTAATAGAGTGTAAGACCCAACCCTTTTTTAAGCCAAAACCTTTTGGGCCTCACATATTGTATAAATCCCTCTGTATAATTTTTTAAATAACTGTGCAATCATCGTTAAAACTTGGGTCTTTCCTTGAGCTGTAAGCCCCAACCATCTTTTCAAAGCACTTTCTCCTTTAATTTTGAATTCAGATATATGTTGTTATCAAAACTTTCTTTTTTGAACAACTAACCAAACAACATGGAAGCTCTACAACGGGTAAGTGTTTATCCGCTTTCATTGACCGCTTTAATATGTATATAACTGTATTGTGGGGCTGCTTCACTGTAAGTCTTCTTTCACATTCTTTTATATACTTGTCACATATCCACTGTGTAATACTAGTATAGTTATTTTGAGTTTTCCCCGGCAACTACGTCTAGCACTAGGTAAAGCCCTGTTGGTCACTCTTAAATACAAACAAAACTAGATCCCCCGTAGGATCCCAGATACAGTCTTCCCTCCTCTTGGGGTTAAACAATATGGAACAAAGAGAAAGGCAGTATTCTCGGTGAACCTTTTCTCAGACTGTCACCCTTAGAAATTGTCAAAGAAACTCTAACTCCCCAGAGATGGTCTTTTCTCCGTGAATGGCATCTCTTGAGTTTCTTCCAAATTCTCGAACTTTCCTGGAGTGATCTCTTCTCTGTGAATTGCATTTCTTGAACTTCTCTTGGTTTGGGGACCCATAGGCTTCCTAAAAGCATCCCCGCCTCCTCTTGGGCGTTGTACAAGAACCCTTCGGCTTCTTAGAAGTTCTCATGCCTTCTCTTGGGCTTAATACAAGGACCCTGATGACCTCTTAAAGGTATAAGACATAACTTAGTCATCCTTTGCTAGAGCAATATTTCTAGTGTCAAACCTCTGACCACTTTAGGGTTGATACTCATACCTTAATGTCTGTGCCTCCTATTGGGCATTGTACAATAGATAAAACTCTAGACTTGGACAGTCTAAAACCCCTTGAGTCTCAAAGACATTCTCAAGTTCCTTTCAAACATAGGGAAACACACTGATCACTCAGCAACCCGGCCTCTCTCATGAGGGTTCTCCCACTTGGACCTGTCTCGGGATCTCAATAATCCCCGGCAGAAGATAGCCTCCTTTTAGGCTTTGTATAATGATCCTTTCCTAAGGAAAGTCAGCCTCCTCTTGGGCTTTGTACAATAATTCTCCCCAACGGAGCTAACCTTTTTAGACTCTCTTGTTGAGTCAATCTCCTTTTAGCCTCCATCTCGGGCTTCATACGAGACACTACATCACTCTCTTGTTGAGTATAAAAGACTCTCTTGTTGAGTCAATCTCCTCTTTAGCCTCCGTCTTGGGCTTTGTACAACACATATAAACCACTCTCTTGTTAAGTATAAAAGACTCTCTTGTTGAGTCAATCCTTTCTTTTAGCCTCCATCTCGGGCTTCGTACGAGATAGCAAAACACTCTCTTGTTGAGTATAAAAGACTCTCTTGTTGAGTCAACCACTTTTAGCCTCCGTCTTGGGCTTCATACAAGGCACATATAAATCACTCTCTTGTTGAGTATAAAAGACTCTCTTGTTGAGTCAATCTCCTTTTAGCCTCCATCTTGGGCTTCGTACGAGACACTAAAACACTCTCTTGTTGAGTATAAAAGACCCTCTTGTTGAGTCATTTTCCTTTTAGCCTCCGTCTTGGGCTTGGTACAAGACATATAAAAAACCCACTCTCTTGTTGAGTATAAAAAGACTCTCTTGTTGAGTCAATCCTTTTAGCCTCCATCTCGGGCTTCGTACGAGACACTAAACTACTCTTTTGTTGAGTATAAAAGACTCTCTTGTTGAGTCGATCTCCTTTTAGTCTCCATCTCGGGCTTCGTACGAGACAGCAAAATACTCTCTTGTTGAGTATAAAAGACTCTCTAGTTGAGTCACTTCCCTTTTAGCCTCCATCTCGCGCTTCGTACGAGACACTAAGTCACTCTCTTGTTGAGTATGAAAGACTCTCTTGTTGAGTCAAACCTTTTTAGATTCCATCTTAGGCTTCATATAAGACAGATAAAAGATTCTCTTGTTGAGTCAAACCTTTTAGCCTCCGTCTTGGGCTTCGTACAAGACACATAAAAGCACTCTCTTGTTCAGTCAGTCACTTGTTAGCACCCACTTGTTGGGTCAATCGCCTCCTCTTAGGCTTTGTATAAGGAAACCTCGGTTGAGTCAATTAACCTTTTAGCATCAAAATTCGTGCCTTGCTCACAACATACAAACATCAACCACTCCTCTTTAGAGATGACAAATTCTCTCTCATCCAAAACCCTTTAGCTTCACATCTTAGGCTTTGAACAAGATACAAATCACCTTTAGCTTCATGTCTTGGGCTTTGAACATGACACCAAAACAACCTTTTTCCTCCCATAGAATATGAGGAACTACGATCGCTCTGATTTCCCTGTTTCGTTAAACGGGAATACGTAGGCATAAGATTGAAAAATCTTAGCGAACACACTAATAAAAAAACCCAAAATCCCGTATTTCCATCAAACCAACCCAAAAGCATCAAATCTAAACACATTACCAAAAACCTCACAAATAGTCTAAACACTGTGTTCTTAACAAAATAAACTGAAGAGGGACCCACATCTTAATAGCATCTGTAAACCAACAGTTTTAACTGTTTAACTCAGTATGCAAGCAGGGTTAATTGGAGACATCTATTTCCCTTCCTTAATCAACTTAATAGGATAAAAAATGAATCGAACTGTAGTGCCCAAGCGATAGTGATTCAAGACTACAAAAATCGCGCTACACTAAGAAAATAGTCCAGCAAAACCGAGAAAAGTCATCGACTATTACAAAACCATAATAGTTACCACCTAGGCTTTTGATCCTAGATGGTCCAAAGAGGTCCATATAGAGGAGCTCAAGGGGTCTCATAGTTGAAACAATTTTTTTAGATTTGAGTGAGATCCTTGTTTGCTTCCCCATATGACAAGCATCACAAATGTGATCCTTTGTGAATTTGATTTTGGGTAACCCGATGACTAGGTTCTTAGAGACTATTTTGGTAAGCAAATCAAAATTGATATGCGCCAACCGTCTATGCCATAACCATGAATCTTTATTCATGGTGACTAGACACTTGTCATCATTCAACGATACCTCATTTAAGTCTAGCATATAGACGTTATTCATCCTCAAGCCCTGAAACACATCCTTTTTGTCACTATTTTCAATTATGCAACAATTCTTTGAAAAAGATACTTTATAATTCATGTCACATAGTTGACTAATGCTTAAAAGGTTATGTTTAAGGCCTTCCAAAAGAAGCACATCAGAGATAGTAGTAGATGAAGGGTTACCTACACTACCTTTGCCGAGAATTTGTCCCTTGTTATTGTCTTCGTAGGTTACAAACCCCTTTTTCTTCGCCACAAAGTTGATGAAAAGAGATATGTCTCCTGTCATATGTCTTGAGCAGCCACTATCTAGAACTCATCTTCTTTCGGTGGTCTCAAGACTTTGTACCTACATAGTCAATCAAGGGAAAGTAGGTACCCAATTCTTATTGGGTCCTTTATGGTGAGTGAAACCAAGATTTCATTTGTGCAACCATTGATAAATGCATTTTGGAACAAGAAATCTTCTAAAACGGCATTTAGCAATAGTATGACCCGGTTTGCAACAATATAGGCAATTATGGTTCATTTGAGGTTTACCTTTGTTATCTCTATCTCGAATCACATACGTATACCTTTGATACATATTATTCATATTTTCTCGATAGTGTGATTGATCAATAGCAAACATAACTTTAGGCTTTAGAGCCTTGTCTAATTTGGCCTTAACGGTTCTCACCTCTTTTTGCCAAATGTGACAAGTATCACAGCCCCAATTGAACCAAGGAGAATTGTCCTCATCAATCTTAGCTTTTGATGTATCCACCATGGAGTTTTTAAGAGCTTCCAATTCCTTTTCGAAATCGGAAACTTTTTTCTCCAAATATGAAAAAATCTTTTTGTTCGAGGCTAAGCGTTGAAAAGCTTCCTTAGCCTCATGGTGCAACATATCAAAAGCTTTTTGTAATTCTAAATGAGACATATTATTAGAGTGATCGTATTTTGAGTGTTTTACCTCTTTCTTCTTGTTTCGATGTGCCATAAGACATTGATTGACGGATTCACTTTCATCACTTGAGTTGTCACCTTTTTTTGACTCGCTATCGCTCTCCTAAGTGATGTATGCTCGTCTAGATTTATTTGACTTCTTGTTTTGACGACTCTTATCCTTATCCTTGTCTTTCTTGAGTGATGGACAATCTGACTTGTAGTGCCTGGACTTTCCACAATTGCAACAAGATCCTCTCGACTTGCCACTCTTGTTGCCTTCATTTTTTAATTGCCTTCTAAATTTGACGAGATTTTTATCCGAGTGCTGAATTTCATTCTTTCAAATGTACCTATTGTAATCTTTTCACAAATAGCCCCATGTCATCACTCAAATCATCATCTTCATCATTGTTGGTTTCATTGTCACTTTGCTCTTGAGATGTGGACTTTGAACAAGAAGCCTTAAGAGCGATCGACTTCTTTTTCGTTTCCTTTGTTTTCTCTTTCTTTACACTCTTCTCATGTTTTTCCAAGTTGATGAGCACTTGCTCATGTTCATCGAGTTTGCCAAATAATGTTGTGAGGTCTAGAGTAGTTAAATCATTGGCCTCCTTGATCGCGGTGACCTTCGGCTGCCATTCCTTGTTAAGACACCTCAAGATTTTATTAGTAGCAACCTCGTTGGGAACCGGTTTACCAAGTGTATATAATTTGTTGATTATATGAGTGAATCGTTTTTGCATGTCAGCAATGGTTTCCCATTGCTTCATGTAAAAAAGATCGAACTCTTGCGTTAATGTGTTGATTCAGGCCAATTTCACATCATTAGTGCCTTCGTGGGCTACTTGTAAAGCATCCCACATGGCATTGGCCGTTTCACAATGAGAGACTCGATAATATTCGTCAACTCCCAAAGAGGAGATCAAAATATTCCGAGCCTTCCAGTCATAGCTGTACTTTTTCTCATCCTCATCATTTCATTATGCTTCGGGCTTGGGAATGACAACACCATTTTCATTGGTCATGATTATTTCCATAGGACCGTTTAAAATAACATTCCAAACCTTCCGATCAATGGAATTTATATGCACGCGCATACAATATTTCCAGTAGCTATAATACTCGCCTGTAAAAACTGGAGCTCTATTATAAACCCTTTTAGGTTTGTTCGCCATTTTCTAAGAAATTATATCGAAGCACCAGATAAACCGGAGCTCATGATACCACTTGTTAGACAATGGCTTGGATCTAGAAGAGGGGTTGAATAGATCCCAGAATTTAATAAACGCTTATGGTGTTCCAAAAATTGGTTTTAAAAGTTTTAATGCGGAAGCCACCACTAAATCAATTCATCTACAACGAACCGCAACTAGAAAAATTGAATATGCGTAAAGCCACTACGAATGATGCAGCGGATGGGAAAAACCAAACAGAATCAACAATACACAATGTAATCAACTCAAATATATTCACTTGATATTATCCAATCACCAACGGGTGAATTTAACAAACTTAATTCACAAAGTGCTTTAGAACTTGTGCTTAATCAATTTATCAAACACTTAGCGTACAAGGCACTCCAAGTGTAAATTTTGAAGCAATGTGAGTGTAGAGCTAATTCAAATACAATCCAAAGGATTGTAGTGTTTTTACAAATCAATTATTCAGCTCTATACTACACTACACCAAAAATTTACAATCAATTGATAATTCACAAGTTTAAGCAACATCAAAAGAGTAAAAGAGTAGGGAAAGAAAGAACAAACACGATTTGATTAGGCAGTTCCCCAATCGTCCTCGCTAAGGGTACCTCTGCCCCCAATTTTGAAAATGGAATTGAGATATGTATATATTTCGATTGCAATTGTTTATACAAGAGAAAACTGAACAATCAAACCCTCAAACGTCTTTGATGTCGATGCAAAGTCTTCTCTCCCCTTGATTCAAGATGAATCAAGTGCCTCGAATTTGGTCGAACAAATCACGTCTCACGCTACTCGATTGCAAAAACCCGCAGCTCTTCAATCCCCTTCACTCGGTCGATTTCGATCTTCCACAATTCGATCCCAAATCTTTCTCGTACGATCCTCCGATTGTTTCTACTAGACTGATCGAACACTCCGTTCTTCAATCACCTTCGCACGGCTGAATCTCTGTAGAGAAACTATTTGTGCAAAAACCCCCAAAATCACCCGGATTCTTGGAGGGCAAAACCTAGGGTTTTATTCAAGAAACACCTACTGATTCTCAACCCAGCACGAAGGATACAACACACCTAAGTCTGAACGTTATCACTTCACACAATGCACAACACTAACAAAAATGGTTATGTGTAGTTGTTAGAGAACACATGGTTGAAGATAAAAAAGAAGAGAAAAATCAGTACCTATTTCACGTTTCTTGTTGTTTTTGTAAAAATGAGCCAAAACAATATATATACTATGCTAAGAAAAGTAACAGGAATAACATAATTTTGAAATAAAAAACACAGCAGAAAAGTGGTGCAAAACAGCGAGCGGTCGACCTATGCAGGTGGGAGGGTCGACCTGAGCAAGGCAATCAACTACACTGCACAGAAAATTCATGTATGCGTTGATCGGAACAGGACATGCATCGACGCATACCTCCCAGTTTTTGACAATCTAAAATGCATACAGTATGAGTCAACCGGAGGGTCGACGCGAGCACTCCAGCTGCCAACTCTAAGAAATGCAACCTATTTGAGTCGACCAGAACAGGGTTGTGAGTCGACTCAAACCCTTGAAACTTGCAAAAATCACTATTTTGACATTCCTAAAGGTTCTTAACCACACCTAATGCACATACAACATTATCAACATGATCAAACACATTTAAAACCACATAGTATGCATTGTATATGAACCTACATGTGTATTCTATATATTCTCGACATGATATACTATTCTACACATAAATGTTTTGACATCATTAAAACCGAGTATAGAGATAACTTCCCCTCATAACATAGCTGCAGAAGTGAGAAAAAGGAAAAAAAGACGAAGAAACGGTCAATGATGTAAAGAAAGAAAAATGGGAAGATTTATGATTATGCAGCGATAATGGTGATATCAAAGCCACGACTCGATGATATCATGTGAAGGCTATAGTAAGAACACCATTGATAAAAGAAGAATAGCTTGCATTGTATAATGATGAAAGAATTACAACAAATCTAACTTTACAATGATCAAACTCTTCATATTTATATCATCTATATTTGATTTTCATTAGTAACTAACTCCTAACAACTTGTAAAAACCATTGTAACTTTGTTATTGATAAGCTAAGCTATATATCATATTGAGTATTAAGCTGACTTGCTGAGCAAGCAACTACATCTGCCACCATCATTCCTCATGCTTACGATACTGATGGGAGAAATGGAAGTAAGAAGAGAAAATTGTGTTCAATAACCAAAAATTTAAAGAAGAAAGAATATTATAAAGATAGGAAAGAAAAAGGATTGTGTAATATCAAGCATGAAAACATAACCGAATTCAGAGAGCCTATAGACAATATGAAGATCATCGACAGCCTGGTGGAAAATAAATACTTGGTTTAGTCTATATGATAAGGAAATGAGTAGTCTGGATAGAATAATAGTATCAAAAGGAATCAATGATGTTTGAAAAGTGGATGGGCAGTAAGATGGAGATATATCATATCATTGTTCAACATGGATCAAGTGCTCTGGGACTTAGGGCCGAAACCATTATAGATGAACAATTGTTGTTTGAGTATGAAGATTTTGTACCATATGTAAGACATTCATTCTAAAGAAAAGATCAAGCTATTGAAGATAAATTAAAATGGTTAAATAAGGAGTTAATTGACTGGATTTATTTGAAAAATCGATAATATTGTATCAGAACTTAATGAATTGGATGAAGTGGCGGCAACATTCCACAACTACAAAATATAAATTTTGTAACATCTTATTACCTCTACCATTTAATTAACCTAAGTAATAACTCTTATTTAAGCGTCTTCATTTTTTTTATTTATTAAAAGGTGAATTTTTATCTACACACTTCAAAAAGTTGGATAGAGTTACCCATAGACTAAATTTGGCTACATTGCATTGGAAATTTACAAAATTTAAATCATTAAATAAATAATTAAGTATAATAAAATGATATGGCATTAGTGGATTGGTTGAAGGTAGACTACCTAACTTTTTGTGATGGGTAACGAAGTTGTCCCCTAATTAAAAAACTTTTCACCATGGTCCATACTAACAACCGTGGTGGTAGGTTAAGGATTACACGCTTCAAATCCCAACAACAACAATTTTTCATTTTTTTTGTTACAAAAATGTCCTCTTAATTTGTATATTTATATTAAAATTAAAATACTTTTCACCACGATCATTACTACCGACCGTAGTGAAATATGGCGATCATTTTTTCAATCTTAGAGTGTTTAGTTTTCATAAACTCACACAGAGTTTAATTTTCGCAATAACATAAAGTTTAGTTTTTACAGACAATCACAGTTTTAAAATCTCAGATATCTTCATTCATTTTTCCTATACCTTGAAAATTTTGGCATTAAAGATCAATGTTAAGATTCAGATATATCGTTTACTTGATAAAGTGAATTTTAACACTAATTTCTAAACCAAGTTTTTCAATATACTGTATTAATTGTTAAATAATGAAATATGAAGGTTGATAGCGGAATGAGTTAGGTTTAATAAAAAGATGAATGACACACTTGTTCAGTTTTATAGACAAATCTCTAAATAATTTAACAATGTTTGAGAAGGGAAACCATGGTAATATGTATAATATATCACTACAGTTGTTTTTGTCAACCGTGGTGAAATGTGTTTCTATAAAATTAAAAAATACCATATTTTAGTTTATTTCATTCATATACAGATATATGCAAATATTATTTTGGATGTGGGGATAGTATAAAAGTATCAATTGAAAAAACATAATAGGTGTGACATGACCAGTTACACTTTTTTGGGGTGTGGGGATACTACACCCATGTAAAAGTTTTCAATCTTCACATCTACATCAAACATAACATTATAGTATATCCCTAAAATGCAGTAAGGTTTTTTTTCTCACCAAAATGAAGTGATTTGATAAAATAACATTCTACTTGATATCCTAGACCGTAAATCACAAACTTTAGAACTAAAACCAGCGTCGTCTGTGTAAAGTGAAAATTTTGACTTAAATTGAATCGCCTTTCTTAGCACTTTTCAACACAATTCTCATGTTTTCATAGATTTAATTCATGTTCTAGCGTGATTCTTCAATATTATTGCAAATGTCTTTGGATTCTTTGATTTGTGTGTTATTGTGTAGAAATTAGGCAAAAAACATCAATGAGTAAGCCACAAAAGATTGGACAAGGATTGCCAAAGGAAATGAAGAAACTTCAGAAAGTTCGCTTTGCGAACTTTCCAACGAATGTTCGCTTTGCAAACTTTCCAGCGAATACTCTCAGACTTGAGGCAGTAAGAAAAGGCACCAAAGTTCGCATTGCAAACTTTCTAGTGAATGTTCGTTTTGCGAATAATTATTTGCATTGAGAACTTATGCAGAATCGCAGAGGCGGTTTAACTGTGCAGAGGCACATCAGGTGCCTTTTTGATGTTCGATGGGCGAATAAAAGTTCGCAGTGCGAACATAACAGATTCAGAATGTATTATATAAGTACTTTTCATCAATTTTTAGATATAACTTGTAATTTTAACATCAAAACTTTATCTCTCTTCATTTCAAGAATATTTTAGAGAGAGAAACTCAAACCCTAAGAGGGAAAAGGTAAGATCTTTGATCTCTTGTTGGGGTTTGGACGTAATCTTTTGATACCTTATGTATTTCATCTAATGTATATATGTTTGTGAACAAGTTTTGATCCTCTATTGTTGATTATCTTTGATTGCTTATTTGTGGGTCTTGAAAAAACCTATTTCAAATCCTTGATCTTGGATTTTCATCTATCAATGAGTAAACATTTGACATGGTTTTGAGATTTGATATTCATTGTATCTTTTATTGTATTGTGTTGATTAGTAGCATGAATAGCATGAGTAGGATCGATGCGGTATTGCGAGGATGCGTGATAATAGTGATGAAGAACGATATTCACATACATTTGGCCAATTAGATGAATACATGTAAAAAGGGATAATCATATGTATGTATTATGATCATGGATTTGTATATGAATTACTCAGTAGTTTGATAAGGATGTTATAGTAATATTTGTTGGGTCTAGATGCCAGAAATGGATGTAGGCTTAGCATTCATGTAGGTTTTAAATACTTTGTATTGATTGGTAATGTGCGAGAGCAATTATTGACTGGTACAAAATTACTCACAACATGCGGGGACCGAGAGGATATGTATGTCGTGAGTGATACGTGATGATATTAGACGAACACGTGATTTATGTATAAAATGATCTGAAGAATGCATGTGTTATCAATTGATGAGATCAAATCCCAACAAGGCTCCGTTTATAATTCAGTCTTTACTTTATATTTTCAGTCTTTATATTTTATGCCTTTAATTTTGGTGCCTTAAATCTTTTAAACCAAAACTTTTGCACCACAAGCTTAGAAATGTAGAAACCGTTGAACGACATTCTTTCTCGCACCGATCCATATGGAGACGACAAAATTGGGTACTTAATTAATTTTTGCTTGCTGCTTTACCGCTTCAATAAAATGGCGCCGTCGCCGGGGATTGGTGTTTGGATATTGAATCGCATTGGGATAGTTTCTATATTTTTGAGCTTTGTACATTTGTTTATATTGTTTATATTGTATATATTTGTTTTCTTTTATGTTTTCTCTAGTGTTACTAGGAATGATGAGAACTCCTTCTAGATTGGTTGCTATTTGTATAGAAGTATTCAATGAAGCTTCGACCGAGTCTGGATGGTGATGATAGAATGGTGAGCATTGAATGTATGCAAGGTAAATTGTACCGCTTTATAGAATGTTAGATTAGTTTAAGAATTTTGTACTTTGTGCAAATGTGTATTCTTGTTTAATTTTGCAACTTGTTTGAATGCTTGTTTCACTTAGGTCCGAAAGCCACAAATTGTGAGAAACCTCCATTGTTTACTATATGCTAGGTTGACTTATAACTTTGTTTAATTCGTTTGATCCATGCTTTATCTTTTGATTATTGTGATTTTGTGGAAGCATTAGAAATGATCAAGGCACTTGTTTATATTGAGCACAACCATATCCAAAAGTACCTTACCTGTGAGTAGAGAGAATTCGTTAACCCCTTTAAGCCTAAACAGTTTAGATCTCATTTTAGTGATGAACTTGGTTTATGTACATAATTTGAAAGTATAGTTCATCATTGAATTTTGTGAGGTTCTAAAAATTTCTTCTTGAACCTTTGAACATTGTTTTAATTTGATTTCCTTGCCATAAAAAGCAAGGAACATTCACTTGAGGTTTGGTTGAATTCAAGTTGGGGAGAACGAAAAAGAAGAACGGTAGGTTGCTAAAACTTTTGAAAATTTTCAAACAAGCATGAAAAGAAAAAGAGTGAATATGAATGTGAAAAACAAAAGAAAAAGAATGCTTGTTTGAATAAGAAAAATAGAGAATGAAATAATTGTGCATAAGGAAGTTTGAGAAGGTTTGTGGTAAAGGAATGAAAATGGTGAATGAAGTTGAGATGTGTGAATACCTTGTATAGTGAATGTTCTTTTGCTTCGGAAATTTCGATTCAATGGCCTTTAGATATATCCCTTTATTATTAACCCGACCAAGCTACACCCTTAAAAGCCCTTAGTGATCTTTTTACTTCCATGTTTTCATTTTTGATTGTTAGATGTTGTATGAATTGAGTTGCTATTAGCATTGTTTGTCAGGTGAGTGAAATTGCCCCGCGGTTGCAAACGCGTTAATTTCTTCATTATTATTCTGAAGAGGAGTGTTAGAGCTATTCAAGTATGAAAATTTAGCTGTTATTTTAAACATTCTATTATATTTGTTTAAGAACTTAATTCTTTGTCATTGTTCGATTCTATTGAGTGCTAAACGTAGCTTCTGCCAATGGAGAACCAGAATCATCAACAACCAGATGCCAACTGGACCATAGTGAACAAAGCAACAAGGGATAGAGGTAAGAATAGTGGAAATACCCCAGTAGTTAATTGTATGAATGGTTTTGATGCTCTCAGGATTTTGAATGATCCTGGTGTGTCCCATGATAGGGGCCCATGATTAAATCATGGAACATAAGGGGGTTGAATAAAGCTGGTAAACTTAGAGAGATAAGCTCTCGTCTCTACAAGTTAAGGCCAGTCATTTTAATTCTTATAGAAACCAGAGTGAAAAAGGATAAAGCTGACAAAGTTAGAAGTAAACTTAAGATCCACAATAGATACATTGACAATTATCTGAACCATTATAATGGGAGAATTTGGGTATCCTGGGATGATAGTAGAGTTACCATTAAGCTTGTGCAAAGTACTGATCAATTCATACATTGTAGTGTGTATGACAATCAAGGGGGTTTCAAGTATTGGATGACTGCAGTTTATGCACATAATCAGTTGGAGAATATGAAAACTTTGTGGAAGGACTTGATTCAATTACATAATAATCAGCAGGGCCCTTGGTGTGTGCTAGGTGACTTCAATAATGTTACTACAGCCAATGATAGAATCGGGGGGAAATTGGTGACTGAAAATGATTACAGGGACCTAACTGATATGATGAATATAACAGGTCTTAGTGAAATGGATAACTTTGGGGACTATTATACTTGGAGTAATAAGCATATAAGTGGCACCATTTACTCTAGAATTGATAGACTGATTGGTAACACTGCTTGGTTCCATGATCATATAGATAAGCATCTGAAAATCATCCCTCCCAATGTTTCTGATCATGCTATGTTGTGTGTGGAGGATACTACTCAACCTGAGAAGAGGAAAGGTAGATTCAGATTCAATAATTGTATGGTGGACATGATAGGCTATGATGAGGTGGTTAGAAATAGCTGGAATAAATATGTTCAGGGTAATCCCATGTCTATTTTATGGAAGAAACTTAAGAGGCTTCAAAGAGATCTGATTGAGTTTAACAAGAAGAATTGTAATGTGAGATACCATCTGATGAATGCTAGAAAAGAGTTGGATATTGCTCAAGAGAACCTTATCCAAAACAGAATGGATAGTAATCTGGTGGAGAAAGTAAGACAGTACACTATTCAAGTGATGTATTGGAATGAGTTAGAAGAAAAGATGTTGGTTCAAAGGGCAAAATTGACTGGCTTAGGTTGGGAGATGGTAATAATGCTTACTTCCATGCTACCATAAAAACTAAACATCACAATAAAACAATGAACACTCTATATAAGGCTGATGGGACGGTCATAGAAGATCACAAAGAGATTCATAATGAGGTTATGGAGTACTATAAAGGTTTGATTGGTACCTGTGCTAATACAACCAAAGCTATTGATGTTGATGCAATGAGAAAAGGAAAGCAAATCACTAAGGAGGATGGTGATAATCTGATAACTCAGATTTCTGAAAAAGAAATTACAGATGCTCTAAAGGACATAGGGGACTTGAAATCTCCTGGCATTGATGGGTTTGGAGAAAAGTTTTTCAAGGTGAGCTGGAATATTGTTAGAAAGGATTTTATTGAAGCTGTCCAAGATTTGTTTGACAATGGTACTATGGTGAAAAGTTTCAATTGTACTGTAGTGACTCTTATTCCTAAAAGTGATACTGCCAAGTATGTGAAGGACTACAGACCTATAGTTGGATGCACTATATTCTACAAAGTCATCTCTAAAATAATGACTAACAGACTTGGTAGGGTTTTACAAAATGTGATTCATCAAAGTCAGGTTGCCTTTATCCCTGGTCAGGTTATGCACAATCACATCCTGCTGGCTTTTGAGTTAATGAGAGGATATGATAGAAAAGGAGGGACCCCTAGATGTATGCTTCAATTGGACCTCCAAAAAGCTTATGATATGATTGATTGGGATGCCTTGGAGACAGTTCTTAATGAGTTAGGGATGCCTCACAGATTTACAGCTTGGATTATGAAGGTTATCAATACTGTCAGTTATAGGTTCAACATTAATGGTGAGATGTCTGATATGTTACATGCTAAAAGGGGTATAAGACAGGGTGATCCAATCTCCGCTCTGCTATTTGTGATAATGATGGAATATTTGAATAGGCTTATGGTTAAGATGCAAAACAATTCTAACTTCAATCACCATAGTAAATGTGAAAAGCTTGGATTGACTCACTTGTCTTTTGCAGATGATATTTTGCTGTTCAGTAGGGGTGACAAAGTTTCAATTGAGATGATTCTTGGAGCCTTTCAACATTTTTCAAGATCAACTAGATTGAGCATTAATCCTAACAAGTGCAGAATTTTCTGTGGTGGTATGATAGAAGACATTATACAGAGCATAAAGGAACAAACAAGCTTTGATCAGGGACAACTGCCAATCATATATCTTGGAGTGCCTCTATCTGGTAAGAGATTAAATGTGAACCACTACCTTCCATTAATAGACAAGATAACTGCCAGAATTAAGCACTGGTCAGCTAAGCTTCTGAGTACAGCAGGTAGAGTTCAGCTGGTTAAAAGTGTTTCTCAGGCCATAGCCCATTATTGGATGAGTTGCTTCCCTCTTCCAAATATGGTTCTGCACAAGATCAATGCTATATGTCGCTCGTTCATCTGGACTGGCAAAGATGTTATCAGTAGAAAGAGTCCTATTTCTTCGAAGAAGATGTGCAATCCTGTGAAGAATGGAGGCCTGAATATAGTTAATCTTGAGGTATGGAATACTGTTACTATGTTAAAGTGCCTGTGGAGTATTTGCCTTAAAAGTGATAATCTGTGGGTCGAATGGGTCCATAGTTATTACTTAAAAGGTAAAACTATTCTTAATTGAGCTGTGGATAAAAATCGTTGTTCTTGGATTCTGAATAGTATTCTCAATCAGAGGCATCTGATTAGAGGGATACAAAGTATTTGGGAAGATATGTTAACTAGAAAAAAGTTTCTTATGATGAAGGTCTACTCGATGTTGGTCGAAAATAGTAATACTGTTAATTGGCATTCTTTGGTTTATCACAACATGGCAAGGCCTAGAGCTGTTCAAACTCTGTGGATTGTGTGCCATGGTCGGCTAGCCACTAAAGCGATACTGAAAAAACTGGGCTTGATTCATGATGACAGGTGCAGCCTTTGTACTGACGAGGAGGAAATTATTGATCATTTGTTGTTTGATTATAAAGATACTAAAGGTATTTGGGAAGATATTCTAGACTGGTTAGATATCCAACATAGGCCCAAAAGTTGGAAAGATGAGCTCCCTTGGTTAGTCAATTCTACAAAAGGAAAAGGTAGGAGAAAGGACTTTCTTAAACTTGCTGCAACTGAAGTTATTTATGGTGTGTGGAGGTATAGAAATAGAGTTATTTGTGAAGGTCAGAAAGACAAAGATAAGGTGATAAGAGACATAAAAGGTTGCATAGTTTTTAGAGGTTGGCAAAAGGCTAAGTATAGAATTCATGTAGCAAATCTGCTGATGTGACATGTTTTGTTTTGGTTTTTTTGTCGCTGTTAGTGGCTGGACCGGTGGGTCGCCATTATGCTTTGTACTGTTTTTTAATATTTCTTTATTTCAAAAAAAAAACGTAGTTTGTGCACATTTTCATGCTTGACTAAATCCTCTTATTTGAGAAAATTTCTCTTGTTTGAAGTTGAACCGTTAATCTTTTCATGGTTGAGTCTTATGCTTGAGCAAACCCTCTTGTTTTAATGAGGGGCATACTTTGCTTGAGGACAAGCAAAAATCTAGTTGGAGAGAGTTTGTTAAGTGCAAATTTTTACTTAAATTGAACCACCTTTCTTGGCACTTTTCAACTCAATTCTCATGTTTTCATAGATTTAATTCATGTTCTAGTGTGATTCTTCAATATTATTGCAAATGCTTTTGGATTCTTTGATTTGTGTGTTATTGTGTAGAAATTAAGCATAAAACATCAATGAGTAAGACACAAAAGATTGGACAAGGATTGCCAAAGGAAATGAAGAAACTTCAGAAAGTTCGCTTTGCAAAGTTTCCAGCGAATGTTCGCTTTGCAAACTTTCCAGCGAATACTCTCAGACTTGAGGAAGTAAGAAAAGGCACCAAAGTTCGCATTGCAAACTTTCCAGCGAATGTTCGCTTTGTGAATAATTATTCACATTGCGAACATATGCAGAATCGCAGCGGCGGTTTAACTGTGCAGAGGCACATCAGGTGCCTTTTTGATGTTCGCTGGGCGAATAAAAGTTCGCAGTGCGAACATGACAGATTCAGAATGTATTATATAAGTACTTTTCATCAATTTTTAGATATAACTTGTAATTTTAACATCAGAACTTTATCTCTCTTCATTTCAAGAATATTTTAGAGAAAGAAACTCAAACCCTAAGAGGGAGAAGGTAAGATCTTTGATCTCTTGTTGGGGTTTGGACGTAATCTTATGATACCTTATGTATTTCATCTAATGTATATATGTTTGTGAACTAGTTTTGATCCTCTATTGTTGATTTTCTTTGATTGCTTATTTATGGGTCTTGAAAAAACCTATTTCAAATCCTTGATCTTGGATTTTCGTCTATCAATGAGTAAACATTTGACATGGTTTTGTGAGTTGATATTCACTGTATCTTTTATTGTATTGTGTTGATTAGTAGCATGAATAGCATGAGTAGGATCGATGTGGTATTGCGAGGATGCGTGATAATAGTGATGAAGAACGATATTCACATACATTTGGCCAATTAGATGAATACATGTAAAAAGGATTAATCATATGTACGTATTCTGATCATGGATTTGTATATGAATTACTCAGTAGTTTGATATGGATGTTATAGTAATATCTGTTGGGTCTAGATGCCAGAAATGGATGTAGGCTTAGTATTCAAGTAGGTTTTAAATACTTTGTATTGATTGGTAATGTGCGAGAGGATATGTATGTCGTGAATGATATGTGATGATATTAGACGAACAAGTGATTTATGTATAAAATGATCTGAAGAATGCATGTGTTATCAATTGATGAGATCCAATCCCAAAAAGGCTCCGTTTATAATTCAGTCTTTACTTTATATTTTCAGTCTTTATATTTTATGCCTTTAATTTTGGTGCCTTAAATCTTTTAAACCAAAACTTTTGAACCACAAGCTTAGAAATGTAGAAATCGTTGAACGACATTCTTTCTTGCACCGATCCATGTGGAGCCGACAAAATTGGGTACTTAATTAATTTTTGTTTGCTGCTTTACCGCTTCAACAAAATGGCGTCGTCGCCGGGGATTAGTGTTTGGACATTGAATCGCATTGCGATAGTTTCTATATTTTTGAGCTTTGTACATTTGTTTATATTGTATATATTGGTTTTCTTTTATATTTTCTCTAGTGTGACTAGGAATGATGAAAACTCCTTTTAGATTGGTTGCTATTTGTATAGAAGTATTCAATGAAGCTTCGACCGAGTCTGGATGGTGATGATAAAATGGTGAGCATTGAATGTATGCAAGGTAAATTGTACCGCTTTATAGAATGTTAGATTGGTTTAAGAATTTAGTGCTTTGTGAAAATGTGTATTCTTGTTTCATTTTGCAACATGTTTGAATGCTTGTTTCACTTAGGTCCGAAAGCCACAAATTGTGAGAAACCTCCATTGTTTACTATATGCTAGGATGACTTATAACTTTGTTTAATTCGTTTGATCCATGCTTTATCTTTGGATTATTGTGATTTTGTGGAAGCATTAGAAATGATCTAGGAACTTGTTTATATTGAGCACAACCGTATCCAAAAGTACCTTACCCGTGAGTAGAGAGAATTTGTTAACCCCTTTGAGCCTAATCAGTTTAGATCTCATTTTAGTGATGAACTTGGTTTATGTACATAATTTGAAAGTATAGTTCATCATTGAATTTTGTGAGGTTCTAAAAATTTCTTCTTGAACCTTTGAACATTGTTTTCATTGGATTTCCTTGCCATAAAAAGCAAGGAACATTCACTTGAGGTTTGGTTGAATTCAAGTTGGGGAGAATGAAAAAGAAAAATGGTAGGTTGCTAAAACTTTTGAAAATTTTCAAACAAGCATGAAAAGAAAAAGAGTGAATATGAATGTGAAAAACAAAAGAAAAAGAATGCATGTTTGAATAAGAAAAATAGAGAATGAAATAATTGTGCATAAGGAAGTTTGAGATGGTTTGTGGTAAAGGAATGAAAATGGTGAATAAAGTTGAGATGTGTGAATACCTTGTATAGTGAATGTTATTTTGCTTCGGAAATTTCGATTCAATGGCCTTTAGAAATGTCCCTTTATTGTTAACCCGACCAAGCTACAACCTTAAAAGCCCTTAGTGATCTTTTTGCTTCCATGTTTTCAGTTTTGATTGTTAGATGTTGTATGAATTGAGTTGCTATTAGCATTGTTTGTCAGGTGAGGGAAATTGCCCCGCGGTTGCAAAAGCGTTAATTTCTTCATTCTTATTCTGAAGAGGAGTGTTAGAGTGATTCAAGTATGAAAATTTAGCTGTTATTTTAAACATTCTATGATATTTGTTTAAGAACTTAATTCTTTGTCATTGTTCAATTCTATTGAGTGGTAAACGTTGCTTGTGCGCAATTTCATGCTTGACTAAATCCTCTTATTTGAGAAAATTTCTCTTGTTTGAAGTTGAACCGTTAATCTTTTCTTGGTTGAGTCTTATGCTTGAGCAAATCCTCTTGTTTTAATGAGGGGCATACTTTGCTTGAGGACAAGCAAAAATCTTGTTGGGGGGAGTTTGTTAAGTGCAAATTTTTACTTAAATTGAATCACCTTTCTTGGCACTTTTCAACTCAATTCTCATGTTTTCATAGATTTAATTCATGTTCTAGTGTGATTCTTCAATATTATTGCAAATGCTTTTGGATTCTTTGATTTGTGTGTTATTGTGTAGAAATTAGGCATAAAACATCAATGAGTAAGACAAAAAAGATTGGACAAGGATTGCCAAAGGAAATGAAGAAACTTTAAAAGGTTCGCTTTGCGAACTTTCCAGCGAATGTTCGCTTTGCAAACTTTCCAGCGAATACTCTCAGACTTGAGGCAGTAAGAAAAGGCACCAAAGTTCGCATTGCAAACTTTCCAGCGAATGTTCGCTTTGCGAATAATTATTCGCATTGCGAAGTTATGCAGAATCGCAGAGGCGGTTTAACTGTGCAGAGGCACATCAGGTGCCTTTTTGATGTTCGCTGGGCGAATAAAAGTTCGCAGTACGAACATGACAGATTCAGAATGTATTATATAAGTACTTTTCATCAATTTTTAGATATAACTTGTAATTTTAACATCAGAACTTTATCTCTCTTCATTTCAAGAATATTTTAGAGAAATAAATTCAAACCCTAAGAGGGAGAAGGTAAGATCTTTGATCTCTTGTTGGGGTTTGGACGTAATCTTATGATACCTTATGTATTTCATCTAATGTATATATGTTTGTGAACTAGTTCTGATCCTCTATTGTTGATTTTCTTTGATTGCTTATTTGTGGGTCTTGAAAAAACCTATTTCAAATCCTTGATCTTGGATTTTTGTCTATCAATGAGTAAACATTTGACATGGTTTTGTGAGTTGATATTCACTGTATCTTTTATTGTATTGTGTTGATTAGTAGCATGAATAGCATGAGTAGGATCGATGTGGTATTGCGAGGATGCGTGATAATAGTGATGAAGAACGATATTCACATACATTTGGCCAATTAGATGAATACATGTAAAAAGGATTAATCATATGTACGTATTCTGATCATGGATTTGTATATGAATTACACAGTAGTTTGATATGGATGTTATAGTAATATCTGTTGGGTCTATATGCCAGAAATGGATGTAGGCTTAGTATTCAAGTAGGTTTTAAATACTTTGTATTGATTGGTAATGTGCGAGAGCAATTATTGATCGGTACAAAATCACTCACAACATGCGGGGACCGAGAGGATATGTATGTCGTGAGTGATACGTGATGATATTAGACGAACAAGTGATTTATGTATAAAATGATCTGAAGAATGCATGTGTTATTAATTGATGAGATCCAATCCCAACAAGGCTCCGTTTATAATTCAGTCTTTACTTTATATTTTCAGTCTTTGTATTGTATGCCTTTAATTTTGGTGCCTTAAATCTTTTAAACCAAAACTTTTGCACCACAAGCTTAGAAATGTAGAAATTGTTGAACGAAATTCTTTCTCGCACCGATCCCTGTGGAGAAGACAAAACTGGGTACTTAATTAATTATTGCTTGTTGCTTTACCGCTCCAACAGTCTGCAACTCAAAAAGTTATCGATCAATGGACACATAAAAATAAGGTATGCTGACACACAATATTAAGTACTCTTTCTAACTATTTGTTCGAAGTCTACCGCTCTTACAAGGAAGCAAATGAGATATGGGATTCGAATCTAAAGTATAACACCGTAGATGCTGGAAAACAAAAATCTATGATTGAAAATTACTACCATTGAAAAATGTCTGAAGACAAAGACATAAATGCGCAGATCAACGAGTATCATAAATTGTTGGAAGAACTGAAAGCTGAAAACATAATTGTGCAGATCAATTCATTGCTAGAATTCTCATTGAGAAGTTGCTGGAATCATAGAAGGATTACAAGAATCAACTCAAACACAAGCAAAAACAATTATCATTGGTAGATTTGATCATTCTAAGGAAGTTTGGTCATTATGTTGAGAAACAGTGCGGTCAGCACGTCTCAGACTATCTCATCGATTTTTATTTTGCAAGTCTTTGTAGCAATATCAACAACACTACCAATGTAATGACTTAAACCAATCTAAAATATAATTCTTGATCCAAAAACTTGACAAAATAACTTGAAACATATTGCGTACATTTTTATTAAACATATTAATTTATGCATGCTAAAAAAACGGATCTAAAACTTCAATCCAGAAATGCGCAATTGATGAAGAAACTCAATGACAAAAAATTAAAATCTAAAACTTAAAAGACAAACAACAAAACCATAAATCTTAAGGTGATCGAGACATGCAAATTCAGAAATAACAAATAAAGGCCCTTTGTAACTAAGCTTTAATTATGATAAATATTTAATGTGATATTATCTAGCCACAGTTTAATTGCCACAAATTTTAGACCTTTTGCAATAACCCTCCTTTCACTCTTTCAAAAAGGGTCCTGACTTTATAAAAGTGTCTATTTCTAAAATCATTTTTTAAAATCAGATGGAGGCTTGTTGGAACAATTAATGACAACACATTAGCCTTGGAATCTTGTCCTGTCAAAGTTTCTATGAATTTTAAAAAACTCCTTTAAGGGTTTATATAGTAGAGGATTATTATTTGGGGTAAGGGTTTATATAGTAGAGGAATATTATTTGGGGTGTAGCCCAAAGAATATAGAGATTTTGTGAAGTACAACACTCTGTCATTTAATCCAACGCGGGCGGCGCAGGCGCGTTATCTGGACCTTTAATTTATGGCTCAATTTCAAAACAAGGTTCAAAATTTGAGTTTTTTCTTTCACGTTCTTTTTTCAGCACTCTCAAGTTTCAATTATCGGAGCCCCATCGTCTTTTCAGAGTATTTCTTGAATTCTGTAAAGCAATTGGAAAGTGTATTCTAGAATGATGTATAATGTGCAGAAGGATATTGTATAATTCAATCGGAGACTTTGTGATTGATTGTGACGCCAAACGTCTTAAAGAGATCAACTTATTATGAAACTTAGTCCGTAATTATTGGTTTTGTAATTCAATATTAGTTAGATTAGATGTGTGATGTTAGGTGTGATGTCACAACATCACAATCCTCTGTTTGGTTTTGTATTTCTATGTTAGTTAGAACTAGTTTTAGTTTGTTACATGTCTTGGTGTATATATATAGCTGTATAAGCTGTGTAAACCAACTGATGAATTTCAGTCATTAATGAAAGTATACACTCTCTATTCATTCATCTCTCTTCTCTCAAATTCAAGAAACACAATATTCAATATTTTTCAATTCTTCATCTTTCATAAATTGTTCTATCAAATTGGTATAACAGAGCTCGGTTCGATCATTGTTGTTGGAGAATTCGTGAAGTATGGCAACTCACAACAATAATATTTCTACACATCTACCAGTGTTCGAAGGAAAGAACTTTGATCAATGGATAGTGAAGATGAAGGTTATATTCAGGTTCCAGGATGTTCTTGAAGTTGTGGATGAAAGGGTACCAGCATTAGCAGCGAATGCAACTGAGGTACAACAAGCAGCACATAAAGATTTGAAGAAGGAAGATGGGAAAGCCATGTTCTTGATTCATCAGAGTGTATGCAATGAGATCTTTGAAAAGATCATGCATTATGAAAGTGCAAAGGAGACGTGGGATGCGATGGAGAAATTGTATTCTGGGGATGGCAAACTGAAGAAGGTGAGGCTTCAAGCATTAAGAAGACAATATGAAGTGTTGGCGATGGAAGAAGAAGAAACCATAAGTCAGTATTTTGATAAGCTGATTAATCTCACAAATCAGATGATAAGGAATGGTGAAGCTTTCACTGATGTGATGAAGGTGGAGAAAGTTCTCAGAACTTTAACACCAAGATTTGATCACATTGTGGTTGCTTTAGAAGAATCTAAGGACCTAGATTCTATGAAGATAGAAGAACTGCAAGCAAGTCTTGAAGCTCATGAATTGAGGTTGACTGATAGAATCAAAGAAAGATGTAAAGATGCATCTTCTGATCAAGCATTGCAGGCCCAGTATGTGAAGAAAGGAAAATCCAAGAAAGATAAGAAGGAAATTCAGTGCTATAATTGTCAGAAGTGGGGACATTATGCATCTGAATGTAGATCGAAGAAGGTTCCAAGAAGTAAAGATGAAGCTCAATTTGCTCAAAATGAGGAGTCAGATTCTGATGAAGTACTCCTGATGGCAACAGATAAGGAGGAAGAAGCAAGAAGTGATGAATGGTATTTGGACACTGGGTGTTCAAATCATATGACAGGCAAGAAATCGTGGTTTTCTAAATTAGATGACTCAATAAACAGAAAGATAAGATTTGCAGACAATAGCATAGTCTGTGCAGCTGGAATTGGGAAAATATTGATTCATAGGAAGGATGGTAAGAAGGCATGCATTACAGATGTATTGTATGTACCAAATATGAAGAGCAATCTCATCAGTATTGGTCAATTACTGCAGAAGGGATATACTATGAAGATGGAAGCACAAGCCATGAAGGTTTTTGATAGCAAGAATAGGTTGATTCTGAAAGCTCCATTGTCAAAACAAAGAACTTTCAAAATCAACATCAATGTGATTGAGGATCAGTGTTTGCTATCAGAAACTAAGAAGGAAGATTGGTTATGGCATCAAAGATATGGGCATATCAACTTTAGAGACTTGAATATGCTTCATGAGAAGAACATGGTACAAGGGTTGCCAAAGATAAAAGTGCCTGATGAAGTGTGTGATATGTGCTGCACTGGAAAGCAAGCCAGAAATTCATACAAGGCAGATGTACTATTCAATGCAACTAGGAAACTTGAGGTAATTCACTCAGATGTATGTGGACCTCTGGAAGTAAAGTCAGTAGGAGGGAATAGCTATTTTGTAACATTCATAGATGAATTTACTAGAAAAGTATGGATTTACTTATTATCTAAGAAAGGTGAAGTGTTTGGTGTGTTCAAGAAGTTTAGACTGCTAGTTCAAAATGAAAGTGGAGAAGTAATTAGCAGATTGAGAACGGATGGAGGAGGTGAGTATACTTCCACTGAATTTAATGATTTTTGCTCATCAAATGGCATAAATCATGAAGTCACTGCACCTTACACACCCCAACACAATGGGATCTCAGAGAGAAAGAACAAAACGTTGGTAAATATGATAAGAAGCATGTTGAAGCAAAAGCAGATGCCTCATTACTTGTGGGGAGAAGCAGCTGCTACTGCAGCATATCTCATCAATAGAAGTCCAACAAAGAAGCTGCAAGACAAGACACCAGAAGAGGCATGGTGTGGAGTAAAACCAAGTGTCCAACATCTGAAGATCTTTGGCTCAGTATGTTTCAGACATGTACCTGACCAATTAAGGAGGAAACTGGATGATAAATCTCAGGTAATGATTATGGTTGGATATCACTCAACTGGTGCTTACAAACTCTATGATCCAAGTAGCAAGAAGACAGTGTTCAGCAAAGATGTCAAGTTTGATGAATCAAAATGCTGGAACTGGAAGGATAAAGCATCAAACAAGTTTAATAGTCAATTTTATCTAGCTGATTCAGAGACAGAAGAAGGTGAGACTGAGGAACAAGAAGAAATTGTTGAGGACACAAATGAAAGAGGTGCAGAAGTGACAAATAGACCAACGAGGAACATTCAACCACCAGTCAGGTTAAGAGATTATGAGAGGTTTCCTGATCAAGCTGTTACAGATGAAGGTGACATAGTGCAACTAGCAATGCTTGCTGAAACTGAACCAGTGTCTTTTGAGGAAGCTCTTAAACAACAACATTGGAAGAAAGCAATGATTGAAGAACTAGACTCTATAGAGAAGAATGAAACATGGAGCTTAGTACAACTACCTGCTGATAAGAAGTGTATTGATGTTAAGTGGGTGTTCAAAACAAAACTGAAGCCAAATGGTCAAGTTGCTAAGTATAAGGCTAGATTAGTTACAAGAGGCTTTCTACAAAAGTATGGACAAGACTACTATGAAGTGTATGCTCCAGTAGCAAGGATGGAAACAGTCAGATTGATTGTTGCTATAGCAGTCAAGAAAAATTGGTCCATGTATCAGCTAGATGTAAAGTCTTCTTTTCTCAATGGTGAGCTAGAAGAAGAGGTGTATGTAAATCAGCCACCAGGATTTGAGATAAAGGGAAAGGAAGAGCATGTCTACAGGCTTAATAAAGCTCTGTATTGTTTGAAGCAAGCCCCAAGGGCTTGGAATAAGAAAATAGACAGTTTTCTTGTTCAACAAGGCTTCATGAAGTGTGTAAATGAACATGGAATCTACTGCAGAAATACCACAAATAAGCTTATTGTATGCTTATATGTGGATGATATGATAGTAACTGGAAGCAATGAAGCTGAGATGGAGGATTTTAAGAGAAACATGATGACGATGTTTGAGATGTCTGATTTAGGCAATCTCACATATTTCCTTGGAATTGAGTTTGAAATGAATTCAAAAGGAGTGGTGATTCATCAAAGGAAATATGCACAAGATGTTTTGAAAAGGTTTAATATGCTGAATTGTAAACCAATTTCAACTCCAGTTGATACAGGAGTAAAGTTGTCTTTGGCTAGTGATGAGAAAGAAGTAAATCCAACCTTATTCAAACAAATTGTGGGATCCTTGAGGTACTTGTGCCATACAAGACCTGATATTACTTATGGTGTAGGTTTGATCAGCAGATACATGGTGAAACCTACCACCTCACACTTAGTTGCAGCCAAGAGAATTTTGAGATATGTGAAGGGTACAAGCAGTTATGGTATTCAATACAGTAAGGACCAAGATGATGATCTAGTAGGCTACTCAGATTCTGATTGGAGTGGTGATAAAGATGACAGGAAAAGCACTGCAGCCTATGTGTTTATGATTGGAAATGCAGCCTTTTCATGGAGTTCAAGAAAGGAACCAGTTGTTGCATTATCTTCGTGTGAAGCTGAGTATATTGCAGCTTCTATGGCAGCATGTCAAGCTCAATGGATCAACATGTTACTGAGGGAATTGAAGCTGGTGACGACTGAAAAGATGGAGCTCAGAACTGATAGCAAGTCAGCCATAGACTTAGCAAAACATCCAGTTGCACATGGTAGGAGTAAACATATTGAAACCAAGTTCCATTTCTTAAGAGACCAGGTGAACAATGGAAAGTTGGAAATGAAACATTGCAAGACAGATGAGATAGCAGATATGCTCACAAAGCCTTTGAAGTCAAGCAGCTTTGATTACTTGAAGATGAAACTTGGAATGGCTGAAGTATCTAACTAAATGAATTAAGGAGGTGTATTGGTTTTGTAATTCAATATTAGTTAGATTAGATGTGTGATGTTAGGTGTGATGTCACAACATCACAATCCTCTGTTTGGTTTTGTATTTCTATGTTAGTTAGAACTAGTTTTAGTTTATGTCTTGGTGTATATATATAGTTGTATAAGCTGTGTAAACCAACTGATGAATTTCAGTCATTAATGAAAGTATACACTCTCTATTCATTCATCTCTCTTCTCTCAAATTCAAGAAACACAATATTCAATATTTTTCAATTCTTCATCTTTCATAAATTGTTCTATCAGTAATTTCATGGTTGGCATAAATCAATTTTAAAACATACAGGAAATTCGAAAACAACACACATATAAGTAAAATAACAGATAATAAAATAGTGATATTTTTCTACCTGCAATGATTATAGTTAAAGACTTTTATTATTGGATCAACTAAATAGTGATAATATTAGCTATACTACAGTTAACATTATGCATGGCAAGGAGAAAAAAATTTAAGCTAGAAAAGCAAGAACACCAACTAAAGGTGCAACAGAAGTAGTAGTTGGTTCTCCTAGTTGATAATTATTCCTATTATCACTAAACCCATCATTTTGATCTGGACTCACAACGGCACCTTCTAATACATGAGGATTTGGTGCATTTTTATTGAACCATTTATCAAACCCATCTTTGCATCCAACTGGTGAACCTATTGACGCTCCTCTATGATGAATTTGTTGTGGATAATGTGAACCATAACCCACCATGTAACTCATTTTCTGTGGATTAGAACCTAATATGTAGTCCACTTGAGATTTAACAAGAGACGCGAGATCAGAAGGAGAAACAGCACCACCACTACATTGGAGAGATGCTTTCTTTGAAGATAAATATTGAGAGTATGTGGACATTGCAAATGTAGCAGAAGTAACATATTGAATATTAGCCCATGGTAGAAACCATAATAAACCTCCTGGTGTTTTCTGTATGTTTTGATCTGATTTCTGGGCACATGAACATATGAATTTTTCTGCATTTGCTTTGTATTGAGCCCAAATTCCTGAAGACTCTACTTTTCCCTCTAGAACAAGCTGCATACATACATGGTACAATATATTAGAATATTTAAGTAGAAATATATATGAGCATTGATGAATAATATTATATATATACCTAATACCTTTGAAATAAGAACTTGTGCACCAACATACTTGTCATCCCAACTAAACATTGATCTCAAACCACCATTGTCACCTGAATTTCCAATGTAATCAAGATATTTTTTCATGTTTGTGGCACGGTGAAGCCATGCTGCTGCCCAAAGTAATTCATCCTGTTTGTATAAAATAAATTCCAAATCTCAATTTGCCTTAGTTTCTTCTTTATTAAGAATAATATTAATTGTATTATATTTTGTAATAAATAAAATTTCAAATGATTAAGCTCATGATCACCTTATATCCACTGCTGGAATATATTTTTGCTGCAGGTGGGATGCTATTATGGTATATGCCTTGATGATTGTTTGCAAAATCAAACAGCTGAAATAAAAATAGTAATTAGAAATATTCACTAAACAAAAAGCCATATAAAAAATAAAAAATTTGCATGTAGTAGATACGTGACACAAAATAAAACCATACTTGTTGTGCATGAGTAAGCAATGTGGATGCATATTCTGAGTCAACAGATTGAAAAGCAATGGAAGCAGAAGCCAAAGCAGCAGCAGTTTCCGCAGCAAGATCAGAACCAGGATTTTGTTCATCAATCTTATAAGAAGTCCTTGGTGTTCCCATATCCTCTGGTCTTTCCCAACATTGATGATCTGAATCAGGATCACCATTTTCGCCATACAACACATTTGGTTCCGGATGCGCTTTTATCAAATAATCTGTTCCCCATTTTATAGCGTATAATGCATTATCAAGCTCATTCTTACTTGCAAGTTTGTCCTTAAACTCTATTGCACTCCATGATAACATTGTTATGGTATATGCCATTGGAAATCCAAGTTTCAAGTTGTCTCCGGCATCATAGTATCCTCCCGTTAGGTCCATCTGCATATATACACAAACATAACGGTTATAACGGTTATGGTTATGATTCAATGACAGTATAAAATATCTAAAATATCTGATGATTAAATATATCTTACCCCAACATCTTGACCATCTTTAAGTGCAGAGTTTCCTCTCCAGTTCAGTCTTTGGTCCTTAGGCAACATACCTGAACGTTGACCCTCATAAAACAACAAACTTTTTGTAAGTGCTGTTTCATAAGCACTAGAAGCAGTAGAAGCAGCATTTTCAATTATATAAGAACAACAAATAAGAATGAAAAAGAAAACATTCTTTAGTGACATGTTGAGAGACAGCATCAAAACAAAAGGAGACAAATATGTTTTAGTACAACAAATTCAGATTTTAGACACTAATTTATAGTAGAATACATAGTTCATATCCGATTCACCAATTAATTACGATTAATTATGCTATCTGCAAAATGATATTTTAATTACTAAATGGACAAAGTAATAGTAATACATCGTAAATACTTGATATTTAAACTCTACTATTTTTAGTATTATTTTATACGTTTTAGAATTGCTTTCTGAATAGATTCTCGCCAGTTAAACTCCGCCATTTGCCAAGATTTGGGTCGGATCACGCAGCTATCAGTGTCACTTTGGAAGTTGAATTGGAAGCAAGAGAAAAGAGGAGGCAATACTTTTTCAGATTTGAAGAAACTTGGAGCAAAGATCCTAGATGTGAAGATTATATCATCTTTGGAACAACAGTCCCTCTCAAACAACTCATAAACTCAACAATCTGCAGGGATTGAGTGATTACTTCAAGGAATATAGGATTAGTGCAATTAATCAGGAGCTTAAGAGAGTTGAGGGATTGAGTGATTACTTCAAGGAATATAGGATTAGTGCAATTAATCAGGAGCTTAAGAGAGTTGAAGATTTGATGAAGGAAGAGAAGAGATGGTCACCTGATGAAGCTTCAATCAGATCCTACAAAACTATAGAAGCCCAAAGAAACCGTTTGCTTTATTTTCAAGAAATTGTTTGGAGACAAAAAAGTAGGGCTGTCTGGTTGCAGCATGGAGATAAAAATAACAAGCTCTTCCATAAGAAAGCAGATCAAAGGAGAAAAACCAATAATATCCAAAAGTTAAAAGATGAAGAAGGGCGCTGGTGGAGGGGTAAGGATCACTGTGAGGAGTTGCTGACAGGTTATTTTGAATAACTTTTTACATCTTCAAACCCTACAGACATTGAAGAAGTTTGCAGTGTGATTCGAGGGAAGCTGAAGGCTAGTCATATTAGCTGGTGCAGTGAACCTTTCACAATCCATGAAGTCAAGGAGGCTTTGGATCAAATGCATCCCCTAAAAGCTCCAGGACCGGATGGCTTGCCTGCTCTTTTTTATCACAACTATTGGCAAATAGTTGGAAATGAGGTTGGTAAACTAGTTCTTGGTATTTTGAATCAGGGCAAAGATGCTAGGCTGATAAATTCCACACATATAGCTTTAATCCCCAAATGCAAGCACCCTATAATCCCAAAGGATTTCAGACCAATTAGTCTGTGCAATGTGGTGATGAAACTTGTTACCAAGTTGATTGTGAATCGAATTAAGAGAATTCTCCCTGATATCATTGATGAGGAGCAAAGTGGCTTTGTTCAAGGTCGCCTAATTACGGATAACGCGCTGATAGCTTTAGAATGTTTTCAATTGTTGAAGAAGAAGAACAAAGGCAAACAAGGCTATATGGCTCTCAAACTTGATATGTCTAAGGCATATGATCGTATTGAGTGGAAATTTGTCACAAAAACCCTATCCTTGATGGGCTTTCCAATGCATATGGTGGATGTCATTGAAAGATGCATTTCTTCTGTTACTTACAGTGTACTCCTTAACGGACAACAATGCCGCGGTTTTGTCCCCACTACGCCAAACAAGACCTTAGACAGCGTTTTTTTTTTGCCTTAGACAACGCTTTTAAGCGCTGTCTAAACCTGCGCTGCTAAAGGTTTAGACAGCGCTTTGCGTAATACCAAAAGCGCTGTCTAAAGGGGGGTATATTTTCACAAAAAGCGCTGTCTAAGACCCACCTTTTTGAACTTTTTAGGTATACCTTAGACAGCGCTTTTGGTGAAAGCGCTTTCTAAGCCCCACCTTTTTGAACTTTTTTAGGCATACCTTAGACAGCGCTTTTGGTGAAAGCGCTTTCTAAGCCCCACCTTAGACAGCGCTTTTAGTGTAAAGCGCTGTCTAAGGTATACGAAAATTTTTATATAAATTTTTTTAAACCACAATTTTTACCAGGTTTTTCAACCAGAATTTGACCTGTTTTTCAACCATTTTTTTTCCAGAAAAATACCACAATTTGGAGATTCAAATCAATCCAATTTGGCCTATTTAAATGTACCAATTTACACCAAAATTATATATCCAAAACAATTGGCAATTCAAACCAATATATATATATATATATATATATATATAGACAAATGTACATATTACTTATACTAGTACTTTTGCATCCAACCAAAGCATTGCTTCAAATCTACATAGGTCCTGAAAGAACACAAAGATTGTAATTCAATTAAAAGAATACATCAACAATGTCTATAGTTAGAAAGTTACACATATTTAAATTCTCATCAATTAAAGTAAGAGTACAATATTATACCTGATAAAACTCCGAGCTCCATAATGTATTGACACCAATCCTCTTTAATTTCATCCAATTGAGAAATTGAGTAATGAGCACACTTGCATTCTTCAAAGTACTACATAATAATATAACATAGTTTGATTTAGTTTTAACTATTTCATTATATGAGAGATATGTGTTAAATATTAAAATAACTCATAAGTTAGAAATACATACATCGGATGGAATCTCTATTCGATCCACAATAAGAGTGTCTCTCATAAACCTCAACATGAAATATCCGCAATCTATTTCATTACGTTGCCGAGGACACTACAAATGAAAAGAAAATATGGATAAATCCTAAGTTTGATCAAGTAGCATCACTAATATATAATAAAACATGTGATAATTAATATACCTTCACTCTATTCCATGTAATGGGGTTGACTATCCTCTTTGGTACTTGGCCATCTCGTAGTGCTCAGAAAGCTTGTATAACGCTAATAAAATATAAATGAATATTTAGAACAATTCACATAAATAAATAAACAAACAAACAAATATACACATTCATATTTAGAACAATCTCACTTACGTGTCAATACATTTCTTCATATCCGGGTATGTTGTCCAATCATTTCCTAATGAATCCAGATAATACACCACTTCTCTGCTAGGATTAATTGCGACCAACAACCAATGTCCACTGTAAGATTTAACAAGTGTTAGATGGAAACTTTCTACACGATGTCAAAATACAAAAAAATTATAATAGATGAATTTAGAATGAAAATCTAACCCAGTATTAAACGGTAAAAGGAACAACTTTTCTGTTTCTTGGTTGTCCATAAAGACGTCGCGTACATACGCCAGGACCTCATCTGGTTTATTTATTATTAAGGATAAGTTGACAGACGCGGGGAATAAGAATGCAAATCTTTGCAGCAATCCACGTGGGCGCATAACTTTGTCATACAGAAACCTTAAATAAAAACATCATTAACATTAGACTATTCATTTGAAACATAAAGTAAATAAGTTGTTCAATTAATATACCAAAGTAGATCGGATATATACCTCACGTATGTATTGACAACACTGACGCCCAATTCTTCATGATTGAAAACTTGCTCGAACTCTTCATTACCAATAGTTTGTTCATGTTCAAAGCCATATATACCTTTCTCCATATGTATAAGACGAACACCTCCGGTCGGAATATCTGTCAATTGTAGAAACGTCTGAAGGCACGACCTAAACTTGGAGATAGGTTGTTTTCTAGCCCTGTTCTTCTTAGCACCAACATTTTTCTGTGTTGAAACGTTGCTAATCTCTTTACCAGGCAGCTATATATCATATAATTTGTTAAATGAAGTATAAGATATCCAATTTAACATTTTCCATGCATAAATATCATATAATTATGATGTACCTCTTTTTTTGAGACAACGGACTCGGTATGCTCCGGAATCCCCTTATCCTTTGTTTTGGATCTTGTTGGAGTCTAAATAACATTACCATGTAAAAAATGAAAACAAAATGCTCGTAAAATCTTTGAATCTACACATTAAGGTTAACAAAGGTTCATAACGGTTTTAAGCATACCTCATATCCTACGAGTATGAGGTTTGACGACCATGCAACATACGACCCTATAGCATCTCACCAATGTTGCATCCGAAACATCGTCAGGATAGGGTAATAATGCACCCTCCTCTGTAGCAATATCAACCGATACTTTCATGCATCCAGTAGGGAGTGGGTTATTGTGAAGTAATTCTACCAAAGTGTTATACACTTTTCCCTTGCCAACCTTCCGATAAGTTGGTGAAGATAAGAAGAACTGACAATGGGAAACGCCCTAAAACCAAAAATAAATATGACATTGTTAATGTGTATATATGTCATTTAAATAATTTAAGCTACTAATTTAATTTCATAAAAATATATATAATTACCTCTGGAATATTCGGTCGAAAGCTGCAGTTGATACTATCTTTCTCCGATCCATCTCTAAAACCTGAAGCGTTATCCCTTTCTTTCTCCTTTCTTAATTCCCGAACTTCAGCTTCCAGTGCTTCCAATTTAGCTTGAAGTTCTGTATTACTAGGAGCCTTTCCTTTTTTAATATTCAAGGAGGTCGGAGTGATCCCAAATCCCTTACCCCTCACCCGACCAGAATACTCAGGGACATCTAATGCCCGACTAAGTATGCTCCTGGAATCATCTAGAGATACAGACTGAGATAACGCCTCCTGAAAATCAGATGAATATCGAATATTTGTCAAATATTTGTTAATAAAGTTTTGATTTAATTAAAGAAATATTGTTATACTTACACATTTCTCAAATACTTGTAGAACCTCTTCTGCAACAACTCCAGACTTGCCCACACGGGCTTCCTTCCATAAGACATGTGCAGGAAGAGATGTTTCAGAGCTATTCGCCTTTTGTAACTACATATAAAGCCAAATAATATGATCAAATATAACTCATGATGAATAATTATTATATCATTGCAATTTATTGATACTTACCAAAGATTGCTCTAAACGTCTATATCCAACACGTCCTTTCCTGTATCGATACTGGGGAGCTGATGCTCTTTCCCGATTAATTGCACTTAAACTCTTAAATGTCGGGGTTTGTCGTTTGGCTTTAAACGTTACCCATTCTTGTGGTGAAATCAAACTTGAATATTTAGATGGATACTCTGCATCAACAAAGTTACCTTCAGTATCCTTAAGAAAGGTACGGTTTAAATATGTCCTAAACCCTCTTAGGAGCTTCCCTGCCAATCTCATCAAATAAGCTTTTCTTTCTTCCTCAACGTTGAAGCACCTCTAAAAAAACCATACACATTGGTTAGTACAAATAATTTAAAATACATGATTAGTTGGCATAATTAAAGACATAATTATGGTACCTTTATCTCATTCCAAATTTTTTCTTTGACTTCCTTCAACTGTTTGTTTCTCCAATCATCACAAGTAATAGGAATCGCATTCCTTACAAGTGCACCAATGAAACTTGTCAAGGTATGACTGTTAGGCTCAACAAGAGTGCCTGAAGGGCTCCAATGCACATCTAAAATGATGCCTTGATCTCTAGCACGGATCACTTTCTTCATAACGGTTATTCCTCTTTTAATCTCTTCTTCCATAGATTTTTGACTTTCATCCTGAATAGGATCATCATCATGTGGGTAATCATCATCATGTGGGTGATCATCATCATGTGGGTGATCATCGTTAGTAGCCATCTAACCTGTAATAAAGAAATCATGGATATCAAATATATTATATAACAAATATAATATGACATAATATATAACAAATATAATAAAGAAATCAAGGATAAAGAAATCAAGGAAATCAAGGATATCAAATATAATATGACATAATATATAACATTGAATGAGCAATATTAACACTAACACTAAGACTAACCTAAACTAACCTAAACTAAACTAACACATTATATAGCAATAACAATTATTAATTTCCATTAGTAATTAATAGAAATCAAAACCAAAAGGAGGAAAGTTATGACTTAAGGATTTACAATATATTTCTTTAGAACAACAACCTCAAGGATTTACAATATTAAAATAATGAGCAATATTAACACTAACACTAACACTAACCTAAACTAAACTAAACTAACACATTATATAGCAATAACAATGTAGAGCAACATTAACACTAACCTAAACTAACCTAAACTACAATAACACTAACCTAAACTACAATAACACTAATCTAAACTACTCATATTCTATCAAAAGAACATCATTCTATCAAAAGAACTCCAAAACCTAACAGAACATCATTATATCTAAAGAACTCCAAAAATATGGTAACAAGAACAAAACCTAACAGAAAAATATGAAACTCACTTCTAACATAAAAAGAAAAACTCTTACCAGAACAGTGGAGCACGGTGGAGTATGGTGGAGGATGGTGGAGGACAATGTAGGAAGGACGACGACCGAACGGACGACGGCGAAAAAGGACGGACGACTGCGGTGAAAGGACGGACGATGACGGCGGTGGTTTCAGCTGGTTCGTTCTTGTTCGCAGAAAGAGAGGGAAAGAGGGAAAGAATGAAATGAAAATTGAAACGGTATCAGTATTAATACTGATACCGTTTCAATTTTTATTTTAATTAAAAAAACCTTAGACAGCGCTTTGAATGAAAGCGTTGTCTAAGGTGGGCCTTAGACAGTGCTTTTGATTTTATTTTTTTTAATTTATAAGACCTTAGACAGCGCTTTTGAGTAAAGCGCTGTCTAATATTTTACTATATTTTTTTTTTTAATTTATAAGACCTTAGAAAGCGCTTTCCTCAAAAGCGCTGTCTCAGGTCTTATATATTTTTTTAATTTATAAGACCTTAGACAGCGCTTTTAAGGAAAGCGCTGTCTAATATTTTCCTTTAATTTTTTTTTTAATTTATAAGACCTTAGAAAGCGCTTTCCTCAAAAGCGCTGTCTAAGGTCTTATATTTAGACGCGATTTTATTTTTCTAAGTGAACAGTTTCCGTGTTTTCTAAATTTTTAACTTATAGCAGCGCTTTTGTAATAAAGCGCTGCCTATGTAGTGCTGCCAAAGAGTAATTTTGGCGTAGTGCCCGGAGGAGACCCTCTCTCACCCTTTCTTTTTATTCTTTGTGCTAATGTTCTTTCAGGTCTCATCAAGAAGGAGGTAGAGGAAGGCAGGATTCATAGGCTAAGAGTTGCTAGGAAGTCACCACTAATTTCTCACTTATTTTTTGCAGATGATAGCCTATTTTTTATTCGAGCCAATACAAATTAGGCTTCAAGAGTCATCGAGGTCCTTCACAAGTATCAACTTTCTTCTGGCCAAGTTGTGAACTTGGACAAGTCCGCGGCATCTTTTATTCGAAATGTGGATGAAGAAGCTAGCAATATGATCCGGATAAGAATGGGAGTTAAGACAGTAGATGGGCATGACAAGTATCTGGGTTTACCTATGGTCTTAGGGAGGTCAAAGAAGGAAATTTTTACTTTGGTGGTGGAGAGGGTTTGGAAAAAAATCAAAGGTTGGAAGGAGAAGTTCCTATCGTGAGCAAGGAAAGGGGTATTGATAAAAGCGGTGGCACAGGCTATTCCAACTTATATTATGAGCTGTTACAAATTACCAGATGGAGTTTGCAATGAAATAGAAAGAATGATAGCAAAATTCTGGTGGGGCTCGAGGAAGGGGGAAAGGAAGATCCATTGGTTTCGGTGGGATAAGATGGCCAGATCAAAGAAGGAAGGAGGAATGGGCTTTAGAGGCATTAGAGAATTTAATATTAGTCTCCTTGGGAAGCAGTACTGGAGGCTTCTTGGTAATGAAAACTCATTTGTGGGCAGGGTCCTAAAAGGCAGGTATTTCCCAAACTCCGAGATTGACAATTGTTCTGTAGGAAATAATTCTAGTTATGCTTGGAGGAGTATAGTGAGTGCCAGGCATTTGATTCATCAAGGGTCTAGATGGAGGATAAGAAATAGATTGAAGGTTTCAGTGGTGAATGATAGATGGATCCCTGGGAATCCTAGTTTCAAACTTTTGCAACAGAGTCCTGATGTAGATCCGCATTGGAAAGTAAGTGAATTAATTGATTCAGACACTGGTTGTTTGAAGGAAGAATTGATATTCTCCACTTTTAGGCAGGCTGATGCTTTATAGATTGTGGTAATTCCCCTTTCTCAAAGATTAGTGGAGGATGATCTTATCTGGCACTTTGAGAAAAGAGGTAACTACTATGTGACATCTGCATTCCAATTATGTCTGAAGGAGCGCATTTTTTCTAATCTTGGACCTTCTTCTTGCCCAAATCAAAAACTGTGGAAAGTGATTTGGAAAATTCCTCTTCAGAATAAAATCAAGAGTTTTATGTGGAGACTTGCTAGAAACATTCTTCCCACTCGAGACAACCTCAGGAAAAAAGGTATTTCTCTGGACCATTCCTGTCCTTTTTGTAATTTGAAGACAGAAACTGTGGACCATATTTTTCTGGAATGCAATTTCTCTAAGCAGACTTTCTTCTCTTCCATTCTTAGCTTTCGAATCTTGTCCATTATTGATATTTGTAGCTGGCTGGAGGAGTTTTTGAATTTTAAGGACTCTTTGATTTGTCAACTCATTAGTGCCACTTTGTACAAAGTTTGGCTTGCTAGGAGTTCAATTGTTTTTCATGCCAAGATTCTCTCCCCTTCGCAAGTGGCTGTTGAAGCACTCGATATGGTACAAGAATTCAATTACTGGAATGATAATAAGAAATATGTAAGCCCTCCTCCAACAATGAAAATGCTAGTCCCTGTGCCACTGCTGCCACCATTCAGGTTGAAGCATGAGTCTTTGAAGAAGGTTTGACTGCGTTTGGGTGTGTTATCAAAAATCAAGAGAACAAAGTCCTTCTTTCAGCAGCAAATCAGAGAGGAGACTGCTTGAGCCCACAACTGCTGAATGTCTTGCTATCAGGTGGGGTATTCAACTGGCTATGCAGATGAAAATTGATAACTTTTTGGTCCAATCCGATTCTCTGGTCTGTGTTGATAGTGTCAATTTGTGTTAGGATTATGCTAGTATTGATCATATTGCACAGGACTTGTAGAACCCTTCTTAAAAAGTGTTATGGTAGTTCTATTATGCATATCAGTAGGTACAAGAACTTTGTTGCTCATGGTCTTGTGAGAGTAGGAAAGTTTGTAGGTTTTAGAACTTGGCTCGGTGATTGCCCTTTGTTAGATCACCAGGGCTCCTTTGTACCCTCTTCTTCATCCTAATGCAAATTTCTTCTTCATCAAAAAAAAAAAAAAAGAGTTGCTTGTTAGAGTAAAAATGCAAGAAGTTGTTAGTTTTTTCATAAAATTATATTATGATAATTAATTTTTTTGAAACAGTAGAAGTTATTTCAAATTTTATTATTATAAATTAAAAGACTTAACAAAAATTAAAATATAGTCAATATCACAAAATTTTATTAAAATATTTTTTAATAAATAATTTTATACAAATTCATTTATTTTAATTTTTTTTTTGAAATTTCGATATTAAAAACAGTAGCAATGTACTTAAAAGATTAAAAAAATTAACTAATTTTTATTTTAAATCTTTTTTATAATTTTTTTTTATTTTCTTTTTACAAAATTAAAGAGTGTAAAAAATTTCTTTAAAATAATAAACCGAAACAAACTCATCGTTTGTAACAATTTTTTTTTTTTAATTTTAAAAAAATCTAAAAAGTGAAAGAAGTTGTTAGTTTTTATTTTATAAAATTATATTAAGACAGCTAGTTATTTTCTTTTAAAAATTCATAATGATAAACAAGCATAAAACAATTTCTACTCTTAAAAACTTTAAATTATTAAATATTAAAAGCATTGTTTTTATAATTTGACATTTATGTTAAAGAGAGATTTTCAACTAGGGAGCATTGAACATCGTGAGACTTTCTTTTTATAGAACAACACCTTTGTGAGTGACACACCACATACTCAACCAAAACCTTAAGGTGATAGGTGAGCGGATTCTCTCACTTATAAATGCTCAAGTCACCACAGTCCTATCCAATGTGAGTCTATTATCCACACTACTCACAAGGAAACACGAGTGAAAAGGTGATGCGTTGTGTGATTGATTTTTTTCTTGAATTCGCGTTGAATCTTGAACGGAATCGTGAATCTTGAAACGGTGATGCATTTTCTGATTCTGCAGGGTTGGGAACCACTGCGTTTGGTGAGATCTGAGTGACTTGCACAAGGTTGAAGATGAACAGAAACGGTAGTATGAGCACCAAGCTTCCAGTGCTCGATTGGCAAGAATTGGAATCGTTGGATGATTCAGATGCGTGTGTTGTTTGGCGCTCAAGATGTTCTTGATCTCGTCAACGATGGTTATGTTTCAGTTGCACTTCCAGAAAACGCAACTGATGCGTAGAGAAATGATCAGCGTGGTCTGAGAAAAAAAGATCAGAAGGCATTGTTCTACATCAATCAGTGTGTGGATGTGAACGTGTATGACAAAATCGTTGATTCGGCGATGGTGAAGGCTACGTGGGACACACTGGTTAGGTGTTACGGTGGTGACGCATCAATGAAGAATGTGAAGCTTCAGTCTCTACGAAAGCAGTATGAGAATCTCAACATGAAGGACAACGAGAAGGTATCTAAGTACATCTCTAGAGTGATTCTGATCACTAATGAGATGAAAGCTTGTGGAAAAAACCTTTCTGAACAAGTAATCATTGAGAAGGTATTAAGATCCCTTACTCCTCAGTTTGATTACATTGTGGTAGCAATAGAACACTCTAAGGATCTAGACATTGTGAGAATTGAAGAGTTGCAAAGTAGTCTAGAAGGACAAGAGTTGTGTTTGACTAAGAGAAGTTCTAAAAGAGAAGTAGAGTAGCAAGCTCTGAAAGCAGCTTCTGGTAAGAAGCATCAGAAGCAGTCTTGGTCAGAAGCCAGAAGAAGATCTGATGGTGTTCAGAAGTCAAGAACCTCAAATTCTGATATGCAGAAGAATGCTCAGAAGGGAAAAGAGAGGTATGACAAGAAGAAGATCCAGTGCTACTGTTGTAAGAAGTTTGGCTACTCTGTTGTTAATTATTGGTCAAACAAGGAAAGGAAGTCAGAAGAAGCAAACGTAGCTAGAAGAGATTCTGATGATGAATATGTGCTACTGATGCTTATGAATCTGATGATACGAATTTGACAGACTAGTGGTATATGGACACTGGCTGCTCAAATCATCTTACTTGAAATAAGAAATGGTTGGTTGACTTTGACTATGGAAAGAGGACAAAGATCATATGTGCTGATGATAAATACCTCAACGCTGAAGGTATGGGAAATGTCAGAGTCGTTCTGAACAATAGGAAAAAAGCATTGATTCAGAATGTGTGGTATGTACCTGGCATGAAAAGCAATTTGATGAGTGTAGAGCAAATAACTGAGAAAGGTTTTTCAATTAACATGAAGGAAAATCTTTTGAAGTTGTATGACTGTAATCAGAAGCTGATTATGGAGTCAGAACAGGGAAGGAATAGAACAATCAAGGTGAATGTCAGAACTGCAGACTCTGAATGCCTTAGTACAACAAGTGTTATGAAGGAAAGTGAGATGTGGCATAGAAGATTTGGTCATCTGAATTTCAAAAGCTTAGGGCATCTGAATTCGAAGAAGCTGGTACATGGAATTCCTATAATTAAGAAGCCTGAGAAGTCATGCAAAGTGTGCATGGAAGGAAAGCAACCAAGATTTTCATTTGCGTCAGTAGTAGCTTCAAGAGCAAAGCATGCCTTGAGAGTAGTGCATTCTGATGTGTGTGATCTATTTCCAGTAGCATCGATTGGAGGGACAAATGCTTTGTGTCATTTATTGATGAATTCACATGGATGATATGGGTATCCCTTATAAAGTTCAAACACGATGTGTTTACTGAATTCAAGAAATTTAGAATGAAGGCTGAGAATCAGAGTGGTCAGACTCTGAAGTTTCTCAGAACCGATGGTGGAGGTAAGTATAACTCCATTGAGTTCAGAAATTTCTATGAGGAGAATGAAATTGAGCATGAGGTTATTGCTCCTTATACTCCTCAACACAATGGTCTTGCTGAGAAAATAAATCATACTTTTATTGATATGACGAGAAGCATGCTGAAGGAGAAGAAGCTTCCTCACACCTCATGGGGATAAGTTGTTTCCACCGCAGTATATGTGCTCAACAGATGTCCAACGAAGAAGCTGAAGGAAATAGTTCTTATTCAGGAGTAGACTGGAGACAAGCAAAGTGTTAGCCACCTGAAGGTGTTTGGTTATGTATGTTACAAACACGTTCCAGAAGCCAGAAGACAGAAGCTGGATGATAGAAGCAAAGTGATGTTACTGGTTGGGTACCACAGTACAGGTGCATACAAGCTTTATTGTCCAGAAACTAATAAAGTTGAATTCAGCAGAGACATCATTGTAAAGGAATCAGAAGCTTGGGATTGGAATAAGTCTCAATCCAACTATGGTGTGAGAACTTCTAAAGAAAAGTCAGAATTAGAAGTTTCTGAAGATGAGTCAGAAGCTAGAGAAGATTCTGAAGCTGGAGTAGGCTCTGAAGGAGAGTCTGACTCTGATGGTGATTCTGACTCTGAAGGAGACTCAGAAGGTGATTCAGATTCTGATCCATATTCTAATGGTGATTCACATTCTGGTGGTGACTCAGATTTTGGGAATATTCCAGACTCTAAAGGTGGTCAAGGTTCTGGAGGAGGTCAACCTTCTGAAGCAAGAGCTTCTGAATGAGAAGCTTCTAAAGATAGAACTTCAGGGGTTCCAGCATCAGAAGTAGATTCTGAACGAGGTCAGAGGCCACAGAGAGTCTGAAACATCTCGAGAAGATTTTTAGAGTATGACATGTTGCGAAATACTGAAATAGACTCTGAGGGAGAGGTTATTCAGTGTGCCATGGTAGTAGAATCTAAACCAGTAAGTACAGAAGATGCCTTCAAGAAGAAATTTTGGCCGAAGGCCGTGAAAGAAGAACTTGAGGCTATTGAAAAAAACAAGACATGTAAGTTGACTAAGCTTCTAAAGGACAAGAAAGCCATTAGCGTCAGATGGATTTTCAAGGTGAAGTTAATTCTAGATGGATCAATTGGCAAATACAAAGCGAGGTTATTATCAAGAGGATTTCTACAGAAACCTGGGCTAGATTATTCTGAAGTGTTTGCACTTGTAGAGAGACATGAAACAATGAGACTGGTGATTGCAATAGCTGCTAACAGGAATTGGCCTCTGATGCATTTAGATGTGAAATCTGCATTTCTGAACGGTCCATTACAAGAAGAGGTATACGTGTCATAACCTCCTGTATTTGTTAAAAAGAATCAGAAATGGATGGTGTACAGATTACATAAAGCTTTGTATGGATTTAAGCAAGAGCCCAGAGCTTGGAATCTGAAGATTAATTCATTTTTCAAGGAGCAGGGGTTTCAGAAATGTGATATGGAGTACGATGTTTATGTTCAGCATACCTCTGAAGGCAATATGATTCTAGTGTGTCTTTATGTTTATGACATATTGCTGACAGGGAGTTCTGAACAAGAGTTGGCTAAGTTCAAGAAGGTGCTGATGAATGAATTTGAAATGACAGACCACAAGAAAATGACATATTTTCTAGGGATAGAGTTTATGTACTCCGGGAAGGGTATCATTTCGCATTAGCTGAAGTATGAACTTAAGCCTCTGAAGAGATTTAAGTTGCAGAATTGTAAGGCTGCTGTCACACCTTCAAAAACCAATCACAAATTGGATTATGATTCTGAAGGTGAGGATGTGGATGCTACAACCTTCAAATTGTTGGTTGGTTCTCTGAGGTATCTGTGTAATACCAGACCTGATATATGCTATGCAGTTGGAACGGTTAGTAGGTTCATGAGTAAACCCAAGTGGTCTCATTACTAAGCTGTTGTTAGGATTCTGAGGTATATCAAGGGAACTCTGAATTCTAGAGTGTTATTCCCTTCTGGAAGAAAGACTATTTCAGAGCTAATAAGTTACTCAGACTCTGATTGGTGTGGAGATAAAGTAGATAGGAGAAGTACTTCTAGATACTTGTTTAAGTTTCTGGGAGGTCCTATTTATTGGTGTTTCAAGAAGCAACCTGTTGTTACACTGTCAACGTGTGAATATAAGTACATCGCAGGTGTTGTAGCTGTATGTCAAACAGTATGACTTCTGAATTTGCTGCAGGATATGATGATCAAAGTAAACAAGCCTCTAAAGCTGATGATTTATAATAAGTATGCAATCAATCTTGCCAAGAACCAGTTCTGCACGGGAGAAGCAAGCATATTGAGACAACGTATAATTTTCTAAGAAGTCAAGTCCAGAATGGAGTGCTAGAAGTTGTGCACTGTAGTACCCAGAAGCAGTTTGCAGATGTTATGACAAAGGCGATCAAGAAGGATCAATTTCTCCAATTAAGGGATGGAATTGGTGTTGTTAGTTTTGACTAGGAAATCCTAAATTAAGGGATGGTATTGAAGGGTAATTTAGTATTTTTAGTATGTTGCCTATGTGGTCCTAGTATTTGTGTATAAATAGACTAGTAGTAGCTATCATTTATTTTCTTCATATTTTTTACAGCTTTTGTAGGTGTCATTGCAAAGCAATAAATATTCTCTCATTCCTTTTGTTTTCATCACCTTGTGCACTAACAGGAGTGACAATTTAAATGCTCCCTAGTTGAAAATCTCCCCTAACAGTGGTATCATGAGCCTTTGGTTCGAGTGAAGGACCGACTCACTTGTATCGAAAGTATCCCCACAGGCGGTGGATTGAGTGTCTTGTTGAAGAGTGTTAACGGCGGTACAAGTGTATGTGGATGAAAAGAGCTTCCGCTTAAGGGGGGCATTGTGGATAGACTCACACTTAAGGGGGAGTGTTAAGTATAACAAGTTTGAGTAATATGGGTAATAGTCCCATATTGGCTAGAAATGTGGAGACTTGAGCATTTATAAGTGGGAGAACCCATACACCTATCGCCTTAAGATTTTGGGTGAATATGTGGTGTGTCTCTCACAAAGGTGTTGCTCTAGAAAAGGAAATTCCCACAATGTTCAATACTCCCTAGTGAAAATTTCCCCTAACAATTAACAAGTCAAATCTTATACTCTCTCCATTCCACGATGAGTAACCCATTTGGAATAAAAGAGTGTTCCAAAATGAGTGATCCATTTCAATTTTCAATGCTTCTTTTCTAATTTTACCCTCTAATTAATATTACTTTCATCATTCCCAATACATGATAAGGGTACTTTAGTAAAAACATCATTCTCTTTTTTAATTATTCATTTTTCTTAATTTATGTGAAATGGTCAACAGAATCACTCATTGTGGGACGAAGGGAGTAATAGTTAATAACTTTTAGTGAAAATTGATTAGTCACTGAATAGACTAATCTACTTCAGAGGTAGGGATGAAACTGAGTAGGGTTTGGGTAGGGTACTATAGTACTCATCCCCATACCCACAATTTAAATAAATCTCTGTACTCGAGCCCATACCCGTGTGGACACAAACATCTGTACCAGTGCTCGTACCCTATGGGTAGCTAAGTACTCATACCCGTACCCATTTACCCGCGCTTCTAATAAAACATTATGAATCAATTATAATTTATCATGTCATTTTATAATTTTGACAACATTAAAAAAATCAAGAATATTATTATTGAGTTAAGAAATAAACAAACACTTATATTGAAATGTGTACAAGTTTAATATAAATATATTCAATAAAATTAATAAGCATACATGTGTTTATAATAATAAAAATAAAAATATATTAATATATATAGTGCGGGTATGGGGAGGGTTGGGTACTAAGGTACCTGTACCCGCGCTCATGTCTGCGTATTTTAGTGGGTAATTGCTCGTACTTGTTTTGCTAGTTTTTACCCTATCCATTATGGATAATTTTTGTAGGTACCCTATAGGGATGAGTCAAATTATCACCCCTATTTGAAGGTTAGTTCTGACATCAAGTAATTTCAATCCCTTCCGACCCTAGTTATAGAAGACAAATTTAAATTTTACACAATAGTGCCAATTCATGACAGATTTTTTATATCTCACATATTAAAAAATAAATTAGACTTAATACTTTAAAAGAATGATACCCTCAATTAAACTCCATCTGTTTGTTTTTAGTATTGTTATTTCTATGAATTTTTATTTTTTTTAATTGTCATTTTAAAAATTCAAAGTAATATTTAATTATGTATTGCATTTTTGTCGAATCACTCTTTCATTGAATTATTAAAAAGCTAAAAATATTATAGATAAAACATAATTATTGTATGCAAAACAATAAAATTTATTAAGTTTTCTCAAAAATAAAAAATGATACTTAAAAAAAGTGGTAATAGGTTATATATATAAAAAATAAGTATTATTTTAAAGGTGAACAAATGAAATGTCACCTTTTAATATGTCCATGGTTGGTGAACAAGGTTGGAATTTGGTGTCCAAGCCTCATGCTCTTGTCTCCTGAATCTTCAAAGCAAGGTACATCCCTAGAATATCTTATTTTGAAGCTAATCTCGATTATAACCCTAGTTTTGTGTGGATGATGACGCACCTCAAAAAAATCGCTTAATCGAAGACACGACCCTTCGCGCGAAAGACGCGGAAAACGGTTCGACAGAGTCGCCACCGAACTTTATTTATCCCAAAAAGAGGGAAAGGAAAATATCGAGAAAACCTTTAAAGAGAAAGATAAGAACATGGTCATCGCAACCACATTCTGGGTTCGGGAGTCGGTTACGTGAGAGGAAGGTACGCGCACCCCCTCACGTCCGTTGTACTTAACGGGAACCTCTTAGTTCGAATTGTGATGAACGTTATCTAAGCTTGTTTATTTTCTTCTCAACGATATATGCGAAAAGGTAAAGTAAAAGGTTTCGATTACTAAGGGAAATGGGGTGGTTTTAGGATAGGGTGCTCGGCAAGATCATCGCGACCTCGGGCCTACGGATGCTCATTCGGACGAGAATGAAGAATCAGAGCAATCGTAGTTCGACTACGGGAAGGGATAGAGGGAAGACGGAAGATGGAGGGAAGGTAGCTCTCCAAGATCATCGCAATCTTGTGCCTACGTATCTTTACTCGGACGAGAATAAAGAATCAGAGCGGTTGTAGTTCGTGGTATGCCCACGAAAAGAAGGGTTAGGGTTTGAATTTTAGGAGACGAAAGATGGAATGACATACAACCCAAGGGGCGTGTCTCGAGAGCATTCACTCAAGAATCCAAGGAATGCTAGACTCCAAGAACTCAGTTCTTTCGTGAGTTGATTACGAAAATGTTCGATAAAGATTAAATGTTTTAAGGCGAAAGGTTGAATGAACAATAACCCAAGGGCGTGCCTCGAGAGCCATTCATTCGAAGATCCAAGGAATGCTAGATCCCAAGAATCCCCTCCTTTCGCAGGTTGATTAAGAAAGCATTTGAAAAAGATCGAATCGGATTGGTTGTAAAAAGAGGGGAGGATCGATACTAGTCCCTAGGGGTGCTTCTAGTAACGAAACCACAAGATGTGCAAGTGCGCGTTTGACAACGAGGCAAAAGGCACTCGACTTACGAGAATGTTTTGAAAAGTGGCTCGACGATGAGTCGAGAATTGGTTTGGAAATGGTTTGATTTGTTAAGTGTTTTAGGGAGAATGACGATTATTCGATAAACGAGACATCGGCCTCGCAACCAATTAATCGGGGCATTATTGGGATGCTAGATCCCAACGACACCTTTTTCATTCGATTGATTTATGAAATATTGTTTGATGAACAACGAAAGTACCACGTGGAATGCTAACCTCCAATGGCATTCCTTTGTCCAAATAGTTAAGGCAGGTATTTTAGGAGCGAAAGGTCGAATGATCACAACCCAAGGCGTGCGCCTCAATAACGGTCACTCAAGAACCCAAGAAGTGCTAGACCTCAAGAGCTCAATTCTTTCGCGATTTAATTAAAAAAACGATTTGAATATGTGCATTAGGTGGTTTTAATCGAAAATTAAATGCTTAGGCGTTTCGATAATTTTTAGTGTGTTTGATTAAAATATGAAAAAAAAGAAATGGTTAGATAAACATGATATGAATATGATATGGACAATATGATAAGAATATGAACAATAATAATCAAGATAATATTGACAAGATATAATATCGACATAAAAATAAAGTTGGTCTCGTCTTAATCACGATTTAATCGATAAATCGATAATCAACGATTTTTGACTTTCATGGACCAAAGATGAAAAGACATAAGATAATGAAAAATAAAATCGAAATAGAAATAAAATCGGTCTCGTCTTAATTAAGATTTAATCGAGAAATCAATAATCTTTAATACTTGACTTTCATTGACCAACTAAAAGAATATACGAAAATGGAAATTAAATGGAGATAGAAATTAAATCGAAAATATAGAAAAGTCTCATCTTTACTAAAGTTTTAAATCGAAAAAATCGATAATCTTTAGTATTTGATTTTCATTGACCCAAAATGAATAAAGATAATGAATGAATAAAAAATAATGAAATAGAATCGAAAAGAGGAAAATAAGAAAGGTCTCACCTTTATCAAGATTTTAAATCGAAAATCGATAAATCTTCGATATTTTGGTTTTCATTGACCCAAAAAATGAATAAAAATACAATAATGAAATAAATCGAAATAAAAATAAATAAAATAGTAGTAGGCCTCAAATAAACCATGATTTTGAATCGGTTTGAGAAAATCGACTATATCATGAGATTTTTTATATCATTGGCCAAAATAAAAATAAAATAATAATAATGAATAAATCGAAATAAAAAAAATAAATAAATGGTAGGCCTCAAATAAATCAAGATTGTAGATCTATTAAAAAAATCAAACAATCAAGAATTGTATTATATCATTGGCCCATACTAAAATTGAGAATGTAAATGGAAATCAAATTAATTGCAAAACATTAAAAATAAATGGAAATAAAAATAAAACAAAATACTAAAAGTGATTATCTAAGAATTTATTTGAAAATAAAATATTAAATGAGAGAGATGAGGGTGCTGAAGTGGAGAGGGGAGTGTAGCAATGAAAACAGCATGGGCTTTAAGCCCGTTGACTTAAATCCATAACAACAAAGGCAGGGGTAGGTCAAAAAAATAGAAAATAAAAACGTAAAAAAAAAATGAAGCTTAGGTCTTGTGAGAGCCCACGACCATCAAACTTATTCCTTCGAAAACCCTTTTAGAATGAACCAAGTTAAATAACAGTATCAACACATCAACATTATTTCTCATCATTCATTTTTAAATAAAAATAAAAAGAACAAGAGAAGCTTAGTGTGAACGACAACAACAACAATGCCGTTAAAGTAGAACAGAGCTCGCGAGAAGCAAAGTCACAAAACGATTGATCTTCACGTTTCTCTCACGATCTCGGTCCCTCTCTCTCATGCGCGAACGGTTCAGGTTTGTCGAAGTTGGTTCTGATTTTGTGCTCAAGTCTGTGATTCGGTTTCGCTTCAGGTGCGTGCTATTCGATTTTTTCAAGATTTTCGAGTCGATTTTCTCTCCTTCTCCTTCTTTTCTGTTTCTGAATATGGATTTGAGAATGATTAATGGATTTTGTTGTTGATTTGGGGATGTTGTGAAAGGAGGAGATTGGACAAAAATGGGGTTTTCGGTTCGGTTATGGTTGAGGTAGAAGAATGAGGATGTAAGGGTGGGTTTGAAGGTGAGACGGTGAAAGTTTTCAAGTTGTTGCTGGTGGTGTATGAATGATGATGTGGATTTGGGTTCGTGGCGGCTAGGTTTTTTTTTTCATTAGGGAAGATTTGATGTTGCTTTTTATAGAGGGATACGAGGGTGAAATGGGGAGAGATTTGAAGGGTATTTGGGGGAGAGCTGGGAAGAATTGATGAGCTGTTTTTTGTAACGTTGTGAGGCCGTTTTGGTGTTGTGTACGTTGTTCACGTTTTTTATTCACGACCTGGTTGATATGGTTGTACGATTTTCGTTTGTTTTTCACGTATTGTGGGACCTGGTTGAGAATAACGGATGTATGCGTGTAAAGGCTTGTGTGAATTTGGTTGCTGAATTAATTGTGCAGGTAGCATGAGTATTGTGGATGGAAATCCTTTTTCTGAAGGTTTGTGTTGCTCCTGGAAATTGGTTGTACTTTGATGCATACAGGCAAATCATGATGTGGGCCGTATGATGTTTCTTGTCTCATTTGGCAGGTTATTATTGTTTGAGCAAAGCAATATGGTGATGTAGTGTGAATCGTGTGGGGTCGGCATTATTGTTGTGCGTATTGTGTTTTTTTTTTTTTGCTGTTATTGATCATGGCTTTTCAATTCATCTTAATGTAGGTCAGTAAATGGTACGGCGGAATTTCTGTGATGGGGTATTGGCTGCATTTTCACATTATTTTGGCTGTGTATGGTGTACTGAGCATTTGGTTTTTGCATAATTATTGGAATTTAGATTTTTGTAAATGGAATCGTAGCCTCCAATCTTTTTTCTGAAATTTTGGACTTTATATTTTCATGTTTTTTTTTGGTAATATGTAATGTAATGTGGTTTTGTAGAAAAATATGATGATGGGCTTTGTATATTTTTAATGATGGATGAGATTGGATTTGGAAGATAGATAATTAAAAAAAAAGGACTTGTCATAGATATTAAAAGGAAACTAAAAGTGGTCAAAAAACTAAACTAAGATAAGGCTAAAAAAAATGGATTTATGGAATTGAATTTGAAACAAAAGAGTTGAATTTGAATAAAAATGGATACATATGGATATTTAGCTTAAATGGATAATGAAAACATGGATTTGGCTAAGAAGTGGATAATTGGATAATGGGTTTGGATAAAAAGAAAAGGAAAATGGGTGATGGACTTGAATCATGAGGACGAATTTTTGGCTTAGACCCACAAATACACACTGATTGAACTTAAACCAACACCACACTTGAATTGAGTCCACAAAATGCATCAAAACCTTGAATTAGAAATGATCTGGTCATTGACAACCTCTAACCATGAAACTAGTGAATTCAACACAGCCTGATAACATGAGCCACACACAAATGATTTGCCTTGACGCAAACCCCAATTGGATCTTCGCACATACACCAATTTGAATCTTGCATACCTTGTAATTGATCATGAAACCAAACTTGCCTAACCAATCCCGTCACAACCAGATGAACTCCGATCCACATTGCACACGCACTTAACTTGACACCCTCAAATGAAACACATACTTAGATAACAGGAAAGTAACATATTTTTGGATTTTTTGAATAATGGTTAGTGGATGAATGTACAGGTGGAAATTATATACAGGTAGGACAAATTTAGGGTATGACAGATGAGTATTTGGAAGGAGAAGGATGTCTTATCTTTAGGTTGTAGGTGGAACATTAGGGATGGTAGTCAAATCAAGGTTATGCAAGAACCTTGGATCAGGGGGGAGAAAGAAGGGCACTTGAATGGCCCCCAGAAACAAGGCGCGTATGATATTACAGTTAAAAATCTTATGCTTCCTAATGTGAAACAATGAGATTTGAGGATGATTAGTCAAATGTTTAATTGTTCAGATGCGAATGAAATCTTACAGGTACCCCTTTTGAATGATTTTAAGGAGAATAGGATGATCGGGAAGGAAGAACAAAATGGGTCCTATAGTGTGCGTTCTGGGTACATGTTATGGAGGAGCTTACAGAGGAGGAATGAGGATGTGGGTGGGGACGAGGATTGGAATAGTCTCTAGAATATCAAAGCTCCTCCTAGGGTTAAGCATCTATTATGGAGAATCTGCAAGGAATGCTTACCGACTCGTGTTAGACTCCGACAACATCATGTGCCTTGTCCTTATACTTGTCAATTTATTGAGAATAACCTTGAAGACGATTGGCACATTTTTTTTGGTTGTGAGGTGATTAACCATTCCTGGAGGGCAGCAGGTTTGTCCATTCTTATAGATGCTCGTTTACATTCTTTTCATGATGGTAAGTCTCTGATATTCGATGTTTATAGCAAGGAAGATAGGAAGGAAGCTGGTAGATTTGCTGTTATGTTAGATGAGATTTAGAAGAATAGGAATAATCTCATTTGGCAAAATGATCATGAGGAAGCTCCTAAGATTGGGTGGTTAGCTTTTCACAAGTGGCAGGAATTGTTTTTGGCCCAAAAAGAGTTTGACCCGGTTAATAACCACCATTTCTTACTAGGTGGAACCCACCTACGGAAGGATAGTTGAAATGTAATGTGGATGCGGCGTTTAATAATCATAGTCGCACTTATTGTTAGGGGAGATTTTCACTAGGTAGCATTGAACATTGCGGGACTTTCCTATCTTTGAGAAACACCTTTGTGAGAGACTGTTGAAAAGTATTTTATGTGGGTGTTTTATCGTATAGGGATTGTTCAGATATCTAAATGCTTGTCGTTCAATAGTTTAACGTTATAAGAAAAGGATTTTCAAAGAGTTCTTGTTGAGTAACATATGTTTTTGAAGCAAAGAGTAAATTAGGGCAAAGATGTTTTGTTCTAAGAAAAGCATGCCAAGATTAGATTTTGTTAACCCCTTTCATACATATCCGATTAATTAAGCATTTGAAACTAGTTTCGATCAATACAATCGCGTATCCTCGCAAATCCGTTTATTTCTAAAGCGACTTTGTGGGTATTATTGTTTAAATTGTTAGATGATTTCTCGAACCAACAATCAAAACAATAAATATTAAGATCGATACAAAGCAAATATTAATTCCCAAATCTATGTATAGAGTTTGTTTGTTAATAGATGAAGAAGTTAGATCAAGATTTGGAAAATCTATGTCTAGAGTGATTCAAACCATAATTACAACATTAAAAGCAAATAACTTCATCATATATTGATCATCAACCTTGTTCACATACAAAAGATCAAAAGAAATACATACAAGCAATGTTAACTACCTCTAATCTTGACGCAAAAGTGATTAGCTACCCATAGCCATGGTAGCTTGCTTTACAAGTTTTTGAAGGAGATAAATGAGCATCCACGTCGAAGAATTGAACTCGGATGCAAATCCAGCTTCTATTTGTAAAATATCACCTTTTATGAAGAATCTGAGAAAATGCAATTGTGGTGTGTAAATATGGGTTATGATCCCCAAAATTAGTGAAAAGTACTTATATAGTACTTTTAGAATCTGTCACGTTCGCACTGCGAACTGCTTTTTTGCCCAACGAACACCAATTTAGGCACCTGAAGTGCCTAATGCCAGTTAAACCATCCCTGAGAAATCTCTGAAGTTCGCTGTGCAAGTAATTCTTCGTACTGCGAACTACCTCACTTACAAGTTCGCACAGCGAACTTATGGTCCTTTAGCTACTTCCTCAAGTCTAGGATGGTTCGCTGGCTCTTTGCTGACACTTCGCTATAGCGAACACTCACTTCTTGTTCGCTCAGCGAACTTACTGCCCTATAGTTACTGCCTCAAAATTGAGAGGAATCGCTAGGACTTCGCCAAATATTCGCAAAGAGAACATTCGCTGGCACTCCTCGCTGGCTATTCGTACAGCGAACATGCTGATATTCTTCTCTTCCTTTGGCTTCCTTGTCCAATTGCTTGTGTCTCATACTTTGATGCTTTCATGCCTAATTTCTGTACAATAACACACAAATCAAAGCAACCAAAGGTATTTTCATAAATAGAAGAATAACATGCTATCATGGAGTAAATCCAACAAAATAACACAAAAGAGTTGAAAAATGTCAATAATTAATGATCAATTTAAAGCAATTTTGGCATCTAACAGAGACACGCCACATATTCACCTAAAATCTTAAGGTGATAGGTGTATGGGTTCTCCCATTTATAAATGCTCAAGTCACCACATTCCTATCCAATATGGGACTATTATCCACATTACTCACACTTGTTAATACTTAACACTCCTCCTCAAGTGTGAGTCTATCCACAATGCTTCAACAATGGCCCCTTAAGCGGAAGCTTCAACTGTGAAACTGCACTTTCTGTTGTGTGTTTCTTACTCACCACCCTTGTACCGCCGTTGACACTATTCAACGGGACACCTCCTAAACACCACCTTTGGGGAGTAATTTCGATACAAGTGAGTCGGTCCCTCACTCGAACCAAAGGCTCATGATACCACTTTTAGGGGAGATTTTCACTATGGAGTATTGAATATTATGGGACTTTCCTTTTCTGGAGCAACACCTTTGTGAGAGACACACTACATATTCAACCAAAACCTTAAGGTGATATGTGTATGGGTTCTCCCACTTATAAATGCTCAAGTCTTCATATTTCTAGCCAATGTGGGACTATTACCCATACTACTCACACTTGTTATACTTAACACCCCCCTCAATTGTGAATCTATCCACAATGCTTCCACAATGCTTCCCCTTAAGAGGAAGCTCTTATCATCCACATACACTTGTACCGTCGTTGACACTCTTCAACAGGACACCTCCTAACCACCATCTGTGGGGAGTACTTTTGATATAAGTGAGTCGGTCCTTCACTCGAACCAAAGGCTCATGATACCACTGTTAGGGGAGATTTTCAACTAGGGAGTATTGAACATTGCGGGACTTCCTTTTCTAGAGCAACACCTTTGTGAGAGACACACCACATATACACCCAAAACCTTAAGGTGGTAGGTGTATGGGTTCTCCCACTTATAAATGCTTAAGTCACCACATTCTTATCCAATATGGGACTATTATCCACACTACTCACACTTATTAATACTTAACACTTATAATAGGGGTTGGTGTGTGCATGATCATATAGGGAGTTTCATTTCTGCAAGTGTGTCGTGGGATCCTAGAACTTTGTCCGTTTATGAAGCTGAAGCTTTGACTATCAAATAAGCTATCCACGAAGCTATTGAATAACAAATGGAGAAAGTGGTTTTCAAAAGCGGCTCTCAAAAAGTAGTTTAAGTTATTCAATCCGTTCATAATGGTGGATCTGAGTTTTATTTTATTATTAATTCCATAAAGGCTTTGTTGTTAGTTAACCCAAACTTTGCGATAAAATTCATTAGACGTCAAGCGAATATGGTTGCCCACTCTCTTGCTAGAGCGGCAAATTCTTGACCTAGACGTAATACATTTAATTTCATTCCTCCTTGTTTTGAACGTTTCTTGATTAATGATATGCATTAAGTTTGTTTTGTTTAAAAAAAAAAGATGAAATGTCACGAATTCAATTACTATCTTGCATATACATCTGATATACTTACATAGTTATCAATCGAGTTGGTTTAATGAAAGAAAATTAAGTTTTTTGTCCATGATTAAATACTACTGTTTTCTTTAATTAGAATTTATGATTTCCTTTCATATTCTAATTAAAGAAGTCTCATTATAATTATTTATATTCTACTTAAAGAACTCTTATTAATTTATTTGTGTAGTTATAATTTTCACCTTAAAATAAACTTTTCGAAAACATGTTGTAGTGTTCATAATTAAAAAGATTTACCCTGTTTGTAATTCAATTTTTTCTTAAATAGAGTTTATGATTGTTTTTCTTAAATAGAGTTTGTAAATCAATTTTTTCTTAAATAGAGTTTATAATTGAGACTCATAAACAATTATATACTACAAGAAGAATGTTATGGAATATTATTACTTTTGAACAACAAAATTGAGACATTCAATGATTTTTTATGGGTGATTTCAATATCATTCGTGAGACTCATAAACACAAGGGTCACCATAATTTTGCTAGAATGCTATAAAATATTTTTAGAATTGGTTTAATCATAATTCTCTAATTTACATTTTTCAGTGAGCTTAATTTACTTTTGAAATAATAGTTAAGGTATACAGTCTAATCTACACAAATTTAGATCAGCTCAGATTTTTTTTAAATAGAAAAGTCTAGACTTTTTTTTATAAGCAAAAAACTATACTAATAATAAGAATATTAGGGATATCTCAACCCAATTACAATCTTCAACTATTTAAAAGAGCTAAAAAAATCTACATCTATAAGTAATTCCAAGGATTATTAACTCAATCATAGTAACTACAAGTATTAAGTTTCTTGGATAGCCACCACCAAAAATTTAGAATAATTCTATGTGTCACCGATTCCGAATCTCAAATTTCGTCTTTGAAAAGAATTTGATTCCTAAAAAACCAAATGCTCCAACAAACAATAAACTATAATCCAACTGCATTAAGTAACGAAATCTTAATTCTAACTTTATCTATCCAAGACCACAAAGCATGTTTATAGAAAAAGGTTAGGCTCTATGTCATAAAATAATTTCTTTTAAAACATATCAAGTCGATTTATTTAAATAAACATGAATATTTTTTTTATTATTATGTTTATTTTTTAACTTTGAATTAAATTATAAAAATATAATTTAATTATCTTGAAAAACTTATGAAAATAAGATGAAAATTTCTTATGAATAATATCATAAGTTATTTTTATAAGTTCTCCTAAACAAATCATCTCACAAAACTTATGCTACTAAGTAAGCACAGATAATTCAATGCAAACAAATTGTAAATATCATTGATGTTTTAGTTTTTTTGTCTATATAAACATTAATTGAATTGTTAATATATATATTTTCAATGTAATAAGCATATAAGTAGGTTAACAAGCTAATAAAGCTTTCGAAAAGTCCAAGTTCAGGCTTAAATATAAGCCTATGACAAGCTATAGCCCAAATTTAAGCTTTGAAATTTTTAGTAGGACAAACTTAAGCTTGACAAAGTTTAACTCGGCTCAGCTTATGTCCACCCCTCACAATGATTGGAAGAGGTAAATTATCTAACACTAAGAAACGATTTGACTCAATTATTTGCAATAACATATGAATTGATAATTGAGATTCTATGTGTCATTACTACAAAAACTACATACAACAATGTCCAAGTTAGGGATAGAAATTTGACCCATCCCCAGTGTGTGTACCCACAAAAATACCCACAACGGATAGGTAAAAACTCACAAAAATGGATACAGGTACGAGCTCGAGTACTTACCACTTAAATAAGTGGGGATGGGTGCGGGGATGGGCACCTTAGTACCCACCCGCCTCATACCCGTACAATATATATTTATATATTTTAATTTATATTATTATATAAAAATAAATGTCTATCAATTTTTAAAAATACATCAATTTTAAACTGCTACATATTTAATATAAGTGATCTTTTATTTCATAATCCAACAGTAAATTTTCTTAAAAACTATTTAATATTTTTAAAAACTTAAAATAATATGAAATTTTATACTTTATATATTTATTTTATAAAAAATGCGGGTAATGGATACAGGTATGGGCTCGGGTACGAGAATTTTTTCCAATTGCGGGTATGGGGACGGGTACTATAGTACCCTACCCCAACCCTGCCCATTGTCATCCCTAGTCCAAGTTATCACGGTCCACTGAAGGACCGTGGTGACATCTCTAAACTCAGGCGTCAATTCTTTTAATTAAAAATTTTTAACATATTACCACGGTTGTTTAGACCAACTGTGGTGATATCTTTAACCATTCATGAATTTGAATCTCAGCGCCAACAAATTTGTGATTTCATTAATATTTTAATTGTGCCTTTCGTTTTGATTTATTTTTAAATAAAAAATAAAAGCAATATCACTACGTCTGTTTAACCCAACCGTTGTGATATAATTTTTTTTCCATTTTTAACTGCTTAAAAGTTGGCGTTTTTTTATAAAATTTCATTAACTAAACCATATATCACCACAATTGGTTTAGATGATCGTGGTGGAATGACTTATTCACTAAAAGAAACACAACTAACATGTCTCTTCAGTAGTCAATTTTTCATTTCCATTAGCGAAATCTTTTTCAACCCTAATATTCAACGCTGAGAAACGACACCATTTTCCATCAACCAATGTCATCTTCATCATCATCATCGTTCATTAACAATACCAAAAACATTTTTAACCAACGTTATCTTCATCTTAACCGTTCAACCAACTTCATCGTTCTTGGCTTATGTACCGTGAAGGAGGAAGACGACACCAAATTTATCGTTCTTAGCTAAAAACATTTATTTAGCTTTTTTACTTATTCACCATGTTTCTGAAAAGTAAAAGTTTTTCCTCATACATCCACAGTAAACTTCAGTTGCCATTGTGCTTATGTTTATGTTTCTGTGTTTCTGTGTTTCTGTTGAATGTTTTATGTTTATGTTATTGTTGTTGAATGTTTTTGGTTGTTATTCTTGAATGTTTACGTTGTTGTTATTGTTGTTGAATGTGTATGATCACATTTGTTTTTTTTAAGATTGGATTAATCTTTTGTTGTTGTTGTTGATGTTCATGGTTATATGTGGAATTAGAATTTTAGAGTTAGATGAAAGAATTTGTTTTTTATATTTTTGTTGGTATTGTTGTTTATGTAGTTGTTAGTGTTGTTATTTATGTTTTTTATGCCATTATGGTTGATGTTTATGTTTGTGTCTTGATGTTGGATGTTTTATGTTTATGTTGTTATTGAATTAATGTGTATTAGACAAAATTGTTATGTTTCTTTATGTTATTGTTCTTGAATGTGTATAAGACATGTTTGTTTTGTTGTAGTTGTTGTTGAATGTGTATGATCACATTTTTTGGTTAAGAGATTAGATTAATCTTTTATTGTTGTTTTTGAAGAGAGATGGTCTCTTCTTCATCTAGTATCAACGAAACATATACAAATGAAACTCGTACAAATGATTCACAAACGATAGTTGATGGTCCATATTCTTCACTTTTTAAGAGTTATGTTTGTAACACCTCAAAATTTGCCCCTTTCCTTTTAGCACTAACTGGTTTATGCTTCTTTTCATTTGCATTATCATTCCTGCATTTGCATTGTCCTTTTGAGCATGGGATCAAGGTATTCTTTCAGAAGCTCACGGCGTCATCAGTTCCAGTATGAGCATTTATTTTGCTCATTAAGCGACTGGATGATCAGAAACTCTGGCAGTCAATTTTTGATCAGTTATTCAGCACCAGACGGTTGTTATCAGCAGTTTAATTCGAGTGCGAAAAACATTTCGCCGCATATTTCAAGTGTATTCCAGTGGTAATATCAGATGGCAAGTTTCCGAGGTCTATCATGGTTCAGAGCAGGTGGAACCGGACGAATATCCAAGTTTCCCTCCTTTTGCCGCCAAATTTTGAATTTTTGAATAGAGTAATCGATTACCCAAAGTGAGTAACCGATTACTCTGGGCGAAATTGCAAAAATGTGGCATTTTTCTGCACTGCATAATTTTTGAGTATTTGTGATTATGTGCTTGGCTTGTGCATGTGAGGGAAGGATCTAGAATTGATCTATTTTCATCATTTTCCATCCAAAAATTCAAATTCTTTCCACTCAAATTCCACTTTTTCTTTCCTAATTCACATTTCATCCCAATTTCCACTCACTTAACCTCACTCCCAACCCAAACTTAACTCCTAACCTAGGGTTTATTTAAACCAATTCATTCCAAACCTCAAAGACTGAGATCATTTTTTCACTCCCAATTTTCAGAACTCTCTCAATTCTCTCTCACATTTTCACTCTCAACCTCCATTTTCAACCACACTCAAAGCTCTCTTTCAAAGATTAACAAGTTCTTCATTGGAACTTGTTAATTTTTGAGCTAAAGCCTCTCATCATCACTACATTTCAGCCTTTCAACTTAGATTTTCGTTTGGATCTAGTTCTGATTTTTCAGAAGTGATTATTGAAAGTGATTTTGGAGTTTTGTTGCTTATTTGCTTGGATCTTCAACTTTTGAGTGCAAGAAGCTTGTGGATCTTGGATTTCTCTACTTGAATTCATCCATTTCTGTTTACAACACTTACCAAAGCAAATCTTAGCTTTGTAGGTTGGTTAATTTCAGATCCATACTCATTTTAGATTAATTGCAACTTATACAATGTAGATCCATGAATTTTGATGTGTTTTGATTCATTTGGTTGATCTTGATTGCGGATGTTGATGATTGTTGGATCTAATTGATGTTTGATTTGCTGTGATTGAACTTAATTTTCGTGCACTATTATTTACATGATCATTTGGATGTTTGGATAACTGATTGGCTGCTAAAAAGTGCTTTTCAAAGTTGAATTTCTGCCTCTGTTTCAGTGGTAATCGATTACTCTAACAGGGTAATCGATTACTCTGCCTTATTTTCACGTTTTTAGCTAATTTTCAACTGAGTAATCGATTACCCTATGTGAGTAATCGATTACCACTGAAGCAGATTGTGTTTTTCTTGCATTTTCTTGCTTGTTTGAGATCTCTTGCATGCCTAAACTTTATGGATTGATATGTTGATGATTTGTGGATCATTCTTGAGCTGTTGTACCTCACACTATTGTATGCACACAATTTTCCGACACGCGATTCTTGGATTTTTATCGTTTATATCACGTTTGCGATGTTGCGTTCTCGATGCGATGAACACATAGCACACACTTCTTGAGCATGTTGATTGTGACTTGTTGATGATGTTGCTGGAATTGTTGTTTGAATATGAATATGATCTTGCTTCACCTTATCATGTGTTGTTTGCATAGATGTTTAGAGTGGATGTTTGCGTAATTGTGGAGCATGTTTTGAATGTAATTCTTGTGTCTTCTTCTTGATATTCATGAGTTGATCTTTGAATTGATATACATGTTCACCTTGCTGCCATTTGCTTTCATGCCTTGATTCCACTTTGTTTGATCACTTAAAGTTATGTTGTGCATGAGTTATTTGTTGCTAAGTGTTTGAGTGTTGTTAAGATACATACTTGATGCTCTTGATGCCACTTTCTAATGTGTGAATTAATTGACCTTTGGCATGACTTGAATTCTGACTTGGATCCACTTTCATCTTACCTTATTCACGTCATCTTTGTGTGAGGTTCAATGATGTTTAACTATGCTTCTTATGTAAGTTTGCTTGCATTCTTTCTTGTTTGCTTTTACTTTCTTACTTGAGCTTTCTTGTGTGATCTTTTGAAGCATGATTAATGTTGTGATTTGAGTATGATGTGTATGATGTGCTTGCTGCCCCGTCTTATTTCTCATCTTATACCTCTCTTTCTTCTTCATCTCTTTCACTCCTTCTCTTCCCTTGAGTCTCAAGACTTGTTTAAGTCTTGGATTTGCTCCCTTAGAGCTACCTAGTCCAACTTAATTTCCGATTAAGCTTGGAGTAGGATTAGCATTAGGCTTCCCTTTGCATGCTAACTTAAGTATAAGTTTCCCTTTCAAACTCAACTATAGGGCCACCTTTGCATGACAACATTAGGATAGAATCCCCCTTAGTGTTTTCTTTTCCTTTGAGTTTTCTCTTCTCATCTCATAACACTTCTAAAATACTTAATAAAATTAACGTGTATTGCGCATGAGCCTTGCATGTGGGAAGTGAGGAATGAGGGGTTCCCTCTCATTTTTCTAGAGTGTTTGGTGGACGTTCCATCTTGGAACGAATTGCTAAGCATTCGTTCCTACATCATAGACTTCGGTGCAATGCAAGTTATGAACTAACTTCAATCCACTTCTGTCTAAAAAATACAAAAACAAACTCAAACCTTTTTCATCCTTCGGGATCGTTAAGTTCAACTCATTTTCAGAAAAGGGCACGTTACTTCCGTCTCATCGCAAACAGGCATCGACCCTAACTGTCGGACGTGAATCTAACGTCGGTCATAAAAAACACTAACCGACCTCGTTAGGTCGAACTACGACTGCTCTGATTTCCTCTCTCTATTCTGATTGAGGATACGTAGGCACAAGACGGCGATGTCTTGGCGAGCAACCTCCCCCCTTAGTTCGTGTCCGAACTACGTTGACTCTGACTTTCTCATTGCACGAGGGAGTACGTAGGCGTAGGACGAGCGATGTCCTATCGAGTCACTTCTTTTTCTTTTCTTCTTCGTTTCTTCGTTCCTTTCCGTTCCTGTTTCTTCTCCTTTCCTGTAGCAGCGGAGCTCCAGATGACGACACCCTTTGATCGAAACAACAAGCGTGGATCCCGTCGAGTACGATGGACGTGTGGGGTGCTAACACCTTCCCTTCGCGTAACCGACTCCCTTACCCGTGTCTCTTGGTCGTGAGACCATGCTCTTTCCCTTCCCTCAGGTTTACGCAGTGTTTCCTTTCCCTCTCTTGGGATAAATACACATTGCTGGTGACTCTATTTTTCCACGCCACTTTCGCATTTGTACCATGGATGCAAATCCCCGGGAGCGACAACTGGCGACTCTGCTGGGGACAAGTTGACCTCTTGCTGGTCCATCCCCTTTTGCGAGTCAATCCTAGCGCTTCTTTGTTTTATTTCATGGGGTGTTTATCTGTTGTACTTTATTTTGCTGTATATTGTTGTATATTACTGTTTTACTGTTTTTACTGCATTTATTGCATTGCATTTCATTATTGTGCTGGTTTTCTGTTTGGCAGGTTGGGTTTCTTTGAGAGATAAGCCCAATACACAGGCTTGAGCATACACTTAGGACTAGAGTGGAAAGTAGTGGGACCTACGCGTCGTCTTGGTGCATTTGGTGTTCACGAAATTCACATCCAGACGAGGCTATCTTGGGAGATATTCTGACGTGCGTGTCTTGCGCATTTCAGGGTGTTGATCTAGAGAGCTGTCGACTCTGGCGACCGTTTCTTCCGAGGACTCAGCAACGCCTCTCCTCCCGACATGTGATAATGGCAGATCAGGAATGGCAAACCCATTACACTTGTCGATCCGAGGACCCAATGCTGGGAACTTGCATAGGATGACCTTATTTTTGGGGGAATCAGTGGACGACCTCTTTGTTTGGCGATAGTATTGTACCCCGAGGGATGAATGTACTATTGCTTCTCAAATCGAGAATCTGAGACTGAGGATCCCGTTTTCTAGAACCCACATGTGAGAGGGGATGGGTGTTTGCAGGTCTGCAGGTAACCGAAACCTTCAACCTACCCGGTTTTTTGGATTCTCATTAGTGTATTGTTATCATCCTGATATTCTGGCAGTTTGAATGAGCCGTTACTCTGGATTTCTAGGTTTCTGATATTTTGGGGTCTTATTCAGTCAACAGAACAACAGCAGTTTTGAGCATCATGGAGGCCTTGATCCCATGTTTGTTGCATCTGCATCATCATTTTTGCATACATGCTCTTGTATTTCCAAAGGATATTAGCTTCGAGACTCGCTGTTGAGCATTTCCGTCTATTTCTTGCGGTTCTTTTGTCAAAAACTTGAATCAAAGCAGAATGATTCCTTAGAAATATTCGAGCATGGCATTTGCATTGCATTCTCATACTCATATGCATAACAGGTGTTCAAGAGCGGATTTCTTATTCTGACTTAGTATTATCTTTAGAATTGACAGTTTGACTTGCCACCACTACTCAGCCTGTGATAATCAGAGGATAGCCATGGAACAACTCCGTGCAAAAGTGACTGAAACGAAAATCCAGATGAGGCAGTTTGGGGAAGATATGCAGGCCATGTCTCAAGGCCAGAAACTGCTAAGAGAGGAAGTCAACCAGATGAGGACTCAGATGGGCCTGGTCATGGAAATCTTGAATAATGTGTTAAAGAAGGAAAACAATCATGTGCTCGCTTCCACAACAGAGGTCCTAACTCCTCCCATCTCTTTGGGGTTTGCTCTAGATCATGGATTGCCTCGTGAATCCCCTCCACGAATTGAAGTTTCAAAGCTTTCTCATCAGCAATCATTTCCTGCTCCCCAAGAAGATCCAAAGTCAGAGGGGCCTAAGAGGAAGTTTGATCCCATTCCAATGTCGTATGCGCAGTTGCTTTCTTATTTGCTCGAGCTCAAACTGGTTGAACGTGTTAGTTTGGGACCTCTTCCCACAAAGCTTCCTCTGGGACCTAATGCTAATGCTAGATGCGAATTCCACTCTAGGGCACCTGGTCACAATGTTGAGAATTGTACAAGGTTCAAGCATAAAGTCCAAGAGCTCATTAATTCAGAGGAAATCAAGTTTACATCAGTTGGCACTGGTAAACAAGGTGATTTCACTTCCATTGTTGCAAAGGAATTGGGGATTCCTTCCTTTTCCAAAGGATCTACCTCGCGTCAGGGATCTCTTCCACAACCTTATGCTTCAGAAGTTCTGCGTCAGCAATCCTTGTTTGTGCCTCAGCCGAATGCAGAAAGGAAAGTGCAGGGGCGGATTGGGCGCCCAAATCAGCAGCAGCAGAATTATCAGCAGCAGAGGCAACTCAGACCAAGAAGGCCCAAGAGGATATTTGATCATATTCCTATTCCTTACAGTCAGTTGTTTGCTCGCTTGCTCAAAAACTCGCTGATCCAGCTGAGGAATGCCATGCCAGTGCCATACCCTATTCCTCCGGACTATGACATGAACGCTAGCTGTGAGTTCCATTCGGGAACGTTTGGGCACACAATTGACGACTGTATTGCGTTCCAGCACAAGGTGCAAGATTTGATTGACTCAAAGGTCATCACCTCAGTCGGTACCCCCATAAGGTGAAGCTTCTTTATCAGAGTGAGCACTCGAGGCTGCGAAGACATCATCAGAAGCAATAAGTCCAGACGGAGTCAAGTCTCCTCAACAATGGCAATCATCAGCTTCCTTTATTGCATTTTCATATGTAGTTTTCATTTGCTTGTTTAAACACTGCCTGCATGTAAAAACTTGTTTGTGTGTTAAATGATGATTTTAATGCAATGAATTTGTTTTCTTGAAGTGTTTTATCCGTGCTCACTCATTTTCATGTTTATCTATGCACTGCAATACCAACTTTCTTGCTTAAACTTTTTGAGGGAGGATGACGAAGTAAAAACGCAAACTTTTGATGGTATGCTTTTGGATAAAACCTTGTTGACAATGTGTAAAGGCATTGTTTCAAATCCCAAACACTGAAGATATAAGGAGATAGACCCTCGTCCGAATAGGAGCCCTAAAGTAGGAGTTTCTTTTAGTAAGAAAAAAACCCTAACATTTAACCCCGGGGCAGGGTAGGCGTCAGTTAGTTTGACCAAGCATTCAAACCTCAAAAGGAGTGTGCATCTGAGGATCCATTACTTTTCACTCTACCGCATCAAGAGGTCCAAAGAGCGGAAACCACAATGGTTATCCCTCATCAACTGAGAAGTGAAACAGTCACAACCCTTCCAAAGAAATCAAGACAGCCGGTGTCGCACGACGTGTTCAAGAAAAAAAAAGAAATGAAAAAGCCCTCTAAGTTGAAACTTGGAAACAAGAAACTTAGGCAAAAGTTAGGGCGTCCCGCTGGACTCCGAAATCAAAGGTTCAAAAGCATCTGTCCAGGAAAAAGTTAGGGATAAGCAAAAGAATGTGAAAGCGAAATGTGAACAGGATTACCCAAGAAAAATCCTTGAGCAGAACAATGTCGTGTGGCTACAGACAAAAAAGACAAAAGGGGTGACTGTTGCTCCAAAACCTCATCGGGTCTCGAACCATCAATTGCATGGGTCCCTTAAAGATCATAAATCTTTTTGGGGAGATGAGCGCTTGTGTCAGATTAGCTGAACGTAGGACTGGAGAACATCACGAAGAGTGGGTGGGCACCAATAAATTTTGAGCCTTATATCCCTTGTTTCAATAACCGTGAACCAGGCCCCGTTACAAAACCGAAAGTCCTCAATTGAAACAGGGTTATTTCGAAAGCGTACTACCAAGAGATAGCGTTCCTGACTCCTATGGGTTATGCTAGTAATATTTTTGTTGGTATTGCATGTGCGTTTTGTTTCCCTTCAAAAATAGATGTCACATCCCAGCTAGTGATTCGTTCATAAGGCTTGGCGACACATTTTCAATAAAACTTCAAAGTTAACATGTGTGTTGCATTAGAATTGTCATTCTCATAATAAACATTTTCTGCTTGCATGTGTTTGACATCAAAGAAGCTTACGCAATGAATGTCAGTCGAGAAGCTCGATCCGGCCAAGTTGAGATGCTTGAAAATTATGATGGACAGTCATATCAAAGGTCATGGTGCTGAAAGACCATGTTGAGCAGGAGTTTTCCTAGCAAATTGTGTTAAGGCGTAGCCAAGCTGGGGCATTCAAGTCGAGTAAGTCTTTTCAGAGTTCAATCAATTACGGGCAGCCATGTTGAAAAAATTTCTTCAAAGTTCAGCCAAACTGGGGCAATTATATCGAGATTCGATAAATCTCTCCACAAGCGTTTAATATGGGGAAATCAGGTCGATTTGACAAATCTCTGTAGGATCAGTCAGGGGCAAAGTTTCTTTAAGACTTGGGGCAGGCCTCCTCTAGAGTGTGAGAAGTTGTCCACTCCTGAAGACGGTTAATTGAGAGCACCTCTTCAAGGTTCAAAATAGTGGGGCAGGGTATTTCAAGCCATTGCGAATTCTCTCGAGGCAGTTTACTTCATGGATTATGAAGTCTGGGGCAGTTATGTCGAGATCTGATACATTTCTAAGAGTTTGAAGACCCGGGGCATGTTGAATGCCAGGTCTTCTATAAAATCCTCTTGAGACAATTTCTTCTGTTAGATCCTATAGTCTGGGGCAAGTGGAGATCAAAGGGTCGTTGGTCACTTGTGAGAATCAACACGCAGTTTAACAGAAGCATGAATCGCCAAAGTAGCTCCTAGTATGGAATTTATCTTCCTCAGCAAGGCGCCAAAAGGTATCTTTTTCCAGCGAGGCATTTGAATTGCCATCTGTCCTCATCAAGGATAAGTGAAGTTCTATCGTCCCTGGCAGAGCATTGTGAAAGTTCTGACTATCCCCCACAACCAGAGTTCAGGAGTTTGCTCTCCCTCGGCCGGGTTGGTGAAGTTTATTGCTTGTCAACACAAACTTATATTCCCCCGTACAAGTCAAGTGTGTTGGGCTGGTGTTTCTCAAGCTTGAGGTGAAGTGGTTTCCATCTCCCCAACGGAGTAAGGGTAGAATATCGTCCCCTAGAAGAGCAGATATTATCAATAGTCGTTCCCCAAGCATATTTGTGGATGATGGTTAGCATTCCTCAATAGGTCAGAGGCCAATTGCCATTGGTACTTCTCTTCAGTAGAGCCCTGGGGCATTTTCAGCAAATGCTTAGTACATAACAGAGGTTTGGTTGGATTCTCGAGCAGAATCTATGAACATAGAAATGCGTCAGTTTACCAGATGTTTGCAGGGTAACAAGTTTGTTTTCCTCAGTAGAGTTACTCTTCCCAGCATTGAAAAGTTCATCATCCTCAACAGAGCATACTCTCCTCAGCAAAGGAGCAGAGGATTGTGTCCCCAGCCAAAGTCATGGTCGGTTTATTACCCCCCAGCAAGCAGTTTAAAGTGGATTGCTCCGAGGTGGGTGTGGTTGTATCTCCAGCAGGACGTGTGTTGGATGTCTTTGAAAAGACTTTATTTTCCCCACAGAGCCTGGTAATCACTTTCCTCAGGAGGTCAGAAAGTGTAGTTCTGTCAGCAACGACATGCTCTAATCCCCAGCAGGGTAAATTCTTTCCTCCAACAGCAGGTCAAGCTCAATGATATCCCTTGGCAGGTTTCGTTGACTTTTTTCCCCAGTAGAGCTATTCTCCTCGACGTTGAAAAGTTTATCCTCCTCAGCAAGTTGTTACTTTCCCCAACCAGAGTGTCAAGGATTATCTTCCTCAGTAGAGCACAGAGGATTATTTCCCCAGCTAGAGTTGTGGTTGTTTTATTACTCTCTCAGCAAGTAGTCAGAAGTTGATGTTGTTGCATCCCTAGCAGGAGACTTATAGAATTTCTTCTTTGGACGAAGACGTTATTTTCCCAACAGGGTCTGAGCACTCAGCTAGTCAAGAAATGTTTTTCCTCACCAGCAACGGTATGAGATAATCCCCTCAGATGAGTAAGCTTGATGTTATCCTCTAGCAGGATGGATGGCAGCATCTACTGTTCCTCAAGCAGGTTGGGTGGTCATGGCCGGTACTCCCCAACAGGGTAAAAGTACTAATATTCCCCGGCAGGGTAAAAGCAAGGGCGTCTCCCAACAGCAGGTTGAGTTCAGTAATATCCACAAACAGGTTTGGAATTATTGACTTGTCTCCCCAAGCAAAGTTTGATGGTGATCTTCACAGTGGTTTGTTCAACAGCAGTTGAAATCCCAAGCAGGTTTTAAGTCCAATTGTTATTGGCATTCTTTCAGATCCAGGTGGAAGTCATTGGTAATCCCCTGCGGAGAGAATTTCTCTTTGGGTTCCATCTTCATTATTCATTTTTATCCATCTCCAACAGAGTGGATCTTCTCTCAGAGTTTTCATCTCAAGTAGAGTTTGTGATCAGGATCTTCTTCAGCAGAGTGAAGTCTTTCTCGGCAGGGTCTCTTATTTCAGAGAACAATTTAGTTTGTCGTCCCCAGTGGAGCTGCCTTGGTCTTCAGCATTTATTTTGCTGAGACGCCTCTTTTGCATTGCATAAGCATTCTTGCATGCCATCCTCCCAAACGCGTAGCATTTCCATTTCGTATGGAGCATTACGCCATAGATAAATTCAAACATAAGCATAAGCCAAGTTTGATATCCTTTACTAGATTCTTTCCCCAGCAGAAAGTAACAAAATTCAGAAGATGTTGGTTAACACTGCACCGCAACCAGTGGATTTGTCCTTCTTGTTGGTTCTTCCTATACTCCCCTGCAGAGTTGTCTGTTTAGATTTCTCTAATCCCCGGCGGAGTCATCTTTGTAGAACTGTTGATTCTACATATTGTTGTTTGAAATTCTACCTTTTGCTTAGTCTTTCTTTGAAAGCTCACCTTCGGCTTGGTCTTTCTTTTTCGAGTCCACCCTCGGCATGGCCTCGTACCTTTCTTTGAAAGTCCACCTTCGGCCTGGTCTTTCTCTTTTCTCGAGTTCGCCTTCGGGCGTCCTCGCACCCGCCGTTATCTTGTTCTCCCCAGGAGAGTCTACCTTCGGCTTAGTCTTTCATTGAAAGCCCACCTTCGGCTTGGTCTTTCTTTTTCGAGCCCACCTTCGGCATGGTCTCGTATCCTTTGTTTGAGAGTCTACCTTCAGCTTAGTCTTTCTTTGAAAGCCAACCTTTGGCTTGGTCTTTCTTTTTCGAGCCCACCTTCGGCATGGTCTCGTATCCTTTGTTTGAGAGACTACCTTCGGCTTAGTCTTTCTTTGAAAGCCCACCTTCGGATTGGTCTTTTTTTTTCTAGCCCACCTTCGGCTTGGTCTCGTATTCTTTGTTTGAGAGTCTACCTTCGGCTTAGTCTTTCTTTGAAAGCCCACCTTCGGCTTGGTCTTTCTTTTTCAAGCCCACCTTCGGCATGGTCTCGTATCCTTTGTTTGAGAGTCTACCTTCGGCCTGGTCTTTATTTTTCGAGCCCACCTTCGGCACGGTCTCGTATCTTTTGTTTGAGAGTCTACCTTCGGCTTAGTCTTTCCTTGAAAGCCTACCTTCCACTTGGTCTTTCTTTTTCGAGCCCACTTTTGGCATGGTCTCGTATACTTTGTTTAAGAGTCTACCTTCGGCTTAGTCTTTCTTCGAAAGCCCACCTTTGGCTTGGTCTTTCTTTTTTGAGCCCACCTTCGGCATGGTCTCGTATCCTTTGTTTAAGAGTCTACCTTCGGCTTAGTCTTTCTTTGAAAGCCTACCTTCGGCTTGGTCTTTCTTTTTCGAGCCCAACTTCGGCATGGTCTCGTATCCTTTGTTTGAGAGTCTACCTTTGGCTTAGTCTTTCTTTGAAAACCCACCATCGGCTTGGTCTTTCATTTTCGAGCCCACCTTCGGCATGGTCTCGTATCCTATTTTTGAGAGTCTACCTTCGCCTTAGTCTTTCCTTGAAAGCCTACCTTCGGCTTGGCGTTTCTGTTTCGAGCCCACCTTCGGCATCATCTCGTATCTTTTGTTTGAGAGTGTACCTTCGGATTAGTCTTTCTTTGAAAGCCCACCTTCGGATTAGTCTTTCTTTTTCGAGCCCACCTTCGACATGGTCTCGTATCCTTTGTTTGAGAGTCTACCTTCGGCTTTGCCTATCTTTGAAAGCCCACCTTCGGCTTGGTCTTTCTTTTTCGAGCCCACCTTCGGCGTGGTCTCGTATCCTTTGTTTGAGAGTCTTCCTTCGGCTTAGTCTTTCCTTGAAAGCCCACCTTCGGCTTAGTCTTTCCTTGAAATCCCACCTTCGGCATGGTCTCGTATCCTTTGTTTGAGAGTCTACCTTCGGCTTAGTCTTTCTTTGAAAGCCCACCTTCGGCTCGGTCTTTCTTTTTCGAGTCCACCCTCGGCATGGTATCATATACTTTGTTTGAAAGCCCACCTTTGGCTTGGTCTTTCTTTTTCGTGCCCATCTTCGGCATGCTCTCGTATCCTTTGTTTGAGTGTCTACCTTCGGCTTAGTCTTTCTTTGAAATCCCACCTTCGGCTTGATCTTTCTTTTTCAAGCCCACCTTTGGCATGGACTCATATCCTTTGTTTGAAAGCCCACATTGGGATTGGTCTTTCTTTTTTGATCCCACCTTCGGCATGGTCTCGTATCCTTTGTTTGAGAGTCTACCTTCGGCTTAGTCTTGTTTGAAAGCCTACCTTCGCCTTAGTCTTTCTTTTTCGAGCCCACCTTCGGCATGGTCTCGTATCCTTTGTTTGAAAGTCTACCTTCGGCTTGGTCTTTCTTTTTCGAGCCCACCTTCGGCATGGTCTCGTATCCTTTGTTTGAAAGTCTACCTTCGGCTTGGTCTTTCTTTTTCGAGCCCACCTTCGGCATGGTCTCGTATCCTTTGTTTGAAAGCCCACCTTCGGCTTGGTTTTTCTTTTTCGAGCCCACCTTCGAAATGGTCTCGTATCCTTTGTTTGAGAGTCTACCTTCGGCTTAGCCTTTCTTTGAAAGCCCACCTTCGGCTTGGTCTTTCTTATTCGAGTCCACCTTCGGCATGGTCTCGTATCCTTAGTTTGAGAGTCTACCTTCGGCTTAGTCTTTCCTTGAAAGCCCACCTTCGGCTCAGTCTTTCCTTGAAATCCCACCTTCGGCATGGTCTCGTATCCTTTGTTTGAGAGTCTACCTTCGGCTTAGTCATTCCTTGAAAGCCTACTTTCGGCTTGGTCTTTCTTTTTCAAGCCCACCTTCGGTATGGTCTAGTATCCTTAGTTTGAGAGTCTACCTTCGGTTTAGTCTTTCTTTGAAAGCCCACCTTCGGCTTGGTATTTCTTTTTCGAGCCCACCTTCGGCATGGTATCATATACTTTGTTCGAAAGCCCACCTTTGGCTTGGTCTTTCTTTTTCGAGCCCACCTTCGGCATGGTCTCGTATCCTTTGTTTGAGAGTCGACCTTCGGCTTAGTCTTTCTTTGAAATCCCACCTTCGGCTTGGTCTTTCTTTTTCAAGCCCACCTTCGGCATGGACTCATATCCTTTGTTTGAAAGCCCACATTTGGCTTGGTCTTTCTTTTTCGATCCCACCTTCGGCATGGTCTCGTATCCTTTGTTTGAGAGTCTACCTTCGGCTTAGTCTTACTTTGAAAGCCCACCTTCGGCTTGGTCTTTCTTTTTCGAGCCCACCTTCGGCATGGTCTCGTATCCTTTGTTTGAGAGACTACCTTCGGCTTAGTCTTTCTTTGAAAGCCCACCTTCGGCTTGGTCTTTCATTTTTGAGCCCACCTTCGGCATGGTCTCGTAACCTTTGTTTGAGAGTCTACCTTCGGCTTAGTCTTTCCTTGAAAGCCTACCTTCGGGTTGGCCTTTCTGTTTGGAGCCCACCTTCGGCATGGTCTCGTATCTTTTGTTTGAGAGTCTACCTTCGGCTTAGTCTTTCTTTGAAAGCCCACCTTCGGCTTGGTCTTTCTTTTTCGAGCCCACCTTCGGCATGGTCTCGTATCCTTTGTTTGAGAGTCTACCTTCGGCTTAGTCTTTCTTTGAAAGCCCACCTTCGTCTTGGTTTTTCATTTTCGAGCCCACCTTCTGCATGTTCTCGTATCATTTGTTTGAGAGTCTACCTTCGGCTTAGTCTTTCCTTAAAAGCCTACCTTCGGCTTGGCCTTTCTGTTTCGAGCCCACCTTCGGCATGGTCTCGTATCTTTTGTTTGAGAGTCTACCTTCGGCTTAGTCTTTCTTTGAAAGCCCACCTTCGGCTTGGTCTTTCTTTTTTGACCCCACCTTCGGCATGGTCTCGGATCCTTTGTTTGAGAGTCTACCTTGGGCTTAGTCTTTCTTTTAAATCACACCTTCGGCTTGGTCTTTCGTTTTCGAGCCTACCCTCGGCATGGTCTCGTATCCTTTGTTTGGGAGTGTACCTTCGGATTAGTCTTTCTTTGAAAGCCCACCTTCGGATTGGTCTTTCTTTTTCGAGCCCACCTTCGACATGGTCTCGTATCCTTTGTTTGAGAGTCTACCTTCGGCTTAGCCTATCTTTGAAAGCCCACCTTCGGCTTGGTCTTTCTTTTTCGAGCCCACCTTCGGCATGGTCTCGTATCCTTTGTTTGAGAGTCTACCTTCGGCTTAGTCTTTCCTTGAAAGCCCACCTTCGGCTTAGTTTTTCCTTGAAATCCCACCTTCGGCATGGTCTCGTATCCTTTGTTTGAGAGTCTACCTTCGGCTTAGTCTTTCCTTGAAAGCCTACTTTCGGCTTGGTCTTTCTTTTTCGAGACCACCTTCGCATTGCTCTCGTATCCTTTGTTTGAGAGTCTACCTTCGGCTTAGTCTTTCTTTGAAAGCCCACCTTCGGCTCGGTCTTTCTTTTTCTAGTCCACCTTTGGCATGGTATCATATACTTTGTTTGAAAGCCCACCTTTGTCTTGGTCTTTCTTTTTTGAATCCACCTTTGGCATGGTCTCGTATCCTTAGTTTGAGAGTCTACCTTCGGCTTAGTCTTTCCTTGAAAGCCCACCTTCGGCTCAGTCTTTCCTTGAAATCCCACCTTCGGCATGGTCTCGTATCCTTTGTTTGAGAGTCTACCTTCGGCTTAGTCATTCCTTGAAAGCCTACTTTCGGCTTGGTCTTTCTTTTTCAAGCCCACCTTCGGTATGGTCTCGTATCCTTTGTTTGAGAGTCTACCTTCGGTTTAGTCTTTCTTTGAAAGCCCACCTTCGGCTTGGTCTTTCTTTTTCGAGCCCACCTTCGGCATGGTATCATATACTTTGTTTGAAAGCCCACCTTTGGCTTGGTCTTTCTCTTTCGAGCCCACCTTCAGCATGGTCTCGTATCCTTTGTTTGAGAGTCGACCTTCGGCTTAGTCTTTCTTTGAAATCCCACCTTCGGCTTGGTCTTTCTTTTTCAAGACCACCTTCGGCATGGACTCATATCCTTTGTTTGAAAGCCCACATTTGGCTTGGTCTTTCTTTTTCGAGCCCACCTTCGGCATGGTCTCGTATCCTTTGTTTGAGAGTCTACCTTCGGCTTAGTCTTACTTTGAAAGCCCACCTTCGGCTTAGTCTTTCTTTTTCGAGCCCACCTTCGGCATGGTCTCGTATCCTTTGTTTGAGAGACTACCTTCGGCTTAGTCTTTCTTTGAAAGCCCACCTTCTTCTTGGTTTTTCATTTTCGAGCCCACCTTCGGCATGTTCTCGTATCTTTTGTTTGAGAGTCTACTTTCGGCTTAGTCTTTCTTTGAAAGCCCACCTTCGGCTTGGTCTTTCTTTTTCGACCCCACCTTCGGCATGGTCTCGGATCCTTTGTTTGAGAGTCTACCTTGGGCTTAGTCTTTCTTTGAAATCACACCTTCGGCTTGGTCTTTCGTTTTCGAGCCTACCTTCGGCATGGTCTCGTATCCTTTGTTTGAGAGTGTACCTTCGGATTAGTCTTTCTTTGAAAGCCCACCTTCGGATTGGTCTTTCTTTTTCGAGCCCACCTTCGACATGGTCTCGTATCCTTTGTTTGAGAGTCTACCTTCGGCTTAGCCTATCTTTGAAAGCCCACCTTCGGCTTGGTCTTTCTTTTTCGAGCCCACCTTCGGAATGGTCTCGTATCCTTTGTTTGAGAGTCTACCTTCGGCTTAGTCTTTCCTTGAAAGCCCACCTTCGGCTTAGTCTTTCCTTGAAATCCCACCTTTGGCATGGTCTCGTATCCTTTGTTTGAGAGTCTACCTTCGGCTTAGTCTTTCCTTGAAAGCCTACTTTCGGCTTGGTCTTTCTTTTTCGAGACCACCTTCGGCATGGTCTCGTATCCTTTGTTTAAGAGTCTACCTTCGGCTTAGTCTTTCTTTGAAAGCCCACCTTCGGCTCGGTCTTTCTTTTTCTAGTCCACCTTGGGCATGGTATCATATACTTTGTTTGAAAGCCCACCTTTGGCTTGGTCTTTCTTTTTTGAGTCCACCTTCGGCATGGTCTCGTATCCTTAGTTTGAGAGTCTACCTTCGGCTTAGTCTTTCCTTGAAAGCCCACCTTCGGCTCAGTCTTTCCTTGAAATCCCACCTTCGGCATGGTCTCGTATCCTTTGTTTGAGAGTCTACCTTCGGCTTAGTCATTCCTTGAAAGCCTACTTTCGGCTTGGTCTTTCTTTTTCAAGCCCACCTTCGGTATGGTCTCGTATCCTTTGTTTGAGAGTCTACCTTCGGTTTAGTCTTTCTTTGAAAGCCCACCTTCGGCTTGGTCTTTCTTTTTCGAGCCCGCCTTCGGCATGGTATCATATACTTTGTTTGAAAGCCCACCTTTGGCTTGGTCTTCCTTTTTCGAGCCCACCTTCGGCATGGTCTCGTATCCTTTGTTTGAGAGTCGACCTTCGGCTTAGTCTTTCTTTGAAATCCCACCTTCGGCTTGGTCTTTCTTTTTCAAGCCCACCTTCGGCATGGACTCATATCCTTTGTTTGAAAGCCCACATTTGGCTTGGTCTTTCTTTTTCGAGCCCACCTTCGGCATGGTCTCGTATCCTTTGTTTGAGAGTCTACCTTTGGCTTAGTCTTACTTTGAAAGCCCAGCTTCGGCTTGGTCTTTCTTTTTCGAGCCCACCTTCGGCATGGTCTCGTATCCTTTGTTTGAGAGACTACCTTCGGCTTAGTCTTTCTTTGAAAGCCCACCTTCGGCTTGGTTTTTCATTTTCGAGCCCACCTTCGGCATGTTCTCGTATCCTTTGTTTGAGAGTCTACCTTCGGCTTAGTCTTTCCTTGAAAGCCTACCTCCGGCTTGGCCTTTCTGTTTCGAGCCCACCTTTGGCATGGTCTCGTATCTTTTGTTTGAGAGTCTACCTTCGGCTTAGTCTTTCTTTGAAAGCCCACCTTCGGCTTGGTCTTTCTTTTTCGACCCCACCTTCGGCATGGTCTCGGATCCTTTGTTTGAGAGTCTACCTTGGGCTTAGTCTTTCTTTGAAATCACACCTTCGGCTTGGTCTTTCTTTTTCGAGCCTACCTTTGGCATGGTCTCGTATCCTTTGTTTGAGAGTGTACCTTCGGATTAGTCTTTCTTTGAAAGCCCACCTTCGGATTGGTCTTTCTTTTTCGATCCCACCTTCGACATGGTCTCGTATCCTTTGTTTGAGAGTCTACCTTCGGCTTAGCCTATCTTTGAAAGCCCACCTTCGGCTTGGTCTTTCTTTTTCGAGCCCACCTTCGGCATGGTCTCGTATCCTTTGTTTGAGAGTCTACCTTCGGCTTAGTCTTTCCTTGAAAGCCCACCTTCGGCTTAGTCTTTCCTTGAAATCCCACCTTCGCCATGGTCTCGTATCCTTTGTTTGAGAGTCTACCTTCGGCTTAGTCTTTCCTTGAAAGCCTACTTTCGGCTTGGTCTTTCTTTTTCGAGACCACCTTCGGCATGGTCTCGTATCCTTTGTTTGAGAGTCTACGTTCGGCTTAGTCTTTCTTTGAAAGCCCACCTTCGGCTCGGTCTTTCTTTTTCTAGTCCACCTTTGGCATGGTATCATATACTTTGTTTGAAAGCCCACCTTTGGCTTGGTCTTTCTTTTTCGAGCCCACCTTCGGCATGGTCTCGTATCCTTTGTTTGAGAGTCTACCTTCGGCTTAGTCTTTCTTTGAAATCCCACCTTCAGCTTGATCTTTCTTTTTCAAGCCCACCTTTGGCATGGACTCATATCCTTTGTTTGAAGGCCCACATTGGGCTTGGTCTTTCTTTTTCGAGCCCACCTTCGGCATGGTCTCGTATCCTTTGTTTGAGAGTCTACCTTTGGCTTAGTCTTACTTTGAAAGCCCAGCTTCGGCTTGGTCTTTCTTTTTCGAGCCCACCTTCGGCATGGTCTCGTATCCTTTGTTTGAGAGACTACCTTCGGCTTAGTCTTTCTTTGAAAGCCCACCTTCGGCTTGGTTTTTCATTTTTGAGTCCACCTTCGGCATGTTCTCGTATCCTTTGTTTGAGAGTCTACCTTCGGCTTAGTCTTTCCTTAAAAGCCTACCTCCGGCTTGGCCTTTCTGTTTCGAGCCCACCTTTGGCATGGTCTCGTATCTTTTGTTTGAGAGTCTACCTTCGGCTTAGTCTTTCTTTGAAAGCCCACCTTCGGCTTGGTCTTTCTTTTTCGACCCCACCTTCGGCATGGTCTCGGATCCTTTGTTTGAGAGTCTACCTTGGGCTTAGTCTTTCTTTGAAATCACACCTTCGGCTTGGTCTTTCTTTTTCGAGCCTACCTTTGGCATGGTCTCGTATCCTTTGTTTGAGAGTGTACCTTCGGATTAGTCTTTCTTTGAAAGCCCACCTTCGGATTGGTCTTTCTTTTTCGAGCCCACCTTCGACATGGTCTCGAATCCTTTGTTTGAGAGTCTACCTTCGGCTTAGCCTATCTTTGAAAGCCCACCTTCGGCTTGGTCTTTCTTTTTCGAGCCCACCTTCGGCATGGTCTCGTATCCTTTGTTTGAGAGTCTACCTTCGGCTTAGTCTTTCCTTGAAAGCCCACCTTCGGCTTAGTCTTTCCTTGAAATCCCACCTTCGCCATGGTCTCGTATCCTTTGTTTGAGAGTCTACCTTCGGCTTAGTCTTTCCTTGAAAGCGTACTTTCGGCTTGGTCTTTCTTTTTCGAGACCACCTTCGGCATGGTCTCGTATCCTTTGTTTGAGAGTCTACCTTCGGCTTAGTCTTTCTTTGAAAGCCCACCTTCGGCTCGGTCTTTCTTTTTCTAGTCCACCTTTGGCATGGTATCATATACTTTGTTTGAAAGCCCACCTTTGGCTTGGTCTTTCTTTTTCGAGCCCACCTTCGGCATGGTCTCGTATCCTTTGTTTGAGAGTCTACCTTCGGCTTAGTCTTTCTTTGAAATCCCACCTTCAGCTTGATCTTTCTTTTTCAAGCCCACCTTTGGCATGGACTCATATCCTTTGTTTGAAGGCCCACATTGGGCTTGGTCTTTCTTTTTCGAGCCCACCTTCGGCATGGTCTCGTATCCTTTGTTTGAGAGTCTACCTTCGGCTTAGTCTTGTTTGAAAGCCTACCTTCGCCTTAGTCTTTCTTTTTCTAGCCCACCTTCGGCATGGTCTCATATCCTTTGTTTGAAAGTGTACCTTCGGCTTGGTCTTTCTTTTTCGAGCCCACCTTCGGCATGGTCTCGTATCCTTTGTTTGAAAGTCTACCTTCGGCTTGGTCTTTCTTTTTCGAGCCCACCTTCGGCATGGTCTCGTATCCTTTGTTTGAAAGCCCACCTTCGGCTTGGTCTTTCTTTTTCGAGTCCACCTTTGACATGGCCTCGTATCCTTTGTTTGAGAGTCTACCTTCGGCTTAGCCTTTCTTTGAAAGCCCACCTTCGGCTTGGTCTTTCTTATTCGAGTCCACCTTCGGCATGGTCTCGTATCCTTAGTTTGAGAGTCTACCTTCGGCTTAGTCTTTCCTTGAAAGCCCACCTTCGGCTTAGTCTTTCCTTGAAATCCCACCTTCGGCATGGTCTCGTATCCTTTGTTTGAGAGTCTACCTTCGGCTTAGTCATTCCTTGAAAGCGTACTTTCGGCTTGGTCTTTCTATTTCCAGCCCACCTTCGGTATGGTCTCGTATTCTTTGTTTGAGAGTCTACCTGTGGTTTAGTCTTTCTTTGAAAGCCCATCTTCGGCTTGGTCTTTCTTTTTCGAGCCCACCTTCGGCAAGGTATCATATACTTTGTTTGAAAGCCCACCTTTGGCTTGGTCTTTCTTTTTCGAGCCCACCTTCGGCATGGTCTCATATCCTTTGTTAGAGAGTCGACCTTCGGCTTAGTCTTTCTTTGAAATCCCACCTTCGGCTTGGTCTTTCTTTTTCAAGCCCACCATCGGCATGGACTCATATCCTTTATTTGAAAGCCCACATTTTGGCTTGGTCTTTCTTTTTCGAGCCCACCTTCGGCATGGTCTCGTATCCTTTGTTTGAAAGTCTACCTTCGGCTTAGTCTTACTTTGAAAGCCCACCTTCGGCTTGGTCTTTCTTTTTCGAACCCACCTTCGGCATGGTCTCGTATCCTTTGTTTGAGAGACTACCTTCGGCTTGGTCTTTCATTTTCGAGCCCACCTTCGGCATTGTCTCGTATCCTTTGTTTGAGAGTCTACCTTCGGCTTAGTCTTTCCTTGAAAGCCTACCTTCGGCTTTGCCTTTCTGTTTTGAGCCCACCTTCGGCATGGTCTCGTATCTTTTGTTTGAGAGTGTACCTTCGGATTAGTCTTTCTTTGAAAGCCCACCTTCGGATTGGTCTTTCTTTTTCGAGACCACCTTCGACATGGTCTCGTATCCTTTGTTTGAGAGTCTACCTTCAGCTTAGCCTATCTTTGAAAACCCACCTTCGGCTTGGTCTTTCTTTTTCGAGCCCACCTTCGGCATGGTCTCGTATCCTTTGTTTGAGAGTCTACCTTCAGCTTAGTCTTTCCTTGAAAGCCCACCTTCGGCTTAGTCTTTCCTTGAAATCCCACCTTCGGCATGGTCTCGTATCCTTTGTTTGAGAGTCTACGTTCGGCTTAGTCATTCCTTGAAAGCCTACTTTCGGCTTGGTCTTTCTTTTTCAAGCCCACCTTCGGTATGGTCTCGTATCCTTTGTTTGAGAGTCTACCTTCGGTTTAGTCTTTCTTTGAAAGCCCACCTTCGGCTTGGTCTTTCTTTTTCGAGCCCGCCTTCGGCATGGTATCATATACTTTGTTTGAAAGCCCACCTTTGGCTTGGTCTTCCTTTTTCGAGCCCACCTTCGGCATGGTCTCGTATCCTTTGTTTGAGAGTCGACCTTCGGCTTAGTCTTTCTTTGAAATCCCACCTTCGGCTTGGTCTTTCTTTTTCAAGCCCACCTTCGGCATGGACTCATATCCTTTGTTTGAATGCCCACATTTGGCTTGGTCTTTCTTTTTCGAGCCCACCTTCGGCATGGTCTCGTATCCTTTGTTTGAGAGTCTACCTTCGGCTTAGTCTTACTTTGAAAGCCCAGCTTCGGCTTGGTCTTTCTTTTTCGAGCCCACCTTCGGCATGGTCTCGTATCCTTTGTTTGAGAGACTACCTTCGGCTTAGTCTTTCTTTGAAAGCCCACCTTCGGCTTGGTTTTTCATTTTCGAGCCCACCTTCGGCATGTTCTCGTATCCTTTGTTTGAGAGTCTACCTTCGGCTTAGTCTTTCCTTGAAAGCCTATCTCCGGCTTGGCCTTTCTGTTTCGAGCCCACCTTCGGCATGGTCTCGTATCTTTTGTTTGAGAGTCTACCTTCGGCTTAGTCTTTCTTTGAAAGCCCACCTTCGGCTTGGTCTTTCTTTTTCGACCCCACCTTCGGCATGGTCTCGGATCCTTTGTTTGAGAGTCTACCTTGGGCTTAGTCTTTCTTTGAAATCACACCTTCGGCTTGGTCTTTCTTTTTCGAGCCTACCTTTGGCATGGTCTCGTATCCTTTGTTTGAGAGTGTACCTTCGGATTAGTCTTTCTTTGAAAGCCCACCTTCGGATTGGTCTTTCTTTTTCGAGCCCACCTTCGACATGGTCTCGTATCCTTTGTTTGAGAGTCTACCTTCGGCTTAGCCTATCTTTGAAAGCCCACCTTCGGCTTGGTCTTTCTTTTTCGAGCCCACCTTCGGCATGGTCTCGTATCCTTTGTTTGAGAGTCTACCTTCGGCTTAGTCTTTCCTTGAAAGCCCACCTTCGGCTTAGTCTTTCCTTGAAATCCCACCTTCGGCATGGTCTCGTATCCTTTGTTTGAGAGTCTACCTTCGGCTTAGTCTTTCCTTGAAAGCCTACTTTCGGCTTGGTCTTTCTTTTTCGAGACCACCTTCGGCATGGTCTCGTATCCTTTGTTTGAGAGTTTACCTTCGGCTTAGTCTTTCTTTGAAAGCCCACCTTCGGCTCGGTCTTTCTTTTTCTAGTCCACCTTTGGCATGGTGTCATATACTTTGTTTGAAAGCCCACCTTTGGCTTGGTCTTTCTTTTTCGAGCCCACCTTCGGCATGGTCTCGTATCCTTTGTTTGAGAGTCTACCTTCGGCTTAGTCTTTCTTTGAAATCCCACCTTCAGCTTGATCTTTCTTTTTCAAGCCCACCTTTGGCATGGACTCATATCCTTTGTTTGAAGGCCCACATTGGGCTTGGTCTTTCTTTTTCGAGCCCACCTTCGGCATGGTCTCGTATCCTTTGTTTGAGAGTCTACCTTCGGCTTAGTCTTGTTTGAAAGCCTACCTTCGCCTTAGTCTTTCTTTTTCGAGCCCACCTTCGGCATGGTCTCATATCCTTTGTTTGAAAGTGTACCTTCGGCTTGGTCTTTCTTTTTCGAGCCCACCTTCGGCATGGTCTCGTATCCTTTGTTTGAAAGTCTACCTTCGGCTTGGTCTTTCTTTTTCGAGCCCACCTTCGGCATGGACTCGTATCCTTTGTTTGAAAGCCCACCTTCGGCTTGGTCTTTCTTTTTCGAGTCCACCTTTGACATGGCCTCGTATCCTTTGTTTGAGAGTCTACCTTCGGCTTAGCCTTTCTTTGAAAGCCCACCTTCGGCTTGGTCTTTCTTATTCGAGTCCACCTTCGGCATGGTCTCGTATCCTTAGTTTGAGAGTCTACCTTCGGCTTAGTCTTTCCTTGAAAGCCCACCTTCGGCTTAGTCTTTCCTTGAAATCCCACCTTCGGCATGGTCTCGTATCCTTTGTTTGAGAGTCTACCTTCGGCTTAGTCATTCCTTGAAAGCGTACTTTCGGCTTGGTCTTTCTATTTCCAGCCCACCTTCGGTATGGTCTCGTATCCTTTGTTTGAGAGTCTACCTGTGGTTTAGTCTTTCTTTGAAAGCCCATCTTCGGCTTGGTCTTTCTTTTTCGAGCCCACCTTCGGCAAGGTATCATATACTTTGTTTGAAAGCCCACCTTTGGCTTGGTCTTTCTTTTTCGAGCCCACCTTCGACATGGTCTCATATCCTTTGTTAGAGAGTCGACCTTCGGCTTAGTCTTTCTTTGAAATCCCACCTTCGGCTTGGTCTTTCTTTTTCAAGCTCACCATCGGCATGGACTCATATCCTTTGTTTGCAAGCCCACATTTTGGCTTGGTCTTTCTTTTTCGAGCCCACCTTCGGCATGGTCTCGTATCCTTTGTTTGAAAGTCTACCTTCGGCTTAGTCTTACTTTGAAAGCCCACCTTCGGCTTGGTCTTTCTTTTTCGAACCCACCTTCGGCATGGTCTCGTATCCTTTGTTTGAGAGACTACCTTCGGCTTGGTCTTTCATTTTCGAGCCCACCTTCGGCATTGTCTCGTATCCTTTGTTTGAGAGTCTACCTTCGGCTTAGTCTTTCCTTGAAAGCCTACCTTCGGCTTTGCCTTTCTGTTTCGAGCCCACCTTCGGCATGGTCTCGTATCTTTTGTTTGAGAGTGTACCTTCGGATTAGTCTTTCTTTGAAAGCCCACCTTCGGATTGGTCTTTCTTTTTCGAGCCCACCTTCGACATGGTCTCGTATCCTTTGTTTGAGAGTCTACCTTCAGCTTAGCCTATCTTTGAAAACCCACCTTCGGCTTGGTCTTTCTTTTTCGAGCCCACCTTCGGCATGGTCTCGTATCCTTTGTTTGAGAGTCTACCTTCAGCTTAGTCTTTCCTTGAAAGCCCACCTTCGGCTTAGTCTTTCCTTGAAATCCCACCTTCGGCATGGTCTCGTATCCTTTGTTTGAGAGTCTACCTTCGGCTTAGTCTTTCCTTGAAAGCCTACTTTCGGCTTGGTCTTTCTTTTTCGAGCCCACCTTCGGCATGGTCTCGTATCCTTTGTTTGAGAGTCTACCTTCGGCTTAGTCTTTCTTTGAAAGCCCACCTTCGGCTCGGTCTTTCTTTTTCTAGTCCACCTTTGGCATGGTATCATATACTTTGTTTGAAAGCCCACCTTTGGCTTGGTCTTTCTTTTTCGAGCCCACCTTCGGCATGGTCTCGTATCCTTAGTTTGAGAGTCTACCTTCGGCTTAGTCTTTCTTTGAAATCCCACCTGCAGCTTGATCTTTCTTTTTCAAGCCCACCTTTGGCATGGACTCATATCCTTTGTTTGAAAGCCCACATTGGGCTTGGTCTTTCTTTTTCGAGCCCACCTTCGGCATGGTCTCGTATCCTTTGTTTGAGAGTCTACCTTCGGCTTAGTCTTGTTTGAAAGCCTACCTTCGCCTTAATCTTTATTTTTCGAGCCCACCTTCGGCATGGTCTCATATCCTTTGTTTGAAAGTCTACCTTCGGGTTGGTCTTTCTTTTTCGAGCCCACCTTCGGCATGGTCTCGTATCCTTTGTTTGAAAGCCCACCTTCGGCTTGGTCTTTCTTTTTCGAGTCCACCTTAGACATGGCCTCGTATCCTATGTTTGAGAGTCTACCTTCGGCTTAGCCTTTCTCTGAAAGCCCACCTTCGGCTTGGTCTTTCTTATTCGAGTCCACCTTCGGCATGGTCTCGTATCCTTAGTTTGAGAGTCTACCTTCGGCTTAGTCTTTCCTTGAAATCCCACCTTCGGCTTAGTCTTTCCTTGAAATCCCACCTTCGGCATGGTCTCGTATCCTTTGTTTGAGAGTCTACCTTCGGCTTAGTCATTCCTTGAAAGCCTACTTTCGGCTTGGTCTTTCTTTTTCCAGCCCACCTTCGTTATGGTCTCGTATCCTTTGTTTGAGAGTCTACATTTGGTTTAGTCTTTCTTTGAAAGCCCACCTTCGGCTTGGTCTTTCTTTTTCGAGCCCACCTTCGGCAAGGTATCATATACTTTGTTTGAAAGCCCACCTTTGGCTTGGCCTTTCTTTTTCGAGCCCACCTTCGGCATGGTCTCATATCCTTTGTTAGAGAGTCGACCTTCGGCTTAGTCTTTCTTTGAAATCCCACCTTCGGCTTGGTCTTTCTTTTTCAAGCCCACCTTCGGCATGGACTCATATCCTTTGTTTGAAAGCCCACATTTGGCTTGGTCTTTCTTTTTCGAGCCCACCTTCGGCATGGTCTCGTATCCTTTGTTTGAGAGTCTACCTTCGGCTTAATCTTACTTTGAAAGCCCACCTTCGGCTTGGTCTTTCTTTTTCGAACCCACCTTCGGCATGGTCTCGTATCCTTTGTTTGAGAGACTACCTTCGGCTTGGTCTTTCATTTTCGAGCCCACCTTCGGCATGGTCTCGTATCCTTTGTTTGAGAGTCTACCTTCGGCTTAGTCTTTCCTTGAAAGCCTACCTTCGGCTTGGCCTTTCTGTTTCGAGCCCACCTTCGGCATGGTCTCGTATCTTTTGTTTGAGAGTGTACCTTAGGATTAGTCTTTCTTTGAATGCCCACCTTCGGATTAGTCTTTCTTTTTCGAGCCCACCTTCGACATGGTCTCGTATCCTTTGTTTGAGAGTCTACCTTCGGCTTAGCCTATCTTTGAAAGCCCACCTTCGTCTTGGTCTTTCTTTTTTGAGCCCACCTTCGGCGTGGTCTCGTATCCTTTGTTTGAGAGTCTTCCTTCGGCTTAGTCTTTCCTTGAAAGCCCACCTTCGGCTTAGTCTTTCCTTGAAATCCCACCTTCGGCATGGTCTCGTATCCTTTGTTTGAGAGTCTACCTTCGGCTTAGTCTTTCCTTGAAAACCTACTTTCGGCTTGGTCTTTCTTTTTCGAGCCCACCTTCGGCATGGTCTCGTATGCTTTGTTTGAAGGTCTACCTTCGGCTTAGTCTTTCTTTGAAAGCCCACCTTCGGCTCGGTCTTTCTTTTTCGAGTCCACCTTCGGCATGGTATCATATACTTTGTTTGAAAGCCCACCTTTGGCTTGGTCTTTCTTTTTCGTGCCCATCTTCGGCATGGTCTCGTATCCTTTGTTTGAGAGTCTACCTTCGGCTTAGTCTTTCTTTGAAATCCCACCTTCGACTTGATCTTTCTTTTTCATGCCCAACTTTGGCATGGACTCATATCCTTTGTTTGAAAGCCCAGATTGGGCTTGGTCTTTCTTTTTCGAGCCCACCATCGGCATGGTCTCGTATCCTTTGTTTGAGAGTCTACCTTCGGCTTAGTCTTGTTTGAAAGCCTACCTTCGCCTTAGTCTTTCTTTTTCGAACCCACCTTCGGCATGGTCTCATATCCTTTGTTTGAAAGTCTACCTTCAGCTTGGTCTTTCTTTTTCGAGCCCACCTTCGGCATGGTCTCGTATCCTATTTTTGAAAGTCTACCTTCGGCTTGGTCTTTCTTTTTCGACCCCACCTTCGGCATGGTCTCGTATCCTTTGTTTGAAAGCCCACCTTCGGCTTGGTCTTTCTTTTTCGAGTCCACCTTTGACATGGCCTCGTATCCTTTGTTTGAGAGTCTACCTTCGGCTTAGCCTTTCTTTGAAAGCCCACCTTCGGCTTGGTCTTTCTTATTCGAGTCCACCTTCGGCATGGTCTCGTATCCTTAGTTTGAGAGTCTACCTTCGGCTTAGTCTTTCCTTGAAAGCCCACCTTCGGCTTAGTCTTTCCTTGAAATCCCACCTTTGGCATGGTCTCGTATCCTTTGTTTGAGAGTCTACCTTCGGCTTAGTCATTCCTTGAAAGCCTACTTTCGGCTTGGTCTTTCTTTTTCCAGCCCACCTTCGGTATGGTCTCGTATCCTTTGTTTGAGAGTCTACGTTTGGTTTAGTCTTTCTTTGAAAGCCCACCTTCGGCTTGGTCTTTCTTTTTCGAGCCCACATTCAGCAAGGTATCATATACTTTGTTTGAAAGCCCACCTTTGGCTTGGTCTTTCTTTTTCGAGCCCACCTTCGGCATGGTCTCATATCCTTTGTTAGAGAGTCGACCTTCGGCTTAGTCTTTCTTTGAAATCCCACCTTCGGATTGGTCTTTCTTTTTCGATCCCACCTTCGGCATGGTCTCGTATCCTTTGTTTGAGAGTCTACCTTCGGCTTAGTCTTGTTTGAAAGCCTACCTTCGCCTTAGTCTTTCTTTTTCGAGCCCACCTTCGGCATGGTCTCGTATCCTTTGTTTGAAAGTCTACGTTCGGCTTGGTCTTTCTTTTTCGAGCCCACCTTCGGCATGGTCTCGTATCCTTTGTTTGAAAGTCTACCTTCGGCTTGGTCTTTCTTATTCGAGTCCACCTTCGGCATGGTCTCGTATCCTTAGTTTGAGAGTCTACCTTCGGCTTAGTCTTTCCTTGAAATCCCACCTTCGGCTTAGTCTTTCCTTGAAATCCCACCTTCGGCATGGTCTCGTATCCTTTGTTTGAGAGTCTACCTTCGGCTTAGTCATTCCTTGAAAGCCTACTTTCGGCTTGGTCTTTCTTTTTCCAGCCCACCTTCGTTATGGTCTCGTATCCTTTGTTTGAGAGTCTACATTTGGTTTAGTCTTTCTTTGAAAGCCCACCTTCGGCTTGGTCTTTCTTTTTCGAGCCCACCTTCGGCAAGGTATCATATACTTTGTTTGAAAGCCCACCTTTGGCTTGGCCTTTCTTTTTCGAGCCCACCTTCGGCATGGTCTCATATCCTTTGTTAGAGAGTCGACCTTCGGCTTAGTCTTTCTTTGAAATCCCACCTTCGGCTTGGTCTTTCTTTTTCAAGCCCACCTTCGGCATGGACTCATATCCTTTGTTTGAAAGCCCACATTTGGCTTGGTCTTTCTTTTTCGAGCCCACCTTCGGCATGGTCTCGTATCCTTTGTTTGAGAGTCTACCTTCGGCTTAATCTTACTTTGAAAGCCCACCTTCGGCTTGGTCTTTCTTTTTCGAACCCACCTTCGGCATGGTCTCGTATCCTTTGTTTGAGAGACTACCTTCGGCTTGGTCTTTCATTTTCGAGCCCACCTTCGGCATGGTCTCGTATCCTTTGTTTGAGAGTCTACCTTCGGCTTAGTCTTTCCTTGAAAGCCTACCTTCGGCTTGGCCTTTCTGTTTCGAGCCCACCTTCGGCATGGTCTCGTATCTTTTGTTTGAGAGTGTACCTTAGGATTAGTCTTTCTTTGAATGCCCACCTTCGGATTAGTCTTTCTTTTTCGAGCCCACCTTCGACATGGTCTCGTATCCTTTGTTTGAGAGTCTACCTTCGGCTTAGCCTATCTTTGAAAGCCCACCTTCGTCTTGGTCTTTCTTTTTTGAGCCCACCTTCGGCGTGGTCTCGTATCCTTTGTTTGAGAGTCTTCCTTCGGCTTAGTCTTTCCTTGAAAGCCCACCTTCGGCTTAGTCTTTCCTTGAAATCCCACCTTCGGCATGGTCTCGTATCCTTTGTTTGAGAGTCTACCTTCGGCTTAGTCTTTCCTTGAAAACCTACTTTCGGCTTGGTCTTTCTTTTTCGAGCCCACCTTCGGCATGGTCTCGTATGCTTTGTTTGAAGGTCTACCTTCGGCTTAGTCTTTCTTTGAAAGCCCACCTTCGGCTCGGTCTTTCTTTTTCGAGTCCACCTTCGGCATGGTATCATATACTTTGTTTGAAAGCCCACCTTTGGCTTGGTCTTTCTTTTTCGTGCCCATCTTCGGCATGGTCTCGTATCCTTTGTTTGAGAGTCTACCTTCGGCTTAGTCTTTCTTTGAAATCCCACCTTCGACTTGATCTTTCTTTTTCATGCCCAACTTTGGCATGGACTCATATCCTTTGTTTGAAAGCCCAGATTGGGCTTGGTCTTTCTTTTTCGAGCCCACCATCGGCATGGTCTCGTATCCTTTGTTTGAGAGTCTACCTTCGGCTTAGTCTTGTTTGAAAGCCTACCTTCGCCTTAGTCTTTCTTTTTCGAACCCACCTTCGGCATGGTCTCATATCCTTTGTTTGAAAGTCTACCTTCAGCTTGGTCTTTCTTTTTCGAGCCCACCTTCGGCATGGTCTCGTATCCTATTTTTGAAAGTCTACCTTCGGCTTGGTCTTTCTTTTTCGACCCCACCTTCGGCATGGTCTCGTATCCTTTGTTTGAAAGCCCACCTTCGGCTTGGTCTTTCTTTTTCGAGTCCACCTTTGACATGGCCTCGTATCCTTTGTTTGAGAGTCTACCTTCGGCTTAGCCTTTCTTTGAAAGCCCACCTTCGGCTTGGTCTTTCTTATTCGAGTCCACCTTCGGCATGGTCTCGTATCCTTAGTTTGAGAGTCTACCTTCGGCTTAGTCTTTCCTTGAAAGCCCACCTTCGGCTTAGTCTTTCCTTGAAATCCCACCTTTGGCATGGTCTCGTATCCTTTGTTTGAGAGTCTACCTTCGGCTTAGTCATTCCTTGAAAGCCTACTTTCGGCTTGGTCTTTCTTTTTCCAGCCCACCTTCGGTATGGTCTCGTATCCTTTGTTTGAGAGTCTACGTTTGGTTTAGTCTTTCTTTGAAAGCCCACCTTCGGCTTGGTCTTTCTTTTTCGAGCCCACATTCAGCAAGGTATCATATACTTTGTTTGAAAGCCCACCTTTGGCTTGGTCTTTCTTTTTCGAGCCCACCTTCGGCATGGTCTCATATCCTTTGTTAGAGAGTCGACCTTCGGCTTAGTCTTTCTTTGAAATCCCACCTTCGGATTGGTCTTTCTTTTTCGATCCCACCTTCGGCATGGTCTCGTATCCTTTGTTTGAGAGTCTACCTTCGGCTTAGTCTTGTTTGAAAGCCTACCTTCGCCTTAGTCTTTCTTTTTCGAGCCCACCTTCGGCATGGTCTCGTATCCTTTGTTTGAAAGTCTACGTTCGGCTTGGTCTTTCTTTTTCGAGCCCACCTTCGGCATGGTCTCGTATCCTTTGTTTGAAAGTCTACCTTCGGCTTGGTCTTTCTTTTTCGAGCCCACCTTCGGCATGGTCTCGTATCCTAAGTTTGAGAGTCTACCTTCGGCTTAGTCTTTCCTTGAAAGTCCACCTTCGGCTCAGTCTTTCCTTGAAATCCCACCTTCGGCATGGTCTCGTATCCTTTGTTTGAGAGTCTACCTTCGGCTTAGTCATTCCTTGAAAGCCTACTTTCGGCTTGGTCTTTCTTTTTGAAGCCCACCTTCGGTATGGTCTCGTATCCTTTGTTTGAGAGTCTACCTTCGGTTTAGTCTTTCTTTGAAAGCCCACCTTCGGCTTGGTCTTTCTTTTTCGAGCCCACCTTCGGCATGGTATCATATACTTTGTTTGAAAGCCCACCTTTGGCTTGGTCTTTCTTTTTTGAGCCCACCTTCGGCATGGTCTCGTATCCTTTGTTTGAGAGTCGACCTTCGGCTTAGTCTTTCTTTGAAATCCCACCTTCGGCTTGGTCTTTCTTTTTCAAGCCCACCTTCGGCATGGACTCATATCCTTTCTTTGAAAGCCCACATTTGGCTTGGTCTTTCTTTTTCGAGCCCACCTTCGGCATGGTCTCGTATCCTTTGTTTGAGAGTCTACCTTCGGCTTAGTCTTACTTTGAAACCCCACCTTCGGCTTGGTCTTTCTTTTTCAAGCCCACCTTCGGCATGGTCTCGTATCCTTTGTTTGAGAGACTACCTTCGGCTTAGTCTTTCCTTGAAAGCCTACCTTCGGCTTGGCCTTTCTGTTTCGATCCCACCTTCGGCATGGTCTCGTATCTTTTGTTTGAGAGTCTACCTTCGGCTTAGTCTTTCTTTGAAAGCCCACCTTCGGCTTGGTCTTTCTTTTTCGACCCCACCTTCGGCATGGTCTCGGATCCTTTGTTTGAGAGTCTACCTTGGGCTTAGTCTTTCTTTGAAATCACACCTTCGGCTTGGTCTTTCTTTTTCGAGCCTACCTTCGGCATGGTCTCGTATCCTTTGTTTGAGAGTGTACCTTCGGATTAGTCTTTCTTTGAAAGCCCACCTTCGGATTGGTCTTTCTTTTTCGAGCCCACCTTCGACATGGTCTCGTATTCTTTGTTTGAGAGTCTACCTTCGGCTTAGCCTATCTTTGAAAGCCCACCTTCGGCTTGGTCTTTCTTTTTCGAGCCCACCTTCGGCATGGTCTCGTATCCTTTGTTTGAGAGTCTACCTTCGGCTTAGTCTTTCCTTGAAAGCCCACCTTCGGCTTAGTCTTTCCTTGAAATCCCACCTTCGGCATGGTCTCGTATCCTTTGTTTGAGAGTCTACCTTCGGCTTAGTCTTTCCTTGAAAGCCTACTTTCGGCTTGGTCTTTCTTTTTCGAGCCCACCTTCGGCATGGTCTTGTATCCTTTGTTTGAGAGTCTACCTTCGGCATAGTCTTTCTTTGAAAGCCCACCTTCGGCTCGGTCTTTCTTTTTCTAGTCCACCTTTGGCATGGTATCATATACTTTGTTTGAAAGCCCACCTTTGGCTTGGTCTTTCTTTTTCGAGCCCACCTTCGGCATGGTCTCGTATCCTTTGTTTGAGAGTCTACCTTCGGCTTAGTCTTTCTTTGAAATCCCACCTTCAGCTTGATCTTTCTTTTTCAAGCCCACCTTTGGCATGGACTCATATCCTTTGTTTGAAAGCCCACATTGGGCTTGGTCTTTCTTTTTCGAGCCCACCTTCGGCATGGTCTCGTATCCTTTGTTTGAGAGTCTACCTTCGGCTTAGTCTTGTTTGAAAGCCTACCTTCGGCTTGGTCTTTCTTTTTCGAGCCCACCTTCGGCATGGTCTCGTATCCTTTGTTTGAAAGTCTACCTTCGGCTTGGTCTTTCTTTTTCGAGCCCACCTTCGGCATGGTCTCGTATCCTTTGTTTGAAAGCCCACCTTCGGCTTGGTCTTTCTTTTTCGAGTCCACCTTTGACATGGCCTCGTATCCTTTGTTTGAGAGTCTACCTTCGGCTTAGCCTTTCTTTGAAAGCCCATCTTCGGTTTGGTCTTTCTTATTCGAGTCCACCTTCGGCATGGTCTCGTATCCTTAGTTTGAGATTCTATCTTCGGCTTAGTCTTTCCATGAAAGCCCACCTTCGGCATAGTCTTTCCTTGAAATCCCACCTTCGGCATGGTCTCGTATCCTTTGTTTGAGAGTCTACCTTCGGCTTAGTCATTCCTTGAAAGCCTACTTTCGGCTTGGTCTTTCTTTTTCAAGCCCACCTTCGGTATGGTCTCGTATCCTTTGTTATAGAGTCTACCTTCGGTTTAGTCTTTCTTTTAAAGCCCACCTTCGGCTTGGTCTTTCTTTTTCGAGCCCACCTTCGGCATGGTATCATATACTTTGTTTGAAAGCCCACCTTTGGCTTGGTCTTTCTTTTTCGAGCCCACCTTCGGCATGGTCTCGTATCCTTTGTTTGAGAGTCGACCTTCGGCTTAGTCTTTCTTTGAAATCCCACCTTCGGCTTGGTCTTTCTTTTTCAAGCCCACCTTCGGCATGGACTTATATCCTTTGTTTGAAAGCCCACATTTGGCTTGGTCTTTCTTTTTCGAGCCCACCTTCGGCATGGTCTCGTATCCTTTGTTTGAGAGTCTACCTTCGGCTTAGTCTTACTTTGAAAGCCCACCTTCGGCTTGGTCTTTCTTTTTCGAGCCCACCTTCGGCATGGTCTCGTATCCTTTGTTTGAGAGACTACCTTCGGCTTAGTCTTTCTTTGAAAGCCCACCTTCGGCTTGGTGTTTCATTTTTGAGCCCACCTTCGGCATGGTCTCGTAACCTTTGTTTGAGAGTCTACCTTCGGCTTAGTCTTTCCTTGAAAGCCTACCTTCGGCTTGGCCTTTTTGTTTCGAGCCCACCTTCGGCATGGTCTCGTATCTTTTGTTTGAGAGTCTACCTTCGGCTTAGTCTTTCTTTGAAAGCCCACCTTCGGCTTGGTCTTTCTTTTTCGAGCCCACCTTCGGCATGGTCTCGTATCCTTTGTTTGAGAGTCTACCTTCGGCTTAGTCTTTCTTTGAAATCCCACCTTCGGCTTGGTCTTTCTTTTTTGAGCCTACCTTCGGCATGGTCTCGTATCCTTTGTTTGAGAGTGTTCCTTCAGATTAGTCTTTCTATGAAAGCCCACCTTCGGATTGGTCTTTCTTTTTCGAGCCCACCTTCGACATGGTCTCGTATCCTTTGTTTGAGAGTCTACCTTCGGCTTAGCCTATCTTTGAAAGCCCACCTTCGGCTTGGTCTTTCTTTTTTGAGCCCACCTTCGACATGGTCTCGTATCCTTTGTTTGAGAGTCTACCTTCGGCTTAGTCTTTCCTTGAAAGCCCACCTTCGGCTTAGTCTTTCCTTGAAATCCCACCTTCGGCATGGTCTCGTAGCCTTTGTTTGAGTGTCTACCTTCGGCTTAGTCATTCCTTGAAAGCCTACTTTCGGCTTGGTCTTTCTTTTTCAAGCCCACCTTCGGTATGGTCTCGTATCCTTTGTTTAAGAGTCTACCTTCGGTTTAGTCTTTCTTTGAAAGCCTACCTTCGGCTTGGTCTTTCTTTTTCGAGCCCAACTTCGGCATGGTATCATATACTTTGTTTGAAAGCCCACCTTTGGCTTGGTCTTTCTTTTTCGAGCCCACCTTCGTCATGGACTCGTATCCTTTGTTTGAGAGTCTACCTTCGGCTTAGTCTTGTTTGAAAGCCTACCTTCGCCTTGGTCTTTCTTTTTTGAGCCCACCTTCGGCATGGTCTCGTATCCTTTGTTTGAAAGTCTACCTTCGGCTTGGTCTTTCTTTATCGAGCCCACCTTCGACATGGTCTCGTATCCTTTGTTTGAAAGTCTACCTTCGGCTTGGTCTTTCTTTTTCGAGCCCACCATCGGCATGGTCTCGTATCCTTTGTTTGATAGCCCACCTTCAGCTTGGTCTTTCTTTTTCGAGCCGACCTTCGACATGGTCTCGTATCCTTTGTTTGAGAGTCTACCTTCGGCTTAGCCTTTCTTTGAAAGCCCACCTTCGGCTTGGTCTTTCTTTTTCGAGTCCACCTTCGGCATGGTCTCGTATCCTTTGGTTGAGAGTCTACCTTCGGCTTAGTCATTCCTTGAAAGCCTACTTTCGGCTTGGTCTTTCTTTTTCAAGCCCACCTTCGGTATGGTCTCGTATCCGTTATTTGAGAGTCTACCTTTGGTTTAGTCTTTCTTTGAAAGCCCACCTTCGGCATGGTATCATATACTTTGTTTGAAAGCCCACCTTTGGCTTGGTCTTTCTTTTTCGAGCCCACCTTCGGCATGGTCTCGTATCCTTTGTTTGAGAGTCGACCTTCGGCTTAGTCTTTCTTTGAAATCCCACCTTCGGCTTGGTCTTTCTTTTTCAAGCCCACCTTCGGCATGGACTCATATCCTTTGTTTGAAAGCCCACATTTGGCTTGGTCTTTCTTTTTCGAGCCCACCTTCGGCATGGTCTCGTATCCTTTGATTGAGAGTCTACCTTCGGGTTAGTCTTACTTTGAAAGCCCACCTTCGGCTTGGTCTTTCTTTTTTGAGCCCACCTTCGGCATGGTCTCGTATCCTTTGTTTGAGAGTCTACCTTCGGCTTAGTCTTTCTTTGAAAGCCCACCTTCGGCTTGGTCTTTCATTTTCGAGCCCACCTTCGGCATGGTCTCGTATCCTTTGTTTGAGAGTCTACCTTCGGCTTAGTCTTTCCTTGAAAGCCTACCTTCGGCTTGGCCTTTCTGTTTCGAGCCCACCTTCGGCATGGTCTCGTATCTTTTGTTTGAGAGTCTACCTTCGGCTTAGTCTTTCTTTGAAATCCCACCTTCGGCTTGGTCTTTCTTTTTCGAGCCTACCTTCGGCATGGTCTCGTATCCTTTGTTTGAGAGTGTTCCTTCGGATTAGTCTTTCTTTGAAAGCCCACCTTCGGATTGGTCTTTCTTTTTCGAGCCCACCTTCGACATGGTCTCGTATCCTTTGTTTGAGAGTCTACCTTCGGCTTAGCCTATCTTTGAAAGCCCACCTTCGGCTTGGTCTTTCTTTTTTGAGCCCACCTTCGGCATGGTCTCGTATCCTTTGTTTGAGAGTCTACCTTCGGCTTAGTCTTTCCTTGAAAGCCCACCTTCGGCTTAGTCTTTCCTTGAAATCCCACCTTCGGCATGGTCTCGTAGCCTTTGTTTGAGAGTCTACCTTCGGCTTAGTCATTCCTTGAAAGCCTACTTTCGGCTTGGTCTTTCTTTTTCAAGCCCACCTTCGGTATGGTCTCGTATCCTTTGTTATAGAGTCTACCTTCGGTTTAGTCTTTCTTTTAAAGCCCACCTTCGGCTTGGTCTTTCTTTTTCGAGCCCACCTTCGGCATGGTATCATATACTTTGTTTGAAAGCCCACCTTTGGCTTGGTCTTTCTTTTTCGAGCCCACCTTCGGCATGGTCTCGTATCCTTTGTTTGAGAGTCGACCTTCGGCTTAGTCTTTCTTTGAAATCCCACCTTCGGCTTGGTCTTTCTTTTTCAAGCCCACCTTCGGCATGGACTTATATCCTTTGTTTGAAAGCCCACATTTGGCTTGGTCTTTCTTTTTCGAGCCCACCTTCGGCATGGTCTCGTATCCTTTGTTTGAGAGTCTACCTTCGGCTTAGTCTTACTTTGAAAGCCCACCTTCGGCTTGGTCTTTCTTTTTCGAGCCCACCTTCGGCATGGTCTCGTATCCTTTGTTTGAGAGACTACCTTCGGCTTAGTCTTTCTTTGAAAGCCCACCTTCGGCTTGGTGTTTCATTTTTGAGCCCACCTTCGGCATGGTCTCGTAACCTTTGTTTGAGAGTCTACCTTCGGCTTAGTCTTTCCTTGAAAGCCTACCTTCGGCTTGGCCTTTTTGTTTCGAGCCCACCTTCGGCATGGTCTCGTATCTTTTGTTTGAGAGTCTACCTTCGGCTTAGTCTTTCTTTGAAAGCCCACCTTCGGCTTGGTCTTTCTTTTTCGAGCCCACCTTCGGCATGGTCTCGTATCCTTTGTTTGAGAGTCTACCTTCGGCTTAGTCTTTCTTTGAAATCCCACCTTCGGCTTGGTCTTTCTTTTTCGAGCCTACCTTCGGCATGGTCTCGTATCCTTTGTTTGAGAGTGTTCCTTCAGATTAGTCTTTCTATGAAAGCCCACCTTCGGATTGGTCTTTCTTTTTCGAGCCCACCTTCGACATGGTCTCGTATCCTTTGTTTGAGAGTCTACCTTCGGCTTAGCCTATCTTTGAAAGCCCACCTTCGGCTTGGTCTTTCTTTTTTGAGCCCACCTTCGGCATGGTCTCGTATCCTTTGTTTGAGAGTCTACCTTCGGCTTAGTCTTTCCTTGAAAGCCCACCTTCGGCTTAGTCTTTCCTTGAAATCCCACCTTCGGCATGGTCTCGTAGCCTTTGTTTGAGTGTCTACCTTCGGCTTAGTCATTCCTTGAAAGCCTACTTTCGGCTTGGTCTTTCTTTTTCAAGACCACCTTCGGTATGGTCTCGTATCCTTTGTTTAAGAGTCTACCTTCGGTTTAGTCTTTCTTTGAAAGCCTACCTTCGGCTTGGTCTTTCTTTTTCGAGCCCAACTTCGGCATGGTATCATATACTTTGTTTGAAAGCCCACCTTTGGCTTGGTCTTTCTTTTTCGAGCCCACCTTCGTCATGGACTCGTATCCTTTGTTTGAGAGTCTACCTTCGGCTTAGTCTTGTTTGAAAGCCTACCTTCGCCTTGGTCTTTCTTTTTCGAGCCCACCTTCGGCATGGTCTCGTATCCTTTGTTTGAAAGTCTACCTTCGGCTTGGTCTTTCTTTATCGAGCCCACCTTCGACATGGTCTCGTATCCTTTGTTTGAAAGTCTACCTTCGGCTTGGTCTTTCTTTTTCGAGCCCACCATCGGCATGGTCTCGTATCCTTTGTTTGATAGCCCACCTTCAGCTTGGTCTTTCTTTTTCGAGCCCACCTTCGACATGGTCTCGTATCCTTTGTTTGAGAGTCTACCTTCGGCTTAGCCTTTCTTTGAAAGCCCACCTTCGGCTTGGTCTTTCTTTTTCGAGTCCACCTTCGGCATGGTCTCGTATCCTTTGGTTGAGAGTCTACCTTCGGCTTAGTCATTCCTTGAAAGCCTACTTTCGGCTTGGTCTTTCTTTTTCAAGCCCACCTTCGGTATGGTCTCGTATCCGTTATTTAAGAGTCTACCTTTGGTTTAGTCTTTCTTTGAAAGCCCACCTTCGGCATGGTATCATATACTTTGTTTGAAAGCCCACCTTTGGCTTGGTCTTTCTTTTTCGAGCCCACCTTCGGCATGGTCTCGTATCCTTTGTTTGAGAGTCGACCTTCGGCTTAGTCTTTCTTTGAAATCCCACCTTCGGCTTGGTCTTTCTTTTTCAAGCCCACCTTCGGCATGGACTCATATCCTTTGTTTGAAAGCCCACATTTGGCTTGGTCTTTCTTTTTCGAGCCCACCTTCGGCATGGTCTCGTATCCTTTGATTGAGAGTCTACCTTCGGGTTAGTCTTACTTTGAAAGCCCACCTTCGGCTTGGTCTTTCTTTTTTGAGCCCACCTTCGGCATGGTCTCGTATCCTTTGTTTGAGAGTCTACCTTCGGCTTAGTCTTTCTTTGAAAGCCCACCTTCGGCTTGGTCTTTCATTTTCGAGCCCACCTTCGGCATGGTCTCGTATCCTTTGTTTGAGAGTCTACCTTCGGCTTAGTCTTTCCTTGAAAGCCTACCTTCGGCTTGGCCTTTCTGTTTCGAGCCCACCTTCGTCATGGTCTCGTATCTTTTGTTTGAGAGTCTACCTTCGGCTTAGTCTTTCTTTGAAATCCCACCTTCGGCTTGGTCTTTCTTTTTCGAGCCTACCTTCGGCATGGTCTCGTATCCTTTGTTTGAGAGTGTTCCTTCGGATTAGTCTTTCTTTGAAAGCCCACCTTCGGATTGGTCTTTCTTTTTCGAGCCCACCTTCGACATGGTCTCGTATCCTTTGTTTGAGAGTCTACCTTCGGCTTAGCCTATCTTTGAAAGCCCACCTTCGGCTTGGTCTTTCTTTTTTGAGCCCACCTTCGGCATGGTCTCGTATCCTTTGTTTGAGAGTCTACCTTCGGCTTAGTCTTTCCTTGAAAGCCCACCTTCGGCTTAGTCTTTCCTTGAAATCCCACCTTCGGCATGGTCTCGTAGCCTTTGTTTGAGAGTCTACCTTCGGCTTAGTCATTCCTTGAAAGCCTACTTTCGGCTTGGTGTTTCTTTTTCAAGCCCACCTTCGGTATGGTCTCGTATCCTTTGTTTGAGAGTCTACCTTCGGTTTAGTCTTTCTTTGAAAGCCCACCTTCGGCTTGGTCTTTCTTTTTCGAGCATAACTTCGGCATGGTATCATATACTTTGTTTGAAAGCCCACCTTTGGCTTGGTCTTTCTTTTTCGAGCCCACCTTCGTCATGGACTCGTATCCTTTGTTTGAGAGTCTACCTTCGGCTTAGTCTTGTTTGAAAGCCTACCTTCGCCTTGGTCTTTCTTTTTCGAGCCCACCTTCGGCATGGTCTCGTATCCTTTGTTTGAAAGTCTACCTTCGGCTTGGTCTTTCTTTTTCGAGGCCACCTTCGACATGGTCTCGTATCCTTTGTTTGAAAGTCTACCTTCGGCTTGGTCTTTCTTTTTCGAGCCCACCATCGGCATGGTCTCGTATCCTTTGTTTGAAAGCCCACCTTCAGCTTGGTCTTTCCTTTTCGAGCCCACCTTCGACATGGTCTCGTATCCTTTGTTTGAGAGTCTACCTTCGGCTTAGCCTTTCTTTGAAAGCCCACCTTCGGCTTGGTCTTTCTTTTTCGAGTCCACCTTCGGCATGGTCTCGTATCCTTTGTTTGAGAGTCTACCTTCGGCTTAGTCTTTCCTTGAAAGCCCACCTTCGGCTTAGTCTTTCCTTGAAATCCCACCTTCGGCATGGTCTCGTAGACTTTGTTTGAGAGTCTACCTTCGGCTTAGTCATTCCTTGAAAGCCTACTTTCGGCTTGGTCTTTCTTTTTCAAGCCCACCTTCGGTATGGTCTCGTATCCGTTATTTGAGAGTCTACCTTTGGTTTAGTCTTTCTTTGAAAGCCCACCTTCGGCTTGGTCTTTCTTTTTCGAGCCCACCTTCGGCATGGTATCATATACTTTGTTTGAAAGCCCACCTTTGGCTTGGTCTTTCTTTTTCGAGCCCACCTTCGGCATGGTCTCGTATCCTTTGTTTGAGAGTCGACCTTCGGCTTAGTCTTTCTTTGAAATCCCACCTTCGGCTTGGTCTTTCTTTTTCAAGCCCACCTTCGGCATGGACTCATATCCTTTGTTTGAAAGCCCACATTTGGCTTGGTCTTTCTTTTTCGAGCCCACCTTCGGCATGGTCTCGTATCCTTTGATTGAGAGTCTACCTTCGGGTTAGTCTTACTTTGAAAGCCCAACTTCGGCTTGGTCTTTCTTTTTTGAGCCCACCTTCGGCATGGTCTCGTATCCTTTGTTTGAGAGTCTACCTTCGGCTTAGTCTTTCTTTGAAAGCCCACCTTCGGCTTGGTCTTTCATTTTCGAGCCCACCTTCGGCATGGTCTCGTATCCTTTGTTTGAGAGTCTACCTTCGGCTTAGTCTTTCCTTGAAAGCCTACCTTCGGCTTGGCCTTTCTGTTTCGAGCCCACCTTCGGCATGGTCTCGTATCTTTTGTTTGAGAGTCTACCTTCGGCTTAGTCTTTCTTTGAAATCCCACCTTCGGCTTGGTCTTTCTTTTTCGAGCCTACCTTCGGCATGGTCTCGTATCCTTTGTTTGAGAGTGTTCCTTCGGATTAGTCTTTCTTTGAAAGCCCACCTTCGGATTGGTCTTTCTTTTTCGAGCCCACCTTCGACATGGTCTCGTATCCTTTGTTTGAGAGTCTACCTTCGGCTTAGCCTATCTTTGAAAGCCCACCTTCGGCTTGGTCTTTCTTTTTTGAGCCCACCTTCGGCATGGTCTCGTATCCTTTGTTTGAGAGTCTACCTTCGGCTTAGTCTTTCCTTGAAAGCCCACCTTCGGCTTAGTCTTTCCTTGAAATCCCACCTTCGGCATGGTCTCGTAGCCTTTGTTTGAGGGTCTACCTTCGGCTTAGTCATTCCTTGAAAGCCTACTTTCGGCTTGGTGTTTCTTTTTCAAGCCCACCTTCGGTATGGTCTCGTATCCTTTGTTTGAGAGTCTACCTTCGGTTTAGTCTTTCTTTGAAAGCCCACCTTCGGCTTGGTCTTTCTTTTTCGAGCATAACTTCGGCATGGTATCATATACTTTGTTTGAAAGCCCACCTTTGGCTTGGTCTTTCTTTTTCGAGCCCACCTTCGTCATGGACTCGTATCCTTTGTTTGAGAGTCTACCTTCGGCTTAGTCTTGTTTGAAAGCCTACCTTCGCCTTGGTCTTTCTTTTTCGAGCCCACCTTCGGCATGGTCTCGTATCCTTTGTTTGAAAGTCTACCTTCGGCTTGGTCTTTCTTTTTCGAGGCCACCTTCGGCATGGTCTCGTATCCTTTGTTTGAAAGTCTACCTTCGGCTTGGTCTTTCTTTTTCGAGCCCACCATCGGCATGGTCTCGTATCCTTTGTTTGAAAGCCCACCTTCAGCTTGGTCTTTCCTTTTCGAGCCCACCTTCGACATGGTCTCGTATCCTTTGTTTGGGAGTCTACCTTCGGCTTAGCCTTTCTTTGAAAGCCCACCTTCGGCTTGGTCTTTCTTTTTCGAGTCCACCTTCGGCATGGTCTCGTATCCTTTGTTTGAGAGTCTACCTTCGGCTTAGTCTTTCCTTGAAAGCCCACCTTCGGCTTAGTCTTTCCTTGAAATCCCACCTTCGGCATGGTCTCGTAGACTTTGTTTGAGAGTCTACCTTCGGCTTAGTCATTCCTTGAAAGCCTACTTTCGGCTTGGTCTTTCTTTTTCAAGCCCACCTTCGGTATGGTCTCGTATCCGTTATTTGAGAGTCTACCTTTGGTTTAGTCTTTCTTTGAAAGCCCACCTTCGGCTTGGTCTTTCTTTTTCGAGCCCACCTTCGGCATGGTATCATATACTTTGTTTGAAAGCCCACCTTTGGCTTGGTCTTTCTTTTTCGAGCCCACCTTCGGCATGGTCTCGTATCCTTTGTTTGAGAGTCGACCTTCGGCTTAGTCTTTCTTTGAAATCCCACCTTCGGCTTGGTCTTTCTTTTTCAAGCCCACCTTCGGCATGGACTCATATCCTTTGTTTGAAAGCCCACATTTGGCTTGGTCTTTCTTTTTCGAGCCCACCTTCGGCATGGTCTCGTATCCTTTGATTGAGAGTCTACCTTCGGGTTAGTCTTACTTTGAAAGCCCAACTTCGGCTTGGTCTTTCTTTTTTGAGCCCACCTTCGGCATGGTCTCGTATCCTTTGTTTGAGAGTCTACCTTCGGCTTAGTCTTTCTTTGAAAGCCCACCTTCGGCTTGGTCTTTCATTTTCGAGCCCACCTTCGGCATGGTCTCGTATCCTTTGTTTGAGAGTCTACCTTCGGCTTAGTCTTTCCTTGAAAGCCTACCTTCGGCTTGGCCTTTCTGTTTCGAGCCCACCTTCGGCATGGTCTCGTATCTTTTGTTTGAGAGTCTACCTTCGGCTTAGTCTTTCTTTGAAATCCCACCTTCGGCTTGGTCTTTCTTTTTCGAGCCTACCTTCGGCATGGTCTCGTATCCTTTGTTTGAGAGTGTTCCTTCGGATTAGTCTTTCTTTGAAAGCCCACCTTCGGATTGGTCTTTCTTTTTCGAGCCCACCTTCGACATGGTCTCGTATCCTTTGTTTGAGAGTCTACCTTCGGCTTAGCCTATCTTTGAAAGCCCACCTTCGGCTTGGTCTTTCTTTTTTGAGCCCACCTTCGGCATGGTCTCGTATCCTTTGTTTGAGAGTCTACCTTCGGCTTAGTCTTTCCTTGAAAGCCCACCTTCGGCTTAGTCTTTCCTTGAAATCCCACCTTCGGCATGGTCTCGTAGCCTTTGTTTGAGAGTCTACCTTCGGCTTAGTCATTCCTTGAAAGCCTACTTTCGGCTTGGTGTTTCTTTTTCAAGCCCACCTTCGGTATGGTCTCGTATCCTTTGTTTGAGAGTCTACCTTCGGTTTAGTCTTTCTTTGAAAGCCCACCTTCGGCTTGGTCTTTCTTTTTCGAGCCCACCTTCGGCATGGTATCATATACTTTGTTTGAAAGCCCACCTTTGGCTTGGTCTTTCTTTTTCGAGCCCACCTTCGGCATGGTCTCGTATCCTTTGTTTGAGAGTCGACCTTCGGCTTAGTCTTTCTTTGAAATCCCACCTTCGGCTTGGTCTTTCTTTTTCAAGCCCACCTTCGGCATGGACTCATATCCTTTGTTTGAAAGCCCACATTTGGCTTGGTCTTTCTTTTTCGAGCCCACCTTCGGCATGGTCTCGTATCCTTTGATTGAGAGTCTACCTTCGGGTTAGTCTTACTTTGAAAGCCCAACTTCGGCTTGGTCTTTCTTTTTTGAGCCCACCTTCGGCATGGTCTCGTATCCTTTGTTTGAGAGTCTACCTTCGGCTTAGTCTTTCTTTGAAAGCCCACCTTCGGCTTGGTCTTTCATTTTCGAGCCCACCTTCGGCATGGTCTCGTATCCTTTGTTTGAGAGTCTACCTTCGGCTTAGTCTTTCCTTGAAAGCCTACCTTCGGCTTGGCCTTTCTGTTTCGAGCCCACCTTCGGCATGGTCTCGTATCTTTTGTTTGAGAGTCTACCTTCGGCTTAGTCTTTCTTTGAAATCCCACCTTCGGCTTGGTCTTTCTTTTTCGAGCCTACCTTCGGCATGGTCTCGTATCCTTTGTTTGAGAGTGTTCCTTCGGATTAGTCTTTCTTTGAAAGCCCACCTTCGGATTGGTCTTTCTTTTTCGAGCCCACCTTCGACATGGTCTCGTATCCTTTGTTTGAGAGTCTACCTTCGGCTTAGCCTATCTTTGAAAGCCCACCTTCGGCTTGGTCTTTCTTTTTTGAGCCCAACTTCGGCATGGTCTCGTATCCTTTGTTTGAGAGTCTACCTTCGGCTTAGTCTTTCCTTGAAAGCCCACCTTCGGCTTAGTCTTTCCTTGAAATCCCACCTTCGGCATGGTCTCGTAGCCTTTGTTTGAGAGTCTACCTTCGGCTTAGTCATTCCTTGAAAGCCTACTTTCGGCTTGGTGTTTCTTTTTCAAGCCCACCTTCGGTATGGTCTCGTATCCTTTGTTTGAGAGTCTACCTTCGGTTTAGTCTTTCTTTGAAAGCCCACCTTCGGCTTGGTCTTTCTTTTTCGAGCATAACTTCGGCATGGTATCATATACTTTGTTTGAAAGCCCACCTTTGGCTTGGTCTTTCTTTTTCGAGCCCACCTTCGTCATGGACTCGTATCCTTTGTTTGAGAGTCTACCTTCGGCTTAGTCTTGTTTGAAAGCCTACCTTCGCCTTGGTCTTTCTTTTTCGAGCCCACCTTCGGCATGGTCTCGTATCCTTTGTTTGAAAGTCTACCTTCGGATTGGTCTTTCTTTTTCGAGCCCACCTTCGGCATGGTCTCGTATCCTTTGTTTGAAAGTCTACCTTCGGCTTGGTCTTTCTTTTTCGAGCCCACCTTCGACATGGTCTCGTATCCTTTGTTTGAAAGTCTACCTTCGGCTTGGTCTTTCTTTTTCGAGCCCACCATCGGCATGGTCTCGTATCCTTTGTTTGATAGCCCACCTTCAGCTTGGTCTTTCTTTTTCGAGCCCACCTTCGACATGGTCTCGTATCCTTTGTTTGAGAGTCTACCTTCGGCTTAGCCTTTCTTTGAAAGCCCACCTTCGGCTTGGTCTTTCTTTTTCGAGTCCACCTTCGGCATGGTCTCGTATCCTTTGGTTGAGAGTCTACCTTCGGCTTAGTCATTCCTTGAAAGCCTACTTTCGGCTTGGTCTTTCTTTTTCAAGCCCACCTTCGGTATGGTCTCGTATCCGTTATTTGAGAGTCTACCTTTGGTTTAGTCTTTCTTTGAAAGCCCACCTTCGGCTTGGTCTTTCTTTTTCGAGCCCACCTTCGGCATGGTATCATATACTTTGTTTGAAAGCCCACCTTTGGCTTGGTCTTTCTTTTTCGAGCCCACCTTCGGCATGGTCTCGTATCCTTTGTTTGAGAGTCGACCTTCGGCTTAGTCTTTCTTTGAAATCCCACCTTCGGCTTGGTCTTTCTTTTTCAAGCCCACCTTCGGCATGGACTCATATCCTTTGTTTGAAATCCCACATTTGCCTTGGTCTTTCTTTTTCGAGCCCACCTTCGGCATGGTCTCGTATCCTTTGATTGAGAGTCTACCTTCGGGTTATTCTTACTTTGAAAGCCCACCTTCGGCTTGGTCTTTCTTTTTTGTGCCCACCTTCGGCATGGTCTCGTATCCTTTGTTTGAGAGTCTACCTTCGGCTTAGTCTTTCTTTGAAAGCCCACCTTCGGCTTGGTCTTTCATTTTCGAGCCCACCTTCGGCATGGTCTCGTATCCTTTGTTTGAGAGTCTACCTTCGGCTTAGTCTTTCCTTGAAAGCCTACCTTCGGCTTGGCCTTTCTGTTTCGAGCCCACCTTCGGCATGGTCTCGTATCTTTTGTTTGAGAGTCTACCTTCGGCTTAGTCTTTCTTTGAAATCCCACCTTCGGCTTGGTCTTTCTTTTTCGAGCCTACCTTCGGCATGGTCTCGTATCCTTTGTTTGAGAGTGTTCCTTCGGATTAGTCTTTCTTTGAAAGCCCACCTTCGGATTGGTCTTTCTTTTTCGAGCCCACCTTCGACATGGTCTCGTATCCTTTGTTTGAGAGTCTACCTTCGGCTTAGCCTATCTTTGAAAGCCCACCTTCGGCTTGGTCTTTCTTTTTTGAGCCCACCTTCGGCATGGTCTCGTATCCTTTGTTTGAGAGTCTACCTTCAGCTTAGTCTTTCCTTGAAAGCCCACCTTCGGCTTAGTCTTTCCTTGAAATCCCACCTTCGGCATGGTCTCGTAGCCTTTGTTTGAGAGTCTACCTTCGGCTTAGTCATTCCTTGAAAGCCTACTTTCGGCTTGGTGTTTCTTTTTCAAACCCACCTTCGGTATGGTCTCGTATCCTTTGTTTGAGAGTCTACCTTCGGTTTAGTCTTTCTTTGAAAGCCCACCTTCGGCTTGGTCTTTCTTTTTCGAGCATAACTTCGGCATGGTATCATATACTTTGTTTGAAAGCCCACCTTTGGCTTGGTCTTTCTTTTTCGAGCCCACCTTCGTCATGGACTCGTATCCTTTGTTTGAGAGTCTACCTTCGGCTTAGTCTTGTTTGAAAGCCTACCTTCGCCTTGGTCTTTCTTTTTCGAGCCCACCTTCGGCATGGTCTCGTATCCTTTGTTTGAAAGTCTACCTTCGGCTTGGTCTTTCTTTTTCGAGGCCACCTTCGGCATGGTCTCGTATCCTTTGTTTGAAAGTCTACCTTCGGCTTGGTCTTTCTTTTTCGAGCCCACCATCGGCATGGTCTCGTATCCTTTGTTTGAAAGCCCACCTTCAGCTTGGTCTTTCCTTTTCGAGCCCACCTTCGACATGGTCTCGTATCCTTTGTTTGAGAGTCTACCTTCGGCTTAGCCTTTCTTTGAAAGCCCACCTTCGGCTTGGTCTTTCTTTTTCGAGTCCACCTTCAGCATGGTCTCGTATCCTTTGTTTGAGAGTCTACCTTCGGCTTAGTCTTTCCTTGAAAGCCCACCTTCGGCTTAGTCTTTCCTTGAAATCCCACCTTCGGCATGGTCTCGTAGACTTTGTTTGAGAGTCTACCTTCGGCTTAGTCATTCCTTGAAAGCCTACTTTCGGCTTGGTCTTTCTTTTTCAAGCCCACCTTCGGTATGGTCTCGTATCCGTTATTTGAGAGTCTACCTTTGGTTTAGTCTTTCTTTGAAAGCCCACCTTCGGCTTGGTCTTTCTTTTTCGAGCCCACCTTCGGCATGGTATCATATACTTTGTTTGAAAGCCCACCTTTGGCTTGGTCTTTCTTTTTCGAGCCCACCTTCGGCATGGTCTCGTACCCTTTGTTTGAGAGTCAACCTTCGGCTTAGTCTTTCTTTGAAATCCCACCTTCGGCTTGGTCTTTCTTTTTTAAGCCCACCTTCGGCATGGACTCATATCCTTTGTTTGAAAGCCCACATTTGGCTTGGTCTTTCTTTTTCGAGCCCACCTTCGGCATGGTCTCGTATCCTTTGATTGAGAGTCTACCTTCGGGTTAGTCTTACTTTGAAAGCCCAACTTCGGCTTGGTCTTTCTTTTTTGAGCCCACCTTCGGCATGGTCTCGTATCCTTTGTTTGAGAGTCTACCTTCGGCTTAGTCTTTCTTTGAAAGCCCACCTTCGGCTTGGTCTTTCATTTTCGAGCCCACCTTCGGCATGGTCTCGTATCCTTTGTTTGAGAGTCTACCTTCGGCTTAGTCTTTCCTTAAAAGCCTACCTTCGGCTTGGCCTTTCTGTTTCGAGCCCACCTTCGGCATGGTCTCGTATCTTTTGTTTGAGAGTCTACCTTCGGCTTAGTCTTTCTTTGAAATCCCACCTTCGGCTTGGTCTTTCTTTTTCGAGCCTACCTTCGGCATGGTCTCGTATCCTTTGTTTGAGAGTGTTCCTTCGGATTAGTCTTTCTTTGAAAGCCCACCTTCAGATTGGTCTTTCTTTTTCGAGCCCACCTTCGACATGGTCTCGTATCCTTTGTTTGAGAGTCTACCTTCGGCTTAGCCTATCTTTGAAAGCCCACCTTCGGCTTGGTCTTTCTTTTTTGAGCCCACCTTCGGCATGGTCTCGTATCCTTTGTTTGAGAGTCTACCTTCGGCTTAGTCTTTCCTTGAAAGCCCACCTTCGGCTTAGTCTTTCCTTGAAATCCCACCTTCGGCATGGTCTCGTAGCCTTTGTTTGAGAGTCTACCTTCGGCTTAGTCATTCCTTGAAAGCCTACTTTCGGCTTGGTGTTTCTTTTTCAAGCTCACCTTCGGTATGGTCTCGTATCCTTTGTTTGAGAGTCTACCTTCGGATTAGTCTTTCTTTGAAAGCCCACCTTCGGATTGGTCTTTCTTTTTCGAGCCCACCTTCGACATGGTCTCGTATCCTTTGTTTGAGAGTCTACCTTCGGCTTAGCCTATCTTTGAAAGCCCACCTTCGGCTTGGTCTTTCTTTTTTGAGCCCACCTTCGGCATGGTCTCGTATCCTTTGTTTGAGAGTCTACCTTCGGCTTAGTCTTTCCTTGAAAGCCCACCTTCGGCTTAGTCTTTCCTTGAAATCCCACCTTCGGCATGGTCTCGTAGCCTTTGTTTGAGAGTCTACCTTCGGCTTATTCATTCCTTGAAAGCCTACTTTCGGCTTGGTGTTTCTTTTTCAAGCCCACCTTCGGTATGGTCTCGTATCCTTTGTTTGAGAGTCTACCTTCGGTTTAGTCTTTCTTTGAAAGCCCACCTTCGGCTTGGTCTTTCTTTTTCGAGCATAACTTCGGCATGGTATCATATACTTTGTTTGAAAGCCCACCTTTGGCTTGGTCTTTCTTTTTCGAGCCCACCTTCGTCATGGACTCGTATCCTTTGTTTGAGAGTCTACCTTCGGCTTAGTCTTGTTTGAAAGCCTACCTTCGCCTTGGTCTTTCTTTTTCGAGCCCACCTTCGGCATGGTCTCGTATCCTTTGTTTGAAAGTCTACCTTCGGCTTGGTCTTTCTTTTTCGAGCCCACCTTCGGCATGGTCTCGTATCCTTTGTTTGAAAGTCTACCTTCGGCTTGGTCTTTCTTTTTCGAGCCCACCATCGGAATGGTCTCGTATCCTTTGTTTGAAAGCCCACCTTCAGCTTGGTCTTTCCTTTTCGAGCCCACCTTCGACATGGTCTCGTATCCTTTGTTTGAGAGTCTACCTTCGGCTTAGCCTTTCTTTGAAAGCCCACCTTCGGCTTGGTCTTTCTTTTTCGAGTCCACCTTCGGCATGGTCTCGTATCCTTTGTTTGAGAGTCTACCTTCGGCTTAGTCTTTCCTTGAAAGCCCACCTTCGGCTTAGTCTTTCCTTGAAATCCCACCTTCGGCATGGTCTCGTAGACTTTGTTTGAGAGTCTACCTTCGGCTTAGTCATTCCTTGAAAGCCTACTTTCGGCTTGGTCTTTCTTTTTCAAGCCCACCTTCGGTATGGTCTCGTATCCGTTATTTGAGAGTCTACCTTTGGTTTAGTCTTTCTTTGAAAGCCCACCTTCGGCTTGGTCTTTCTTTTTCGAGCCCACCTTCGGCATGGTATCATATACTTTGTTTGAAAGCCCACCTTTGGCTTGGTCTTTCTTTTTCGAGCCCACCTTCGGCATGGTCTCGTATCCTTTGTTTGAGAGTCGACCTTCGGCTTAGTCTTTCTTTGAAATCCCACCTTCGGCTTGGTCTTTCTTTTTCAAGCCCACCTTCGGCATGGACTCATATCCTTTGTTTGAAAGCCCACATTTGGCTTGGTCTTTCTTTTTCGAGCCCACCTTCGGCATGGTCTCGTATCCTTTGATTGAGAGTCTACCTTCGGGTTAGTCTTACTTTGAAAGCCCAACTTCGGCTTGGTCTTTCTTTTTTGAGCCCACCTTCGGCATGGTCTCGTATCCTTTGTTTGAGAGTCTACCTTCGGCTTAGTCTTTCTTTGAAAGCCCACCTTCGGCTTGGTCTTTCATTTTCGAGCCCACCTTCGGCATGGTCTCGTATCCTTTGTTTGAGAGTCTACCTTCGGCTTAGTCTTTCCTTGAAAGCCTACCTTCGGCTTGGCCTTTCTGTTTCGAGCCCACCTTCGGCATGGTCTCGTATCTTTTGTTTGAGAGTCTACCTTCGGCTTAGTCTTTCTTTGAAATCCCACCTTCGGCTTGGTCTTTCTTTTTCGAGCCTACCTTCGGCATGGTCTCGTATCCTTTGTTTGAGAGTGTTCCTTCGGATTAGTCTTTCTTTGAAAGCCCACCTTCGGATTGGTCTTTCTTTTTCGAGCCCACCTTCGACATGGTCTCGTATCCTTTGTTTGAGAGTCTACCTTCGGCTTAGCCTATCTTTGAAAGCCCACCTTCGGCTTGGTCTTTCTTTTTTGAGCCCACCTTCGGCATGGTCTCGTATCCTTTGTTTGAGAGTCTACCTTCGGCTTAGTCTTTCCTTGAAAGCCCACCTTCGGCTTAGTCTTTCCTTGAAATCCCACCTTCGGCATGGTCTCGTAGCCTTTGTTTGAGAGTCTACCTTCGGCTTAGTCATTCCTTGAAAGCCTACTTTCGGCTTGGTGTTTCTTTTTCAAGCTCACCTTCGGTATGGTCTCGTATCCTTTGTTTGAGAGTCTACCATCGGTTTAGTCTTTCTTTGAAAGCCCACCTTCGGCTTGGTCTTTCTTTTTCGAGCATAACTTCGGCATGGTATCATATACTTTGTTTGAAAGCCCACCTTTGGCTTGGTCTTTCTTTTTCGAGCCCACCTTCGTCATGGACTCGTATCCTTTGTTTGAGAGTCTACCTTCGGCTTAGTCTTGTTTGAAAGCCTACCTTCGCCTTGGTCTTTCTTTTTCGAGCCCACCTTCGGCATGGTCTCGTATCCTTTGTTTGAAAGTCTACCTTCGGCTTGGTCTTTCTTTTTCGAGCCCACCTTCGGCATGGTCTCGTATCCTTTGTTTGAAAGTCTACCTTCGGCTTGGTCTTTCTTTTTCGAGCCCACCATCGGCATGGTCTCGTATCCTTTGTTTGAAAGCCCACCTTCAGCTTGGTCTTTCCTTTTCGAGCCTACCATCGACATGGTCTCGTATCCTTTGTTTGAGAGTCTACCTTCGGCTTAGCCTTTCTTTGAAAGCCCACCTTCGGCTTGGTCTTTCTTTTTCGAGTCCACCTTCGGCATGGTCTCGTATCCTTTGTTTGAGAGTCTACCTTCGGCTTAGTCTTTCCTTGAAAGCCCACCTTCGGCTTAGTCTTTCCTTGAAATCCCACCTTCGGCATGGTCTCGTAGACTTTGTTTGAGAGTCTACCTTCGGCTTAGTCATTCCTTGAAAGCCTACTTTCGGCTTGGTCTTTCTTTTTCAAGCCCACCTTCGGTATGGTCTCGTATCCTTTGTTTGAGAGTCTACCTTCGGTTTAGTCTTTCTTTGAAAGCCCACCTCCGGCTTGGTCTTTCTTTTTCGAGCCCACCTTCGGCATGGTATCATATACTTTATTTGAAAGCCCACCTTTGGCTTGGTCTTTCTTTTTCGAGCCCACCTTCGGCATGGTCTCGAATCCTTTGTTTGAGAGTCTACCTTCGGCTTAGTCTTTCTTTGAAATCCCACCTTCAGCTTGATCTTTCTTTTTCAAGCCCACCTTTGGCATGGACTCATATCCTTTGTTTGAAAACCCACATTGGGCGTGGTCTTTCTTTTTCGAGGCCACCTTCGGCATGGTCTCGTATCCTTTGTTTGAGAGTCTACCTTCGGCTTAGTCTTGTTTGAAAGCCTACCTTCGCCTTAGTCTTTCTTTTTCGAGCCCACCTTCGGCATGGTCTCGTATCCTTTGTTTGAAAGTCTACCTTCGGCTTGGTCTTTCTTTTTCGAGCCCACCTTCGGCATGGTCTCGTATCCTTTGTTTGAAAGTCTACCTTCGGCTTGGTCTTTCTTTTTCGAGCCCACCTTCGACATGGTCTCGTATCCTTTGTTTGAAAGCCCACCTTCGGCTTGGTCTTTCTTTTTCGAGTCCACCTTCGGCATGGTCTTGTATCCTTTGTTTGAGAGTCTACCTTTGGCTTAGTATTTCCTTGAAATCCCACCTTCGGCTTTGTCTTTCCTTGAAATCCCACCTTCGGCATGGTCTCGTATCCTTTGTTTGAGAGTCTACCTTCGGCTTAGTCATTCCTTGAAAGCCTACTTTCGGCTTGGTCTTTCTTTTTCAAGCCCACCTTCGGTATGGTCTCGTATCCGGTAATTGAGAGTCTACCTTTGGTTTAGTCTTTCTTTGAAAGCCCACCTTCGGCTTGGTCTTTCTTTTTCGAGCCCACCTTCGGCATGGTATCATATACTTTGTTTGAAAGCCCACCTTTGGCTTGGTCTTTCTTTTTCGAGCCCACCTTCGGCATGGTCTCGTATCCTTTGTTTGAGAGTCGACCTTCGGCTTAGTCTTTCTTTGAAATCCCACCTTCGGCTTGGTCTTTCTTTTTCAAGCCCACCTTCGGCATGGACTCATATCCTTTATTTGAAAGCCCACATTTGGCTTAGTCTTTCTTTTTCGAGCCCACCTTCGGCATGGTCTCGTATCCTTTGATTGAGAGTCTACCTTCGGTTTAGTCTTACTTTGAAAGCCCACCTTCGGCTTGGTCTTTCTTTTTTGAGCCCACCTTCGGCATGGTCTCGTATCCTTTGTTTGAGAGTCTACCTTCGGCTTAGTCTTTCTTTGAAAGCCCACCTTCGGCTTGGTCTTTCATTTTCGAGCCCACCTTCGGCATGGTCTCGTATCCTTTGTTTGAGAGTCTACCTTCGGCTTAGTCTTTCCTTGAAAGCCTACCTTCGGCTTGGCCTTTCTGTTTCGAGCCCACCTTCGGCATGGTCTCGTATCTTTTGTTTGAGAGTCTACCTTCGGCTTAGTCTTTCTTTGAAAGCCCACCTTCGGCTTGGTCTTTCTTTTTCGAGTCCACCTTCGGCATGGTCTCGTATCCTTTGTTTGAGAGTCTACCTTCGGCTTAGTATTTCCTTGAAAGCCCACCTTCGGCTTTGTCTTTCCTTGAAATCCCACCTTCGGCATGGTCTCGTATCCTTTGTTTGAGAGTCTACCTTCGGCTTAGTCATTCCTTGAAAGCCTACTTTCGGCTTGGTCTTTCTTTTTCAAACCCACCTTCGGTATGGTCTCGTATCCGTTATTTGAGAGTCTACCTTTGGTTTAGTCTTTCTTTGAAAGCCCACATTCGGCTTGGTCTTTCTTTTTCGATCCCACCTTCGGCATGGTATCATATACTTTGTTTGAAAGCCCACTTTTGGCTTGGTCTTTCTTTTTCGAGCCCACCTTCGGCATGGTCTCGTATCCTTTGTTTGAGAGTCAACCTTAGGCTTAGTCTTTCTTTGAAATCCCACCTTCGGCTTGGTCTTTCTTTTTCAAGCCCACCTTCGGCATGGACTCATATCCTTTGTTTGAAAGCCCACATTTGGCTTGGTCTTTCTTTTTCAAGCCCACCTTCGGCATGGTCTCGTATCCTTTGATTGAGAGTCTACCTTCGGGTTAGTCTTACTTTGAAAGCCCACCTTCGGCTTGGTCTTTCTTTTTTGAGCCCACCTTCGGCATGGTCTCGTATCCTTTGTTTGAGAGCCTACCTTCGGCTTAGTCTTTCTTTGAAAGCCCACCTTCGGCTTGGTCTTTCATTTTCGAGCCCACCTTCGGCATGGTCTCGTATCCTTTGTTTGAGAGTCTACCTTCGGCTTAGTCTTTCCTTGAAAGCCTACCTTCGGCTTGGCCTTTCTGTTTCGATCCCACCTTCGGCATGGTCTCGTATCTTTTGTTTGAGAGTCTACCTTCGGCTTAGTCTTTCTTTGAAAGCCCACCTTCGGCTTGGTCTTTCTTTTTCGAGCCCACCTTCGGCATGGTCTCGTATCCTTTGTTTGAGAGTCTACCTTCGGCTTAGTCTTTCTTTGAAATCCCACCTTCGGCTTGGTCTTTCTTTTTCGAGCCCACCTTCGGCATGGTCTCGTATCCTTTGTTTGAGAGTGTACCTTCGAATTAGTCTTTCTTTGAAAGCCCACCTTCGGATTAGTCTATCTTTTTCGAGCCCACATTCGACATGGTCTTGTATCCTTTGTTTGAGAGTCTACCTTCGGCTTAGCCTATCTTTGAAAGCCCACCTTCGGCTTGGTCTTTCTTTTTCGAGCCCACCTTCGGCATGGTCTCGTATCCTTTGTTTGAGAGTCTACCTTCGGCTTAGTCTTTCCTTGAAATCCCACCTTCGGCTTGGTCTTTCTTATTCGAGTCCACCTTCGGCATGGTCTCGTATCCTTAGTTTGAGAGTCTACCTTCGGCTTAGTCTTTCCTTGAAAGCCCACCTTCGGCTTGGTCTTTCTTTTTCGAGTCCACCTTCGGCATGGTCTGGTATCCTTTGTTTGAGAGTCTACCTTCGGCTTAGTATTTCCTTGAAAGCCCACCTTCGGCTTGGTCTTTCTTTTTCGAGTCCACCTTCGGCATGGTCTCGTATCCTTTGTTTGAGAGTCTACCTTCGGCTTAGTCATTCCTTGAAAGCCTATTTTCGGCTTGGTCTTTCTTTTTCAAGCCCACCTTCGGTATGGTCTCGTATCCGTTATTTGAGAGTCTACCTTTCGTTTAGTCTTTCTTTGAAAGCCCACCTTCGGCTTGGTCTTTCTTTTTCGAGCCCACCTTCGGCATGGTATCATATACTTTGTTTGAAAGCCCAGCTTTGGCTTGGTCTTTCTTTTTCGAGCCCGCCTTCGGCATGATCTCGTATCCTTTGTTTGAGAGTCGACCTTCGGCTTAGTCTTTCTTTGAAATCCCACCTTCGGCTTGGTCTTTCTTTTTCAAGCCCACCTTCGGCATGGACTCATATCCTTTTTGAAAGCCCACATTTGGCTTGGTCTTTCTTTTTCGAGCCCACCTTCGGCATGGTCTCATATCCTTTGATTGAGAGTCTACCTTCGGGTTAGTCTTACTTTGAAAGCCCACCTTCGGCTTGGTCTTTCTTTTTTGAGCCCACCTTCGGCATGGTCTCGTATCCTTTGTTTGAGAGTCTACCTTCGGCTTAGCCTATCTTTGAAAGCCCACCTTCGGCTTGGTCTTTCTTTTTCGAGCCCACCTTCGGCATGGTCTCGTATCCTTTGTTTGAGAGTCTACCTTCGGCTTAGTCTTTCCTTGAAATCCCACCTTCGGCTTGGTCTTTCTTATTCGAGTCCACCTTCGGCATGGTCTCGTATCCTTAGTTTGAGATTCTACCTTCGGCTTAGTCTTTCCTTGAAAGCCCACCTTCGGCTTGGTCTTTCTTTTTCGAGTCCACCTTCGGCATGGTCTCGTATCCTTTGTTTGAGAGTCTAGCTTCGGCTTAGTATTTCCTTGAAAGCCCACCTTCGGCTTTGTCTTTCCTTGAAATCCCACCTTCGGCATGGTCTCGTATCCTTTGTTTGAGAGTCTACCTTCGGCTTAGTCATTCCTTGAAAGCCTACTTTCGGCTTGGTCTTTCTTTTTCAAGCCCACCTTCGGTATGGTCTCGTATCCGTTATTTGAGAGTCTACCTTTGGTTTAGTCTTTCTTTGAAAGCCCACATTCGGCTTGGTCTTTCTTTTTCGAGCCCACCTTCGGCATGGTATCATATACTTTGTTTGAAAGCCCACTTTTGGCTTGGTCTTTCTTTTTCGAGCCCACCTTCGGCATGGTCTCGTATCCTTTGTTTGAGAGTCGACCTTCGGCTTAGTCTTTCTTTGAAATCCCACCTTCGGCTTGGTCTTTCTTTTTCAAGCCCACCTTCGGCATGGACTCATATCCTTTGTTTGAAAGCCCACATTTGGCTTGGTCTTTCTTTTTCAAGCCCACCTTCGGCATGGTCTCGTATCCTTTGATTGAGAGTCTACCTTCGGGTTAGTCTTACTTTGAAAGCCCACCTTCGGCTTGGTCTTTCTTTTTTGAGCCCACCTTCGGCATGGTCTCGTATCCTTTGTTTGAGAGCCTACCTTCGGCTTAGTCTTTCTTTGAAAGCCCACCTTCGGCTTGGTCTTTCATTTTCGAGCCCACCTTCGGCATGGTCTCGTATCCTTTGTTTGAGAGTCTACCTTCGGCTTAGTCTTTCCGTGAAAGCCTACCTTCGGCTTGGCCTTTCTGTTTCGATCCCACCTTCGGCATGGTCTCGTATCTTTTGTTTGAGAGTCTACCTTCGGCTTAGTCTTTCTTTGAAAGCCCACCTTCGGCTTGGTCTTTCTTTTTCGAGTCCACCTTCGGCATGGTCTCGTATCCTTTGTTTGAGAGTCTACCTTTCGTTTAGTCTTTCTTTGAAAGCCCACCTTCGGCTTGGTCTTTCTTTTTCGAGCCCACCTTCGGCATGGTATCATATACTTTGTTTGAAAGCCCAGCTTTGGCTTGGTCTTTCTTTTTCGAGCCCGCCTTCGGCATGATCTCGTATCCTTTGTTTGAGAGTCGACCTTCGGCTTAGTCTTTCTTTGAAATCCCACCTTCGGCTTGGTCTTTCTTTTTCAAGCCCACCTTCGGCATGGACTCATATCCTTTTTGAAAGCCCACATTTGGCTTGGTCTTTCTTTTTCGAGCCCACCTTCGGCATGGTCTCATATCCTTTGATTGAGAGTCTACCTTCGGGTTAGTCTTACTTTGAAAGCCCACCTTCGGCTTGGTCTTTCTTTTTTGAGCCCACCTTCGGCATGGTCTCGTATCCTTTGTTTGAGAGTCTACCTTCGGCTTAGCCTATCTTTGAAAGCCCACCTTCGGCTTGGTCTTTCTTTTTCGAGCCCACCTTCGGCATGGTCTCGTATCCTTTGTTTGAGAGTCTACCTTCGGCTTAGTCTTTCCTTGAAATCCCACCTTCGGCTTGGTCTTTCTTATTCGAGTCCACCTTCGGCATGGTCTCGTATCCTTAGTTTGAGATTCTACCTTCGGCTTAGTCTTTCCTTGAAAGCCCACCTTCGGCTTGGTCTTTCTTTTTCGAGTCCACCTTCGGCATGGTCTCGTATCCTTTGTTTGAGAGTCTAGCTTCGGCTTAGTATTTCCTTGAAAGCCCACCTTCGGCTTTGTCTTTCCTTGAAATCCCACCTTCGGCATGGTCTCGTATCCTTTGTTTGAGAGTCTACCTTCGGCTTAGTCATTCCTTGAAAGCCTACTTTCGGCTTGGTCTTTCTTTTTCAAGCCCACCTTCGGTATGGTCTCGTATCCGTTATTTGAGAGTCTACCTTTGGTTTAGTCTTTCTTTGAAAGCCCACATTCGGCTTGGTCTTTCTTTTTCGAGCCCACCTTCGGCATGGTATCATATACTTTGTTTGAAAGCCCACTTTTGGCTTGGTCTTTCTTTTTCGAGCCCACCTTCGGCATGGTCTCGTATCCTTTGTTTGAGAGTCGACCTTCGGCTTAGTCTTTCTTTGAAATCCCACCTTCGGCTTGGTCTTTCTTTTTCAAGCCCACCTTCGGCATGGACTCATATCCTTTGTTTGAAAGCCCACATTTGGCTTGGTCTTTCTTTTTCAAGCCCACCTTCGGCATGGTCTCGTATCCTTTGATTGAGAGTCTACCTTCGGGTTAGTCTTACTTTGAAAGCCCACCTTCGGCTTGGTCTTTCTTTTTTGAGCCCACCTTCGGCATGGTCTCGTATCCTTTGTTTGAGAGCCTACCTTCGGCTTAGTCTTTCTTTGAAAGCCCACCTTCGGCTTGGTCTTTCATTTTCGAGCCCACCTTCGGCATGGTCTCGTATCCTTTGTTTGAGAGTCTACCTTCGGCTTAGTCTTTCCTTGAAAGCCTACCTTCGGCTTGGCCTTTCTGTTTCGATCCCACCTTCGGCATGGTCTCGTATCTTTTGTTTGAGAGTCTACCTTCGGCTTAGTCTTTCTTTGAAAGCCCACCTTCGGCTTGGTCTTTCTTTTTCGAGCCCACCTTCGGCATGGTCTCGTATCCTTTGTTTGAGAGTCTACCTTCGGCTTAGTCTTTCTTTGAAATCCCACCTTCGGCTTGGTCTTTCTTTTTCGAGCCCACCTTCGGCATGGTCTCATATCCTTTGATTGAGAGTCTACCTTCGGGTTAGTCTTACTTTGAAAGCCCACCTTCGGCTTGGTCTTTCTTTTTTGAGCCCACCTTCGGCATGGTCTCGTATCCTTTGTTTGAGAGTCTACCTTCGGCTTAGCCTATCTTTGAAAGCCCACCTTCGGCTTGGTCTTTCTTTTTCGAGCCCACCTTCGGCATGGTCTCGTATCCTTTGTTTGAGAGTCTACCTTCGGCTTAGTCTTTCCTTGAAATCCCACCTTCGGCTTGGTCTTTCTTATTCGAGTCCACCTTCGGCATGGTCTCGTATCCTTAGTTTGAGATTCTACCTTCGGCTTAGTCTTTCCTTGAAAGCCCACCTTCGGCTTGGTCTTTCTTTTTCGAGTCCACCTTCGGCATGGTCTCGTATCCTTTGTTTGAGAGTCTAGCTTCGGCTTAGTATTTCCTTGAAAGCCCACCTTCGGCTTTGTCTTTCCTTGAAATCCCACCTTCGGCATGGTCTCGTATCCTTTGTTTGAGAGTCTACCTTCGGCTTAGTCATTCCTTGAAAGCCTACTTTCGGCTTGGTCTTTCTTTTTCAAGCCCACCTTCGGTATGGTCTCGTATCCGTTATTTGAGAGTCTACCTTTGGTTTAGTCTTTCTTTGAAAGCCCACATTCGGCTTGGTCTTTCTTTTTCGAGCCCACCTTCGGCATGGTATCATATACTTTGTTTGAAAGCCCACTTTTGGCTTGGTCTTTCTTTTTCGAGCCCACCTTCGGCATGGTCTCGTATCCTTTGTTTGAGAGTCGACCTTCGGCTTAGTCTTTCTTTGAAATCCCACCTTCGGCTTGGTCTTTCTTTTTCAAGCCCACCTTCGGCATGGACTCATATCCTTTGTTTGAAAGCCCACATTTGGCTTGGTCTTTCTTTTTCAAGCCCACCTTCGGCATGGTCTCGTATCCTTTGATTGAGAGTCTACCTTCGGGTTAGTCTTACTTTGAAAGCCCACCTTCGGCTTGGTCTTTCTTTTTTGAGCCCACCTTCGGCATGGTCTCGTATCCTTTGTTTGAGAGCCTACCTTCGGCTTAGTCTTTCTTTGAAAGCCCACCTTCGGCTTGGTCTTTCATTTTCGAGCCCACCTTCGGCATGGTCTCGTATCCTTTGTTTGAGAGTCTACCTTCGGCTTAGTCTTTCCTTGAAAGCCTACCTTCGGCTTGGCCTTTCTGTTTCGATCCCACCTTCGGCATGGTCTCGTATCTTTTGTTTGAGAGTCTACCTTCGGCTTAGTCTTTCTTTGAAAGCCCACCTTCGGCTTGGTCTTTCTTTTTCGAGCCCACCTTCGGCATGGTCTCGTATCCTTTGTTTGAGAGTCTACCTTCGGCTTAGTCTTTCTTTGAAATCCCACCTTCGGCTTGGTCTTTCTTTTTCGAGCCCACCTTCGGCATGGTCTCGTATCCTTTGTTTGAGAGTGTACCTTCGAATTAGTCTTTCTTTGAAAGCCCACCTTCGGATTAGTCTTTCTTTTTCGAGCCCACATTCGACATGGTCTTGTATCCTTTGTTTGAGAGTCTACCTTCGGCTTAGCCTATCTTTGAAAGCCCACCTTCGGCTTGGTCTTTCTTTTTCGAGCCCACCTTCGGCATGGTCTCGTATCCTTTGTTTGAGAGTCTACCTTCGGCTTAGTCTTTCCTTGAAATCCCACCTTCGGCTTGGTCTTTCTTATTCGAGTCCACCTTCGGCATGGTCTCGTATCCTTAGTTTGAGAGTCTACCTTCGGCTTAGTCTTTCCTTGAAATCCCACCTTCGGCTTGGTCTTTCTTTTTCGAGTCCACCTTCGGCATGGTCTGGTATCCTTTGTTTGAGAGTCTACCTTCGGCTTAGTATTTCCTTGAAAGCCGACCTTCGGCTTTGTCTTTCCTTGAAATCCCACCTTCGGCATGGTCTCGTATCCTTTGTTTGAGAGTCTACCTTCGGCTTAGTCATTCCTTGAAAGCCTACTTTCGGCTTGGTCTTTCTTTTTCAAGCCCACCTTCGGTATGGTCTCGTATCCGTTATTTGAGAGTCTACCTTTCGTTTAGTCTTTCTTTGAAAGCCCACCTTCGGCTTGGTCTTTCTTTTTCGAGCCCACCTTCGGCATGGTATCATATACTTTGTTTGAAAGCCCAGCTTTGGCTTGGTCTTTCTTTTTCGAGCCCGCCTTCGGCATGATCTCGTATCCTTTGTTTGAGAGTCGACCTTCGGCTTAGTCTTTCTTTGAAATCCCACCTTCGGCTTGGTCTTTCTTTTTCAAGCCCACCTTCAGCATGGACTCATATCCTTTTTGAAAGCCCACATTTGGCTTGGTCTTTCTTTTTCGAGCCCACCTTCGGCATGGTCTCGTATCCTTTGATTGAGAGTCTACCTTCGGGTTAGTCTTACTTTGAAAGCCCACCTTCGGCTTGGTCTTTCTTTTTTGAGCCCACCTTCGGCATGGTCTCGTATCCTTTGTTTGAGAGTCTACCTTCGGCTTAGCCTATCTTTGAAAGCCCACCTTCGGCTTGGTCTTTCTTTTTCGAGCCCACCTTCGGCATGGTCTCGTATCCTTTGTTTGAGAGTCTACCTTCGGCTTAGTCTTTCCTTGAAATCCCACCTTCGGCTTGGTCTTTCTTATTCGAGTCCACCTTCGGCATGGTCTCGTATCCTTAGTTTGAGATTCTACCTTCGGCTTAGTCTTTCCTTGAAAGCCCACCTTCGGCTTGGTCTTTCTTTTTCGAGTCCACCTTCGGCATGGTCTCGTATCCTTTGTTTGAGAGTCTACCTTCGGCTTAGTATTTCCTTGAAAGCCGACCTTCGGCTTTGTCTTTCCTTGAAATCCCACCTTTGGCATGGTCTCGTATCCTTTGTTTGAGAGTCTACCTTCGGCTTAGTCATTCCTTGAAAGCCTATTTTCGGCTTGGTCTTTCTTTTTCAAGCCCACCTTCGGTATGGTCTCGTATCCGTTATTTGAGAGTCTACCTTTGGTTTAGTCTTTCTTTGAAAGCTCACCTTCGGCTTGGTCTTTCTTTTTCGAGCCCACCTTCGGAATGGTATCATATACTTTGTTTGAAAGCCCACCTTTGGCTTGGTCTTTCTTTTTCGAGCCCGCCTTCGGCATGATCTCGTATCCTTTGTTTGAGAGTCGACCTTCGGCTTAGTCTATCTTTGAAATCCCACCTTCGGCTTGGTCTTTCTTTTTCAATCCCACCTTCGGCATGGACTCATATCCTTTTTGAAAGCCCACATTTGGCTTGGTCTTTCTTTTTCGAGCCCACCTTCGGCATGGTCTCGTATCCTTGATTGAGAGTCTACCTTCGGGTTAGTCTTACTTTGAAAGCCCACCTTCGGCTTGGTCTTTCTTTTTTGAGCCCACCTTCGGCATGGTCTCGTATCCTTTGTTTGAGAGTCTACCTTCGGCTTAGCCTATCTTTGAAAGCCCACCTTCGGCTTGGTCTTTCTTTTTCGAGCCCACCTTCGGCATGGTCTCGTATCCTTTGTTTGAGAGTCTACCTTCGGCTTAGTCTTTCCTTGAAATCCCACCTTCAGCTTGGTCTTTCTTATTCGAGTCCACCTTCGGCATGGTCTCGTATCCTTAGTTTGAGAGTCTACCTTCGGCTTAGTCTTTCCTTGAAAGCCCACCTTCGGCTTGGTCTTTCTTTTTCGAGTCCACCTTCGGCATGGTCTCGTATCCTTTGTTTGAGAGTCTACCTTCGGCTTAGTATTTCCTTGAAAGCCGACCTTCGGCTTTGTCTTTCCTTGAAATCCCACCTTCGGCATGGTCTCGTATCCTTTGTTTGAGAGTCTACCTTCGGCTTAGTCATTCCTTGAAAGCCTATTTTCGGCTTGGTCTTTCTTTTTCAAGCCCACCTTCGGTATGGTCTCGTATCCGTTATTTGAGAGTCTACCTTTGGTTTAGTCTTTCTTTGAAAGCTCACCTTCGGCTTGGTCTTTCTTTTTCGAGCCCACCTTCGGAATGGTATCATATACTTTGTTTGAAAGCCCACCTTTGGCTTGGTCTTTCTTTTTCGAGCCCGCCTTCGGCATGATCTCGTATCCTTTGTTTGAGAGTCGACCTTCGGCTTAGTCTTTCTTTGAAATCCCACCTTCGGCTTGGTCTTTCTTTTTCAATCCCACCTTCGGCATGGACTCATATCCTTTTTCAAAGCCCACATTTGGCTTGGTCTTTCTTTTTCGAGCCCACCTTCGGCATGGTCTCGTATCCTTTGATTGAGAGTCTACCTTCGGGTTAGTCTTACTTTGAAAGCCCACCTTCGGCTTGGTCTTTCTTTTTTGAGCCCACCTTCGGCATGGTCTCGTATCCTTTGTTTGAGAGTCTACCTTCGGCTTAGCCTATCTTTGAAAGCCCACCTTCGGCTTGGTCTTTCTTTTTCGAGCCCACCTTCGGCATGGTCTCGTATCCTTTGTTTGAGAGTCTACCTTCGGCTTAGTCTTTCCTTGAAATCCCACCTTCGGCTTGGTCTTTCTTATTCGAGTCCACCTTCGGCATGGTCTCGTATCCTTAGTTTGAGAGTTTACCTTCGGCTTAGTCTTTCCTTGAAAGCCCACCTTCGGCTTGGTCTTTCTTTTTCGAGTCCACCTTCGGCATGGTCTCGTATCCTTTGTTTGAGAGTCTACCTTCGGCTTAGTATTTCCTTGAAAGCCGACCTTCGACTTTGTCTTTCCTTGAAATCCCACCTTCGGCATGGTCTCGTATCCTTTGTTTGAGAGTCTACCTTCGGCTTAGCCATTCCTTGAAAGCCTATTTTCGGCTTGGTCTTTCTTTTTCAAGCCCACCTTCGGTATGGTCTCGTATCCGTTATTTGAGAGTCTACCTTTGGTTTAGTCTTTCTTTGAAAGCTCACCTTCGGCTTGGTCTTTCTTTTTCGAGCCCACCTTCGGCATGGTATCATATACTTTGTTTGAAAGCCCACCTTTGGCTTGGTCTTTCTTTTTCGAGCCCGCCTTCGGCATGATCTCGTATCCTTTGTTTGAGAGTCGACCTTCGGCTTAGTCTTTCTTTGAAATCCCACCTTCGGCTTGGTCTTTCTTTTTCAATCCCACCTTCGGCATGGACTCATATCCTTTTTGAAAGCCCACATTTGGCTTGATCTTTCTTTTTCGAGCCCACCTTCGGCATGGTCTCGTATCCTTTGATTGAGAGTCTACCTTCGGGTTAGTCTTACTTTGAAAGCCCACCTTCGGCTTGGTCTTTCTTTTTTGAGCCCACCTTCGGCATGGTCTCGTATCCTTTGTTTGAGAGTCTACCTTCGGCTTAGCCTATCTTTGAAAGCCCACCTTCGGCTTGGTCTTTCTTTTTCGAGCCCACCTTCGGCATGGTCTCGTATCCTTTGTTTGAGAGTCTACCTTCGGCTTAGTCTTTCCTTGAAATCCCACCTTCGGCTTGGTCTTTCTTATTCGAGTCCACCTTCGGCATGGTCTCGTATCCTTAGTTTGAGAGTCTACCTTCGGCTTAGTCTTTCCTTGAAAGCCCACCTTCGGCTTGGTCTTTCTTTTTCGAGTCCACCTTCGGCATGGTCTCGTATCCTTTGTTTGAGAGTCTACCTTCGGCTTAGTATTTCCTTGAAAGCCGACCTTCGGCTTTGTCTTTCCTTGAAATCCCACCTTCGGCATGGTCTCGTATCCTTTGTTTGAGAGTCTACCTTCGGCTTAGTCATTCCTTGAAAGCCTATTTTCGGCTTGGTCTTTCTTTTTCAAGCCCACCTTCGGTATGGTCTCGTATCCGTTATTTGAGAGTCTACCTTTGGTTTAGTCTTTCTTTGAAAGCTCACCTTCGGCTTGGTCTTTCTTTTTCGAGCCCACCTTCGGAATGGTATCATATACTTTGTTTGAAAGCCCACCTTTGGCTTGGTCTTTCTTTTTCGAGCCCGCCTTCGGCATGATCTCGTATCCTTTGTTTGAGAGTCGACCTTCGGCTTAGTCTTTCTTTGAAATCCCACCTTCGGCTTGGTCTTTCTTTTTCAATCCCACCTTCGGCATGGACTCATATCCTTTTTGAAAGCCCACATTTGGCTTGGTCTTTCTTTTTCGAGCCCACCTTCGGCATGGTCTCGTATCCTTTGATTGAGAGTCTACCTTCGGGTTAGTCTTACTTTGAAAGCCCACCTTCGGCTTGGTCTTTCTTTTTTGAGCCCACATTCGGCATGGTCTCGTATCCTTTGTTTGAGAGTCTACCTTCGGCTTAGCCTATCTTTGAAAGCCCACCTTCGGCTTGGTCTTTCTTTTTCGAGCCCACCTTCGGCATGGTCTCGTATCCTTTGTTTGAGAGTCTACCTTCGGCTTAGTCTTTCCTTGAAATCCCACCTTCGGCTTGGTCTTTCTTATTCGAGTCCACCTTCGGCATGGTCTCGTATCCTTAGTTTGAGAGTCTACCTTCGGCTTAGTCTTTCCTTGAAAGCCCACCTTCGGCTTGGTCTTTCTTTTTCGAGCCCACCTTCGGCATGGTCTCGTATCCTTTGTTTGTGAGTCTACCTTCGGCTTAGTATTTCCTTGAAAGCCGACCTTCGGCTTTGTCTTTCCTTGAAATCCCACCTTCGGCATGGTCTCGTATCCTTTGTTTGAGAGTCTACCTTCGGCTTAGCCATTCCTTGAAAGCCTATTTTCAGCTTGGTCTTTCTTTTTCAAGCTCACCTTCGGTATGGTCTCGTATCCGTTATTTGAGAGTCTACCTTTGGTTTAGTCTTTCTTTGAAAGCTCACCTTCGGCTTGGTCTTTCTTTTTCGAGCCCACCTTCGGCATGGTATCATATACTTTGTTTGAAAGCCCACCTTTGGCTTGGTCTTTCTTTTTCGAGCCCGCCTTCGGCATGATCTCGTATCCTTTGTTTGAGAGTCGACCTTCGGCTTAGTCTTTCTTTGAAATCCCACCTTCGGCTTGGTCTTTCTTTTTCAATCCCACCTTCGGCATGGACTCATATCCTTTTTGAAAGCCCACATTTGGCTTGGTCTTTCTTTTTCGAGCCCACCTTCGGCATGGTCTCGTATCCTTTGATTGAGAGTCTACCTTCGGGTTAGTCTTACTTTGAAAGCCCACCTTCGGCTTGGTCTTTCTTTTTTGAGCCCACCTTCGGCATGGTCTCGTATCCTTTGTTTGAGAGTCTACCTTCGGCTTAGCCTATCTTTGAAAGCCCACCTTCGGCTTGGTCTTTCTTTTTCGAGCCCACCTTCGGCATGGTCTCGTATCCTTTGTTTGAGAGTCTACCTTCGGCTTAGTCTTTCCTTGAAATCCCACCTTCGGCTTGGTCTTTCTTATTCGAGTCCACCTTCGGCATGGTCTCGTATCCTTAGTTTGAGAGTCTACCTTCGGCTTAGTCTTTCCTTGAAAGCCCACCTTCGGCTTGGTCTTTCTTTTTCGAGTCCACCTTCGGCATGGTCTCGTATCCTTTGTTTGAGAGTCTACCTTCGGCTTAGTATTTCCTTGAAAGCCGACCTTCGGCTTTGTCTTTCCTTGAAATCCCACCTTCGGCATGGTCTCGTATCCTTTGTTTGAGAGTCTACCTTCGGCTTAGTCATTCCTTGAAAGCCTATTTTCGGCTTGGTCTTTCTTTTTCAAGCCCACCTTCGGTATGGTCTCGTATCCGTTATTTGAGAGTCTACCTTTGGTTTAGTCTTTCTTTGAAAGCTCACCTTCGGCTTGGTCTTTCTTTTTCGAGCCCACCTTCGGAATGGTATCATATACTTTGTTTGAAAGCCCACCTTTGGCTTGGTCTTTCTTTTTCGAGCCCGCCTTCGGCATGATCTCGTATCCTTTGTTTGAGAGTCGACCTTCGGCTTAGTCTTTCTTTGAAATCCCACCTTCGGCTTGGTCTTTCTTTTTCAATCCCACCTTCGGCATGGACTCATATCCTTTTTGAAAGCCCACATTTGGCTTGGTCTTTCTTTTTCGAGCCCACCTTCGGCATGGTCTCGTATCCTTTGATTGAGAGTCTACCTTCGGGTTAGTCTTACTTTGAAAGCCCACCTTCGGCTTGGTCTTTCTTTTTTGAGCCCACATTCGGCATGGTCTCGTATCCTTTGTTTGAGAGTCTACCTTCGGCTTAGCCTATCTTTGAAAGCCCACCTTCGGCTTGGTCTTTCTTTTTCGAGCCCACCTTCGGCATGGTCTCGTATCCTTTGTTTGAGAGTCTACCTTCGGCTTAGTCTTTCCTTGAAATCCCACCTTCGGCTTGGTCTTTCTTATTCGAGTCCACCTTCGGCATGGTCTCGTATCCTTTGTTTGAGAGTCTACCTTCGGCTTAGTCTTTCCTTGAAAGCCCACCTTCGGCTTGGTCTTTCTTTTTCGAGTCCACCTTCGGCATGGTCTCGTATCCTTTGTTTGAGAGTCTACCTTCGGCTTAGTATTTCCTTGAAAGCCGACCTTCGGCTTTGTCTTTCCTTGAAATCCCACCTTCGGCATGGTCTCGTATCCTTTGTTTGAGAGTCTACCTTCGGCTTAGCCATTCCTTGAAAGCCTATTTTCGGCTTGGTCTTTCTTTTTCAAGCCCACCTTCGGTATGGTCTCGTATCCGTTATTTGAGAGTCTACCTTTGGTTTAGTCTTTCTTTGAAAGCTCACCTTCGGCTTGGTCTTCCTTTTTCGAGCCCACCTTCGGCATGGTATCATATACTTTGTTTGAAAGCCCACCTTTGGCTTGGTCTTTCTTTTTCGAGCCCGCCTTCGGCATGATCTCGTATCCTTTGTTTGAGAGTCGACCTTCGGCTTAGTCTTTCTTTGAAATCCCACCTTCGGCTTGGTCTTTCTTTTTCAATCCCACCTTCGGCATGGACTCATATCCTTTGTTTGAAAGCCCACATTTGGCTTGGTCTTTCTTTTTCGAGCCCACCTTCGGCATGGTCTCGTATCTTTTGTTTGAGAGTCTACCTTCGGCTTAGTCTTTCTTTGAAAGCCTACCTTCGGCTTGGTCTTTCTTTTTCGAGCCCACCTTCGGCATGGTCTCGTATCCATTGTTTGAGAGTCTACCTTCGGCTTAGTCTTTCTTTGAAATCCCACCTTCGGTTTGGTCTTTCGTTTTCGAGCCCACCTTCGGCATGGTCTCGTATCCTTTGTTTGAGAGTGTACCTTCGGATTAGTCTTTCTTTGAAAGCCCACCTTCGGATTAGTCTTTGTTTTTCGAGCCCACCTTCGACATGGTCTTGTATCCTTTGTTTGAGAGTCTACCTTCGGCTTAGCCTATCTTTGAAAGCCCACCTTCGGCTTGGTCTTTCTTTTTCGAGCCCACCTTCGGCATGGTCTCGTATCCTTTGTTTGAGAGTCTACCTTCGGCTTAGTCTTTCCTTGAAAGCCCACCTTCGGCTTGGTCTTTCTTATTCGAGTCCGCCTTCGGCATGGTCTCGTATGCTTAGTTTGAGAGTCTACCTTCGGCTTAGTCTTTCCTTGAAAGCCCACCTTCGGCTTGGTCTTTCTTTTTCGAGTCCACCTTCGGCATGGTCTCGTATCCTTTGTTTGAGAGTCTACCTTCGGCTTAGTATTTATTTGAAAGCCCACCTTCGGCTTTGTCTTTCCTTGAAATCCCACCTTCGGCATGGTCTCGTATCCTTTGTTTGAGAGTCTACCTTCGGCTTAGTCATTCCTTGAAAGCCTATTTTCGGCTTGGTCTTTCTTTTTCAAGCCCGCCTTCGGTATGGTCTCGTATCTGTTATTTGAGAGTCTACCTTTGGTTTAGTCTTTCTTTGAAAGCCCACCTTCGGCTTGGTCTTTCTTTTTCGAGCCCACCTTCGGCATGGTCTCGTATCCATTGTTTGAGAGTCTACCTTCGGCTTAGTCTTTCTTTGAAATCCCACCTTCGGCTTGGTCTTTCGTTTTCGAGCCCACCTTCGGCATGGTCTCGTATCATTTGTTTGAGAGTGTTCCTTCGGATTAGTCTTTCTTTGAAAGCCCACCTTCGGATTAGTCTTTCTTTTTCGAGCCCACCTTCGACATGGTCTTGTATCCTTTGTTTGAGAGTCTACCTTCGGCTTAGCCTATCTTTGAAAGCCCACCTTCGGCTTGGTCATTCTTTTTCGAGCCCACATTCGGCATGGTCTCGTATCCTTTGTTTGAGAGTCTACCTTCGGCTTAGTCTTTCCTTGAAAGCCCACCTTCGGCTTGGTCTTTCTTATTCGAGTCCACCTTCGGCATGGTCTCGTATCCTTAGTTTGAGAGTCTACCTTCGGCTTAGTCTTTCCTTGAAAGCCCACCTTCGGCTTGGTCTTTCTTTTTCGAGTCCACCTTCGGCATGGTCTCGTATCCTTTGTTTGAGAGTCTACCTTCGGCTTAGTATTTATTTGAAAGCCCACCTTCGGCTTTGTCTTTCCTTGAAATCCCACCTTCGGCATGGTCTCGTATCCTTTGTTTGAGAGTCTACCTTCGGCTTAGTCATTCCTTGAAAGCCTATTTTCGGCTTGGTCTTTCTTTTTCAAGCCCACCTTCGGTATGGTCTCGTATCTGTTATTTGAGAGTCTACCTTTGGTTTAGTCTTTCTTTGAAAGCCCACCTTCGGCTTGGTCTTTCTTTTTCGAGCCCACCTTCGGCATGGTATCATATACTTTGTTTGAAAGCCCACCTTTGGCTTGGTCTTTCTTTTTCGAGCCCACCTTCGGCATGATCTCGTATCCTTTATTTGAGAGTCGACCTTCGGCTTAGTCTTTCTTTGAAATCCCACCTCCGGCTTGGTCTTTCTTTTTCAAGCCCACCTTCGGCATGGACTCATATCCTTTTTTTGAAAGCCCACATTTGGCTTGGTCTTTCTGTTTCGAGCCCACCTTCGGCATGGTCTCGTATCTTTTGATTGAGAGTCTACCTTCGGGTTAGTCTTACTTTGAAAGCCCACCTTCGGCTTGGTCTTTCTTTTTTGAGCCCACCTTCGGCATAGTCTCGTATCCTTTGTTTGAGAGTCTACCTTCGGCTTTGTCTTTCTTTGAAAGCCCACCTTCGGCATGGTCTTTCATTTTCGAGCCCACCTTCGGCATGGTCTCGTATCCTTTGTTTGAGAGTCTACCTTCGGCTTAGTCTTTCCTTGAAAGCCTACCTTCGGATTGGCCTTTCTGTTTCGAGCCCACCTTCGGCATGGTATCGTATCTTTTGTTTGAGAGTCCACCTTCGGCTTAGTCTTTCTTTGAAAGCCCACCTTCGGCTTGGTCTTTCTTTTTCGAGCCCACCTTCGGCATGGTATCGTATCTTTTGTTTGAGAGTCCACCTTCAGCTTAGTCTTTCTTTGAAATCCCACCTTCGGCTTGGTCTTTCTTTTTCGAGCCCACCTTCGGCATGGTCTCGTATCCTTTGTTTGAGAGTGTACCTTCGGATTAGTCTTTCTTTGAAAGCCCACCTTCGGATTAGTCTTTCTTTTTCGAGCCCACCTTCGACATGGTCTTGTATCCTTTGTTTGAGAGTCTACCTTCGGCTTTGCCTATCTTTGAAAGCCCACCTTCGGCTTGGTCTTTCTTTTTCGAGCCCACCTTCGGCATGGTCTCGTATCCTTTGTTTGAGAGTCTACCTTCGGCTTAGTCTTTCCTTGAAAGCCCACCTTCGGCTTGGTCTTTCTTATTCGAGTCCACCTTTGGCATGGTCTCGTATCCTTAGTTTGAGAGTCTACCTTCGGCTTAGTCTTTCCTTGAAAGCCCACCTTCGACTTAGTCTTTCCTTGAAATCCCACCTTCGGCATGGTCTCGTATCCTTTGTTTGAGAGTCTACCTTCAGCTTAGTCATTCCTTGAAAGCCTACTTTAGGCTTGGTCTTTCTTTTTCAAGCCCACCTTCGGTATGGTCTCGTATCCTTTGTTATAGAGTCTACCTTCGGTTTAGTCTTTCTTTGAAAGCCCACCTTCGGCTTGGTCTTTCTTTTTCGAGCCCACCTTCGGCATGGTATCATATACTTTGTTTGAAAGCCCACCTTTGGCTTGGTCTTTCTTTTTCGAGCCCACCTTCGGCATGGTCTCGTATCCTTTGTTTGAGAGTCTACCTTCGGCATAGTCTTACTTTGATAGCCCACCTTCGGCTTGGTCTTTCTTTTTCGAGCCCACCTTCGGCATGGTCTCGTATCCTTTGTTTGAGAGCCTACCTTCGGCTTAGTCTTTCTTTGAAAGCCTACCTTTGGCTTGGTCTTTCATTTTTGAGCCCACCTTCGGCATGGTCTCGTAACCTTTGTTTGATAGTCTACCTTCGGCTTTGTCTTTCCTTGAAAGCCTACCTTAGGCTTGGCCTTTCTGTTTCGAGCCCACCTTCGGCATGGTCTCGTATCTTTTGTTTGAGAGTCTACCTTCGGCTTAGTCTTTCTTTGAAAGCCCACCTTCGGCTTGGTCTTTCTTTTTCGAGCCCACCTTCGGCATGGTCTCGTATCCTTTGTTTGAGAGTCTACCTTCGGCTTAGTCTTTCTTTGAAATCCCACCTTCAGCTTGGTCTTTCTTTTTCGAGCCTACCTTCGGCATGGTCTCGTATCCTTTGTTTGAGAGTGTTCCTTCGGATTAGTCTTTCTTTGAAAGCCCACCTTCAGATTGGTCTTTCTTTTTCGAGCCCACCTTCGACATGGTCTCGTATCCTTTGTTTGAGAATCTACCTTCGGCTTAGCCTATCTTTGAAAGCCCACCTTCGGCTTGGTCTTTCTTTTTTGAGCCCACCTAAGGCATGGTCTCGTATCCTTTGTTTGAGAGTCTAGCTTCGGCTTAGTCTTTCCTTGAAAGCCCAGCTTCGGCTTAGTCTTTCCTTGAAATCCCACCTTTGGCATGGTCTCGTAGCCTTTGTTTGAGAGTCTACCTTCGGCTTAGTCATTCCTTGAAAGCCTACTTTCGGCTTGGTCTTTCTTTTTCAAGCCCACCTTCGGTATGGTCTCGTATCCTTTGTTTGAGAGTCTACCTTCGGTTTAGTCTTTCTTTGAAAGCCCACCTTCGGCTTGGTCTTTCTTTTTCGAGCCCACCTTCGGCATGGTAACATATACTTTGTTTGAAAGCCCACCTTTGGCTTGGTCTTTCTTTTTCGTGCCCACCCTCGTCATGGTCTCGTATCCTTTGTTTGAGAGTCTACCTTCGGCTTAGTCTTGTTTGAAAGCCTACCTTCGCCTTGGTCTTTCTTTTTCGAGCCCACCTTCGGCATGGTCTCGTATCCTTTGTTTGAAAGTCTACCTTCGGCATGGTCTTTCTTTTTCGAGCCCACCTTCGGCATGGTCTCGTATCCTTTGTTTGAAAGTCTACCTTCGGCTTGGTCTTTCTTTTTCGAGCCCACCATCGGCATGGTCTCGTATCCTTTGTTTGAAAGCCCACCTTCGGCTTGGTTTTTCTTTTTCGAGCCCACCTTTGACATGGTCTCGTATCCTTTGTATGAGAGTCTACCTTCGGCTTAGCCTTTCTTTGAAAGCCCACCTTCGGCTTGGTCTTTCTTTTTCGAGTCCACCTTCGACATGGTCTCGTATCCTTTGTTTGAGAGTCTAACTTCGGCTTAGTCTTTCCTTGAAAGCCCACCTTCGGCTTAGTCTTTCCTTGAAATCCCACCTTCGGCATGGTCTCGTAGAATTTGTTTGAGAGTCAACCTTCGGCTTAGTCATTCCTTGAAAGCCTACTTTCGGCCTGGTCTTTCTTTTTCAAGCCCACCTTCGGTATTGTCTCGTATCCTTTGTTTGAGAGTCTACCTTCGGTTTAGTCTTTCTTTGAAAGCCCACCTTCGGCTTGGTCTTGCTTTTTCGAGCCCACCTTCAGCATGGTATCATATACTTTATTTGAAAGCCCACCTTTGGCTTGGTCTTTCTTTTTCGAGCCCACCTTCGGCATGGTCTCGTATCCTTTGTTTGAGAGTCGACCTTCGGCTTAGTCTTTCTTTGAAATCCCACATTCGGCTTGGTCTTTCTTTTTCAAGCCCACCTTCGGCATGGACTCATATCCTTTGTTAGAAAGCCCACATTTGGCTTGGTCTTTCATTTTCGAGCCCACCTTCGGCATGGTCTCGTATCCTTTGTTTGAGAGTCTACCTTCGGCATAGTCTTACTTTGAAAGCCCACCTTCGGCTTGGTCTTTCTTTTTCGAGCCCACCTTCGGCATGGTCTCGTATCCTTTGTTTGAGAGCCTACCTTCGGCTTAGTCTTTCTTTGAAAGCCTACCTTTGGCTTGGTCTTTCATTTTTGAGCCCACCTTCGGCATGGTCTCGTAACCTTTGTTTGATAGTCTACCTTCGGCTTTGTCTTTCCTTGAAAGCCAACCTTCTGCTTGGCCTTTCTGTTTCGAGCCCACCTTCGGCATGGTCTCGTATCTTTTGTTTGAGAGTCTACCTTCGGCTTAGTCTTTCTTTGAAAGCCCACCTTCGGCTTGGTCTTTCTTTTTCGAGCCCACCTTCGGCATGGTCTCGTATCCTTTGTTTGACAGTCTACCTTCGGCTTAGTCTTTCTTTGAAATCCCACCTTCGGCTTGGTCTTTCTTTTTCGAGCCCACCTTCGGCATGGTCTCGTATCCTTTGTTTGAGAGCCTACCTTCGGCTTAGTCTTTCTTTGAAAGCCTACCTTTGGCTTGGTCTTTCATTTTTGAGCCCACCTTCGGCATGGTCTCGTAACCTTTGTTTGATAGTCTACCTTCGGCTTTGTCTTTCCTTGAAAGCCTACCTTCGGCTTGGCCTTTCTGTTTCGAGCCCACCTTCGGCATGGTCTCGTATCTTTTGTTTGAGAGTCCACCTTCGGCTTAGTCTTTCTTTGAAAGCCCACCTTCGGCTTGGTCTTTCTTTTTCGAGCCCACCTTCGGCATGGTATCGTATCTTTTGTTTGAGAGTCCACCTTCGGCTTAGTCTTTCTTTGAAATCCCACCTTCGGCTTGGTCTTTCTTTTTCGAGCCCACCTTCGGCATGGTCTCGTATCCTTTGTTTGAGAGTGTACCTTCGGATTAGTCTTTCTTTGAAAGCCCACCTTCGGATTAGTCTTTCTTTTTCGAGCCCACCTTCGACATGGTCTTGTATCCTTTGTTTGAGAGTCTACCTTCGGCTTAGCCTATCTTTGAAAGCCCACCTTCGGCTTGGTATTTCTTTTTCGAGCCCACCTTCGGCATGGTCTCGTATCCTTTGTTTGTGAGTCTACCTTCGGCTTAGTCTTTCCTTGAAAGCCCACCTTCGGCTTGGTCTTTCTTATTCGAGTCCACCTTCGGCATGCTCTCGTATCCTTAGTTTGAGAGTCTACCTTCGGATTAGTCTTTCCTTGAAAGCCCACCTTCGGCTTAGTCTTTCCTTGAAATCCCACCTTCGGCATGGTCTCGTATCCTTTGTTTGAGAGTCTACCTTCGGCTTAGTCATTCCTTGAAAGCCTACTTTAGGCTTGGTCTTTCTTTTTCAAGCCCACCTTCGGTATGGTCTCGTATCCTTTGTTATAGAGTCTACATTCGGTTTAGTCTTTCTTTGAAAGCCCACCTTCAGCTTGGTCTTTCTTTTTCGAGCCCACCTTCGGCATGGTATCATATACTTTGTTTGAAAGCCCACCTTTGGCTTGGTCTTTCTTTTTCGAGCCCACCTTCGGCATGGTCTCGTATCCTTTGTTTGAGAGTCGACCTTCGGCTTAGTCTTTCTTTGAAATCCCACCTTCGGCTTGGTCTTTCTTTTTCAAGCCCACCTTCGGCATGGACTCATATCCTTTGTTAGAAAGCCCACATTTGGCTTGGTCTTTCTTTTTCGAGCCCACCTTCGGCATGGTCTCGTATCCTTTGTTTGAGAGTCTACCTTCGGCATAGTCTTACTTTGAAAGCCCACCTTCGGCTTGGTCTTTCTTTTTCGAGCCCACCTTCGGCATGGTCTCGTATCCTTTGTTTGAGAGCCTACCTTCGGCTTAGTCTTTCTTTGAAAGCCTACCTTTGGCTTGGTCTTTCATTTTTGAGCCCACCTTCGGCATGGTCTCGTAACCTTTGTTTGATAGTCTACCTTCGGCTTTGTCTTTCCTTGAAAGCCTACCTTCGGCTTGGCCTTTCTGTTTCGAGCCCACCTTCGGCATGGTCTCGTATCTTTTGTTTGAGAGTCCACCTTCGGCTTAGTCTTTCTTTGAAAGCCCACCTTCGGCTTGGTCTTTCTTTTTCGAGCCCACCTTCGGCATGGTATCGTATCTTTTGTTTGAGAGTCCACCTTCGGCTTAGTCTTTCTTTGAAATCCCACCTTCGGCTTGGTCTTTCTTTTTCGAGCCCACCTTCGGCATGGTCTCGTATCCTTTGTTTGAGAGTGTACCTTCGGATTAGTCTTTCTTTGAAAGCCCACCTTCGGATTAGTCTTTCTTTTTCGAGCCCACCTTCGACATGGTCTTGTATCCTTTGTTTGAGAGTCTACCTTCGGCTTAGCCTATCTTTGAAAGCCCACCTTCGGCTTGGTCTTTCTTTTTCGAGCCCACCTTCGGCATGGTCTCGTATCCTTTGTTTGAGAGTCTACCTTCGGCTTAGTCTTTACTTGAAAGCCCACCTTCGGCTTGGTCTTTCTTATTCGAGTCCACCTTCGGCATGGTCTCGTATCCTTAGTTTGAGAGTCTACCTTCGGCTTAGTCTTTCCTTGAAAGCTCACCTTCGGCTTAGTCTTTCCTTGAAATCCCACCTTCGGCATGGTCTCGTATCCTTTGTTTGAGAGTCTACCTTCGGCTTAGTCATTCCTTGAAAGCCTACTTTAGGCTTGGTCTTTCTTTTTCAAGCCCACCTTCGGTATGGTCTCGTATCCTTTGTTATAGAGTCTACCTTCGGTTTAGTCTTTCTTTGAAAGCCCACCTTCGGCTTGGTCTTTCTTTTTCGAGCCCACCTTCGGCATGGTATCATATACTTTGTTTGAAAGCCCACCTTTGGCTTGGTCTTTCTTTTTCGAGCCCACCTTCGGCATGGTCTCGTATCCTTTGTTTGAGAGTCGACCTTCGGCTTAGTCTTTCTTTGAAATCCCACCTTCGGCTTGGTCTTTCTTTTTCAAGCCCACCTTCGGCATGGACTCATATCCTTTGTTAGAAAGCCCACATTTGGCTTGGTCTTTCTTTTTCGAGCCCACCTTCGGCATGGTCTCGTATCCTTTGTTTGAGAGTCTACCTTCGGCATAGTCTTACTTTGAAAGCCCACCTTCGGCTTGGTCTTTCTTTTTCGAGCCCACCTTCGGCATGGTCTCGTATCCTTTGTTTGAGAGCCTACCTTCGGCTTAGTCTTTCTTTGAAAGCCTACCTTTGGCTTGGTCTTTCATTTTTGAGCCCACCTTCGGCATGGTCTCGTAACCTTTGTTTGATAGTCTACCTTCGGCTTTGTCTTTCCTTGAAAGCCTACCTTCGGCTTGGCCTTTCTGTTTCGAGCCCACCTTCGGCATGGTCTCGTATCTTTTGTTTGAGAGTCTACCTTCGGCTTAGTCTTTCTTTGAAAGCCCACCTTCGGCTTGGTCTTTCTTTTTCGAGCCCACCTTCGGCATGGTCTCGTATCCTTTGTTTGAGAGTCTACCTTCGGCTTAGTCTTTCTTTGAAATCCCACCATCGGCTTGGTCTTTCTTTTTCGAGCCTACCTTCGGCATGGTCTCGTATCCTTTGTTTGAGAGTGTTCCTTCGGATTAGTCTTTCTTTGAAAGCCCACCTTCAGATTGGTCTTTCTTTTTCGAGCCCACCTTCGACATGGTCTCGTATCCTTTTTTTGAGAATCTACCTTCGGCTTAGCCTATCTTTGAAAGCCCACCTTCGGCTTGGTCTTTCTTTTTTGAGCCCACCTTAGGCATGGTCTCGTATCCTTTGTTTGAGAGTCTAGCTTCGGCTTAGTCTTTCCTTGAAAGCCCAGCTTCGGCTTAGTCTTTCCTTGAAATGCCACCTTTGGCATGGTCTCGTAGCCTTTGTTTGAGAGTCTACCTTCGGTTTAGTCATTCCTTGAAAGCCTACTTTCGGCTTGGTCTTTCTTTTTCAAGCCCACCTTCGGTATGGTCTCGTATCCTTTGTTTGAGAGTCTACCTTCGGTTTAGTCTTTCTTTGAAAGCCCACCTTCGGCTTGGGCTTTCTTTTTCGAGCCCACCTTCGGCATGGTATCATATACTTTGTTTGAAAGCCCACCTTTGGCTTGGTCTTTCTTTTTCGTGCCCACCCTCGTCATGGTCTCGTATCCTTTGTTTGAGAGTCTACCTTCGGCTTAGTCTTGTTTGAAAGCCTACCTTCGCCTTGGTCTTTCTTTTTCGAGCCCACCTTCGACATGGTCTCGTATCCTTTGTTTGAAAGTCTACCTTCGGCTTGGTCTTTCTTTTTCGAGCCCACCTTCGGCATGGTCTCGTATCCTTTGTTTGAAAGTCTACCTTCGGCTTGGTCTTTCTTTTTCGAGCCCACCATCGGCATGGTCTCGTATCCTTTGTTTGAAAGCCCACCTTCGGCTTGGTTTTTCTTTTTCGAGCCCACCTTTGACATGGTCTCGTATCCTTTGTTTGAGAGTCTACCTTCGGCTTAGCCTTTCTTTGAAAGCCCACCTTCGGCTTGGTCTTTCTTTTTCGAGTCCACCTTCGACATGGTCTCGTATCCTTTGTTTGAGAGTCTACCTTCGGCTTAGTTTTTCCTTGAAAGCCCACCTTCGGCTTAGTCTTTCCTTGAAATCCCACCTTCGGCATGGTCTCGTAGAATTTGTTTGAGAGTCTACCTTCGGCTTAGTCATTCCTTGAAAGCCTACTTTCGGCCTGGTCTTTCTTTTTCAAGCCCACCTTCGGTATTGTCTCGTATCCTTTGTTTGAGAGTCTACCTTCGGTTTAGTCTTTCTTTGAAAGCCCACCTTCGGCTTGGTCTTTCTTTTTCGAGCCCACCTTCAGCATGGTATCATATACTTTATTTGAAAGCCCACCTTTGGCTTGGTCTTTCTTTTTCGAGCCCACCTTCGGCATGGTCTCGTATCCTTTGTTTGAGAGTCGACCTTCGGCTTAGTCTTTCTTTGAAATCCCACATTCGGCTTGGTCTTTCTTTTTCAAGCCCACCTTCGGCATGGACTCATATCCTTTGTTAGAAAGCCCACATTTGGCTTGGTCTTTCATTTTCGAGCCCACCTTCGGCATGGTCTCGTATCCTTTGTTTGAGAGTCTACCTTCGGCTTAGTCTTACTTTGAAAGCCCACCTTCAGCTTGGTCTTTCTTTTTCGAGCCCACCTTCGGCATGGTCTCGTATCCTTTGTTTGAGAGACTACCTTCGGCTTAGTCTTTCTTTGAAAGCCCACCTTCGGCTTGGTCTTTCATTTTTGAGCCCACCTTCGGCATGGTCTCGTAACCTTTGTTTGAGAGTCTACCTTCGGCTTAGTCTTTCCTTGAAAGCCTACCTTCGGCTTGGCCTTTCTGTTTCGAGCCCACCTTCGGCATGGTCTCGTATCTTTTGTTTGAGAGTCTACCTTCGGCTTAGTCTTTCTTTGAAAGCCCTCCTTCGGCTTGGTCTTTCTTTTTCGAGCCCACCTTCGGCATGGTCTCGTATCCTTTGTTTGAGAGTCTACCTTCGGCTTAGTGTTTCTTTGAAATCCCACCTTCGGCTTGGTCTTTCTTTTTCGAGCATACCTTCGGCATGGTCTCGTATCCTTTGTTTGAGAGTGTTCCTTCGGATTAGTCTTTCTTTGAAAGCCCACCTTCGGATTGGTCTTTCTTTTTCGAGCCCACCTTCGACATGGTCTCGTATCCTTTGTTTGAGAATCTACCTTCGGCTTAGCCTATCTTTGAAAGCCCACCTTCGGCTTGGTCTTTCTTTTTTGAGCCCACCTTAGGCATGGTCTCGTATCCTTTGTTTGAGAGTCTAGCTTCGGTTTAGTCTTTCCTTGAAAGCCCTGCTTCGGCTTAGTCTTTCCTTGAAATCCCACCTTCGGCATGGTCTCGTAGCCTTTGTTTGAGAGTCTACCTTCGGCTTAGTCATTCCTTGAAAGCCTACTTTCGGCTTGGTCTTTCTTTTCAAGCCCACCTTCGGTATGGTCTCGTATCCTTTGTTTGAGAGTCTACCTTCGGTTTAGTCTTTCTTTGAAAGCCCACCTTCGGCTTGGTCTTTTTTTTTCGAGCCCACCTTCGGCATGGTATCGTATACTTTGTTTGAAAGCCCACCTTTGGCTTGGTCTTTATTTTTCGAGCCCACCTTCGTCATGGTCTCGTATCCTTTGTTTGAGAGTCTACCTTCGGCTTAGTCTTGTTTGAAAGCCTACCTTCGCCTTGGTCTTTCTTTTTCGAGCCCACCTTCGGCATGGTCTCGTATCCTTTGTTTGAAAGTCTACCTTCGGCTTGGTCTTTCTTTTTCGAGCCCACCTTCGACATGGTCTCGTATCCTTTCTTTGAAAGCCCACCTTCGGCTTGGTCTTTCTTTTTCGAGCCCACCTTCGGCATGGTCTCGTATGCTTTGTTTGAAAGTCTACCTTCGGCTTGGTCTTTCTTTTTCGAGCCCACCTTCGGCATGGTCTCGTATCCTTTGTTTGAAAGCCCACCTTCAGCTTGGTTTTTCTTTTTCGAGCCCACCTTTGACATGGTCTCGTATCCTTTGTAAGAGAGTCTACCTTCGGCTTAGCCTTTCTTTAAAAGCCCACCTTCGGCTTGGTCTTTCTTTTTCGAGTCCACCTTCGGCATGGTCTCGAATCCTTTGTTTGAGAGTCTACCTTTGGCTTAGTCTTTCCTTAAAAGCCCACCTTCGGCTTAGTCTTTCCTTGAAATCCCACCTTCGGCATGGTCTCGTAGACTTTGTTTGAGAGTCTAGCTTCGGCTTAGTCATTCCTTGAAAGCCTACTTTCGGCTTGGTCTTTCTTTTACAAGCCCACCTTCGGTATGGTCTCGTATCCTTTGTTTGAGAGTCTACCTTCAGTTTAGTCTTTCTTTGAAAGCCCACCTTCGGCTTGGTCTTTCTTTTTCGAGCCCACCTTCGGCATGGTATCATATACTTTATTTGAAAGCCCACCTTTGGCTTGGTCTTTCTTTTTCGAGCCCACCTTCGGTATGGTCTCGTATCCTTTGTTTGAGAGTCGACCTTCGGCTTAGTCTTTCTTTGAAATCCCACCTTCGGCTTGGTCTTTCTTTTTCAAGCCCACCTTCGGCATGGACTCATATCCTTTATTAGAAAGCCCACATTTGGCTTGGTCTTTCATTTTCGAGCCCACCTTCGGCATGGTCTCGTATCCTTTGTTTGAGAGTCTACCTTCGGCTTAGTCTTACTTTGAAAGCCCACCTTCAGCTTGGTCTTTCTTTTTCGAGCCCACCTTCGGCATGGTCTCGTATCCTTTGTTTGAGAGACTACCTTCGGCTTAGTCTTTCTTTGAAAGCCCACCTTCGGCTTGGTCTTTCATTTTTGAGCCCACCTTCGGCATGGTCTCGTAACCTTTGTTTGAGAGTCTACCTTTGGCTTAGTCTTTCCTTGAAAGCCTACCTTCGGCTTGGCCTTTCTGTTTCGAGCCCACCTTCGGCATGGTCTCGTATCTTTTGTTTGAGAGTCTACCTTCGGCTTAGTCTTTCTTTGAAAGCCCACCTTCGGCTTGGTCTTTCTTTTTCGAGCCAACCTTCGGCATGGTCTCGTATCCTTTCTTTGAAAGCCCACCTTCGGCTTGGTCTTTCTTTTTCGAGCCCACCTTCGGCATGGTCTCGTATCCTTTGTTTGAAAGTCTACCTTCGGCTTGGTCTTTCTTTTTCGAGCCCACCTTCGGCATGGTCTCGTATCCTTTGTTTGAAAGCCCACCTTCGGCTTGGTCTTTCTTTTTTGAGCCCACCTTCGACATGGTCTCGTATCCTTTGTTTGAGAGTCTACCTTCGGCTTAGCCTTTCTTTGAAAGCCCACCTTCGGCTTGGTCTTTCTTTTTCGAGTCCACCTTTGGCATGGTCTCGTATCCTTTGTTTGAGAGTCTACCTTCGGTTTAGTCTTTCCTTGAAAGCCCAGCTTCGGCTTAGTCTTTCCTTGAAATCCCACCTTCGGCATGGTCTCGTAGCCTTTGTTTGAGAGTCTACCTTCGGCTTAGTCATTCCTTGAAAGCCTACTTTCGGCTTGGTCTTTCTTTTTCAAGCCCACCTTCGGTATGGTCTCGTATCCTTTGTTTGAGAGTCTACCTTCGGTTTAGTCTTTCTTTGAAAGCCCACCTTCGGCTTGGTCTATCTTTTTCGAGCCCACCTTCGGCATGGTATCATATACTTTGTTTGAAAGCCCAACTTTGGCTTGGTCTTTCTTTTTCGAGCCCACCTTCGGCATGGTCTCGTATCCTTTGTTTGAGAGTCTACCTTCGGCTTAGTCTTTCTTTGAAATCCCACCTTCGGCTTGGTCTTTCTTTTTCGAGCCTACCTTCGGCATGGTCTCGTATCCTTTGTTTGAGAGTGTTCCTTCGGATTAGTCTTTCTTTGAAAGCCCACCTTCGGATTGGTCTTTCTTTTTCGAGCCCACCTTCGACATGGTCTCGTATCCTTTGTTTGAGAATCTACCTTCGGCTTAGCCTATCTTTGAAAGCCCACCTTCGGCTTGGTCTTTCTTTTTTGAGCCCACCTTAGGCATGGTCTGGTATCCTTTGTTTGAGAGTCTAGCTTCGGTTTAGTCTTTCCTTGAAAGCCCAGCTTCGGCTTAGTCTTTCCTTGAAATCCCACCTCCGGCATGGTCTCGTAGCCTTTGTTTGAGAGTCTACCTTCGGCTTAGTCATTCCTTGAAAGCCTACTTTCGGCTTGGTCTTTCTTTTTCAAGCCCACCTTCGGTATGGTCTCGTATCCTTTGTTTGAGAGTCTACCTTCGGTTTAGTCTTTCTTTGAAAGCCCACCTTCGGCTTGGTCTATCTTTTTCGAGCCCACCTTCGGCATGGTATCATATACTTTGTTTGAAAGCCCAACTTTGGCTTGGTCTTTCTTTTTCGAGCCCACCTTCGTCATGGTCTCGTATCCTTTGTTTGAGAGTCTACCTTCGGCTTAGTCTTGTTTGAAAGCCTACCTTCGCCTTGGTCTTTCTTTTTCGAGCCCACCTTCGGCATGGTCTCGTATCCTTTGTTTGAAAGTCTACCTTCGGCTTGGTCTTTCTTTTTCGAGCCCACCTTCGGCATGGTCTCGTATCCTTTGTTTGAAAGTCTACCTTCGGCTTGGTCTTTCTTTTTCGAGCCCACCATCGGCATGGTCTCGTATCCTTTGTTTGAAAGCCCACCTTCGGCTTGGTTTTTCTTTTTCGAGCCCACCTTTGACATGGTCTCGTATCCTTTGTTTGAGAGTCTACCTTCGGCTTAACCTTTCTTTGAAAGCCCACCTTCGGCTTGGTCTTTCTTTTTCGAGTCCACCTTCGGCATGGCCTCGTATCCTTTGTTTGAGAGTCTACCTTCGGCTTAGTCTTTCCTTAAAAGCCCACCTTCGGCTTAGTCTTTCCTTGAAATCCCACCTTCGGCATGGTCTCGTAGACTTTGTTTGAGAGTCTACCTTCGGCTTAGTCATTCCTTGAAAGCCTACTTTCGGCTTGGTCTTTCTTTTTCAAGCCCACCTTCGGTATGGTCTCGTATCCTTTGTTTGAGAGTCTACCTTCAGTTTAGTCTCTCTTTGAAAGCCCACCTTCGGCTTGGTCTTTCTTTTTCGAGCCCACCTTCGGCATGGTATCATATACTTTATTTGAAAGCCCACCATTGGCTTGGTCTTTCTTTTTCGAGCCCACCTTCGGCATGGTCTCGTATCCTTTGTTTGAGAGTCTACCTTCGGCTTAGTCTTTCTTTGAAATCCCACCTTCAGCTTGATCTTTCTTTTTCAAGCCCAACTTTGGCATGGACTCATATCCTTTGTTTGAAAACCCACATTGGGCGTGGTCTTTCTTTTTCGAGGCCACCTTCGGCATGGTCTCGTATCCTTTGTTTGAGAGTCTACCTTCGGCTTAGTCTTGTTTGAAAGTCTACCTTTGCCTTAGTCTTTCTTTTTCGAGCCCACCTACGGCATGGTCTCGTATCCTTTGTTTGAAAGTCTACCTTCGGCTTGGTCTTTCTTTTTCGAGCCCACCTTCGGCATGGTCTCGTATCCTTTCTTTGAAAGCCCACCTTCGGCTTGGTCTTTCTTTTTCGAGCCCACCTTCGGCATGGTCTCGTATCCTTTGTTTGAAAGTCTACCTTCGGCTTGGTCTTTCTTTTTCGAGCCCACCTTCGGCATGGTCTCGTATCCTTTGTTTGAAAGCCCACCTTCGGCTTGGTCTTTCTTTTTTGAGCCCACCTTCGACATGGTCTCGTATCCTTTGTTTGAGAGTCTACCTTCGGCTTAGCCTTTCTTTGAAAGCCCACCTTCGGCTTGGTCTTTCTTTTTCGAGTCCACCTTTGGCATGGTCTCGTATCCTTTGTTTGAGAGTCTACCTTCGGTTTAGTCTTTCCTTGAAAGCCCAGCTTCGGCTTAGTCTTTCCTTGAAAGCCCAGCTTCGGCTTAGTCTTTCCTTGAAATCCCACCTTCGGCATGGTCTCGTAGCCTTTGTTTGAGAGTCTACCTTCGGCTTAGTCATTCCTTGAAAGCCTACTTTCGGCTTGGTCTTTCTTTTTCAAGCCCACCTTCGGTATGGTCTCGTATCCTTTGTTTGAGAGTCTACCTTCGGTTTAGTCTTTCTTTGAAAGCCCACCTTCGGCTTGGTCTATCTTTTTCGAGCCCACCTTCGGCATGGTATCATATACTTTGTTTGAAAGCCCAACTTTGGCTTGGTCTTTCTTTTTCGAGCCCACCTTCGTCATGGTCTCGTATCCTTTGTTTGAGAGTCTACCTTCGGCTTAGTCTTGTTTGAAAGCCTACCTTCGCCTTGGTCTTTCTTTTTCCAGCCCACCTTCGGCATGGTCTCGTATCCTTTGTTTGAAAGTCTACCTTCGGCTTGGTCTTTCTTTTTCGAGCCCACCTTCGGCATGGTCTCGTATCCTTTGTTTGAAAGTCTACCTTCGGCTTGGTCTTTCTTTTTCGAGCCCACCATCGGCATGGTCTCGTATCCTTTGTTTGAAAGCCCACCTTCGGCTTGGTTTTTCTTTTTCGAGCCCACCTTTGACATGGTCTCGTATCCTTTGTTTGAGAGTCTACCTTCGGCTTAGCCTTTCTTTGAAAGCCAACCTTCGGCTTGGTCTTTCTTTTTCGAGTCCACCTTCGGCATGGCCTCGTATCCTTTGTTTGAGAGTCTACCTTCGGCTTAGTCTTTCCTTAAAAGCCCACCTTCGGCTTAGTCTTTCCTTGAAATCCCACCTTCGGCATGGTCTCGTAGACTTTGTTTGAGAGTCTACCTTCGGCTTAGTCATTCCTTGAAAGCCTACTTTCGGCTTGGTCTTTCTTTTTCAAGCCCACCTTCGGTATGGTCTCGTATCCTTTGTTTGAGAGTCTACCTTCAGTTTAGTCTCTCTTTGAAAGCCCACCTTCGGCTTGGTCTTTCTTTTTCGAGCCCACCTTCGGCATGGTATCATATACTTTATTTGAAACCCCACCTTTGGCTTGGTCTTTCTTTTTCGAGCCCACCTTCGGCATGGTCTCGTATCCTTTGTTTGAGAGTCTACCTTCGGCTTAGTCTTTCTTTGAAATCCCACCTTCAGCTTGATCTTTCTTTTTCAAGCCCAACTTTGGCATGGACTCATATCCTTTGTTTGAAAACCCACATTGGGCGTGGTCTTTCTTTTTCGAGGCCACCTTCGGCATGGTCTCGTATCCTTTGTTTGAGAGTCTACCTTCGGCTTAGTCTTGTTTGAAAGTCTACCTTCGCCTTAGTCTTTCTTTTTCGAGCCCACCTTCGGCATGGTCTCGTATCCTTTGTTTGAAAGTCTACCTTCGGCTTGGTCTTTCTTTTTCGAGCCCACCTTCGGCATGGTCTCGTATCCTTTCTTTGAAAGCCCACCTTCGGCTTGGTCTTTCTTTTTCGAGCCCACCTTCGGCATGGTCTCGTATCCTTTGTTTGAAAGTCTACCTTCGGCTTTGTCTTTCTTTTTCGAGCCCACCTTCGGCATGGTCTCGTATCCTTTGTTTGAAAGCCCACCTTCGGCTTGGTCTTTCTTTTTCGAGCCCACCTTTGACATGGTCTCGTATCCTTTGTTTGAGAGTCTACCTTCGGCTTAGCCTTTCTTTGAAAGCCCACCTTCGGCTTGGTCTTTCTTTTTCGAGTCCACCTTCGGCATGGCCTCGTATCCTTTGTTTGAGAGTCTACCTTCGGCTTAGTCTTTCCTCAAAAGCCCACCTTCGGCTTTGTCTTTCCTTGAAATCCCACCTTCGGCATGGTCTCGTATCCTTTGTTTGAAAGTCTACCTTCGGCTTGGTCTTTCTTTTTCGAGCCCACCTTCGGCATGGTCTCGTATCCTTTCTTTGAAAGCCCACCTTCGGCTTGGTCTTTCTTTTTCGAGCCCACCTTCGGCATGGTCTCGTATCCTTTGTTTGAAAGTCTACCTTCGGCTTGGTCTTTCTTTTTCGAGCCCACCTTCGGCATGGTCTCGTATCCTTTGTTTGAAAGCCCACCTTCGGCTTGGTCTTTCTTTTTTGAGCCCACCTTCGACATGGTCTCGTATCCTTTGTTTGAGAGTCTACCTTCGGCTTAGCCTTTCTTTGAAAGCCCACCTTCGGCTTGGTCTTTCTTTTTCGAGTCCACCTTTGGCATGGTCTCGTATCCTTTGTTTGAGAGTCTACCTTCGGTTTAGTCTTTCCTTGAAAGCCCAGCTTCGGCTTAGTCTTTCCTTGAAATCCCACCTTCGGCATGGTCTCGTAGCCTTTGTTTGAGAGTCTACCTTCGGCTAGGTCATTCCTTGAAAGCCTACTTTCGGCTTGGTCTTTCTTTTTCAAGCCCACCTTCGGTATGGTCTCGTATCCTTTGTTTGAGAGTCTACCTTCGGTTTAGTCTTTCTTTGAAAGCCCACCTTCGGCTTGGTCTATCTTTTTCGAGCCCACCTTCGGCATGGTATCATATACTTTGTTTGAAAGCCCAACTTTGGCTTGGTCTTTCTTTTTCGAGCCCACCTTCGTCATGGTCTCGTATCCTTTGTTTGAGAGTCTACCTTCGGCTTAGTCTTGTTTGAAAGCCTACCTTCGCCTTGGTCTTTCTTTTTCGAGCCCACCTTCGGCATGGTCTCGTATCCTTTGTTTGAAAGTCTACCTTCGGCTTGGTCTTTCTTTTTCGAGCCCACCTTCGGCATGGTCTCGTATCCTTTGTTTGAAAGTCTACCTTCGGCTTGGTCTTTCTTTTTCGAGCCCACCATCGGCATGGTCTCGTATCCTTTGTTTGAAAGCCCACCTTCGGCTTGGTTTTTCTTTTTCGAGCCCACCTTTGACATGGTCTCGTATCCTTTGTTTGAGAGTCTACCTTCGGCTTAGCCTTTCTTTGAAAGCCCACCTTCGGCTTGGTCTTTCTTTTTCGAGTCCACCTTCGGCATGGCCTCGTATCCTTTGTTTGAGAGTCTACCTTCGGCTTAGTCTTTCCTTAAAAGCCCACCTTCGGCTTAGTCTTTCCTTGAAATCCCACCTTCGGCATGGTCTCGTAGACTTTGTTTGAGAGTCTACCTTCGGCTTAGTCATTCCTTGAAAGCCTACTTTCGGCTTGGTCTTTCTTTTTCAAGCCCACCTTCGGTATGGTCTCGTATCCTTTGTTTGAGAGTCTACCTTCAGTTTAGTCTCTCTTTGAAAGCCCACCTTCGGCTTGGTCTTTCTTTTTCGAGCCCACCTTCGGCATGGTATCATATACTTTATTTGAAACCCCACCTTTGGCTTGGTCTTTCTTTTTCGAGCCCACCTTCGGCATGGTCTCGTATCCTTTGTTTGAGAGTCTACCTTCGGCTTAGTCTTTCTTTGAAATCCCACCTTCAGCTTGATCTTTCTTTTTCAAGCCCAACTTTGGCATGGACTCTTATCCTTTGTTTGAAAACCCACATTGGGCGTGGTCTTTCTTTTTCGAGGCCACCTTCGGCATGGTCTCGTATCCTTTGTTTGAGAGTCTACCTTCGGCTTAGTCTTGTTTGAAAGTCTACCTTCGCCTTAGTCTTTCTTTTTCGAGCCCACCTTCGGCATGGTCTCGTATCCTTTGTTTGAAAGTCTACCTTCGGCTTGGTCTTTCTTTTTCGAGCCCACCTTCGGCATGGTCTCGTATCCTTTCTTTGAAAGCCCACCTTCGGCTTGGTCTTTCTTTTTCGAGCCCACCTTCGGCATGGTCTCGTATCCTTTGTTTGAAAGTCTACCTTCGGCTTGGTCTTTCTTTTTCGAGCCCACCTTCGGCATGGTCTCGTATCCTTTGTTTGAAAGCCCACCTTCGGCTTGGTCTTTCTTTTTTGAGCCCACCTTCGACATGGTCTCGTATCCTTTGTTTGAGAGTCTACCTTCGGCTTAGCCTTTCTTTGAAAGCCCACCTTCGGCTTGGTCTTTCTTTTTCGAGTCCACCTTTGGCATGGTCTCGTATCCTTTGTTTGAGAGTCTACCTTCGGCTTAGTATTTCCTTGAAAGCCCACCTTCGGCTTTGTCTTTCCTTGAAATCCCACCTTCGGCATGGTCTCGTATCCTTTGTTTGAGAGTCTACCTTCGGCTTAGTCATTTCTTGAAAGCCTACTTTCGGCTTGGTCTTTCTTTTTCAAGCCCACCTTCGGTATGGTCTCGTATCCGTTGTTTAAGAGTCTACCTTCGGCTTAGTCTTTCTTTGAAATCCCACCTTCAGCTTGATCTTTCTTTTTCAAGCCCACCTTTGGCATGGACTCATATCCTTTGTTTGAAAACCCACATTGGGCGTGGTCTTTCTTTTTCGAGGCCACCTTCTGCATGGTCTCGTATCCTTTGTTTGAGAGTCTACCTTCGGCTTAGTCTTGTTTGAAAGTCTACCTTCGCCTTAGTCTTTCTTTTTCGAGCCCACCTTCGGCATGGTCTCGTATCCTTTGTTTGAAAGTCTACCTTCGGCTTGGTCTTTCTTTTTCGAGCCCACCTTCGGCATGGTCTCGTATCCTTTCTTTGAAAGCCCACCTTCGGCTTGGTCTTTCTTTTTCGAGCCCACCTTCGGCATGGTCTCGTATCCTTTGTTTGAAAGTCTACCTTCGGCTTGGTCTTTCTTTTTCGAGCCCACCTTCGGCATGGTCTCGTATCCTTTGTTTGAAAGCCCACCTTCGGCTTGGTCTTTCTTTTTTGAGCCCACCTTCGACATGGTCTCGTATCCTTTGTTTGAGAGTCTACCTTCGGCTTAGCCTTTCTTTGAAAGCCCACCTTCGGCTTGGTCTTTCTTTTTCGAGTCCACCTTTGGCATGGTCTCGTATCCTTTGTTTGAGAGTCTACCTTCGGCTTAGTATTTCCTTGAAAGCCCACCTTCGGCTTTGTCTTTCCTTGAAATCCCACCTTCGGCATGGTCTCGTATCCTTTGTTTGAGAGTCTACCTTCGGCTTAGTCATTCCTTGAAAGCCTACTTTCGGCTTGGTCTTTCTTTTTCAAGCCCACCTTCGGTATGGTCTCGTATCCGTTGTTTAAGAGTCTACCTTCGGCTTAGTCTTTCTTTGAAATCCCACCTTCAGCTTGATCTTTCTTTTTCAAGCCCACCTTTGGCATGGACTCATATCCTTTGTTTGAAAACCCACATTGGGCGTGGTCTTTCTTTTTCGAGGCCACCTTCGGCATGGTCTCGTATCCTTTGTTTGAGAGTCTACCTTCGGCTTAGTCTTGTTTGAAAGTCTACCTTCGCCTTAGTCTTTCTTTTTCGAGCCCACCTTCGGCATGGTCTCGTATCCTTTGTTTGAAAGTCTACCTTCGGCTTGGTCTTTCTTTTTCGAGCCCACCTTCGGCATGGTCTCGTATCCTTTCTTTGAAAGCCCACATTCGGCTTGGTCTTTCTTTTTCGAGCCCACCTTCGGCATGGTCTCGTATGCTTTGTTTGAAAGTCTACCTTCGGCTTGGTCTTTCTTTTTCGAGCCCACCTTCGGCATGGTCTCGTATCCTTTGTTTGAAAGCCCACCTTCGGCTTGGTCTTTCTTTTTTGAGGCCACCTTCGACATGGTCTCGTATCCTTTGTTTGAGAGTCTACCTTCGGCTTAGCCTTTCTTTGAAAGCCCACCTTCGGCTTTGTCTTTCTTTTTCGAGTCCACCTTCGGCATGGTCTCGTATCCTTTGTTTGAGACTCTACCTTCGGCTTAGTATTTCCTTGAAAGCCCACCTTCGGCTTTGTCTTTCCTTGAAATCCCACCTTCGGCATGGTCTCGTATCCTTTGTTTGAGAGTCTACCTTCGGCTTAGTCATTCCTTGAAAGCCTACTTTCGGCTTGGTCTTTCTTTTTCAAGCCCACCTTCGGTATGGTCTCGTATCCCTTGTTTGAGAGTCTACCTTTAGTTTAGTCTTTCTTTGAAAGGCCACCTTCGGCTTGGTCTTTATTTTTCGAGCCCACCTTCGGCATGGTATCATATACTTTGTTTGAAAGCCCACCTTTGGCTTGGTCTTTCTTTTTCGAGCCCACCTTCGGCATGGTCTCGTATCCTTTGTTTGAGAGTCGACCTTCGGCTTAGTCTTTCTTTGAAATCCCACCTTCGGCTTGGTCTTTCTTTTTCAAGCCCACCTTCGGCATGGACTCATATCCTTTGTTTGAAAGCCCACATTTGGCTTGGTCTTTATTTTTCGAGCCCACCTTCGGCATGGTCTCGTATCCTTTGATTGAGAGTCTACCTTCGCCTTGGTCTTTCTTTTTCGAGCCCACCTTCGGCATGGTCTCGTATCCTTTGTTTGAAAGTCTACCTTCGGCTTGGTCTTTCTTTTTCGAGCCCACCTTCGGCATGGTCTCGTGTCCTTTGTTTGAAAGTCTACCTTCGGCTTGGTCTTTCTTTTTCGAGCCCACCATCGGCATGGTCTCGTATCCTTTGTTTGAAAGCCCACCTTCGGCTTGGTTTTTCTTTTTCGAGCCCACCTTTGACATGGTCTCGTATCCTTTGTTTGAGAGTCTACCTTCGGCTTAGCCTTTCTTTGAAAGCCCACCTTCGGCTTGGTCTTTCTTTTTCGAGTCCACCTTCGGCATGGTCTCGTATCCTTTGTTTGAGAGTCTACCTTCGGCTTAGTCTTTCCTTGAAAGCCCACCTTCGGCTTAGTCTTTCCTTGAAATCCCACCTTCGGCATGGTCTCGTAGACTTTGTTTGAGAGTCTACCTTCGGCTTAGTCATTCCTTGAAAGCCTACTTTCGGCTTGGTTTTTCTTTTTCAAGCCCACCTTCGGTATGGTCTCGTATCCTTTGTTTGAGAGTCTACCTTCGGTTTAGTCTTTCTTTAAAAGCCCACCTTCGGCTTGGTCTTTCTTTTTCGAGCCCACCTTCGGCATGGTATCATATACTTTATTTGGAAGCCCACCTTTGGCTTGGTCTTTCTTTTTCAAGCCCACCTTCGGCATGGTCTCGTATCCTTTTTTTGAGAGTCTACCTTCGGCTTAGTCTTTCTTTTAAATCCCACCTTCAGCTTGATCTTTCTTTTTCAAGCCCACCTTTGGCATGGACTCATATCCTTTGTTTGAAAACCCACATTGGGCGTGGTCTTTCTTTTTCGAGGCCACGTTCGGCATGGTCTCGTATCCTTTGTTTGAGAGTCTACCTTCGGCTTAGTCTTGTTTGAAAGTCTACCTTCGCCTTAGTCTTTCTTTTTCGAGCCCACCTTCGGCATGGTCTCGTATCCTTTGTTTGAAAGTCTACCTTCGGCTTGGTCTTTCTTTTTCGAGTCCACCTTCGGCATGGTCTCGTATCCTTTGTTTGAGTGTCTACCTTCAGCTTAGTCTTTCTTTGAAATCCCACCTTCAGCTTGATCTTTCTTTTTCAAGCCCACCTTTGGCATGGACTCATATCCTTTGTTTGAAAACCCACATTGGGCGTGGTCTTTCTTTTTCGAGGCCACCTTCGGCATGGTCTCGTATCCTTTGTTTGAGAGTCTACCTTCGGCTTAGTCTTGTTTGAAAGTCTACCTTCGCCTTAGTCTTTCTTTTTCGAGCCCACCTTCGGCATGGTCTCGTATCCTTTGTTTGAAAGTCTACCTTCGGCTTGGTCTTTCTTTTTCGAGCCCACCTTCGGCATGGTCTCGTATCCTTTCTTTGAAATCCCACCTTCGGCTTGGTCTTTCTTTTTCGAGCCCACCTTCGGCATGGTCTCGTATCCTTTGTTTGAAAGTCTACCTTCGGCTTGGTCTTTCTTTTTCGAGCCCACCTTCGGCATGGTCTCGTATCCTTTGTATGAAAGCCCACCTTCGGCTTGGTCTTTCTTTTTTGAGCCCACCTTCGACATGGTCTCGTATCCTTTGTTTGAGAGTCTACCTTCGGCTTAGCCTTTCTTTGAAAGCCCACCTTCGGCTTGGTCTTTCTTTTTCGAGTCCACCTTTGGCATGGTCTCGTATCCTTTGTTTGAGAGTCTACCTTCGGCTTAGTATTTCCTTGAAAGCCCACCTTCGGCTTTGTCTTTCCTTGAAATCCCACCTTCGGCATGGTCTCGTATCCTTTGTTTGAGAGTCTACCTTCGGCTTAGGTATTCCTTGAAAGCCTACTTTCGGCTTGGTCTTTCTTTTTCAAGCCCACCTTCGGTATGGTCTCGTATCCGTTGTTTGAGAGTCTACCTTCGGCTTAGTCTTTCTTTGAAATCCCACCTTCAGCTTGATCTTTCTTTTTCAAGCCCACCTTTGGCATGGACTCATATCCTTTGTTTGAAAACCCACATTGGGCGTGGTCTTTCTTTTTCGAGGCCACCTTCGGCATGGTCTCGTATCCTTTGTTTGAGAGTCTACCTTCGGCTTAGTCTTGTTTGAAAGTCTACCTTCGCCTTAGTCTTTCTTTTTCGAGCCCACCTTCGGCATGGTCTCGTATCCTTTGTTTGAAAGTCTACCTTCGGCTTGGTCTTTCTTTTTCGAGCCCACCTTCGGCATGGTCTCGTATCCTTTCTTTGAAAGCCCACCTTCGGCTTGGTCTTTCTTTTTCGAGCCCACCTTCGGCATGGTCTCGTATGCTTTGTTTGAAAGTCTACCTTCGGCTTGGTCTTTCTTTTTCGAGCCCACCTTCGGCATGGTCTCGTATCCTTTGTTTGAAAGCCCACCTTCGGCTTGGTCTTTCTTTTTTGAGCCCACCTTCGACATGGTCTCGTATCCTTTATTTGAGAGTCTACCTTCGGCTTAGCCTTTCTTTGAAAGCCCACCTTCGGCTTGGTCTTTCTTTTTCGAGTGCACCTTCGGCATGGTCTCGTATCCTTTGTTTGAGAGTCTACCTTCGACTTAGTATTTCCTTGAAAGCCCACCTTCGGCTTTGTCTTTCCTTGAAATCCCACCTTCGGCATGGTCTCGTATCCTTTGTTTGAGAGTCTACCTTCGGCTTAGTCATTCCTTGAAAGCCTACTTTCGGCTTGGTCTTTGTTTTTCAAGCCCACCGTCGGTATGGTCTCGTATCCGTTGTTTGAGAGTCTACCTTTGGTTTAGTCTTTCTTTGAAAGCCCACCTTCGGCTTGGTCTTTATTTTTCAAGCCCACCTTCGGCATGGTATCATATACTTTGTTTGAAAGCCCACCTTTGGCTTGGTCTTTCTTTTTCGAGCCCACCTTCGGCATGGTCTCGTATCCTTTGTTTGAGAGTCGACCTTTGGCTTAGTGTTTCTTTGAAATCCCACCTTCGGCTTGGTCTTTCTTTTTCAAGCCCACCTTCGGCATGGACTCATATCCTTTGTTTGAAAGCCCACATTTGGCTTGGTATTTATTTTTCGAGCCCACCTTGGGCATGGTCTCGTATCCTTTGATTGAGAGTCTACCTTCGCCTTGGTCTTTCTTTTTCGAGCCCACCTTCGGCATGGTCTCGTATCCTTTGTTTGAAAGTCTACCTTCGGCTTGGTCTTTCTTTTTCGAGCCCACCTTCGGCATGGTCTCGTATCCTTTGTTTGAAAGCCCACCTTCGGCTTGGTTTTTCTTTTTCGAGCCCACCTTTGACATGGTCTCGTATCCTTTGTTTGAGAGTCTACCTTCGGCTTAGCCTTTCTTTGAAAGCCCACCTTCGGCTTGGTCTTTCTTTTTCGAGTCCACCTTCGGCATGGTCTCGTATCCTTTGTTTGAGAGTCTACCTTCGGCTTAGTCTTTCCTTGAAAGCCCACCTTCGGCTTAGTCTTTCCTTGAAATCCCACCTTCGGCATGGTCTCGTAGACTTTGTTTGAGAGTCTACCTTCGGCTTAGTCATTCCTTGAAAGCCTACTTTCGGCTTGGTTTTTCTTTTTCAAGCCCACCTTCGGTATGGTCTCGTATCCTTTGTTTGAGAGTCTACCTTCGGTTTAGTCTTTCATTAAAAGCCCACCTTCGGCTTGGTCTTTCTTTTTCGAGCCCACCTTCGGCATGGTATCATATACTTTATTTGAAAGCCCAACTTTGGCTTGGTCTTTCTTTTTCGAGCCCACCTTCGGCATGGTCTCGTATCCTTTGTTTGAGAGTCTACCTTCGGCTTAGTCTTTCTTTGAAATCCCACCTTCAGCTTGATCTTTGTTTTTCAAGCCCACCTTTGGCATGGACTCATATCCTTTGTTTGAAAACCCACATTGGGCGTGGTCTTTCTTTTTCGAGGCCACCTTCGGCATGGTCTCGTATCCTTTGTTTGAGAGTCTACCTTCGGCTTAGTCTTGTTTGAAAGTCTACCTTCGCCTTAGTCTTTCTTTTTCGAGCCCACCTTCGGCATGGTCTCGTATCCTTTGTTTGAAAGTCTACCTTCGGCTTGGTCTTTCTTTTTCGAGCCCACCTTCGGCATGGTCTCGTATCCTTTCTTTGAAAGCCCACCTTCGGCTTGGTCTTTCTTTTTCGAGCCCACCTTCGGCATGGTCTCGTATCCTTTGTTTGAAAGTCTACCTTCGGCTTGGTCTTTCTTTTTCGAGCCCACCTTCGGCATGGTCTCGTATCCTTTGTTTGAAAGCCCACCTTCGGCTTGGTCTTTCTTTTTTGAGCCCACCTTCGACATGGTCTCCTATCCTTTGTTTGAGAGTCTACCTTCGGCTTAGCCTTTCTTTGAAAGCCCATCTTCGGCTTGGTCTTTCTTTTTCGAGTCCACCTTCGGCATGGTCTCGTATCCTTTGTTTGAGAGTCTACCTTCGGCTTAGTATTTCCTTGAAAGCCCACCTTCGGCTTTGTCTTTCCTTGAAATCCCACCTTCGGCATGGTCTCGTATCCTTTGTGTGAGAGTCTACCTTCGGCTTAGTCATTCCTGGAAAGCCTACTTTCGGCTTGGTCTTTCTTTTTCAAGCCCACCTTCGGTATGGTCTCGTATCTGTTGTTTGAGTGTCTACCTTCGGCTTAGTCTTTCTTTGAAATCCCACCTTCAGCTTGATCTTTCTTTTTCAAGCCCACCTTTGGCATGGACTCATAACCTTTGTTTGAAAACCCACATTGGGCGTGGTCTTTGTTTTTCGAGGCCACCTTCGGCATGGTCTCGTATCCTTTGTTTGAGAGTCTACCTTCGGCTTAGTCTTGTTTGAAAGTCTACCTTCGCCTTAGTCTTTCTTTTTCGAGCCCACCTTCGGCATGGTCTCGTATCCTTTGTTTGAAAGTCTACCTTCGGCTTGGTCTTTCTTTTTCGAGTCCACCTTCGGCATGGTCTCGTATCCTTTGTTTGAGTGTCTACCTTCGGCTTAGTCTTTCTTTGAAATCCCACCTTCAGCTTGATCTTTCTTTTTCAAGCCCACCTTTGGCATGGACTCATATCCTTTGTTTGAAAACCCACATTGGGCGTGGTCTTTCTTTTTCGAGGCCACCTTCGGCATGGTCTCGTATCCTTTGTTTGAGAGTCTACCTTCGGCTTAGTCTTGTTTGAAAGTCTACCTTCACCTTAGTCTTTCTTTTTCGAGCCCACCTTCGGCATGGTCTCGTATCCTTTGTTTGAAAGTCTACCTTCGGCTTGGTCTTTCTTTTTCGAGCCCACCTTCGGCATGGTCTCGTATCCTTTCTTTGAAAGACCACCTTCGGCTTGGTCTTTCTTTTTCGAGCCCACCTTCGGCATGGTCTCGTATCCTTTGTTTGAAAGTCTACCTTCGGCTTGGTCTTTCTTTTTCGAGCCCACCTTCGGCATGGTCTCGTATCCTTTGTTTGAAAGCCCACCTTCGGCTTGGTCTTTCTTTTTTGAGCCCACCTTCGACATGGTCTCGTATCCTTTGTTTGAGAGTCTACCTTCGGCTTAGCCTTTCTTTGAAAGCCCACCTTCGGCTTGGTCTTTCTTTTTCGAGGCCACCTTCGGCATGGTCTCGTATCCTCTGTTTGAGAGTCTACCTTCGACTTAGTCTTGTTTGAAAGTCTACCTTCGCCTTAGTCTTTCTTTTTCGAGCCCACCTTTGGCATGGTCTCGTATCCTTTGTTTGAAAGTCTACCTTCGGCTTGGTCTTTCTTTTTCGAGCCCACCTTCGGCATGGTCTCGTATCCTTTCTTTGAAAGCCCACATTCGGCTTGGTCTTTCTTTTTCGAGCCCAGCTTCGGCATGGTCTCGTATGCTTTGTTTGAAAGTCTACCTTCGGCTTGGTCTTTCTTTTTCGAGCCCACCTTCGGCATGGTCTCGTATCCTTTGTTTGAAAGCCCACCTTCGGCTTGGTCTTTCTTTTTTGAGCCCACCTTCGACATGGTCTCGTATCCTTTGTTTGAGAGTCTACCTTCGGCTTAGCCTTTCTTTGAAAGCCCACCTTCGGCTTGGTCTTTCTTTTTCGAGTGCACCTTCGGCATGGTCTCGTATCCTTTGTTTGAGAGTCTACCTTCGGCTTAGTATTTCCTTGAAAGCCCACCTTCGGCTTTGTCTTTCCTTGAAATCCCACCTTCGGCATGGTCTCGTATCCTTTGTTTGAGAGTCTACCTTCGGCTTAGTCATTCCTTGAAAGCCTACTTTCGGCTTGGTCTTTCTTTTTCAAGCCCACCTTCGGTATGGTCTCGTATCCGTTGTTTGAGAGTCTACCTTTGGTTTAGTCTTTCTTTGAAAGCCCACCTTCGGCTTGGTCTTTATTTTTCGAGCCCACCTTCGGCATGGTATCATATACTTTGTTTGAAAGCCCACCTTTGGCTTGGTCTTCCTTTTTCGAGCCCACCTTCGGCATGGTCTCGTATCCTTTGTTTGAGAGTCGACCTTCGGCTTAGTCTTTCTTTGAAATCCCACCTTCGGCTTGGTCTTTCTTTTTCAAGCCCACCTTCGGCATGGACTCATATCCTTTGTTTGAAAGCCCACATTTGGCTTGGTCTTTATTTTTCGAGCCCACCTTCGGCATGGTCTCGTATCCTTTGATTGAGAGTCTACCTTCGCCTTGGTCTTTCTTTTTCGAGCCAACCTTCGGCATGGTCTCGTAAACTTTGTTTGAAAGTCTACCTTCGGCTTGGTCTTTCTTTTTCGAGCCCACCTTCGGCATGGTCTCGTATCCTTTGTTTGAAAGTCTACCTTCGGCTTGGTCTTTCTTTTTCGAGCCCACCATCGGCATGGTCTCGTATCCTTTGTTTGAAAGCCCACCTTCGGCTTGGTTTTTCTTTTTCGAGCCCACCTTTGACATGGTCTCGTATCCTTTGTTTGAGAGTCTACCTTCGGCTTAGCCTTTCTTTGAAAGCCCACCTTCGGCTTGGTCTTTCTTTTTCGAGTCCACCTTCGGCATGGTCTCGTATCCTTTGTTTGAGAGTCTACCTTCGGCTTAGTCTTTCCTTGAAAGCCCACCTTCGGCTTAGTCTTTCCTTGAAATCCCACCTTCGGCATGGTCTCGTAGACTTTGTTTGAGAGTCTACCTTCGGCTTAGTCATTCCTTGAAAGCCTACTTTCGGCTTGGTTTTTCTTTTTCAAGCCCACCTTCGGTATGGTCTCGTATCCTTTGTTTGAGAGTCTACCTTCGGTTTAGTCTTTCATTAAAAGCCCACCTTCGGCTTGGTCTTTCTTTTTCGAGCCCACCTTCGGCATGGTATCATATACTTTATTTGAAAGCCCACCTTTGGCTTGGTCTTTCTTTTTCGAGCCCACCTTCGGCATGGTCTCGTATCCTTTGTTTGAGAGTCTACCTTCGGCTTAGTCTTTCTTTGAAATCCCACCTTCAGCTTGATCTTTCTTTTTCAAGCCCACCTTTGGCATGGACTCATATCCTTTGTTTGAAAACCCACATTGGGCGTGGTCTTTCTTTTTCGAGGCCACCTTCGGCATGGTCTCGTATCCTTTGTTTGAGAGTCTACCTTCGGCTTAGTCTTGTTTGAAAGTCTACCTTCGCCTTAGTCTTTCTGTTTCGAGCCCGCCTTCGGCATGGTCTCGTATCCTTTGTTTGAAAGTCTACCTTCGGCTTGGTCTTTCTTTTTCGAGCCCACCTTCGGCATGGTCTCGTATCCTTTCTTTGAAAGCCCACCTTCGGCTTGGTCTTTCTTTTTCGAGCCCACCTTCGGCATGGTCTCGTATGCTTTGTTTGAAAGTCTACCTTCGGCTTGGTATTTCTTTTTCTAGCCCACCTTCGGCATGGTCTCGTATCCTTTGTTTGAAAGCCCACCTTCGGCTTGGTCTTTCTTTTTTGAGCCCACCTTCGACATGGTTTCGTATCCTTTGTTTGAGAGTCTACCTTCGGCTTAGTCATTCCTTGAAAGCCTACTTTCGGCTTGGTCTTTCTTTTTCAAGCCCACCTTCGGTAGGGTCTCGTATCCGTTGTTTGAGTGTCTACCTTCGGCTTAGTCTTTCTTTGAAATCCCACCTTCAGCTTGATCTTTCTTTTTCAATCCCACCTTTGGCATGGACTCATAACCTTTGTTTGAAAACCCACATTGGGCGTGGTCTTTCTTTTTCGAGGCCACCTTCGGCATGGTCTCGTATCCTTTGTTTGAGAGTCTACCTTCGGCTTAGTCTTGTTTGAAAGTCTACCTTCGCCTTAGTCTTTCTTTTTCGAGCCCACCTTCGGCATGGTCTCGTATCCTTTGTTTGAAAGTCTACCTTCGGCTTGGTCTTTCTTTTTCGAGTCCACCTTCGGCATGGTCTCGTATCCTTTGTTTGAGTGTCTACCTTCGGCTTAGTCTTTCTTTGAAATCCCACCTTCAGCTTGATCTTTCTTTTTCAAGCCCACCTTTGGCATGGACTCATATCCTTTGTTTGAAAACCCACATTGGGCGTGGTCTTTCTTTTTCGAGGCCACCTTCGGCATGGTCTCGTATCCTTTGTTTGAGAGTCTACGTTCGGCTTAGTCTTGTTTGAAAGTCTACCTTCGCCTTAGTCTTTCTTTTTCGAGCCCACCTTCGGCATGGTCTCGTATCCTTTCTTTGAAAGCCCACCTTCGGCTTGGTCTTTCTTTTTCGAGCCCACCTTCAGCATGGTCTCGTATCCTTTGTTTGAAAGTCTACCTTCGGCTTGGTCTTTCTTTTTCGATCCCACCTTCGGCATGGTCTCGTATCCTTTGTTTTAAAGCCCACCTTCGGCTTGGTCTTTCTTTTTTGAGCCCACCTTCGACATGGTCTCGTATCCTTTGTTTGAGAGTCTACCTTCGGCTTAGCCTTTCTTTGAAAGCCCACCTTCGGCTTGGTCTTTCTTTTTCGAGTCCACCTTCGGCATGGTCTCGTATCCTTTGTTTGGGAGTCTACCTTCGGCTTAGTATTTCCTTGAAAGCCCACCTTCGGCTTTGTCTTTCCTTGAAATCCCACCTTCGGCATGGTCTCGTATCCTTTGTTTGAGAGTCTACCTTCAGCTTAGTCATTCCTTGAAAGCCTACTTTCGGCTTGGTCTTTCTTTTTCAAGCCCACCTTCGGTATGGTCTCGTATCCGTTGTTTGAGAGTCTACCTTTGGTTTAGTCTTTCTTTGAAAGCCCACCTTCGGCTTGGTCTTTCTTTTTCGAGCCCACCTTCGGCATGGTATCATATACTTTGTTTGAAAGCCCACCTTTGGCTTGGTCTTTCTTTTTCGAGCCCACCTTCGGCATGGTCTCGTATCCTTTGTTTGAGAGTCGACCTTCGGCTTAGTCTTTCTTTGAAATCCCACGTTCGGCTTGGTCTTTCTTTTTCAAGCCCTCCTTCGGCATGGACTCATATCCTTTGTTTGAGAGTCTACCTTCGGCTTAGTCTTTCTTTGAAAGCCCACCTTCGGCTTGGTCTTTCATTTTCGAGCCCACCTTCGGCATGGTCTCGTATCCTTTGTTTGAGAGTCTACCTTCGGCTTAGTCTTTCCTTGAAAGCCTACCTTCGGCTTGGCCTTTCTGTTTCGAGCCCACCTTCGGCATGGTCTCGTATCTTTTGTTTGAGAGTCTACCTTCGACTTAGTCTTTCTTTGAAATCCCACCTTCGGATTAGTCTTTCTTTTTCGAGCCCACCTTCGACATGGTCTTGTATCCTTTGTTTGAGAGTCTACCTTCGGGTTAGCCTATCTTTGAAAGCCCACCTTCGGCTTGGTCTTTCTTTTTCGAGCCCACCTTCGGCATGGTCTCGTATCCTTTGTTTGAGAGTCTACCTTCGGCTTAGTCTTTCCTTGAAAGCCCACCTTCGGCTTAGTCTTTCCTTGAAATCCCACCTTCGGCATGGTCTCGTATACTTTGTTTGAGAGTCTACCTTCGGCTTAGTCTTTCCTTGAAAGCCTACTTTCGGCTTGGTCTTTCTTTTTCGAGCCCACCTTCGGCATGGTCTCGTATCCTTTGTTTGAGAGTCTACCTTCGACTTAGTCTTTCTTTGAAAGCCCACCTTCGGCTCGGTCTTTCTTTTTCGAGTCCACCTTCGGCATGGTATCATATACTTTGTTTGAAAGCCCACCTTTGGCTTGGTCTTTCTTTTTTGAGCCCACCTTCGGCATGGTCTCGTATCCTTTGTTTGAGAGTCTACCTTCGGCTTAGTCTTGTTTGAAAGCCTACCTTCGCCTTGGTCTTTCTTTTGCGAGCCTACCTTCGGCAAGGTCTCGTATCCTTTGCTTGAGAGTCTACCTTCGGCTTAGTCTTTCTTTGAAATCCCACCTTCGGCTTGGTCTTTCTTTTTCGAGCCCACCTTCGGCCTAGTCTCGTATCCTTTGTTTGAGAGTGTACCTTCGGATTAGTCTTTCTTTGAAAGCCCACCTTCGGATTAGTCTTTCTTTTTCGAGCCCACCTTCGACATGGTCTTGTATCCTTTGTTTGAGAGTCTACCTTCGGGTTAGCCTATCTTTGAAAGCCCACCTTCGGCTTGGTCTTTCTTTTTCGAGCCCACCTTCGGCATGGTCTCGTATCCTTTGTTTGAGAGTCTACCTTCGGCTTAGTCTTTCCTTGAAAGCCCACCTTCGGCTTAGTCTTTCCTTGAAATCCCACCTTCGGCATGGTCTCGTATACTTTGTTTGAGAGTCTACCTTCGGCTTAGTCTTTCCTTGAAAGCCCACCTTCGGCTCGGTCTTTCTTTTTCGAGTCCACCTTCGGCATGGTATCATATACTTTGTTTGAAAGCCCACCTTTGGCTTGGTCTTTCTTTTTTGAGCCCACCTTCGGCATGGTCTCGTATCCTTTGTTTGAGAGTCTGCCTTCGGCTTAGTCTTGTTTGAAAGCCTACCTTCGCCTTGGTCTTTCTTTTGCGAGCCTACCTTCGGCAAGGTCTCGTATACTTTGTTTGAAAGTCTACCTTCGGCTTAGTCTTTCTTTTTCGAGCCCACCTTCAGCACGGTCTCGTATCCTTTGTTTGAAAGTCTACCTTCGGCTTGGTCTTTCTTTTTCGAGCCCACCATCGGCATGGTCTCGTATCCTTTGTTTTAAAGCCCACCTTCGGCTTGGTCTTTCTTTTTCGAGCCCACCTTCGACATGGTCTTGTATCCTTTGTTTGAGAGTCTACCTTTGGGTTAGCCTATCTTTGAAAGCCCACCTTCGGCTTGGTCTTTCTTTTTCGAGCCCACCTTCGGCATGGTCTCGTATCCTTTGTTTGAGAGTCTACCTTCGGCTTAGTCTTTCCTTGAAAGCCCACCTTCGGCTTAGTCTTTCCTTGAAATCCAACCTTCGGCATGGTCTCGTATACTTTGTTTGAGAGTCTACCTTCGGCTTAGTCTTTCCTTGAAAGCCTACTTTCGGCTTGGTCTTTCTTTTTCGAGCCCACCTTCGGCATGGTCTCGTATCCTTTGTTTGAGAGTCTACCTTCGACTTAGTCTTTCTTTGAAAGCCCACCTTCGGCTCGGTCTTTCTTTTTCGAGTCCACCTTCGGCATGGTATCATATACTTTGTTTGAAAGCCCACCTTTGGCTTGGTCTTTCTTTTTTGAGCCCACCTTCGGCATGGTCTCGTATCCTTTGTTTGAGAGTCTACCTTCGGCTTAGTCTTGTTTGAAAGCCTACCTTCGCCTTGGTCTTTCTTTTGCGAGCCTACCTTCGGCAAGGTCTCGTATCCTTTGTTTGAAAGTCTACCTTCGGCTTAGTCTTTCTTTTTCGAGCCCACCTTCAGCACGGTCTCGTATCCTTTGTTTGAAAGTCTACCTTCGGCTTGGTCTTTCTTTTTCGAGCCCACCATCGGCATGGTCTCGTATCCTTTGTTTTAAATCCCACCTTCGGCTTGGTCTTTCTTTTTCGAGCCCACCTTCGACATGGTCTCGTATCCATTGTTTGAGAGTCTACCTTCGGCTTAGCCTTTCTTTGAAAGCCCACCTTCGGCTTGGTCTTTATTTTTCGAGTCCACCTTCGGCATGGTCTCGTATCCTTTGTTTGAGACTCTAACTTCGGCTTAGTCTTTCCTTGAAAGCCCACCTTCGGGTTAATCTTTCCTTGAAATCCCACCTTCGGCATGGTCTCGTAGCCTTTGTTTGAGAGTCTACCTTCGGCTTAGTCATTCCTTGAAAGCCTACTTTCGGCTAGGTCTTTCTTTTTCAAGCCCACCTTCGGTATGGTCTCGTATCCTTTGTTTGAGAGTCTACCTTCGGCTTAGTCTTTCTTTGAAAGCCCACCTTCGGCTTGGTCTTTCATTTTCGAGCCCACCTTCGGCATGGTCTCGTATCCTTTGTTTGAGAGTCTACCTTCGGCTTAGTCTTTCCTTGAAAGCCTACCTTCGGCTTAGCCTTTCTGTTTCGAGCCCACCTTCGGCATGGTCTCGTATCTTTTGTTTGAGAGTCTACCTTCGGCTTAGTCTTTCTTTGAAAGCCCACCTTCGGCTTGGTCTTTCTTTTTCGAGCCCACCTTCGGAATGGTCTCGTATCCTTTGTTTGAGAGTCTACCTTCGGCTTAGTCTTTCTTTGAAATCCCACCTTCGGCTTGGTCTTTCTTTTTCGAGCCCACCTTCGGCATGGTCTCATATCCTTTGTTTGAGAGTGTACCTTCGGATTAGTCTTTCTTTGAAAGCCCACCTTCGGATTAGTCTTTCTTTTTCGAGCCCACCTTCAACATGGTCTCGTATCCTTTGTTTGAGAGTCTACCTTCGGCTTAGCCTATCTTTGAAAGCCCACCTTCGGCTTGGTCTTTCTTTTTCGAGCCCACCTTCGGCATGGTCTCGTATCCTTTGTTTGGGAGTCTACCTTCGGCTTAGTCTTTCCTTGAAAGCCCACCTTCGGCTTAGTCTTTCCTTGAAATCCCACCTTCGGCATGGTCTCGTATCCTTTGTTTGAGAGTCTACCTTCGGCTTAGTCTTTCCTTGAAAGCCTTCTTTCGGCTTGGTCTTTCTTTTTCGAGCTCACCTTCGGCATGCTCTCGTATCCTTTGTTTGAGAGTCTACCTTCGGCTTAGTCTTTCTTTGAAAGCCCACCTTCGGCTCGGTCTTTCTTGTTCGAGTCCACCTTCGGCATGGTATCATATACTTTGTCTGAAAGCCCACCTTTGGCTTGGTCTTTCTTTTTCGAGTCCACCTTCGGCATGGTCTCGTATCCTTTGTTTGAGAGTCTACCTTCGGCTTAGTCTTTCTTTGAAATCCAACCTTCAGCTTGATCTTTCTTTTTCAAGCCCACCTTTGGCATGGACTCATATCCTTTGTTTGAAAGCCCACCTTGGGCTCGGTCTATCTTTTTCAAGCCCACCTTCGGCATGGTCTCGTATCCTTTGTTTGAGAGTCTACCTTCGGCTTAGTCTTGTTTGAAAGCCTACCTTCGCCTTGGTCTTTCTTTTTCGAGCCCACCTTCGGCATGGTCTCGTATCCTTTGTTTGAAAGTCTACCTTCGGCTTAGTCTTTCTTTTTCGAGCCCACCTTCAGCACGGTCTCGTATCCTTTGTTTGAAAGTCTACCTTCGGCTTGGCCTTTCTTATTCGAGCCCACCATCGGCATGGTCTCGTATCCTTTGTTTTAAAGCCCACCTTCGGCTTGGTCTTTCTTTTTCGAGCCCACCTTCGACATGGTCTCATATCCTTTGTTTGAGAGTCTACCTTCGGCTTAGCCTTTCTTTGAAAGCCCACCTCCGGCTTGGTCTTTATTTTTCGAGTCCACCTTCGGCATGGTCTCGTATCCTTTGTTTGAGAGTCTACCTTCGGCTTAGTCTTTCCTTGAAAGCCCACCTTCGGGTTAGTCTTTCCTTGAAATCCCACCTTCGGCATGGTCTCGTAGCCTTTGTTTGAGAGTCTACCTTCGGCTTAGTCATTCCTTGAAAGCCTACTTTCGGCTAGGTCTTTCTTTTTCAAGCCCACCTTCGGTATGGTCTCGTATCCTTTGTTTGAGAGTCTACCTTCAGTTTAGTCTTTCTTTGAAAGCCCACCTTCGGCTTGGTCTTTCTTTTTCGAGCCCACCTTCGGCATGGTATCATATACTTTGTTTGAAAGCCCACCTTTGGCTTGGTCTTTCTTTTTCGAGCCCACCTTCGGCATGGTCTCGTATCCTTTGTTTGAGAGTCGACCTTCGGCTTAGTCTTTCTTTGAAATCCCACCTTCGGCTTGGTCTTTCTTTTTCAAGCCCACCTTCGGCATGGACTCATATCCTTTGTTTGAAAGCCCACATTTGGCTTGGTCTTTCATTTTCGAGCCCACCTTCGGCATGGTCTCGTATCCTTTGTTTGAGAGTCTACCTTCGGTTTAGTCTTTCTTTGAAAGCCCACCTTAGGCTTGGTCTTTCATTTTCGAGCCCACCTTCGGCATGGTCTCGTATCCTTTGTTTGAGAGTCTACCTTCGGCTTAGTCTTTCCTTGAAAGCCTTCTTTCGGCTTGGTCTTTCTTTTTCGAGCTCACCTTCGGCATGGTCTCGTATCCTTTGTTTGAGAGTCTACCTTCGGCTTAGTCTTTCTTTGAAAGCCCACCTTCGGCTCGGTCTTTCTTGTTCGAGTCCACCTTCGGCATGGTATCATATACTTTGTTTGAAAGCCCACCTTTGGCTTGGTCTTTCTTTTTCGAGCCCACCTTCGGCATGGTCTCGTATCCTTTGTTTGAGAGTCTACCTTCGGCTTAGTCTTTCTTTGAAATCCAACCTTCAGCTTGATCTTTCTTTTTCAAGCCCACCTTTGGCATGGACTCATATCCTTTGTTTGAAAGCCCACCTTGGGCTTGGTCTATCTTTTTCAAGTCCACCTTCGGCATGGTCTCGTATCCTTTGTTTGAGAGTCTACCTTCGGCTTAGTCTTGTTTGAAAGCCTACCTTCGCCTTGGTCTTTCTTTTTCGAGCCCACCTTCGGCATGGTCTCGTATCCTTTGTTTGAAAGTCTACCTTCGGCTTAGTCTTTCTTTTTCGAGCCCACCTTCAGCACGGTCTCGTATCCTTTGTTTGAAAGTCTACCTTCGGCTTGGCCTTTCTTATTCGAGCCCACCATCGGCATGGTCTCGTATCCTTTGTTTTAAAGCCCACCTTCGGCTTGGTCTTTCTTTTTCGAGCCCACCTTCGGCATAGTCTCGTATCCTTTGTTTGAGAGTCTACCTTCGGCTTAGCCTTTCTTTGAAAGCCCACCTCCGGCTTGGTCTTTATTTTTCGAGTCCACCTTCGGCATGGTCTCGTATCCTTTGTTTGAGAGTCTACCTTCGGCTTAGTCTTTCCTTGAAAGCCCACCTTCGGGTTAGTCTTTCCTTGAAATCCCACCTTCGGCATGGTCTCGTAGCCTTTGTTTGAGAGTCTACCTTCGGCTTAGTCATTCCTTGAAAGCCTACTTTCGGCTAGGTCTTTCTTTTTCAAGCCCACCTTCGGTATGGTCTCGTATCCTTTGTTTGAGAGTCTACCTTCGGTTTAGTCTTTCTTTGAAAGCCCACCTTCGGCTTGGTCTTTCTTTTTCGAGCACACCTTCGGCATGGTATCATATACTTTGTTTGAAAGCCCACCTTTGGCTTGGTCTTTCTTTTTCGAGCCCAACTTCGGCATGGTCTCGTATCCTTTGTTTGAGAGTCGACCTTCGGCTTAGTCTTTCTTTGAAATCCCACCTTCGGCTTGGTCTTTCTTTTTCAAGCCCACCTTCGGCATGGACTCATATCCTTTGTTTGAAAGCCCACATTTGGCTTGGTCTTTCATTTTTGAGCCCACCTTCGGCATGGTCTCGTATCCTTTGTTTGAGAGTCTACCTTCGGTTTAGTCTTTCTTTGAAAGCCCACCTTCGGCTTGGTCTTTCATTTTCGAGCCCACCTTCGGCATGGTCTCGTATCCTTTGTTTGAGAGTCTACCTTCGGCTTAGTCTTTCCTTGAAAGCCTTCTTTCGGCTTGGTCTTTCTTTTTCGAGCTCACCTTCGGCATGGTCTCGTATCCTTTGTTTGAGAGTCTACCTTCGGCTTAGTCTTTCTTTGAAAGCCCACCTTCGGCTCGGTCTTTCTTGTTCGAGTCCACCTTCGGCATGGTATCATATACTTTGTTTGAAAGCCCACCTTTGGCTTGGTCTTTCTTTTTCGAGCCCACCTTCGGCATGGTCTTGTATCCTTTGTTTGAGAGTCTACCTTCGGCTTAGTCTTTCTTTGAAATCCAACCTTCAGCTTGATCTTTCTTTTTCAAGCCCACCTTTGGCATGGACTCATATCCTTTGTTTGAAAGCCCACATTTGGCTTGGTCTTTCATTTTCGAACCCACCTTCGGCATGGTCTCGTATCCTTTGTTTGAGAGTCTACCTTCGGTTTAGTCTTTCTTTGAAAGCCCACCTTAGGCTTGGTCTTTCATTTTCGAGCCCACCTTCGGCATGGTCTCGTATCCTTTGTTTGAGAGTCTACCTTCGGCTTAGTCTTTCCTTGAAAGCCTTCTTTCGGCTTGGTCTTTCTTTTTCGAGCTCACCTTCGGCATGGTCTCGTATCCTTTGTTTGAGAGTCTACCTTCGGCTTAGTCTTTCTTTGAAAGCCCACCTTCGGCTCGGTCTTTCTTGTTCGAGTCCACCTTCGGCATGGTATCATATACTTTGTTCGAAAGCCCACCTTTGGCTTGGTCTTTCTTTTTCGAGCCCACCTTCGGCATGGTCTCGTATCCTTTTTTTGAGAGTCTACCTTCGGCTTAGTCTTTCTTTGAAATCCAACCTTCAGCTTGATCTTTCTTTTTCAAGCCCACCTTTGGCATGGACTCATATCCTTTGTTTGAAAGTCCACCTTGGGCTTGGTCTATCTTTTTCAAGCCCATCTTCGGCATGGTCTCGTATCCTTTGTTTGAGAGTCTACCTTCGGCTTAGTCTTGTTTGAAAGCCTACCTTCGCCTTGGTCTTTCTTTTTCGAGCCCACCTTCGGCATGGTCTCGTATCCTTTGTTTGAAAGTCTACCTTCGGCTTAGTCTTTCTTTTTTGAGCCCACCTTCAGCACGGTCTCGTATCCTTTGTTTGAAAGTCTACCTTCGGCTTGGCCTTTCTTATTCGAGCCCACCATCGGCATGGTCTCGTATCCTTTGTTTTAAAGCCCACCTTCGGCTTGGTCTTTCTTTTTCGAGCCCACCTTCGACATGGTCTCGTATCCTTTGTTTGAGAGTCTACCTTCGGCTTAGCCTTTCTTTGAAAGCCCACCTCCGGCTTGGTCTTTATTTTTCGAGTCCACCTTCGGCATGGTCTCGTATCCTTTGTTTGAGAGTCTACCTTCGGCTTAGTCTTTCCTTGAAAGCCCACCTTCGGGTTAGTCTTTCCTTGAAATCCCACCTTCGGCATGGTCTCGTAGCCTTTGTTTGAGAGTCTACCTTCGGCTTAGTCATTCCTTGAAAGCCTACTTTCGGCTAGGTCTTTCTTTTTCCAGCCCACCTTCGGTATGGTCTCGTATCCTTTGTTTGAGAGTCTACCTTCGGTTTAGTCTTTCTTTGAAAGCCCACCTTCGGCTTGGTCTTTCTTTTTCGAGCCCACCTTCGGCATGGTATCATATACTTTGTTTGAAAGCCCACCTTTGGCTTGGTCTTTCTTTTTCGAGCCCACCTTCGGCATGGTCTCGTATCCTTTGTTTGAGAGTCGACCTTCGGCTTAGTCTTTCTTTGAAATCCCACCTTCGGCTTGGTCTTTCTTTTTCAAGCCCACCTTCGGCATGGACTCATATCCTTTGTTCGAAAGCCCACATTTGGCTTGGTCTTTCATTTTCGAGCCCACCTTCGGCATGGTCTCGTATCCTTTGTTTGAGAGTCTACCTTCGGTTTAGTCTTTCTTTGAAAGCCCACCTTAGGCTTGGTCTTTCATTTTCGAGCCCACCTTCGGCATGGTCTCGTATCCTTTGTTTGAGAGTCTACCTTCGGCTTAGTCTTTCCTTGAAAGCCTTCTTTCGGCTTGGTCTTTCTTTTTCGAGCTCACCTTCGGCATGGTCTCGTATCCTTTGTTTGAGAGTCAACCTTCGGCTTAGTCTTTCTTTGAAAGCCCACCTTCGGCTCGGTCTTTCTTGTTCGAGTCCACCTTCGGCATGGTATCATATACTTTGTTTGAAAGCCCACCTTTGGCTTGGTCTTTCTTTTTCGAGCCCACCTTCGGCACGGTCTCGTATCCTTTGTTTGAGAGTCTACCTTCGGCTTAGTCTTTCTTTGAAATCCAACCTTCAGCTTGATCTTTCTTTTTCAAGCCCACCTTTGGCATGGACTCATATCCTTTGTTTGAAAGCCCACCTTGGGCTTGGTCTATCTTTTTCAAGCCCACCTTCGGCATGGTCTCGTATCCTTTGTTTGAGAGTCTACCTTCGGCATAGTCTTGTTTGAAAGCCTACCTTCGCCTTGGTCTTTCTTTTTCGAGCCCACCCTCGGCATGGTCTCGTATCCTTTGTTTGAAAGTCTACCTTCGGCTTAGTCTTTCTTTTTTGAGCCCACCTTCAGCACGGTCTCGTATCCTTTGTTTGAAAGTCTACCTTTGGCTTGGCCTTTCTTATTCGAGCCCACCATCGGCATGGTCTCGTATCCTTTGTTTTAAAGCCCACCTTCGGCTTGGTCTTTCTTTTTCGAGCCCACCTTCGACATGGTCTCGTATCCTTTGTTTGAGAGTCTACCTTCGGCTTAGCCTTTCTTTGAAAGCCCACCTCCGGCTTGGTCTTTATTTTTCGAGTCCACCTTCGGCATGGTCTCGTATCCTTTGTTTGAGAGTCTACCTTCGGCTTAGTCTTTCCTTGAAAGCCCACCTTCGGGTTAGTCTTTCCTTGAAATCCCACCTTCGGCATGGTCTCGTAGCCTTTGTTTGAGAGTCTACCTTCGGCTTAGTCATTCCTTGAAAGCCTACTTTCGGCTAGGTCTTTCTTTTTCAAGCCCACCTTCGGTATGGTCTCGTATCCTTTGTTTGAGAGTCTACCTTCGGTTTAGTCTTTCTTTGAAAGCCCACCTTCGGCTTGGTCTTTCTTTTTCGAGCCCACCTTCGGCATGGTATCATATACTTTGTTTGAAAGCCCACCTTTGGCTTGGTCTTTCTTTTTCGAGCCCACCTTCGGCATGGTCTCGTATCCTTTGTTTGAGAGTCGACCTTCGGCTTAGTCTTTCTTTGAAATCCCACCTTCGGCTTGGTCTTTCTTTTTCAAGCCCACCTTCGGCATGGACTCATATCCTTTGTTTGAAAGCCCACATTTGGCTTGGTCTTTCATTTTCGAGCCCACCTTCGGCATGGTCTCGTATCCTTTGTTTGAGAGTCTACCTTCGGTTTAGTCTTTCTTTGATAGCCCACCTTAGGCTTGGTCTTTCATTTTCGAGCCCACCTTCGGCATGGTCTCGTATCCTTTGTTTGAGAGTCTACCTTCGGCTTAGTCTTTCCTTGAAAGCCTTCTTTCGGCTTGGTCTTTCTTTTTCGAGCTCACCTTCGGCATGGTCTCGTATCCTTTGTTTGAGAGTCTACCTTCGGCTTAGTCTTTCTTTGAAAGCCCACCTTCGGCTCGGTCTTTCTTGTTCGAGTCCACCTTCGGTATGGTATCATATACTTTGTTTGAAAGCCCACCTTTGGCTTGGTCTTTCTTTTTCGAGCCCACCTTCGGCATGGTCTCGTATCCTTTGTTTGAGAGTCTACCTTCGGCTTAGTCTTTCTTTGAAATCCAACCTTCAGCTTGATCTTTCTTTTTCAAGCCCACCTTTGGCATGGACTCATATCCTTTGTTTGAAAGCCCACCTTGGGCTTGGTCTATCTTTTTCAAGCCCACCTTCGGCATGGTCTCGTATCCTTTGTTTGAGAGTCTACCTTCGGCTTAGTCTTATTTGAAAGCCTACCTTCGCCTTGGTCTTTCTTTTTCGAGCCCACCTTCGGCATGGTCTCGTATCCTTTGTTTGAAAGTCTACCTTCGGCTTAGTCTTTCTTTTTCGAGCCCACCTTCAGCACGGTCTTGTATCCTTTGTTTGAAAGTCTACCTTCGGCTTGGCCTTTCTTATTCGAGCCCACCATCGGCATGGTCTCGTATCCTTTGTTTTAAAGCCCACCTTCGGCTTGGTCTTTCTTTTTCGAGCCCACCTTCGACATGGTCTCGTATCCTTTGTTTGAGAGTCTACCTTCGGCTTAGCCTTTCTTTGAAAGCCCACCTCCGGCTTGGTCTTTATTTTTCGAGTCCACCTTCGGCATGGTCTCGTATCCTTTGTTTGAGAGTCTACCTTCGGCTTAGTCTTTCCTTGAAAGCCCACCTTCGGGTTAGTCTTTCCTTGAAATCCCACCTTCGGCATGGTCTCGTAGCCTTTGTTTGAGAGTCTACCTTCGGCTTAGTCATTCCTTGAAAGCCTACTTTCGGCTAGGTCTTTCTTTTTCAAGCCCACCTTCGGTATGGTCTCGTATCCTTTGTTTGAGAGTCTACCTTCGGTTTAGTCTTTCTTTGAAAGCCCACCTTCGGCTTGGTCTTTCTTTTTCGAGCCCACCTTCGGCATGGTATCATATACTTTGTTTGAAAGCCCACCTTTGGCTTGGTCTTTCTTTTTCGACCCCACCTTCGGCATGGTCTCGTATCCTTTGTTTGAGAGTCGACCTTCGGCTTAGTCTTTCTTTGAAATCCCACCTTCGGCTTGGTCTTTCTTTTTCAAGCCCACCTTCGGCATGGACTCATATCCTTTGTTTGAAAGCCCACATTTGGCTTGGTCTTTCATTTTCGAGCCCACCTTCGGCATGGTCTCGTATCCTTTGTTTGAGAGTCTACCTTCGGTTTAGTCTTTCTTTGAAAGCCCACCTTCGGCTTGGTCTTTCATTTTCGAGCCCACCTTCGGCATGGTCTCGTATCCTTTGTTTGAGAGTCTACCTTCTGCTTAGTCTTTCCTTGAAAGCCTTCTTTCGGCTTGGTCTTTCTTTTTCGAGCTCACCTTCGGCATGGTCTCGTATCCTTTGTTTGAGAGTCTACCTTCGGCTTAGTCTTTCTTTGAAAGCCCACCTTCGGCTCGTTCTTTCTTGTTCGAGTCCACCTTCGGCATGGTATCATATACTTTGTTTGAAAGCCCACCTTTGGCTTGGTCTTTCTTTTTCGAGCCCACCTTCGGCATGGTCTCGTATCCTTTGTTTGAGAGTCTACCTTCGGCTTAGTCTTTCTTTGAAATCCCACCTTCAGCTTGATCTTTCTTTTTCAAGCCCACCTTTGGCGTGGACTCATATCCTTTGTTTGAAAGCCCACCTTGGGCTTGGTCTTTCTTTTTCGAGCCCACCTTCGGCATGGTCTCGTATCCTTTGTTTGAGAGTCTACCTTCGGTTTAGTCTTTCTTTGAAAGCCCACCTTAGGCTTGGTCTTTCATTTTCGAGCCCACCTTCGGCATGGTCTCGTATCCTTTGTTTGAGAGTCTACCTTCGGCTTAGTCTTGTTTGAAAGCCTACCTTCGACTTGGTCTTTCTTTTTCGAGCCCACCTTCGGCATGGTCTCGTATCCTTTGTTTGAAAGTCTACCTTCGGCTTAGTCTTTCTTTTTCGAGCCCACCTTCAGCACGGTCTCGTATCCTTTGTTTGAAAGTCTACCTTCGGCTTGGCCTTTCTTATTCGAGCCCACCATCGGCATGGTCTCGTATCCTTTGTTTTAAAGCCCACCTTCGGCTTGGTCTTTCTTTTTCGAGCCCACCTTCGACATGGTCTCGTATCCTTTGTTTGAGAGTCTACCTTCGGCTTAGCCTTTCTTTGAAAGCCCACCTCCGGCTTGGTCTTTATTTTTCGAGTCCACCTTCGGCATGGTCTCGTATCCTTTGTTTGAGAGTCTACCTTTGGCTTAGTCTTTCCTTGAAAGCCCACCTTCGGGTTAGTCTTTCCTTGAAATCCCACCTTCGGCATGGTCTCGTAGCCTTTGTTTGAGAGTCTACCTTCGGCTTAGTCATTCCTTGAAAGCCTACTTTCGGCTAGGTCTTTCTTTTTCAAGCCCACCTTCGGTATGGTCTCGTATCCTTTGTTTGAGAGTCTACCTTCGGTTTAGTCTTTCTTTGAAAGCCCACCTTCGGCTTTGTCTTTCTTTTTCGAGCCAACCTTCGGCATGGTATCATATACTTTTTTTGAAAGCCCACCTTTGGCTTGGTCTTTCTTTTTCGAGCCCACCTTCGGCATGGTCTCGTATCCTTTGTTTGAGAGTCGACCTTCGGCTTAGTCTTTCTTTGAAATCCCACCTTCGGCTTGGTCTTTCTTTTTCAAGCCCACCTTCGGCATGGACTCATATCCTTTGTTTGAAAGCCCACATTTGGCTTGGTCTTTCATTTTCGAGCCCACCTTCGGCATGGTCTCGTATCCTTTGTTTGAGAGTCTACCTTCGGTTTAGTCTTTCTTTGAAAGCCCACCTTAGGCTTGGTCTTTCATTTTCGAGCCCACCTTCGGCATGGTCTCGTATCCTTTGTTTGAGAGTCTACCTTCGGCTTAGTCTTTCCTTGAAAGCCTACCTTCGGCTTGGCCTTTCTATTTCGTGCCCACCTTCGGCATGGTCTCGTACCTTTTGTTTGAGAGTCTACCTTGGGCTTAATCTTTCTTTGAAAGCCCACCTTCGGCTTGGTCTTTCTTTTTCGAGCCCACCTTCGGCATGGTCTCGTATCCTTTGTTTGAGAGTCTACCTTCGGCTTAGTCTTTCTTTGAAATCCCACCTTCGGCTTGGTCTTTAGTTTTCGAGCCCACCTTCGGCATGGTCTCGTATCCTTTGTTTGAGAGTCTACCTTCGGCTTAGTTTTTCTTTGAAAGCCCACCTTCGGCATGGTCTCCTATCCTTTGTTTGAGAGTCTACCTTCGGCTTAGTCTTTCCTTGAAAGCCTTCTTTCGGCTTGGTCTTTCTTTTTCGAGCTCACCTTCGGCATGGTCTCGTATCCTCTGTTTGACAATCTACCTTCGGCTTAGTCTTTCTTTGAAAGCCCATCTTCGGCTCGGTCTTTCTTGTTCGAGTCCACCTTCGGCATGGTATCATATACTTTGTTTGAAAGCCCACCTTTGGCTTGGTCTTTCTTTTTCGAGCCCACCTTCGGCATGGTCTCCTATCCTTTGTTTGAGAGTCTACCTTCGACTTAGTCTTTCTTTGAAATCCAACCTTCAGCTTGATCTTTCTTTTTCAAGCCCACCTTTGGCATGGACTCATATCCTTTGTTTGAAAGCCCACCTTGGGCTTGGTCTATCTTTTTCAAGCCCACCTTCGGCATGGTCTCGTATCCTTTGTTTGAGAGTCTACCTTCGACTTAGTCTTGTTTGAAAGCCTACCTTCGCCTTGGTCTTTCTTTTTAGAGCCCACCTTTGGCATGGTCTCGTATCCTTTGTTTGAAAGTCTACCTTCGGGTTGGTCTTTCTTTTTTGAGCCCACCTTCGGCATGGTCTCGTATCCTTTGTTTGAAAGCCCACCTTCGGCTTGGCCTTTCTTATTTGAGCCCACCATCGGCATGGTCTCGTATCCTTTGTTTTAAAGCCCACCTTCGGCATGGTCTCGTATCCTTTGTTTGAGAGTCTACCTTCGGCTTAGTCTTTCCTTGAAAGCCTACCTTCGGCTTGGCCTTTCTATTTCGAGCCCACCTTCGGCATGGTCTCGTACCTTTTGTTTGAGAGTCTACCTTGGGCTTAATCTTTCTTTGAAAGCCCACCTTCGGCTTGGTCTTTCTTTTTCGAGCCCACCTTCGGCATGGTCTCGTATCCTTTGTTTGAGAGTCTACCTTCGGCTTAGTCTTTCTTTGAAATCCCACCTTCGGCTTGGTCTTTAGTTTTCGAGCCCACCTTCGGCATGGTCTCGTATCCTTTGTTTGAGAGTCTACCTTCGGCTTAGTCTTTCTTTGAAAGCCCACCTTCGGCATGGTCACCTATCCTTTGTTTGAGAGTCTACCTTCGGCTTAGTCTTTCCTTGAAAGCCTTCTTTCGGCTTGGTCTTTCTTTTTCGAGCTCACCTTCGGCATGGTCTCGTATCCTGTGTTTGACAGTCTACCTTCGGCTTAGTCTTTCTTTGAAAGCCCACCTTCGGCTCGGTATTTCTTGTTCGAGTCCACCTTCGGCATGGTATTATATACTTTGTTTGAAAGCCCACCTTTGGCTTGGTCTTTCTTTTTCGAGCCCACCTTTGGCATGGTCTCGTATCCTTTGTTTGAGAGTCGACCTTCGGCTTAGTCTTTCTTTGAAATCCCACCTTCGGCTTGGTCTTTCTTTTTCAAGCCCACCTTCGGCATGGACTCATATCCTTTGTTTGAAAGCCCACATTTGGCTTGGTCTTTCATTTTCGAGCCCACCTTCGGCATGGTCTCGTATCCTTTGTTTGAGAGTCTACCTTCGGTTTAGTCTTTCTTTGAAAGCCCACCTTAGGCTTGGTCTTTCATTTTCGAGCCCACCTTCGGCATGGTCTCGTATCCTTTGTTTGAGAGTCTACCTTCGGCTTAGTCTTTCCTTGAAAGCCTACCTTCGGCTTGGCCTTTCTATTTCGAGCCCACCTTCGGCATGGTCTCGTACCTTTTGTTTGAGAGTCTACCTTGGGCTTAATCTTTCTTTGAAAGCCCACCTTCGGCTTAGTCTTTCTTTTTCGAGCCCACCTTCGGCATGGTCTCGTATCCTTTGTTTGAAAGTCTACCTTCGGCTTAGTCTTTCTTTTTCGAGCCCACCTTCAGCACGGTCTCGTATCCTTTGTTTAAAAGTCTACCTTCGGCTTGGCCTTTCTTATTCGAGCCCACCATCGGCATGGTCTCGTATCCTTTGTTTTAAAGCCCACCTTCGGCTTGGTCTTTCTTTTTCGAGCCCACCTTCGACATGGTCTCGTATCCTTTGTTTGAGAGTCTACCTTCGGCTTAGCCTTTCTTTGAAAGCCCACCTCCGGCTTGGTCTTTATTTTTCGAGTCCACCTTCGGCATGGTCTCGTATCCTTTGTTTGAGAGTCTACCTTCGGCTTAGTCTTTCCTTGAAAGCCCACCTTCGGGTTAGTCTTTCCTTGAAATCCCACCTTCGGCATGGTCTCGTAGCCTTTGTTTGAGAGTCTACCTTCGGCTTAGTCATTCCTTGAAAGCCTACTTTCGGCTAGGTCTTTCTTTTTCAAGCCCACCTTCGGTATGGTCTCGTATCCTTTGTTTGAGAGTCTACCTTCGGTTTAGTCTTTCTTTGAAAGCCCACCTTCGGCTTGGTCTTTCTTTTTCGAGCCCACCTTCGGCATGGTATCATATACTTTGTTTGAAAGCCCACCTTTGGCTTGGTCTTTCTTTTTCGAGCCCACCTTCGGCATGGTCTCGTATCCTTTGTTTGAGAGTCGACCTTCGGCTTAGTCATTCTTTGAAATCCCACCTTCGGCTTGGTCTTTCTTTTTCAAGCCCACCTTCGGCATGGACTCATATCCTTTGTTTGAAAGCCCACATTTGGCTTGGTCTTTCATTTTCGAGCCCACCTTCGGCATGGTCTCGTATCCTTTGTTTGAGAGTCTACCTTTGGTTTAGTCTTTCTTTGAAAGCCCACCTTAGGCTTGGTCTTTCATTTTCGAGCCCACCTTCGGCATGGTCTCGTATCCTTTGTTTGAGAGTCTACCTTCGGCTTAGTCTTTCCTTGAAAGCCTACCTTCGGCTTGGCCTTTCTATTTCGAGCCCACCTTCGGCATGGTCTCGTATCTTTTGTTTGAGAGTCTACCTTGGGCTTAGTCTTTCTTTGAAAGCCCACCTTCGGCTTAGTCTTTCTTTTTCGAGCCCACCTTCGTCATGGTCTCGTATCCTTTGTTTGAGAGTCTACCTTCGGCTTAGTCTTTCTTTGAAATCCCACCTTCGGCTTGGTCTTTAGTTTTCGAGCCCACCTTCGGCATGGTCTCGTATCCTTTGTTTGAGAGTCTACCTTCGGCTTAGTCTTTCTTTGAAAGCCCACCTTCGGCATGGTCTCCTATCCTTTGTTTGAGAGTCTACCTTCGGCTTAGTCTTTCCTTGAAAGCCTACTTTCGGCTTGGTCTTTCTTTTTCGAGCCCACCTTCGGCATGGTTTCGTATCCTTTGTTTGACAGTCTACCTTCGGCTTAGTCTTTCTTTGAAAGCCCACCTTCGGCTCGGTCTTTCTTTTTCGAGTCCACCTTCGGCATGGTATCATATACTTTGTTTGAAAGCCCACCTTTGGCTTGGTCTTTCTTTTTCGAGCCCACCTTCGGCATGGTCTCGTATCCTTTGTTTGAGAGTCTACCTTCGGCTTAGTCTTTCTTTGAAATCCCACCTTCAGCTTGATCTTTCTTTTTCAAGCCCACCTTTGGCGTGGACTCATATCCTTTGTTTGAAAGCCCACCTTGGGCTTGGTCTTTCTTTTTCGAGCCCACCTTCGGCATGGTCTCGTATCCTTTGTTTGAGAGTCTACCTTCGGTTTAGTCTTTCTTTGAAAGCCCACCTTAGGCTTGGTCTTTCATTTTCGAGCCCACCTTCGGGATGGTCTCGTATCCTTTGTTTTAGAGTCTACCTTCGGCTTATTCTTGTTTGAAAGCCTACCTTCGCCTTGGTCTTTCTTTTTCGAGCCCACCTTCGGCATGATCTCGTATCCTTTGTTTGAAAGTCTACCTTCGGCTTGGTCTTTCTTTTTAGAGCCCACTTTTGGCATGGTCTCGTATCCTTTGTTTGAAAGTCTACCTTCGGGTTGGTCTTTCTTTTTTGAGCCCACCTTCGGCATGGTCTCGTATCCTTTGTTTGAAAGCCCACCTTCGGCTTGGTCTTTCTTTTTCGAGCCCACCTTCGACATGTTCTCGTATCCTTTGTTTGAGAGTCTACCTTCGGCTTAGTCTTTCCTTGAAAGCCTACTTTCGGCTTGGTCTTTCTTTTTCGAGCCCGCCTTCGGCATGGTCTCGTATCCTTTGTTTGAGAGTCTACCTTCGGCTTAGTCTTTCTTTGAAAGCCCACCTTCGGCTCGGTCTTTCTTTTTCGAGTCCACCTTCGGCATGGTATCATATACTTTGTTTGAAAGCCCACCTTTGGCTTAGTCTTTCTTTTTCGAGCCCACCTTCGGCATGGTCTCGTATCCTTTGTTTGAAAGTCTACCTTCGGCTTAGTCTTTCTTTGAAAGCCCGTCTTCGGCTTGGTCTTTCTTTTTCGAGCCCACCTTCGGCATGGTCTCGTATCCTTTGTTTGAGAGTCTACCTTCGGCTTAGTCTTTCTTTGAAAGCCCACCTTCGGCTTGGTCTTTCATTTTCGAGCCCACCTTCAGCATGGTCTCGTATCCTTTGTTTGAGAGTCAACCTTCGGCTTAGTCTTTCCTTGAAAGCCTACCTTCGGATTCGCCTTTCTGTTTCAAGCCCACCTTCAGCATGGTCTCGTATCTTTTGTTTGAGAGTCTACCTTCGGCTTAGTCTTTCTTTGAAAGCACACCTTCGGCTTGGTCTTTCCTTTTCGAGCCCACCTTCGGCATGGTCTCGTATCCTTTATTTGAGAGTCTACCTTCGGCTTAGTCTTTCTTTGAAATCCCACCTTCGGCTTGGTCTTTCTTTTTCGAGCCCACCTTCGGCATGGTCTCGTATCCTTTATTTGAGAGTCTACCTTCGGCTTAGTCTTTCCTTGAAAGCCTACTTTCGGCTTGGTCTTTCTTTTTCGAGCCCACCTTCGGCATGGTCTCGTATCCTTTGTTTGAGAGTCTACCTTCGGCTTAGTCTTTCTTTGAAAGCCCACCTTCGGCTCGGTCTTTCTTTTTCGAGTCCACCTTCGGCATGGTATCATATACTTTGTTTGAAAGCCCACCTTTGGCTTAGTCTTTCTTTTTCGAGCCCACCTTCGGCATGGTCTCGTATCCTTTGTTTGAAAGTCTACCTTCGGCTTAGTCTTTCTTTGAAAGCCCGTCTTCGGCTTGGTCTTTCTTTTTCGAGCCCACCTTCGGCATGGTCTCGTATCCTTTGTTTGAGAGTCTACCTTCGGCTTAGTCTTTCTTTGAAAGCCCACCTTCGGCTTGGTCTTTCATTTTCGAGCCCACCTTCAGCATGGTCTCGTATCCTTTGTTTGAGAGTCAACCTTCGGCTTAGTCTTTCCTTGAAAGCCTACCTTCGGATTCGCCTTTCTGTTTCAAGCCCACCTTCAGCATGGTCTCGTATCTTTTGTTTGAGAGTCTACCTTCGGCTTAGTCTTTCTTTGAAAGCACACCTTCGGCTTGGTCTTTCTTTTTCGAGCCCACCTTCGACATGGTCTCGTATCCTTTGTTTGAGAGTCTACCTTCGGCTTAGTCTTTCTTTGAAATCCCACCTTCGGCTTGGTCTTTGGTTTTCGAGCCCACCTTCGGCATGGTCTCGTATCCTTTGTTTGAGAGTCTACCTTCGGCTTAGTCTTTCTTTGAAAGCCCACCTTCGGCATGGTCTCCTATCCTTTGTTTGAGAGTCTACCTTCGGCTTAGTCTTTCCTTGAAAGCCTACTATCGGCTTGGTCTTTCTTTTTCGAGCCCACCTTCGGCATGGTTTCGTATCCTTTGTTTGACAGTCTACCTTCGGCTTAGTCTTTCTTTGAAAGCCCACCTTCGGCTCGGTCTTTCTTTTTCGAGTCCACCTTCGGCATGGTATCATATACTTTGTTTGAAAGCCCACCTTTGGCTTGGTCTTTCTTTTTCGAGCCCACCTTCGGCATGGTCTCGTATCCTTTGTTTGAGAGTCTACCTTCGGCTTAGTCTTTCTTTGAAATCTCACCTTCAGCTTGATCTTTCTTTTTCAAGCCCACCTTTGGCGTGGACTCATATCCTTTGTTTGAAAGCCCACCTTGGGCTTGGTCTTTCTTTTTCGAGCCCACCTTCGGCATGGTCTCGTATCCTTTGTTTGAGAGTCTACCTTCGGCTTATTCTTGTTTGAAAGCCTACCTTCGCCTTGGTCTTTCTTTTTCGAGCCCACCTTCGGCATGATCTCGTATCCTTTGTTTGAAAGTCTACCTTCGGCTTGGTCTTTCTTTTTAGAGCCCACCTTTGGCATGGTCTCGTATCCTTTGTTTGAAAGTCTACCTTCGGGTTGGTCTTTCTTTTTTGAGCCCACCTTCGGCATGGTCTCGTATCCTTTGTTTGAAAGCCCACCTTCGGCTTGGTCTTTCTTTTTCGAGCCCACCTTCGACATGTTCTCGTATCCTTTGTTTGAGAGTCTACCTTCGGCTTAGTCTTTCCTTGAAAGCCTACTTTCGGCTTGGTCTTTCTTTTTTGAGCCCACCTTCGGCATGGTCTCGTATCCTTTGTTTGAGAGTCTACCTCCGGCTTAGTCTTTCTTTGAAAGCCCACCTTCGGCTCGGTCTTTCTTTTTCGAGTCCACCTTCGGCATGGTATCATATACTTTGTTTGAAAGCCCACCTTTGGCTTAGTCTTTCTTTTTCGAGCCCACCATCGGCATGGTCTCGTATCCTTTGTTTGAAAGTCTACCTTCGACTTAGTCTTTCTTTGAAAGCCCGTCTTCGGCTTGGTCTTTCTTTTTCGAGCCCACCTTCGGCATGGTCTCGTATCCTTTGTTTGAGAGTCTACCTTCGGCTTAGTCTTTCTTTGAAAGCCCACCTTCGGCTTGGTCTTTCATTTTCGAGCCCACCTTCAGCATGGTCTCGTATCCTTTGTTTGAGAGTCAACCTTCGGCTTAGTCTTTCCTTGAAAGCCTACCTTCGGATTCGCCTTTCTGTTTCAAGCCCACCTTCAGCATGGTCTCGTATCTTTTGTTTGAGAGTCTACCTTCGGCTTAGTCTTTCTTTGAAAGCACACCTTCGGCTTGGTATTTCCTTTTCGAGCCCACCTTCGGCATGGTCTCGTATCCTTTATTTGAGAGTCTACCTTCGGCTTAGTCTTTCTTTGAAATCCCACCTTCGGCTTGGTCTTTCTTTTTCGAGCACACCTTCGGCATGGTCTCGTATCCTTTATTTGAGAGTCTACCTTCGGCTTAGTCTTTCCTTGAAAGCCTACTTTCGGCTTGGTCTTTCTTTTTCGAGCCCACCTTCGGCATGGTCTCGTATCCTTTGTTTGAGAGTCTACCTTCGGCTTAGTCTTTCTTTGAAAGCCCACCTTCGGCTCGGTCTTTCTTTTTCGAGTCCACCTTCAGCATGGTATCATATACTTTGTTTGAAAGCCCACCTTTGGCTTAGTCTTTCTTTTTCGAGCCCACCTTCGGCATGGTCTCGTATCCTTTGTTTGAAAGTCTACCTTCGGCTTAGTCTTTCTTTGAAAGCCCGTCTTCGGCTTGGTCTTTCTTTTTCGAGCCCACCTTCGGCATGGTCTCGTATCCTTTGTTTGAGAGTCTACCTTCGGCTTAGTCTTTCTTTGAAAGCCCACCTTCGGCTTGGTCTTTCATTTTCGAGCCCACCTTCAGCATGGTCTCGTATCCTTTGTTTGAGAGTCAACCTTCGGCTTAGTCTTTCCTTGAAAGCCTACCTTCGGATTCGCCTTTCTGTTTCAAGCCCACCTTCAGCATGGTCTCGTATCTTTTGTTTGAGAGTCTACCTTCGGCTTAGTCTTTCTTTGAAAGCACACCTTCGGCTTGGTCTTTCTTTTTCGAGCCCACCTTCGACATGGTCTCGTATCCTTTGTTTGAGAGTCTACCTTCGGCTTAGCCTTTCTTTGAAAGCCCACCTTCGGCTTGGTCTTTCTTTTTCGAGTCCACCTTCGGCATGGTCTCGTATCCTTTGTTTGAGAGTCTACCTTCGGCTTAGTCTTTCCTTGAAAGCCCACCTTCGGCTTAGTCTTTCCTTGAAATCCCACCTTCGGCATGGCCTCGTATCCTTTGTTTGAGAGTCTACCTTCGGCTTAGTCATTCCTTGAAAGCCTACTTTCGGCTTGGTCTTTCTTTTTCAAGCCCACCTTCGGTATGGTCTCGTATCCTTTGTTTGAGAGTCGACCTTCGGCTTAGTCTTTCTTTGAAAGCCCACCTTCGGCTTGGTCTTTCTTTTTCGAGCCAACCTTCGGCATGGTATCATATACTTTGTTTGAAAGCCCACCTTTGGCTTGGTCTTTCTTTTTCGAGCCCACATTCGGCATGGTCTCGTATCCTTTGTTTGAGAGTCGACCTTCGGCTTAGTCTTTCTTTGAAATCCCACCTTCGGCTTGGTCTTTCTTTTTCAAGCCCACCTTCGGCATGGACTCATATCCTTTGTTTGAAAGCCCACATTTGGCTTGGTCTTTCATTTTCGAGCCCACCTTCGGCATGGTCTCGTATCCTTTGTTTGAGAGTCTACCTTCGGTTTAGTCTTTCTTTGAAAGCCCACCTTAGGCTTGGTCTTTCATTTTCGAGCCCACCTTCGGCATGGTCTCGTATCCTTTGTTTGAGAGTCTACCTTCGGCTTAGTCTTTCCTTGAAAGCCTACCTTCGGCTTGGCCTTTCTATTTCGAGCCCACCTTCGGCATGGTCTCGTACCTTTTGTTTGAGAGTCTACCTTGGGCTTAATCTTTCTTTGAAAGCCCACCTTCGGCTTGGTCTTTCTTTTTCGAGCCCACCTTCGGCATGGTCTCGTATCCTTTGTTTGAGAGTCTACCTTCGGCTTAGTCTTTCTTTGAAATCCCACCTTCGGCTTGGTCTTTAGTTTTCGAGCCCACCTTCGGCATGGTCTCGTATCCTTTGTTTGAGAGTCTACCTTCGGCTTAGTCTTTCTTTGAAAGCCCACCTTCGGCATGGTCTCCTATCCTTTGTTTGAGAGTCTACCTTCGGCTTAGTCTTTCCTTGAAAGCCTTCTTTCGGCTTGGTCTTTCTTTTTCGAGCTCACCTTCGGCATGGTCTCGTATCCTCTGTTTGACAGTCTACCTTCGGCTTAGTCTTTCTTTGAAAGCCCACCTTCGGCTCGGTCTTTCTTGTTCGAGTCCACCTTCGGCATGGTATCATATACTTTGTTTGAAAGCCCACCTTTGGCTTGGTCTTTCTTTTTCGAGCCCACCTTCGGCATGGTCTCCTATCCTTTGTTTGAGAGTCTACCTTCGGCTTAGTCTTTCTTTGAAATCCAACCTTCAGCTTGATCTTTCTTTTTCAAGCCCACCTTTGGCATGGACTCATATCCTTTGTTTGAAAGCCCACCTTGGGCTTGGTCTATCTTTTTCAAGCCCACCTTCGGCATGGTCTCGTATCCTTTGTTTGAGAGTCTACCTTCGACTTAGTCTTGTTTGAAAGCCTACCTTCGCCTTGGTCTTTCTTTTTCGAGCCCACCTTCGGCATGATCTCGAATCCTTTGTTTGAAAGTCTACCTTCGGCTTGGTCTTTCTTTTTAGAGCCCACCTTTGGCATGGTCTCGTATCCTTTGTTTGAAAGTCTACCTTCGGGTTGGTCTTTCTTTTTTGAGCCCACCTTCGGCATGGTCTCGTATCCTTTCTTTGAAAGCCCACCTTCGGCTTGGCCTTTCTTATTCGAGCCCACCATCGGCATGGTCTCGTATCCTTTGTTTTAAAGCCCACCTTCGGCATGGTCTCGTATCCTTTGTTTGAGAGTCTACCTTCGGCTTAGTCTTTCCTTGAAAGCCTACCTTCGGCTTGGCCATTCTATTTCGAGCCCACCTTCGGCATGGTCTCGTACCTTTTGTTTGAGAGTCTACCTTGGGCTTAATCTTTCTTTGAAAGCCCACCTTCGGCTTGGTCTTTCTTTTTCGAGCCCACCTTCGGCATGGTCTCGTATCCTTTGTTTGAGAGTCTACCTTCGGCTTAGTCTTTCTTTGAAATCCCACCTTCGGCTTGGTCTTTAGTTTTCGAGCCCACCTTCGGCATGGTCTCGTATCCTTTGTTTGAGAGTCTACCTTCGGCTTAGTCTTTCTTTGAAAGCCCACCTTCGGCATGGTCTCCTATCCTTTGTTTGAGAGTCTACCTTCGGCTTAGTCTTTCCTTGAAAGCCTTCTTTCGGCTTGGTCTTTCTTTTTCGAGCTCACCTTCGGCATGGTCTCGTATCCTCTGTTTGATAGTCTACCTTCGGCTTAGTCTTTCTTTGAAAGCCCACCTTCGGCTCGGTCTTTCTTGTTCGAGTCCACCTTCGGCATGGTATCATATACTTTGTTTGAAAGCCCACCTTTGGCTTGGTCTTTCTTTTTCGAGCCCACCTTCGGCATGGTCTCGTATCCTTTGTTTGAGAGTCGACCTTCGGCTTAGTCTTTCTTTGAAATCCCACCTTCGGCTTGGTCTTTCTTTTTCAAGCCCACCTTCGGCATGGACTCATATCCTTTGTTTGAAAGCCCACATTTGGCTTGGTCTTTCATTTTCGAGCCCACCTTCGGCATGGTCTCGTATCCTTTGTTTGAGAGTCTACCTTCAGTTTAGTCTTTCTTTGAAAGCCCACCTTAGGCTTGGTCTTTCATTTTCGAGCCCACCTTCGGCATGGTCTCGTATCCTTTGTTTGAGAGTCTACCTTCGGCTTAGTCTTTCCTTGAAAGCCTACCTTCGGCTTGGCCTTTCTATTTCGAGCCCACCTTCGGCATGGTCTCGTACCTTTTGTTTGAGAGTCTACCTTGGGCTTAATCTTTCTTTGAAAGCCCACCTTCGGCTTGGTCTTTCTTTTTCGAGCCCACCTTCGGCATGGTCTCGTATCCTTTGTTTGAAAGTCTACCTTCGGCTTAGTCTTTCTTTTTCGAGCCCACCTTCAGCACGGTCTCGTATCCTTTGTTTAAAAGTCTACCTTCGGCTTGGCCTTTCTTATTCGAGCCCACCATCGGCATGGTCTCGTATCCTTTGTTTTAAAGCCCACCTTCGGCTTGGTCTTTCTTTTTCGAGCCCACCTTCGACATGGTCTCGTATCCTTTGTTTGAGAGTCTACCTTCGGCTTAGTCTTTCTTTGAAATCCCACCTTCGGCTTGGTCTTTAGTTTTCGAGCCCACCTTCGGCATGGTCTCGTATCCTTTGTTTGAGAGTCTACCTTCGGCTTAGTCTTTCCTTGAAAGCCCACCTTCGGCATGGTCTCCTATCCTTTGTTTGAGAGTCTACCTTCGGCTTAGTCATTCCTTGAAAGCCTACTTTCGGCTAGGTCTTTCTTTTTCAAGCCCACCTTTGGTATGGTCTCGTATCCTTTGTTTGAGAGTCTACCTTCGGTTTAGTCTTTCTTTGAAAGCCCACCTTCGGCTTGGTCTTTCTTTTTCGAGCCCACCTTCGGCATGGTATCATATACTTTGTTTGAAAGCCCACCTTTGGCTTGGTCTTTCTTTTTCGAGCCCACCTTCGGCATGGTCTCGTATCCTTTGTTTGAGAGTCGACCTTCGGCTTAGTCTTTCTTTGAAATCCCACCTTCGGCTTGGTCTTTCTTTTTCAAGCCCACCTTCGGCATGGACTCATATCCTTTGTTTGAAAGCCCACATTTGGCTTGGTCTTTCATTTTCGAGCCCACCTTCGGCATGGTCTCGTATCCTTTGTTTGAGAGTCTACCTTTGGTTTAGTCTTTCTTTGAAAGCCCACCTTAGGCTTGGTCTTTCATTTTCGAGCCCACCTTCGGCATGGTCTCGTATCCTTTGTTTGAGAGTCTACCTTCGGCTTAGTCTTTCCTTGAAAGCCTACCTTCGGCTTGGCCTTTCTATTTCGAGCCCACCTTCGGCATGGTCTCGTATCTTTTGTTTGAGAGTCTACCTTGGGCTTAGTCTTTCTTTGAAAGCCCACCTTCGGCTTGGTCTTTCTTTTTCGAGCCCACCTTCGTCATGGTCTCGTATCCTTTGTTTGAGAGTCTACCTTCGGCTTAGTCTTTCTTTGAAATCCCACCTTCGGCTTGGTCTTTAGTTTTCGAGCCCACCTTCGGCATGGTCTCGTATCCTTTGTTTGAGAGTCTACCTTCGGCTTAGTCTTTCTTTGAAAGCCCACCTTCGGCATGGTCTCCTATCCTTTGTTTGAGAGTCTACCTTCGGCTTAGTCTTTCCTTGAAAGCCTACTTTCGGCTTGGTCTTTCTTTTTCGAGCCCACCTTCGGCATGGTTTCGTATCCTTTGTTTGACAGTCTACCTTCGGCTTAGTCTTTCTTTGAAAGCCCACCTTCGGCTCGGTCTTTCTTTTTCGAGTCCACCTTCGGCATGGTATCATATACGTTGTTTGAAAGCCCACCTTTGGCTTGGTCTTTCTTTTTCGAGCCCACCTTCGGCATGGTCTCGTATCCTTTGTTTGAGAGTCTACCTTCGGCTTAGTCTTTCTTTGAAATCCCACCTTCAGCTTGATCTTTCTTTTTCAAGCCCACCTTTGGCGTGGACTCATATCCTTTGTTTGAAAGCCCACCTTGGGCTTGGTCTTTCTTTTTCGAGCCCACCTTCGGCATGGTCTCGTATCCTTTGTTTGAGAGTCTACCTTCGGCTTATTCTTGTTTGAAAGCCTACCTTCGCCTTGGTCTTTCTTTTTCGAGCCCACCTTCGGCATGATCTCGTATCCTTTGTTTGAAAGTCTACCTTCGGCTTGGTCTTTCTTTTTAGAGCCCACCTTTGGCATGGTCTCGTATCCTTTGTTTGAAAGTCTACCTTCGGGTTGGTCTTTCTTTTTTGAGCCCACCTTCGGCATGGTCTCGTATCCTTTGTTTGAAAGCCCACCTTCGGCTTGGTCTTTCTTTTTCGAGCCCACCTTCGACATGTTCTCGTATCCTTTGTTTGAGAGTCTACCTTCGGCTTAGTCTTTCCTTGAAAGCCTACTTTCGGCTTGGTCTTTCTTTTTCGAGCCCACCTTCGGCATGGTCTCGTATCCTTTGTTTGAGAGTCTACCTTCGGCTTAGTCTTTCTTTGAAAGCCCACCTTCGGCTCGGTCTTTCTTTTTCGAGTCCACCTTCGGCATGGTATCATATACTTTGTTTGAAAGCCCACCTTTGGCTTAGTCTTTCTTTTTCGAGCCCACCTTCGGCATGGTCTCGTATCCTTTGTTTGAAAGTCTACCTTCGGCTTAGTCTTTCTTTGAAAGCCCGTCTTCGGCTTGGTCTTTCTTTTTCGAGCCCACCTTCGGCATGGTCTCGTATCCTTTGTTTGAGAGTCTACCTTCGGCTTAGTCTTTCTTTGAAAGCCCACCTTCGGCTTGGTCTTTCATTTTCGAGCCCACCTTCAGCATGGTCTCGTATCCTTTGTTTGAGAGTCAACCTTCGGCTTAGTCTTTCCTTGAAAGCCTACCTTCGGATTCGCCTTTCTGTTTCAAGCCCACCTTCAGCATGGTCTCGTATCTTTTGTTTGAGAGTCTACCTTCGGCTTAGTCTTTCTTTGAAAGCACACCTTTGGCTTGGTCTTTCCCTTTCGAGCCCACCTTCGGCATGGTCTCGTATCCTTTATTTGAGAGTCTACCTTCGGCTTAGTCTTTCTTTGAAATCCCACCTTCGGCTTGGTCTTTCTTTTTCGAGCCCACCTTCGGCATGGTCTCGTATCCTTTGTTTGAGAGTCTACCTTCGGCTTAGTCTTTCCTTGAAAGACTACTTTCGGCTTGGTCTTTCTTTTTTGAGCCCACCTTCGGCATGGTCTCGCATCCTTTGTTTGAGAGTCTACCTTTGGCTTAGTCTTTCTTTGAAAGCCCACCTTCGGCTCGGTCTTTCTTTTTCGAGTCCACCTTCGGCATGGTATCATATACTTTGTTTGAAATCCCACCTTTGGCTTGGTCTTTCTTTTTCGATCCCACCTTCGGCATGGTCTCGTATCCTTTGTTTGAGAGTCTACCTTCGGCTTAGTCTTTCTTTGAAATCCCACCTTCAGCTTGATCTTTCTTTTTCAAGCCCGCCTTTGGCATGGACTCATATCCTTTGTTTGAAAGCCCACCTTGGGCTTGGTCATTCTTTTTCGAGCCCACCTTCGGCATGGTCTCGTATCCTTTGTTTGAGAATCTACCTTCGGCTTAGTCTTGTTTGAAAGCCTACCTTCGCCTTGGTCTTTCTTTTTTGAGCCCACCTTCGGCATGGTCTCGTATCCTTTGTTTGAAAGTCTACCTTCGGCTTGGTCTTTCTTTTTCGAGCCCACCTTCGGCATGGTCTCGTATCCTTTGTTTGAAAGTCTACCTTCGGCTTGGTCTTTCTTTTTCGAGCCCACCTTCGGCATGGTCTCGTATCCTTTGTTTGAAAGCCCACCTTCAGCTTGGTTTTTTTTTTTTCGAGCCCACCTTCGACATGGTCTCGTATCCTTTGTTTGAGAGTCTACCTTCGGCTTAGCCTTTCTTTGAAAGCCCACCTTCGGCTTGGTCTTTCTTTTTCGAGTCCACCTTCGGCATGGTCTCGTATCCTTTGTTTGAGAGTCTACCTTCGGCTTAGTCTTTCCTTGAAAGCCCACCTTCGGCTTAGTCTTTCCTTGAAATCCCACCTTCGGCATGGCCTCGTATCCTTTGTTTGAGAGTCTACCTTCAGCTTAGTCATTCCTTGAAAGCCTACTTTCGGCTTGGTCTTTCTTTTTCAAGCCCACCTTCGGTATGGTCTCGTATCCTTTGTTTGAGAGTCTACCTTCGGTTTAGTCTTTCTTTGAAAGCCCACCTTCGGCTTGGTCTTTCTTTTTCGAGCCCAACTTCGGCATGGTATCATATACTTTGTTTGAAAGCCCACCTTTGGCTTGGTCTTTCTTTTTCAAGCCCACCTTCGGCATGGTCTCGTATCCTTTGTTTGAGAGTCGACCTTCGGCTTAGTCTTTCTTTGAAATCCCACCTTTGGCTTGGTCTTTCTTTTTCAAGCCCACCTTCGGCATGGACTCATATCCTTCGTTTGAAAGCCCACATTTGGCTTGGTCTTTCTTTTTCGAGCCCACCTTCGGCATGGTGTCGTATCCTTTGTTTGAGAGTCTACCTTCGGCTTAGTCTTGTTTGAAAGCCTACCTTCGCCTTGGTCTTTCTTTTTCGAGCCCACCTTCGGCATGGTCTCGTATCCTTTGTTTGAAAGTCTACCTTCGACTTGATCTTTCTTTTTCGAGCCCTCCTTCGGCATGGTCTCGTATCCTTTGTTTGAAAGTCTACCTTCGGCTTGGGCTTTCTTTTTTGAGCCCATCTTCGGCATGGTCTCGTATCCTTTGTTTGAAAGTCCACCCTCGGCTTGGTCTTTCTTTTTCGAGCCCACCTTCGGCAAGGCCTCATATCCTTTGTCTAAAAGCCCACCTTCGGCTTGGTCTTTCTTTTTTGAGCCCACCCTCGGCATGGTCTCGTATCCTTTGTTTGAGAGTCTACCTTCGGCTTAGTCTTTCTTTGAAAGCCCACCTTCGACTTGGTCTTTCTTTTTCGAGCCCACCTTCGGCAAGGTCTCGTATCCTTTGTTTGAGAGTCTACCTTTGGCTTAGTATTTCTTTGAAAGCCCACCTTCGGCTTGGTCTTTCATTTTTGAACCCACCTTCGGCATGGTCTCGTATCCTTTGTTTGAGAGTCTACCTTCCGCTTAGTCATTCCTTGAAAGCCTACCATCGGCTTGGCCTTTTTGTTTCGAGCCCACCTTCGGCATGGTCTCGTATCTTTTGTTTGAGAGTCTACCTTCAGCTTAGTCTTTCTTTGAAATCCCACCTTCGGCTTGGTCTTTCTTTTTCGCGACCACCTTCGGCATGGTCTCGTATCCTTTGTTTGAGAGTCTACCTTCAGCTAAGTCTTTCTTTTAAATCCCACCTTCGGCTTGGTCTTTCTTTTTCGAGCCCACCTTCGGCATGGTCTCGTATCCTTTGTTTGAGAGTCTACCTTCGGCTTAGTATTTCTTTGAAAGCCCACCTTCGGCTTGGTCTTTCATTTTTGAACCCACCTTCGGCATGGTCTCGTATCCTTTGTTTGAGAGTCTACCTTCGGCTTAGTCATTCCTTGAAAGCCTACCATCGGCTTGGCCTTTTTGTTTCGAGCCCACCTTCGGCATGGTCTCGTATCTTTTGTTTGAGAGTCTACCTTCGGCTTAGTCTTTCTTTGAAAGCCCACCTTCGGCTTGGTCTTTCTTTTTCGAGACCACCTTCGGCATGGTCTCGTATCCTTTGTTTGAGAGTCTACCTTCGGCTTAGTCTTTCTTTTAAATCCCACCTTCGGCTTGGTCTTTCTTTTTCGAGTCCACCTTCGGCATGGTCTCGTATCCTTTGTTTGAGAGTCTACATTTGGCTTAGTCTTTCCTTCAAAGCCCACCTTCGGCTTAGTCTTTCCTTGAAATACCACCTTCGGCATGGTCTCGTATCCTTTGTTTGAGAGTCTACCTTCGGCTTAGTCTTTCCTTCAAAGCCTTCTTTCGGCTTGGTCTTTCATTTTTGAGCCCACCTTCGGCATGGTCTTGTATCCTTTGTTTGAGAGTCTACCTTCGGCTTACTCTTTCTTTGAAAGCCCACCTTCGGCTTGGTCTTTCTTCTTCGAGTCCACCTTCGGCATGGTCTCGTATCCTTTGTTTGAGAGTCTACCTTCGGCTTAGTCTTTCCTTGAAAGCCCACCGTCGGCTTAGTCTTTCCTTGAAATCCCACCTTCGGCATGGTCTCGTATCCTTTGTTTGAGAGTCTACCTTCGGCATAGTCATTCCTTGAAAGCCTACTTTCGGCTTGGTATTTCTTTTTCAAGCCCACCTTCGGTATGGTCTCGTATCCTTTGTTTGAGAGTCTACCTTCGGCTTAGTCTTTCTTTGAAAGCCCACCTTCGGCTTGGTCTTTCATTTTTGAACCCACCTTCGGCATGGTCTCGTATCCTTTGTTTGAGAGTCTACCTTCGGCTTAGTCATTCCTTGAAAGCCTACCATCGGCTTGGCCTTTTTGTTTCGAGCCCACCTTCGGCATGGTCTCGTATCTTTTGTTTGAGAGTCTACCTTCGGCTTAGTCTTTCTTTGAAAGCCCACCTTCGGCTTGGTCTTTCTTTTTCGAGCCCACCTTCGGCATGGTCTCGTATCCTTTGTTTGAGAGTCTACCTTCGGCTTAGTCTTTCTTTGAAATCCCACCTTCGGCTTGGTCTTTCTTTTTCGAGCCCACCTTCGGCATGGTCTCGTATCCTTTGTTTGAGAGTCTACATTCGGCTTAGTCTTTCCTTCAAAGCCCACCTTCGGCTTAGTCTTTCCTTGAAATACCACCTTCGGCATGGTCTCGTATCCTTTGTTTGAGAGTCTACCTTCGGCTTAGTCTTTCCTTCAAAGCCTACTTTCGGCTTGGTCTTTCATTTTCGAGCCCACCTTCGGCATGGTCTTGTATCCTTTGTTTGAGAGTCTACCTTCGGCTTACTCTTTCTTTGAAAGCCCACCTTCGACTCGGTCTTTCTTTTTTGAGTCCACCTTCGGCATGGTATCATATACTTTGTTTGAAAGCCCACCTTTGGCTTTGTCTTTCTTTTTCGAGCCCACCTTCGGCATGGTCTCGTATCCTTTGTTTGAGAGTCTACCTTCGGCTTAGTCTTTCTTTGAAATCCCACCTTCAGCTTGAACTTTCTTTTTCAAGCCCACCTTTGGCATGGACTCATATCCTTTGTTTGAAAGCCCACCTTGGGCTTGGTCTTTCTTTTTCGAGCCCACCTTCGGCATGGTCTCATATCCTTTGTATGAGAGTCTACCTTCGGCTTAGTCTTGTTTGAAAGCCTACCTTCGCCTTGGTCTATCTTTTTTGAGCCCACCTTCGGCATGGTCTCGTATCCTTTGTTTGAAAGTCTACCTTCGCCTTGGTCTTTCTTTTTCGAGCCCACCTTCGGCATGGTCTCGTATCCTTTGTTTGAAAGTCTACCTTCGGGTTGGTCTTTCTTTTTCGAGCCCACCTTCGGCATGGTCTCGTATCCTTTGTTTGAAAGCCCACCTTCGGCTTGGTCTTTCTTTTTCGAGCCCACCTTCGACATGGTCTGGTATCCTTTGTTTGAGAGTCTACCTTCGGCTTAGGCTTTCTTTGAAAGCCCACCTTTGGCTTGGTCTTTCTTTTTCGAGTCCACCTTCGGCATGGTCTTGTATCCTTTGTTTGAGAGTGTGCCTTCGGCTTAGTCTTTCCTTGAAAGCCCACCTTCGGCTTAGTCTTTCCTTGAAATCCCACCTTCGGCATGGTCTCGTATCCTTTGTTTGAGAGTCTACCTTCGGCTTAGTCATTCCTTGAAAGCCTACCATCGGCTTGGCCTTTTTGTTTCGAGCCCACCTTCGGCATGGTCTCGTATCTTTTGTTTGAGAGTCTACCTTCGGCTTAGTCTTTCTTTGAAAGCCCACCTTCGGCTTGGTCTTTCTTTTTCGAGCCCACCTTCGGCATGGTCTCGTATCCTTTGTTTGAGAGTCTACCTTCGGCTTAGTCTTTCTTTGAAATCCCACCTTCGGCTTGGTCTTTCTTTTTCGAGCCCACCTTCGGCATGGTCTCGTATCCTTTGTTTGAGAGTCTACATTCGGCTTAGTCTTTCCTTCAAAGCCCACCTTCGGCTTAGTCTTTCCTTGAAATACCACCTTCGGCATGGTCTCGTATCCTTTGTTTGAGAGTCTACCTTCGGCTTAGTCTTTCCTTCAAAGCCTACTTTCGGCTTGGTCTTTCATTTTCGAGCCCACCTTCGGCATGGTCTTGTATCCTTTGTTTGAGAGTCTACCTTCGGCTTACTCTTTCTTTGAAAGCCCACCTTCGACTCGGTCTTTCTTTTTTGAGTCCACCTTCGGCATGGTATCATATACTTTGTTTGAAAGCCCACCTTTGGCTTTGTCTTTCTTTTTCGAGCCCACCTTCGGCATGGTCTCGTATCCTTTGTTTGAGAGTCTACCTTCGGCTTAGTCTTTCTTTGAAATCCCACCTTCAGCTTGAACTTTCTTTTTCAAGCCCACCTTTGGCATGGACTCATATCCTTTGTTTGAAAGCCCACCTTGGGCTTGGTCTTTCTTTTTCGAGCCCACCTTCGGCATGGTCTCATATCCTTTGTATGAGAGTCTACCTTCGGCTTAGTCTTGTTTGAAAGCCTACCTTCGCCTTGGTCTATCTTTTTTGAGCCCACCTTCGGCATGGTCTCGTATCCTTTGTTTGAAAGTCTACCTTCGCCTTGGTCTTTCTTTTTCGAGCCCACCTTCGGCATGGTCTCGTATCCTTTGTTTGAAAGTCTACCTTCGGGTTGGTCTTTCTTTTTCGAGCCCACCTTCGGCATGGTCTCGTATCCTTTGTTTGAAAGCCCACCTTCGGCTTGGTCTTTCTTTTTCGAGCCCACCTTCGACATGGTCTGGTATCCTTTGTTTGAGAGTCTACCTTCGGCTTAGGCTTTCTTTGAAAGCCCACCTTTGGCTTGGTCTTTCTTTTTCGAGTCCACCTTCGGCATGGTCTTGTATCCTTTGTTTGAGAGTGTGCCTTCGGCTTAGTCTTTCCTTGAAAGCCCACCTTCGGCTTAGTCTTTCCTTGAAATCCCACCTTCGGCATGGTCTCGTATCCTTTGTTTGAGAGTCTACCTTCGGCTTAGTCATTCCTTGAAAGCCTACTTTCGGCTTGGTATTTCTTTTTCAAGCCCACGTTCGGTATGGTCTCGTATCCTTTGTTTGAGAGTCTACCTTCGGTTTAGTCTTTCTTTGAAAGCCCACCTTCGGCTTGGTCTTTCTTTTTCAAGCCCACCTTCGGCATGGTATCATATACTTTGTTTGAAAGCCCACCTTTGGCTTGGTCTTTCTTTTTCGAGCCCACCTTCGGCATGGTCTCGTATCTTTTGTTTGAGAGTCGACCTTCGGCTTAGTCTTTGTTTGAAATCCCACCTTCGGCTTGGTCTTTCTTTTTCAAGCCCACCTTTGGCATGAACTCATATCCTTTGTTTGAAAGCCCACATTTGGCTTGGTCTTTCTTTTTCGAGCCCACCTTCGGCATGGTCTCGTATCCTTTGTTTGAGAGTCTACCTTCGGCTTAGCCTTGTTTGAAAGCCTACCTTCGCCTTGGTCTTTCTTTTTCGAGCCCACCTTCGACATGGTCTCATATCCTTTGTTTGAAAGTCTACCTTCGGCTTGATCTTTCTTTTTCAAGCCCGCCTTCGGCATGGTCTCGTATCCTTTGTTTGAAACTCTACCTTCGGCTTGGGCTTTCTTTTTCGAGCCCATCTTCGGCATGGTCTCGTATCCTTTGTTTGAAAGTCCACCCTCGGCTTGGTCTTTCTTTTTGGAGCCCACCTTCGGCAAGGCCTCATATAATTTGTCTAAAAGCCCACCTTCGGCTTGGTCTTTCTTTTTTGAGCCCACCCTCGGCATGGTCTCGTATCCTTTGTTTGAGAGTCTACCTTCGGCTTAGTCTTTCTTTGAAAGCCCACATTCGGCTTGTTCTTTCTTTTTCGAGCCCACCTTCGGCATGGTCTCGTATCCTTTGTTTAAGAGTCTACCTTCGGCTTAGTCTTTCTTTGAAAGCCCACCTTCGGCTTGGTCTTTCATTTTTGAACCCACCTTCGGCATGGTCTCGTATCCTTTGTTTGAGAGTCTACCTTCAGCTTACTCTTTCCTCGAAAGCCTACCTTCGGCTTGGCCTTTCTGTTTCGATCCCACCTTCGGCATGGTCTCGTATCTATTGTTTGAGAGTCTACCTTCGGCTTAGTCTTTCTTTGAAAGCCCACCTTCGGCTTGGTCTTTCTTTTTCGAGCCCTCCTTCGGCATGGTCTCGTATCCTTTGTTTGAGAGTCTACCTTCGGCTTAGTCTTTCTTTGAAATCCCACCTTCGGCTTGGTATTTCTTTTTCGAGCCCACCTTCGGCATGGTCTCGTATCCTTTGTTTGAGAGTCTACCTTCGGCTTAGTCTTTCCTTGAAAGCCCACCTTCGGCTTAGTCTTTCCTTGAAATCCCACCTTCGGCATGGTCTCGTATCCTTTGTTTGAGAGTCTACCTTTGGCTTAGTCTTTCTTTGAAAGCCCACCTTCGGCTCGGTCTTTCTTTTTCGAGTCCACCTTCGGCATGGTCTCGTATCCTTTGTTTGAGAGTCGACCTTCGGCTTAGTCATTCCTTGAAAGCCTACTTTCGGCTTGGTCTTTCTTTTTCAAGCCCAACTTCGGTATGGTCTCGTATCCTTTGTTTGAGAGTCTACCTTCGGTTTAGTCTTTCTTTGAAAGCCCACCTTCGGCTTGGTCTTTCTTTTTCGAGCCTACCTTCGGCATGGTATCATATACTTTGTTTGAAAGCCCACCTTTGGCTTGGTCTTTTTTTTTCGAGCCCACCTTCGGCATGGTCTCGTATCCTTTGTTTGAGAGTCGACCTTCGGCTTAGTCTTTCTTTGAAATCCCACCTTCGGCTTGGTCTTTCTTTTTCAAGCCCACCTTCGGCATGGACTCATATCCTTTGTTTGAAAGCCCACATTTGGCTTGGTCTTTCTTTTTCGAGCCCACCTTCGGCATGGTCTCGTATCCTTTGTTTGAGAGTCTACCTTCGGCTTAGTCTTGTTTGAAAGCCTACCTTCGCCTTGGTCTTTCTTTTTCGAGCCCACCTTCGGCATGGTCTCGTATCCTTTGTTTGAAAGTCTACCTTCGGCTTGGGCTTTCTTTTTCGAGCCCATCTTCGGCATGGTCTCGTATCCTTTGTTTGAAAGTCCACCCTCGGCTTGGTCTTTCTTTTTCGAGCCCACCTTCGGCATGGTCTCGTATCCTTTGTCTAAAAGCCCACCTTCGGCTTGGTCTTTCTTTTTCGAGCCCACCCTCGGCATGGTCTCGTATCCTTTGTTTGAGAGTCTACCTTTGGTTTAGTCTTTCTTTGAAAGCCCACCTTCGGCTTGGTCTTTCTTTTTCGGGCCCACCTTCGGCATGGTCTCGTATCCTTTGTCTGAAAGCCCACCTTCGGCTTGGTCTTTCTTTTTCGAGCTCACCCTCGACATAGTCTCGTATCCTTTATTTGAGAGTATACCTTCGGCTTAGTCTTTCTTTGAAAGCCCACCTTCGGCTTGGTCTTTCTTTTTCGAGCCCACATTCGGCATGGTCTCGTATCCTTTGTCTGAAAGCCCACCTTCGGCTTGGTCTTTCTTTTTCGAGCTCACCCTCGGTATGGTCTCGTATCCTTTGTTTGAGAGTCTACCTTCGGCTTAGTCTTTCTTTGAAATCCCACCTTCGGCTTGTTGTTTCTTTTTCGAGCCCACCTTCGGCATGGTCTCGTATCCTTTGTCTGAAAGCCCACCTTCGACTTGGTCATTCTTTTTCGGGTTTCCCTTCGGCATGGCCTCGTATCCCTTGTTTTAAAGCCCACCTTCGGCTTGGTCTTTCTTTTTCGAGCCCATCTTCGGCATGGTCTCGTATCCTTTATATCTCCCCTGCGTGGTCCGCCTTTGGCCGGCCTACCTTTTCGAGTTTGCCTTCGGCCGTTCTCGTTTATCCTTATATCACCGGTTTAGTCCGCCTTCGGTCGGTCTGCCTTTCCGAGTTCGCCTTCGGCCGTTCTCGTATTCACGTTATTTCATCATCCCCACAGGTTGCAAATTTTCACGTTATTTTGGTATTCAATCTTCGTGTATCTCGATTGTCTGAAAGTCGTTGCTTCCATACACTCGGATCCAAGAAGTTTGAATAGGGGCAGCTGGAACACCTCAAAATTTGCCCCTTTGCTTTTAGCACTAACTGGTTTATGCTTCCTTTCATTTGCATTATCATTCCTGCATTTGCATTGTCCTTTTGAGCATGGGATCAAGGTATTCTTTCAGCACCTCACGGCGTCATCAGTTCCAGTATGATTTTTAACATTGTTCAAAGCCAAGCAGATAGCTTTCCAAGTCTTTTTGAGCATTTATTTTGCTCATTAAGCGACTGGACCATTAGAAACTCTGGCAGTCAATTTTTGATCAGTTATTCAGCACCAGACGGTTGTTATCAGCAGTTTAATTCGAGTGCAAAAAACATTTCGCCGCATATTTCAAGTGTATTCCAGTGGTAATATCAGATGGCAAGTTTCAGAGGTCTATCATGGTTCAGAGCAGGTGGAACCGGACGAATATCCAAGTTTCCCTCCTTTTGGCGCCAAATTTTGAATTTTTGAATAGAGTAATCGATTACCCAAAGTGAGTAACCGATTACTCTGGGCGAAATTGCAAAAATGTGGCATTTTTCAGCACTGCAGAATTTTTGAGTATTTGTGATAATGTGCTTGGCTTGTGCATGTGTGGGAAGGATCTAGAATTGATCTATTTTTATCATTTTCCATCCAAAAATTCAAATTCTTTCCACTCCAATTCCACTTTTTCTTTCCTAATTCACATTTCATCCCAATTTCCACTCACGAAACCTCACTCCCAACCCAAACTTAACTCCTAACCTAGGGGTTATTTAAACAAATTCATTCCAAACCTCAAAGACCGAGATCATTTTTTCACTCCCAATTTTTCATAATTCTCTCAATTCTCTCTCACATTTTCACTCTCAACCTCCATTTTCAACCACACTCAAAGCTCTCTTTCAAAGATTAACAAGTTCTTCATTGGAACTTGTTAATTCTTGAGCTCAAGCCTCTCATCATCACTACATTTCAGCCTTTCAACTTGGATTTTCGTTTGGATCTAGTTCTGATTTTTCAGAAGTGATTATTGAAAGTAATTTTGGAGTTTTGTTGCTTATTTGCTTGGATCTTCAACTTTTGAGTGCAAGAAGCTTGTGGATCTTGGATTTCTCTACTTGAATTCATCCATTTCTGTTTACAACACTTACCAAAGCAAATCTCAGCTTTGTAGGTTGGTTAAATTCAGATCCATACTCATTTTAGCTTAATTGCAACTTATACAATGTAGATCCATGAATTTTGATGTGTTTTGATTCATTTGGTTGATCTTGATTGCGGATGTTGATGATTGTTGGATCTAATTGATGTTTGATTGCTGTGATTGAACTTAATTTTTGTGCACTATTGTTTACATGATCATTTGGATGTTTGGATAAGTGATTGGCTGCTGAAAAGTGCTTTTCAAAGTTGAATTTCTGCCTCTGTTTCAGTGGTAATCGATTACTCTAACAGGGTAATCGATTACTCTGCTTTATTTTCACGTTTTTAGCCAATTTTCAACTGAGTAATCGATTACCCTATGTGAGTAATCGATTACCACTGAAGCAGATTATGTTTTTATTGCATTTTCTTGCTTGTTTGAGAACTCTTGCATGCCTAAACTTTATGGATTGATATGTTGATGATTTGTGGATCATTCTTGAGCTGTTGCACCTCACACTATTGTATGCACAAAATTTTCCGACACGCGATTCTTGGATTTTTATCGTTTATGATCACGTTTGCGATTTTGCGTTCCCGATGCGATGAACACATAGCACACACTTCTTGAGCATGTTGATTGTGACTTGTTAATGATGTTGCTGGAATTGTTGTTTGAATATGAATATGATCTTGCTTCACCTTATCATGTGTTGTTTGCATAGATGTTTAGAGTGGATGTTTGCGTAATTGTGGTGCATGTTTTGAATGTAATTCTTGTGGCTTCTTCTTGATATTCATGAGTTGATCTTTGAATTGATATACATGTTCACCTTGCTACCATTTGCTCTCATTCCTTGATTCCACTTTGTTTGATCACTTGAAGTTATGCTGTGCATGAGTTATTTGTTTCTAAGTGTTTAAGTGTTGTTGAGATACATACGTGATGCTCTTGATGCCATTTTCTAATGTGTGAATTGATTGACCTTTGGCATGACTTGAATTCTGACTTGGATCCACTTTCATCTTACCTTATTCACGTCATCTTTGTGTGAGGTTCAATGATGTTTAACTATGCTTCTTATGCAAGTTTGCATGCATTATTTCTTGTTTGCTTTTACTTACTTACTTGAGCTTTCTTGTGTGATCTTTTGAAGCATGATTAATGTTGTGATTTGAGTATGATGTGTATGATGTGCTTGCTGCCCCGTCTTATTTCTCATCTTATACCTCTCTTTCTTCTTCATCACTTTCACTCCTTCTCTTCCCTTGAGTCTCAAGACTTGTTTAAGTCTTGGATTTGCTCCCTTAGAGCTACCTAGTCCAACTTAATTTCCGATTAAGCTTGGAGTAGGATTAGCATTAGGCTTCCCTTTTCATGCTAACTTAAGTAGAAGTTTCCCTTTCAAACTCAACTATAGGGCCACCTTTGCATGACAACATTAGGATAGAATCCGCCTTAGTGTTTTCTTTTCCTTTGAGTCTTCTCTTCTCATCTCATACCACTTCTAAAATACTTAATAAAATTAACGTGTATTGCGCATGAGCCTTGCATGTGGGAAGTGAGGAATGAGGGGTTCCCTCTCATTTTTCTAGAGTGTTTGGTGGACGTTCCATCTTGGAACGTTTTGCTAAGCATTCGTTCCTACATCATAGACTTCGGTGCAATGCAAGTTATAAACTAACTTTAATCCACTTCTGTCTAAAAAACACAAAAACAAACTCAAACCTTTTGCATCCTTCGGGATCGTTAAGTTCAACTCATTTTCACAAAAGGGCACGTTACTTCCGTCTCGTCGCAAACAGGCAGCGACCCTAACTGTTGGACGCGAATCTAACGTCACTCATAAAAAACACTAACCGACCTCGTTAGGTCGAACTACGACTGCTCTGATTTCCCCTCTCTAATCCGAATAAGGATACGTAGGCACAAGACAACGATGTCTTGGCGAGCAACCTCCCCCCTTAGTTCATGTCCGAACTACGTTGACTCTGACTTTCCCATTGCACGAGGGAGTACGTAGGCGTAGGACGAGCGATGTCCTATCGAGTCACTTCTTTTTCTTTTCTTCTTCGTTTCTTCGTTCCTTTTCGTTCCTATTTCTTCTCCTTTCCCGTAGCAGCGGAGCTCTAGATGACGACACCCTTTGATCGAGACAACAAGCATGGATCCCGTCGAGTACGATGGACGTGTGGGGTGCTAACACCTTCCCTTCGCGTAACCGACTCCCTTACCCGTTTCTCTTGGTCGCGAGACCATGCGCTTTCCCTTCCCTCAGGTTTACGCAGTGTTTCCTTTCCCTCTCTTGGGATAAATACACATTGCTAGCGACTCTGTTTTTCCGCGCCACTTTCGCGTTTGTACCATGGATGCAAATCCCCGGGAGCGACAATGTTGTGTTCCTTGGACATAGTAAAGTCAGTATATTGATAGATGATTGGAAAGCAACACTAGAGGATGTGAAAGAGAGCATATGGGCCGACGTATTGGTATTAATTTTAATTTTCATCGATTCGATATTACTTTTTATAATTACTAATACATACATATTGATGTAACAGTAGTTGACATTTGAGTTGTGTCGCGGTGCAAAAGATATCCGACCGAAGGCTCGAATGACAATGAAGTCACCACCAAAGTTTTATTTTTAAAAAAATAAACGTCAATATAACCCTTAAAGAACCAAAATATGGTCATCACAACCAAATTCATGTTTGGGAATCGGTTATGCATAAGGAAGGTATTAACACCCCACAACATCTGTTGTAACCAAATACAACCAGGAAGTGGGCTCCTAAAGACCTATTTTGGGGCCTTATTTTCTTCACAAAAAAGCCCCCCCCCCCCACTTCATAAATGCTTTTAACCTTCTTTACCTTAGTGAATGTACATTTTTTAACCACGTCTTTTGCCTTATCTAAGTGAGACTTGTCAAAAGAACAGCTGGCCCTAGTATCTACAGAATTAGGAGAAATGAGGTACCCATGGGGGCCCCACCTACTGATAACCTCTAATTAGAAGCATCCTTTGTCGCCCCTATTACTGCATTGAAACTTCCTCCTAAAAATCCAATGCCTACGTCTAGCCCAAACTCTGACACTTTACATTTATTTACCTTGTAACCCACACTTCCTAATGAGACCTTTAAGGAGTCAGCTTCCTCCTGCACACTGGATATTGGTTTAGTGGGAAAATCCTCAAAACTGAAATTCTGGCACGTAGTGGACAGATGTCGGATATGACGTCAGGACATCGTAACAGCAGAATTAACACAAGAACAATTTAAAGAAAAATTGCAGGAATTTAAATAACACATAGTAGTTGTTTACCCAGTTCGGTGAACGTCACCTACACATGGGGGCTACCAAGCCAAGAAGGAAATTCACTATGACAGTATTAGTTCAAAGCTAAACTCGCCCGTTTACAACTTCTCACCTTATCACTACCTTGTGCAACTTCTACCTAAACCCCATCTAGATATGAGATCCCCATTTCACTTCCTAATCAATCACAATCCCAGTGACAATTCAACAACAACCAACAATAGAAATAACACACTCCCAACAAAATACTTGATTTTACTTAAAAGATTCAATCAAGAACAATACACTATTGCTTAAAAGCTCATGAGTGAAAAATTAACAATTAACAATCAGGCAACCTCAATTCATCAGAAGATACATGAGTGACATACAATTAACAAGCAGAAAACCCTAAAGACTAACCAAAACAACGGCTAATCCTTATTTCTAAAATTCTTCACGTTATGCTCTCTACATCAATAGGGTTTGTCTTCACTTTAAATAGCTTTCAGACCTATTGGACTTGGGCTTCTTGAGGCGCAGAAATAGAAGCAATTAGTATAAACTGGCTGCAATTCAACCTGCACAATAGTATGAGCAAAATACAAACTTTCCTAAAAAGGCTCAAGGATCCTTTTTTTAAAAAGTAACAGAATCTGTCATAACAAAAAATCCCACAATATACTGCTATGAAAAGCGCACGTGTGTGAATTAGAACACACTCAAAAATCACACTAAAAATATCAAAATAGTCATGCCCTAACTTTCTGGTATAACATGTCTTGGAACATGTCACAACATCATGCAGAACATGATGTCTGACTATCATGGCAGAACATCTAGTTCAACATCTTGCTAACAGCATGTTGTTTTACCAAAATGTAGTCAATCCGAAAACCACAGAACTTACAATCTCCCCCTTTGGTAAATTTTGGCTAAAACAACCTTAGCACACATTAGAGGAACACACAGGGGAAACAAAACATAAACAAAGAAACTCAAGAACCACAATGCTATCAAACCAATAGAGAAACACCTGACCTCACAATGTCAAGACATCAGGCCTGACATCACCAAACAACACAAGCTACATGAGAACATGTAAGCTTTGTACAAATTGCAACCTTGCAGCTACAAGGCAGACAGGTACACAACTCGCCCTATCACAAGAAAAACAAAGAACACATAAACTCTTCCAAGTTCATACAAAGAAACCAAACAGATAACACAAGCACACTCCCCCTTAACATCATAATAAATGGTTCCACATCAGTAACAGCAGTAGCAAACATGACAGGCTATCATGCTCCCTCTAAAAAGTTGCATACAATCTAGCAATAACAAAGAAAACTACTCTTCCTAAGTAGTAGTAAACAACACATGACATGCAGTCATGACATCTTATCCAACATCAGAAACAACAAACATACCAACACTTTACTCCCCATTTTTAACCAAAAATTAACAAAAATGGAGTAAATGTAAATAAACCTAAATGGAAGCACACAAATACTACTACTCCCCCTTTTTATCCAGAATATTGGTAAACCAAGCAATCATTCATCAAAGTAGAAGAAAGGTATATCAAACTCAGAAGAAACAACCTTCTACCAAGCAAACATACTAAGCAAACTACTATACCAGTAATCTAGACTATCTACATTGAGCATGTCAGTAGACTGATCCTTCTTCACACCACCCCTCTTTTCTTTGTCTTCTTTGTTAAGAAGATTTTTCTCTTCTTCAGTAGACATACTATTATCATCAGAATCATCTCTTTTACTACTAACAAAATCATCTTCAACTACATTCTCTTGGGATTTTTCAGGAGTCTCACTATGAAAATTTTCTTGTGTGGTTCCAACAAGATGATCAGGTTGGGCCAAGGATGTTGGGACATCCGGTACAACATCAGACTCAGGGTTAGTAACCAAGATCTTAGAGAGAGAGACATATGAGCATTTGTATCATTAGTGTTATTAATAAAAAAATTCAAATTAGAAGTATTAACACCTTTAGGTTTCCACTTCTTTCCATTCTTAATCATCACATGACTAGCCCTAAGTTGTATTGGACGTTTTGGATAACTATACAGTCTGTAACAATAAGGCTTTATATGACCATATTTACCACAATAATGACATTTTCAAGGTTGGAACTTGGCTTTAGTATGAGTTTTTTGAAGTCTGGCAGGATGTTACAAAATTTGGTCAGACATCGTGAGCTCATGCTTTACTTCAGCAGGAACAAACTTTGTCACAGGGGTTTTTCTTTGATTATTTAAAGACTGATAATTAAACCCTATACCAGTAAATATTTTACCTCCTTTCCCAACTTGAAGAATCTCATCTAACACATCTGATCCATTGTTCAACATTCTCACATATTTGGTCATGTTTTACAATTTAGACTTCAATAGGGTTGCCTCATCTTGAAGACTAGAGACAATAGATAAAAAAATTCTCTTTTTCAAACTGCAGTTGAGCTATGATTCTCTTCTGTGTTTCTCATATCTTACACACCTCTTCACTTTTGACACAAAGCTCTCTGTATTAAATAGCCAATTCTTCATAAGAGACTTTTTGATCACATGAATCTTCATCTGATTCACATCTGCCAGTGAGGGTTGCAACATGCTTAGCAGTTTCAACATCAGTTTCACTTTCAGAATCATCATCATACCCAAAAATAGACTTGTTTCTTGAGGTATGTGGGACATTCTTGTGAGGGCAAGGTTCGTTAGTCCTTGTTTTAATGATGTCAAAACTAGTATTATCTCGTACTTGTACTTTGGACGGTATCATCGAGTCTTAGATTGCATTCATTCTTTAATATGCATAAAATATTCCACGTACATGTGTCTATGCATATAGGAGCATTCGATATATGAAATTTGTGCATTTAGTCTTGTTGGTTACCTTAGGTCAACTCAAAAAGGGTTTTAGGTCGACCAAAATACTCACAAAAAGGAGTTTGTAGCATTCTTGTGTCCTTGCGTCGACTCATAGACATGTGGAGGTCGACACATGTTGTTGATATAACAAATTGTTGCTCTCGGGTGTCCATGCGTCGACCTATAGGTATGGGGAGGTCGTCGTATACTGTAAGAAGAGGAATTCTTAGTTTTGAGGTTGCCTTGAGTCGACGCATGACCTAGTTCAGGTCGACGCATCGCTGAAAGTTTTATGTAGTTTTTACATTCGGGTGTGCTCAGGTCGACCCCTCTAGTGTTGTGGTCGACCTCTCGCTCACTAAAACTGATTTTTCTGATTCTTTGTGTTTCAAAAAGCTGTTATTTCATTTATTGGGTCTTGGCATCATATATATTCATTTGTTTAATTATTGTACATACATAGAACAAGAAAAGTGATAAAATACACTGATTTTTGCTCATCATCTTCATTCTCACACTTGCATTCTTCAACAATTACACATAATCATTTTTGTTGATATTTTGCATTGTCGAGGTGTCCAAACGTAGGATTGTGTATCTAGTTTGGGTTGAGAATCCAGTGGGTTTTTCTTGAATAAAACCTTTGGGGTTTTGTCCTCCAAGATCTTGAGGATTTGGGGGTTTTTGCATAAATCTTTGCTTCACAGATTCACCCGAGTGAAAGGTTTGAAGAACGGTGGGTCCATTTAAACAAGTAGTGGTAACCGGAGGATTGTGTAGAAAAATTTGGGGTCGAACGTCTTGCGATCGAAATCAGCCAAGCGAAAGGTTTGAAGAATGGTGGGTTCGTTCAAACAAGTAGCTGTAACCGGAGGTTTGTTCGAAGCATTTGATGCACTTGATTCAACTTGAATCAAGGGGAGAGAAGGGAATAGTATCAACTTCAACATTTAGGCTTGAGTGTGTGGTGACTATTACTTTTCTTGTATAAACTTTGCAACTTGATAATACATATCTCAATTCTAGTTTTAGAATTGAGGGCAGACTTACCCGAAGCGAGGACGAAAGGGGAACTGCCTAAACAAATACAGTGTTGTTCTCTCTTTCTCTATCTCTTTAATTTGTGTTGATAACGTTTGTCTGATATCAACGGTTCGATAAATTTCCACTATTGTGTAGTGCTGAAATTCTGTTTTGAAAACTCATTACAATCACTTGAATTGTAATTGTGAAAAATTCGGCACTAGCATTACATAGGAAATTCAACTTGGCGTGTTATGTACACCAAGTGTTCGACGTATTCCTCATACACAAACTGTTTGTGATATTGCCAATTTAAGTTTACATTTTACAATTCATTGGAAATTGGATAAAACAAGGTGATCATTACTTGTATTGATTAATTGGCAAATTATTGATTTATTTTCTCATTGAATTTAATTCCATCCGGTTTCGCATATCCGATCTTACCAATAACGGTTCATTTAGACGATTTAAAATCCTCGACCGCTTCCGCACATTTTTTAAAACAATTTGTAAGCGCCGACTCTGTTTAAAAATTAGTGATCTATTCAACCCCCCTTCTAGATCATCGCCATCGTCTAACAAGTGGTATCACGAGCACCGGTTCATCTAGTGCTTCGCATATAAGTTTTATGTAGTTTTAACGGTGAAAACTACAGTTATTGGAATGATTGTATGCATGTATATATCAATTCTATTGATATAAAGGTATGGAACGTTATACAAATTGGTCCTATTGAAATCACTATGACCAATGCGGATAACGTTGTTGTGCCTAAGCCAGAAGCTCAATGGAACAAAGAAGATGAGGAAAAGTATAACTATGATTGGAAAGCTAGAAATAATCTCGTATCCTCTTTAGGAGTTGATGAATATTATAAAGTTTCACATTGTACTATTGCTAAAGCTATGTGGGACGCATTACAAGTTGCCCATGAGGGAACTAATGATGTCAATCTAGCTCGAATCAACACTTTGACATAAGAGTTTGATCTCTTTCACATGAAGCATGGTGAAACCATTGCTGATATGCAAAAGAGATTTACTCATTTAATCAATTAGCTAAACTCACTTGGTAGACTAGTTTCCAATGATGTTGCTACTAATAAAATTTTGAGGTGTCTTACTAGGGAGTGGCAACCAAAGCTCACGGCCATAAAGAAAGACAATGACCTCATGATTTTGGACATCACAAGAAAAAGGAAAAGAAAGAGAAAAAGAAAAAGAAAGAGAAGGCCAAAGATGCGGATAAGAGGTCAATAGCTCTAAAGGCTTCTAGCTTAAAGTCCTCCACAAAAGAGTTAAGTGATAGTGAATTGAGTGATGATGATGAAGATATGAATGAAGATATGGGCTATTTGTGAGGTGATACAATCGTTATATAAGGAAAACGGTATTCAACATTCGGACAAGAATCTCATCAACTTTCGACGACAAACAAAGTCCTCTAAGAATGAAGGAAAGAAGAGTGGCCAAGAAAAAGGTTACTGCTACAATTGTGGAAAAGTCGGTCATTATAAGCCGGATTGTCCATTGATGAAGAAAGACAAGGGAAGGAAAAGGATCGTCAACAAAAAAATCCAAGTAAACCTAGAAGTGCTTACATTGCTTGGGAAAGTGATTGTGAGTCGTCTAGTGAAGATAACTCAAGTGACGAAGACGAGTCTGTAAACCTTTGTCTCTCCGCTCATCAAAAAAAGAAAAAAAATGTAAGACATGCTAAGTATGAACACTATAATAAAATGTCATTCTGAATTACAAAATGCTTTTGATACTTTGCACCATGAGGCTAAAAAAGCCTTTAAACGTTTAACTTCAAACAAACAAATTTTCTCACATTTAGTGAAAAGTTAAGGTTTGATGGTTTGAAAAGTGTTTGAAGGTTAGACGAATGGTTGGAAGATGGTTTGAAAGATATCGAGTTGTAAGCGTTTTAGAGGCGCCAATTGCTCACACACAAGTAAGAGAACCCGCACCTAAACAACCAAAGGGAGATCAAAGACTCAACTCCTCATTTTTAACCTTGAAAAGTGTTTCGATAGTTTTAATCATTTTGAAGTTTGATTGTGAAAATCCGCTTGACGTTGGATCAAGGGTTTGTTTGTATGCGAAGAGGTTGATTTGAAAAGAGTTTGGTTAGAGGTTGGTTTAAAAATGGCTCGACGACGAATCGAGGGTTTGATTGAAAAAGGTGTGAATCGATCCTAGTCCCTAGGGGTACTCCTGAAGGTGTGAAAAACATAAGAACGGGGGGAGGGGGGGGGGGGTTTGAATTGGGTTTTTAAAATAAAAACTATTTTCTAAAAAAAAATCCCCTTTACAAACAGAGTTCACTTCTTGATAATAAAGCAAGAAAAATGGAAAAGAAAGAACACAATATGTTTATACTAGTTCACTTGAGAAATCCTCAAGTTAGTCTAGTCCCCCCGCCAAGGTGATTTTGCCTCTCTCAAGCGAGGACTTAATCCACTATAACCAAAATGATTACAACTACACTAGCAAACTGCTGGTGACTAACAACAACCTCTAAGACACACTAGTCAGAGACTTCTTAAGAATTCTGACCTAACTGGTCCTTTAAGGAATACAATGCACAAGCCAAACTGCAAGTGACTAACAACACTAAAACACACTGTCTTAGTCTTCCTAAAAATTCTGACATACCCGGTCCTTTAGGGAACACAAACAACTGTTTGTTACAAAGTTTTGTTTACAATAATGATGCTTCTACACAAGCTGATGAGTAAACAGATTTTAAGAACAATATTGACTTAAGAATGATATTAACTATAGAGCGTATGAACAGTGAAAATTGTTGTATCCATTCTTGAAGTCTTCACTCCTTCATATAGCCATGTATAATATGACCGTTGAGGGATATTTCTGACATTTCAGAATTATGGCGGCTTGAAGGATCGTGGGGGACAAATTGTACATTTGTGTCCGTCCTATCTGGAGTGGAGCAGTGTGTCCTTGTACTGTTGTACTGGTGTACCACGTTGCTTAGTGTTCTCAACTTCCATACTTCAGAGGCTTCTGAGAGCATGAGTTAGAAGAAGGGAAAACGTAACTTGGGTCTTAAGAGCTTCAAGTCTTCAAAGTCTGCAGAGCTACATCTTCATAGTCTTCAGCACCTGGTCTTTAGAACCTGTTGTCTTCACAATCATAAGTCTTCAGCATCTGGACTTGTTCATCAGAACTTCTGTCTTCAGATCTTTAGAACTTGTTTTCTTAAGTCTTCAGCATCTAGACTTATCCATCAGAACTTCTGTCTTTAGATCTTCAGAACTTGTTTTCTTAAGTCTTCGTATCAGAGTCATGCAACTTCAGAGTCTTCTGAAGTAAATGCTACCGTTCAGCAGAATAATACGTAGCGCAGAAGTTGAACAATTCTCTTCTAATAACTTAGCCACGCTATTTATCAGAAGCAGAACCTGTTTGTTAAAGTCTAAAAAAAAAATAACAAACATTAGAATACCAAAATTATTCATACAAACATACTTGTTTGTTATCATCAAAACTCAGAGGTATTATTGCAGAACCAAACCTTGTTCTAACAATCTCCCCCTTTTTGATGATGACAAAACTATGTATTTTGATGACACAATTTTGTACATAACATAAAAAGTAACCAAAATAAGAAGGTTAAGGAATACTTATTCATCTTATGAGAATTTCCCCTAAAATCTTAGACTGGATGAAAATCAAATATCCTGACTTGTGAACCTTCTGGGTGAACTCCCCCTGGTTGCTATAGGTCAGATATTGAGATCTTTAGAGTCTTGATTCAGTTTCCTGAATTCAATTTGTACCAATTGAGATCTTGAAATATCAGAGTCAAACACATTGGATGCCAAAAATATTCAGATTCCATATCTCCTGAAAGAGAAAACAAGAAAACAAATCTAACAGAAACAGAAGTTTATTGGTTAGAATGTAAGCAACTTGTTTTTCAGAATTTGATTATGTGAATCAAAATATTACGTTTATATTATATTTCTCCCCCTTTTAGTCATTATCAAAAAGATAGAAATTTCATTAATATTAAAAAGATCAAATCAAGATTAAAACAAGACAGGATCCTAATGTTTAGAACAAACATGAGGGAGAAAAGCCTAAGTGCCTAAGTTCCTAGGTTCAGAAGATGAAGGATTTGTGGTCAGCTTGCTCAGAATCTGTTGAAGCATGTGCTGAAGAGAGTTGTTGACAACTTTCTGCTCAGCAAAGATTTCCTTGAAGATCTTCTGTTCCTCTTTCATAGTCTGATGATCCTCTTTGATCTTGTCAATTGCACGTTCCAGACGCACAAAGACAGGTTCAGAAGTGTTGAATGTTTTAGCTTTTTCTGCCAGTTCCTTTTCTGCAGCTAGCTTAGCTTCGACTTCCTTCTTCTCTTGTAACCTCTTTTCAGCTTTTTGAACGAAATAACTCTTTGTCTGAACAGAGAGGTCTTGAAGCTTCTGAAATTCCTCAGCCGTCCACTGATTGAACATGTCCCATGAAGCACCCAAATCAGAGGGGTCTTCACTAGAATTTGATTCATCAGAAAGTGTCTTAAACTTTGTAACCACACTGTCCTTAAAAACAGATATTGCTTCATCTAGGTTAAGAGGAAGGTCAGAGGTTTGATTTTCAGTTAAGGGTTGAGCATCTTCAACAGAGTTATCAAGAATGATGATATCGTTGTTTCGAGAAGATTCAGGATTATCAATTATGGGTTTTGGAAAAGGTTGTGGAGCAGTAAATGAAATTGGTAAAGGTGTGATGTTTGTTTGTGGATGTTCAGTGAGAATTTCTTCAGTGATTTGAATAGTTAGAGATGGTGGAACAGATGTGATAAGTGTTGGTTGGATAAAAATGGTGGAAATTGGTTGAGATGAGGTAATTTCAAGCCTTGGTGGAGTCGAAGGAGTGATTATTTTAGAAACGAGTATTGGAATGGTGGTGACAACAGTAGAGAATATTGGCGGATGAGTGAATAATCATGGTTGGGTTGATGAGATGGGAAGAGATAAAGACAAATTTCTGTCAATAGAAGCAGATGCAGTGTCAGTGAATGAGTCAAAGGACTTACTTTGTTCTGAAGTAGATTTAGATGCCATCTTCATCTTCTTTGCTGATGGTCTGTCGTCATTGTCACTTTTCTTTTTCTTGCCTTTCCCTTTTTTCTGAATAATTTCAGGGAGAATATCCGGTAGATTTTCCAGATCAATCCATGCATCTAATGATTCCTCCTTTTCATATTCAGCAAAATATTTTGCTAGTTCTTCTGGATTATAGTCATTTGAAAAAGATGGAAATCCAGAGATTTGAAATCGAACAAAGTTAAGGTCAAACTGGTTTAGAATAGTAGGTCGATGGGTAATCTTCGTAAGAAGCTTCATATTCTTTAAGTTCTTTGCCCAAAAAGGCTGTCCAGAAGATTTGTCTAGTTCCTTAGTGAACCCAGCAACCAATAAATCTTCAACTAAGCCTGACTCAATGAAAATATCAGACAATAGTCTGACATAAGGGATATGATTTCCCTTCTTGGTGGAACCAGTTCTTGAGTTAACTATAGACTCTCTCAAAAAGTTAAACAAAATGCTAGGAGATGTATTTTCTTTCCTTTTAACAGGAAGTATAAAACATACTTCTGTGACAAATTGATGTAGTACGATGAATGAGAGGAAGGACGATGATACATAGTTCCCAACATGATTTTAAACCAAACTCTTAAAGTATCTTTCAAGAGTGATGATGGTGGATCCTTTTTAGATTCTAGATCAGTTCCTTCTTTAAAAATAGCAGCTGTGACCTTAGCTTCCCTTTGCTTATTTGGTTGAATATTGATGATTCTTAGTCCCTTTCCATCATGAGAGATTAAGTCACTGATAGTCTTTTCTGTGATGATGATTCGTCTTCCAAGCACAGTCGAAACAATGACATGTCTACTAGTGATTGTATGAATCCAGAAATCTTTGACCAAGTTTGGAAGTGAGGATCCTTGCAATATGTTAAAGTAAACATTCCATCCTTGAGAATTGAGAGTATGAGTAAGATCACATCCATTATCCCTGAGGTTTTTGAAGTAAACCATGGATTCACTAAGAACTCGAAGTTCATCTACAGGCGTGTCGAGAGAGATAGGACATTCTTTAGGAATAGTACACTGATATTCAAGTAACTTAGCTTTGGAGATAGTTTGAGATGATTCCTCCATTGATGAAGATAATGGTGTTGCAGAGAACTGAAAGGGTTTTAGGGTTTCTAAGAAAGAAGTGTGGGATGAAGTGATATGAGAGAGTATATAATGTGTGAGTGGAGTGAAGTTGAGTGGTCGTGAAGAATTAAACATAATAATGGGGATTAATAAATGAACGCAATCATGATTTAACCAATTCCAAGAAATGTATTGCTCACGCGTTAATCATCCTTTAATTAAGTGACACGTTTTGATATCCTCAGAGTCTGGAAAACCAAAGAGTTTCCATCTGATCAGAGACACTTCTGACAAAGCATCTTCTGATGACTAAGGTTTAAAACAAATGCTTCTTAGTTTAAATGAAAATCTGATATCTTCAGACTCTGACTAAATACATCTGATTCTGATGAAATCTTACTCTGGACAATAGTCCATTTTCAGACACTTCAGAATAAATAAGAATCTATCTTAAGCCAAGGGTTTGTAAAAATATCAGCCCATTGATGGTCTGTATCTATAAATTTTAAACATAAAATTCCCTTCTGAACATAGTCTCTAATAAAGTGATGTTTAATTTCTATGTGCTTAGCCCTAGAATGTAAGATAGTATTCTTACTTAAACAAATAGCAGCAGTATTATCACAAAAGATAGGAATGTTACTCTCATGTATCTGATAATCTTCTAGCTGGTTCTTCATCCACAGCATCTGCGTACTGCATAGAGACGCGGATATGTACTCTGCTTCTGCGGTTGAGAGAGCAATTGTTGATTGCCTCTTGCTTGACCATGAGATCAGATTCTTCCCAAGAAACTGACAGTTTCCAAAAGTGCTTTTCTTTCCAATCTGTCTCCTGCATAATCTGCATCACAATAACTAGAAAGAGAGTACTCTGATGTTTTCTCATATATTAAGCCAAAGTTAATAGTTCCTTTCAGATACCTTAGAATTTTTTTAACAGCAGTTAAATGAGATTCTCTAGGATCTGATTGAAATCTAGCACACAAATGAACACTGAAAAGAATATCAGGTCTAGAAGCAGTTAAGTACAAAAGAGAGCCTATCATACCACGATAGAGCTTCTGACAAACATTTCCACTTACCTATTACTTTTCCAGAATACATGTTGGATGCATTGGAGTCTTAGCTGTTTTACAATCCATCATGTTAAATTTCTTCAGAAGTTCTTTAGTATACTTACTTTGATGAATGTAAGTAGCCTCTGATCTTTGGTCAATTTGAATTCCCAGAAAGAACTTCAATTCACCCATCAGACTCATCTCGAATTCTTCCTGCATTAGCTTAGAAAACTCTTCACAAAGAGAGGGATTAGCAGAACCAAAAATAATATCATCAACGTAAATCTGAACTATGAGTATGTCATTTTTGAACATTTTACAGAAGAGAGTGGTGTGAACCTTGCCTCTGGTGAAGTTATTTTCTAAAAGAAAATTACCCAATCTGTCATACCAAGCTCTAGGAGCTTGGTTTAGACCATAGAGAGATTTTTTAAGTTTAAAAACAAAATCTAATTTGTTAGAATTTTCAAATCCAGGAGGTTGTTTGACATAAACTTCTTCTGAAATATAACCATTCAAGAATGCACTCTTAACATCCATCTGATATAATATGATGCTATGATTTACATAAAAGGAAATTAATAGATGTATGGCTTCTAACCTGGCGACTGGAGCAAAGGTTTCTGTATAGTCTATTCCTTCTTGTTGACTATAACCTTGTGCAACCAGTCGTGCCTTGTTTCTGACAACCTCACCCTTCTCATTGAGTTTGTTTTTGAATACCCATTTAGTTCCAATAACGTGGACACCTTTAGGCTTCTGAACAAGATCCCAAACATCATTCTTTCAAAACTAGTTAAGTTCTTCTTCCATCGCCATAACCCAGTCTTTGTCAAGTAGAGCTTCATCAACAGATGTTGGCTCGATCAAAGACACCAAACCCAAAAGTGTTTCTTCAGAAGGTTTGAAGGTTGATCTGGTTCTGATAAGAGCATCCTTATTTCCCAGAATCAATTCTTCAGGGTGTGAAGTTGCAATTCTGATTTTCTTTTGTTGTGAAGGATCAGTGGGAGCAGTAACAATATCAGAAGTATGAGCTTCTGAATATTTGGGTTCTTCTGCCTTTTCCTTAGGTTCTAAAAAATTGATCTCCAAATCTGCAAACGTTTCAACTAGCTTTGACTTTTCAGAGTCAAGCTTATCATCGAATCTGACATGAATTGATTCTTCCACAATTCATGATTCTGTGTTATAGACTATGTAGCCTTTTGAGCGTTCGGAATATCCTAACAACAGACACTTCTGTGCTTTGGAATCAAACTTGCCCAGATTCTCTTTAGTGTTCAACATAAAACAGACACATCCAAAAGGATGAAAGTAAGAAATGTTGGGCTTTCTATTCTTCCATAATTCATAAGGAGTCTTACCAAAAATAGGTCTTATTGAGATTCTATTTTGAATATAACATGCTGTGTTAATTGCTTTTGCCCAAAAGTGCTTAGCCATGTCAGTTTCTTGGATTATGGTGCGAGCCATTTCTTGCAATGTCCTATTCTTTTTTTCTACAACCCCATTCTGTTGTGGAGTTCTAGGATAAGAGAAATCATGGGATATGCCATAAGAATCAAAAAGTTTTTCAAAATCTTTGTTTTCAAATTCTCCACCATGATCACTTCTGACTCTGACAATATTGCAATTCTTTTCATATTGAACTTGGGTGCAGATGGAAAAAAACACAGAATGTGACTCATCCTTGTGTCTTAAGAATTTTACCCATGTCTAACGACTGTAATCATCAACAATGACTAGTCCATATTTCTTTCCATTGACTGAAGTAGTTTTCACTAGTCCAAATAAGTCAATGTGAAGAAGTTCTAATGGTTTAGAGGTAGAAACAATAGTTTTTTCTTTAAAGGAAGTTTTTGAAAACTTGTCTTTCTGACATGCTTCACAAAGAGCATCTGAAGAATACTTCAGATTGGGCAAGCCCCTGACAAGTCCTAGCTTGTTCAGGTGATAAATTCTTCTCAAGCTAACATGACCCAGACGTCTGTGCCATACCCATTGCTCTTCATTAACAAACAGAAGACATTTTACATTCTGATTTTTTAAATCTGATAGTCGGATTTGTAAGTATTGTTTTTCCTCTTACCCTTGAACAGAACTGACCCATCCTTCTGACTAACAGCCTTACAGGACGTTTGATTAAATATAACGTCATAACCATTGTCACTAAGTTGACTAATTGACAATGAGTTATGCATTAGACCCTCAACTAAAAGAACATTGTTGATAGAAGGAAGTTTACCATTACCAACAGTTCCAGAGCCAATGATCTTTCCCTTCTGGTTTCCTCCGAAACCAACGACACCTCCAGACTTAAGTTCCAAATCTTGGAACATACGCCTTTCTCCCGTCATGTGTCGCGAGCATCCACTGTCCAGGTAGGTACCATGACTGGTGTTTTAGTGGCGCCATCAAGGATGTGTGCAACATAGATTATCTCGCTTTTAGGTGCCTACTTTCTAGGTCCTTTCTTGTTAGTCTTTCCAGAGGTTCTTACACCTTCGTATTTTCGTGCAACAGGATAATTAAGTGGAATTTGTGCATGATATTTAAGCTTAGAAGTTTTCTTCTGTGTATGTGATTGTGCTGCAACAAAATCAGAACCTTTTAGTTCTGAACATTTCAGTTCAGTACCAGCAGGCACAAAATGTTCAGACAGAGGTTTTAGTTTGATACTCAGAGTCTCATCAATTTGTTTTGATGGTCCTGAATATCCTAGACCTCTACTTCCATTTTTGCTGACTCCATAGATCATCTAAGCCATCTTGCTTCTATTTATGCTTTTAGCAAGGAAGTGCTGAAAAGCTCTATCATATCTGATTACTTTATCAGTAACAGATATGTTAGAAGTAATCTCTTCTTCTAGCTTAAAGACTTTACTTTTTAGAGCAGCATTTGATTTTTATAAAGAAAATTTTTTTTCATTTAAATTAAAAATATTTGGCTCGCTCTTAGTAGAGTTCTCAGAAGCAACCAAAAAAGTCTTTTTCAGAGTTTTGTGTTTACTTAGAAGAAGTTGATATCTTTTCATAAGTTCTGATAAACATAATTCAAGTTCAGAACGAGATAAGGAAGAAAGTACCTCTTTGTCGTCATCAGAGTCTGACTCTTCATCAAGTGTCAGTTGATCTCTGATAAGTCTTCGCTTATGCTGGTCTTTGCCATGAGTGCCACGTTGGCATGTTCTTCATCAGATTCTTCTTCTTCTGATTCTGAATCATCCCATGTTGCCATAAGACCCTTTTTAGCTTTGAAAACCTTCTTAGGTTTTCTATCTTTCTTGAGCTTTGGACACTCGTTCCGATAATGTCCAACCTCCTTGCATTCGTAACAAGTAGCTTCATTTTCAGAAGCTTTCCTTTGACTAGATGTAGATTCAGATCTACCTTTTCTTCTGAACTTTCTCTTTCTTTGTTTCCACAGCTGGTTTATCTTTCTTGATATGAGAAACAGTTCATCTACGTCTGAATCTTCTTCTGATTCTTCTGAGTTCTCCTCTGCTTGGTAAGCCTTTGTCTTTTCAGACTTAGACTTCAGAGCAACAGACTTACCTCTTTTCTGAGGTTCATCTTCTTGAAGTTCTATCTCATGACTTCTTAAAGAACTAATCAGTTCCTCAAGACTTGTGTTGTTGAGATCTTTTGCCATTTTCAAAGTAGTTACCATTGGTCTCCATTTTACAGGCAGACTCTTGATAATCTTCTTGATATGATCAGCAGTCGAATAACCTTTGTCCAGAACTCTGAGTCCTGCAACAAGCATCTGGAATCTTGAAAACATAGTTTCCACAGATTCGTCGTCTTCCGTTCTGAAGGCCTCATACTTCTGGATTACAGCCAGAGTTTTTGTCTCCATGACTTGAGCGTTGCCTTCATGAGTCATCTGAAGAGAGTCAAAGATAGATTTTTCAGTCTCTTTATCTGTAATCTTTTCATACTCTGTGTATGAAATAGCATTTAGCAGAATCGTTCTCGCTCTGTGATGATTCTTGAAGGTTTTCTTTTGAGCCTCTATAAATGAGCTTCTGGCAATCTTTTTGCCTTCAGCATCTACTGGATGTTTCTAGCCATCAACTACCAAATCCCATAGATCCAAATCAAAACCCAGAAAATAACTTTCAATTCTGTCTTTCCAATAGTAAATTTCTCGCCATCAAAGATATGAGGTTTTGCACTATACGAGTCTCTTTCATTATTATCAGAAGTTCCGTTAGTACCAGCTGGGGCAGCCATTAATTTTCACACTTGGATCGGTACTGAACACTGCTAGGTGCTTGATAAAAATTCAACCTTTTTATCTACTCAGAACCGTAGCTCTGATGCCAATTGAAGGTGTGAAAAACACAAGAAAAGGGGGGTTTGAATTGGGTTTTTAAAATAAAAACTATTTTCTAAAAAATAATCCCTTTACAAACAGACTTCACTTCTTGATAATAAAGCAAGAAAAACTGAAAAGAAATAACACAGTATGTTTATACTAGTTCACTTGAGAAATCCTCAAGTTAGTCTAGTCAACCCGCCAAGGTGATTTTGCCTCTCTCAAGCGAGGACTTAATCCACTATAACCAAACTGATTACAACTGCACTAGCAAACTGCTGGTGACTAACAACAACCTCTAAGACACACTAGTCCTAGACTTCTTAAGAATTTTGACCTAACCGGTCCCTTAAGGAATACAATGCACAAGCCAAACTGCAAGTGACTAACAACGCTAAAACACATTGTCTTAGTCTTCCTAAAAATTATGACCTACCCGGTCCTTTAGGGAACATAAACAACTGTTTGTTACAAAGGTTTGTTTACAATAATGATGCTTCTACCCAAGCTGATGAGTAAACAGATTTTAAGAACAATATTGACTTAAGAATGATATTAACTATAGAGCGTGTGAACAGTGAAAATTGCTGTATCCATTCTTGAAGTCTTCACTCCTTTATATAGCCATGCATAATATGACCGTTGAGGGATATTTCTGACATTTCAGAATTATGGCGGCTTGAAGGATCGTGGGGGAGAAATAGTACATTTTAGTTCGTCCTATCTGGAGTGGAGCAGTGTGTCCTTGTACTGTTGTACTGTTGTACCACGTTGCTTAGTCTTCTCAACTTCCAGACTTCAGAGGCTTCTGGGAGCATAAGTTAGAATATGGGAAAACGTAACTTGGATCTTAAGAGCTTCAAGTGTTCAGAGTCTGCAGAGCTACATCTTCAGAGTCTTCAGCACTTGGTCTTCAGAACCCGTTGTCTTCACAATCATAAGTCTTCAGCATCTGGACTTGTTCATCAGGACTTCTGTCTTCAGATCTTCAGAACTTGTTTTCTTAAGTCTTCAGCATTTGGACTTGTCCATCATAACTTCTGTCTTCAGATATTCAGAACTTGTTTTCTTAAGTCTTCGTATCAGAATCATGCAACTTCAGAGTCTTCTGAAGTAAATGCTACCATTCAGCAGAACAATACGTAGCGCAGAAGCTGAACAATTCTCTTCTAATAACTTAGCCACGCTATTTATCAGAAGCAGAACATGTTTGTTAAATTCTCAAAAAAAATAACAAACATTAGAATACCAAAATTGTTCATACAAACATACTTGTTTGTTATCATCAAAACTCAGAGGTGATATTGCAGAACCAAACCTTGTTCTAACAACTCCTAGTAACGAAACCACAATGAGAAGTGCAAGTGTGTTCGTTAGGTTGATGGTGAATCCTAATGATCAATCGACTTACGGGGGTGTTTTGAAAATGGCTCGACGACGAATCTAGAATTGGTTTGAAAATGGTTTTGTCTAGGATAGTCCCTAGGGGTGCTCCTAGTAAACAAACCATAATCAAAAGAGATAAAGTTCGTACAATGGAATGGGAGTGGGGTACATGTAAGTTACATGGGATTGCACGAAATAAAAGGTCTCATTGTAAGGTAGCCCAAGTGAAAGCCGTGTGTGTGCAAGGTGTCCTAAACTAAGCCTCGAGCAAGAGTCGGACAAAAGCTCTTTTGTTAGGGTTTCAGTATAAAGTCCAACAACAGTCCACCAATTGAGTTTTTTAGGGTTTCGATCATTATTAGTGTGTTTTGAATAGTATGAACAAAGAAAATGGGTAGATGAACAAGATATGAATAATATGATATGAATATGAACAATAATAATATGAGCAAGATATATTGACAAGAAAGTAAAGCAAGAGTATATTGACGGAAATTAAATTTAGTAGTTAGTGAGTTAATCGTTTGAGCAAATGATCAACGATGGTTAAATAACCATCCTTGGGCTTTCAAACATAAGTTTGGGCCACGAATGATCATTTTCCGATACGGAACATATGTAGCGCTAAACCATCGTAGCACGATCTATGTCGAATATCATACTATACGAGGTCGCGCAATTGATCTTTGTGCTAAAACACAATAGAGAAATGATATTGAGGATCATTCTCCAAAGAAGTCGTGCCACACGAAAAGAAAAACGGGTGATCTCGTCTTAATCACAAACTTTTGTTGATTAATCGAAGGTAACCTATCACGATCCCAAAGTATAGAAAATGGTCTCAATGATCATTCACTACAGATTGGAAATAATGAAGGTTAAAGAACTTCAATAACCAACATCTATGATATCAAAAACTTCATCGACCAAAAGTAAAATCGAAATAAAAATTGAAAAGATTTGAGAACAACAAAAAGTATGAGAAATTGAAATCAAGACATCCAATAATCAATTCTACACTATTAAAAAAGTATATAAAGAATTGAATAAATAATAATAAATAAATAAAATGAAAGAAAAAACCAAAATGGGGGATGTGTGCAATTAGGGTGTATGAGACAAAACTTAGGAATCATATGGGCCCAAAGCCCATCATCCTAAACCACATGGATCCGTATAAAAACAAATAATTAAAATGGAAATACACACAGTATAATTTATTTGTAAAATAAAAACTATTATCCATCACGAAAACCCAACGGATTGTAAATGTAAACAAAAGAAAATCAGATAGTGGCTTCATTTTAGAATCTGGTCAAAAAACTATATCCCTTTATAGAACAAAACGCAGGGAAAGGGAAAAAATATCGTTCAACATTTATCTTGAAGAAAGAAGAAAACACAGTCGTGAAAAGAAGAAATAAGAGCGGATCTCTAATGCGTCCGCAAGTGCACGGATTTATCGAAGTAATATAAAAGATTGTCGAACCCACAGAGACCAATGTCAACCTACCGTAATCAATCGTCGCTTTGTAAAGCTAAGGCTAATGATATTTGGAAAAAAGGGAAACTAAGACTAGCACTAAAATAAATCTAAGAAAATATAACAGAAAAGAGAGACCGGAATGTGGATTCCCTGTACCTCAGGCACTCTGTAATTGGTTGACGTTAATTTACCTATGTTCTGTAGAAAATATTGATCTAAAGACTCCGCCTCACACTCTCGCGCTATTGACTAAAGCCACATCTCCTAACCACAGGATTTTGCTCTCGCTCGCCCCGTTTTAATTAGAAAACGTATTTTGAAAATCAATTGGATCCTAATCGATACCTAAAGCGCTCTCGCTATTTTTAGAATCAATGCCCCATTCCCATTACCTGGTTCGATCCCCACGCTCTCGCAGTGTCGGCTCTAACCTTTACTTGCTTCTCACTCTCGTGACTAAACAGTGTTAAATAACCTCTCACTCTTGTGAGAAGGCTATTTAAATTAAACTTGGAAACAAAGACCAAAACATAATTTATTCTAAGTTAACGCTAATTTAATTACCGAGGTTCGTCGGAACGACGATCCTCACATACCGGACTCTAAACAATTTAGCAAGACATGGAATTAAGCGTAAACAAATTAAACATCATAATTGCATTTGAAAACTTCATGATAATTAATTTAGGAAAGCGATAAACAATAATAATAAGCAATTAGATAAAGAACCTGTAAAGACTTGAAGTAAAATGGAACTGGAAATAACTTCAATAAAATGATGGCAAGATTATTGATCCAAGCAGTTACACAGATTACAGGCCTAAAAACTAATGAGGGAGTAATTCCTCGATGTGAGAAAATACTCCTTTTACAATCGTAATTTTCTGCCTAAAACTACGAACAGCGCTTTCGCGCGCAAAACTTGGATCCTTCAAAATTTAAATAAAACTACTATATATATGGTAACAATGTGTCTGGTAACTCCCGAAGATCATGTGTGAGTCATGGAGAAAGTGGGAGAAAATCTTCCCAGTAGTGTTGTAGTGGGTGGTTACAAGACCAGACGTGGAGAGAAATAAGGAACGTCATTGAAATATTCTGAGAAAACCAAGCCATGCCGGTCGCCATACGCCTTGTGACGAGGGTCACACTTTGAAGGCGTTACGGTCGCCACATGTTGTGTGACGGTCGCCATGCCTTTGAGTGCAGAAACTTAATTTTGCTGTCAACTGTCTTCTTTTCTTCTCTTTTCTTCCCTATTATTTCTTCTTTTCTCATGCAGGTTGATTGAGATAAAATACCTGAAAATGAACTTGAACACTTGCAAATAAAATGTGAATAAACGAAAAACGATAAAATAATTCATGCAAGTTAAGTCAATTTAACGATATAATTTTGCGTTATTAAACTCCCTACACTTAAACCTTTGCTTGTCCTTAAGCAAACCATGACTCGCGAGAAAAATAGTGAATACAGATACTCATCTTAGGCTACCAACTCTACTTCGATTAAGTTGGTGTCAATAGGTACTTGCTCACACACTAAGGATATCGTAACAATACAGTTTTGCTTTTGCGGTCATCAGCCTCCCTTCTATACAAACCAATCTGAATCATGTCATTATACCTAAGCTTAACTCACTCATCCTTCTTCGTCCCTTTTCATTCTGGCACAATCACATTAAGCCCGTTATCCTTGCACACTCATGGTAGGATGGCCTGTTAGTGACTATGATCTCATTATCATAATTTTTTTTCTTTTTGCACATTGGCTTAAAAATCAATAAAATAAAGAAGTTTGCACCGTTGGGCTAAATGATCGGGTGATGATCACCAAACTTTTAAGGAGCATTTCTTTTCATTAATTCATCATTTTTTTCCTTTTTTAATTTACCTTTTAAGCCTGAGATCATACACTTATTTGCATCGGCTTCCTACTTAGTGCATGCTTAGGATAGTGCTGACTGCTAAATAAACTACTTAGGGACTACTAAAGGGGTGAGAACTTAAGGCTATGGCATAACAAGTACTCAAATTGATTTCCATAATTTAGAGGCTCACGGTGTTAAAACGATATTGATCTTGCGGAACTTTCCCAAGTTTCACAATCTAACCTCAATTTCATCTGTAATCTAAGATTTTCAAAAGAAACACTATTTTTAACTCAAAAATTTTCAAAATATTTGGTATGGCTAAAGAGAATGGGGAAATCGATAAACAACATAAAATCAGCATAAAGACTCGACAACACATGCACAGACGGACGAAACATTTAAAACAAAAAATTTTAAAATCATACTGGAAAATAGTAAATCTAACTAGAAAGCGGTAAACTGAAAGTGGTAAATGTTCCTCCTCCACACTTAAACCAAACATTGTCCTCAATGTTTTGATAAAAGGTGAAAAAGGAAAGATAGAACCTGTACGAGTGCCACGATCAAATTCGGTCTGATTCTTCCCATGTTGTCCCTGTCTTTGCTGCCACTTCTACTCCGGCGTCTTGTACTACGAGTTATCTGAATTTGCTAAAACTTCACTTTACTGAAGCCGCTCATCATACTATTTGTTTCCGAAGGAAGTACCTGCAAAAAATGTTAGAAAAATACGGTGCGATGTGTGCAGGTGGAACTTGACCATGCGAAAGGACAAGGAGGAGGTGAGTCACGAACTAGAGAGACATGCTCTCTCATATCATACTCATCATCGGTGTCACCACCAGCAGCGACATTCGTAGGAATGTCCGTGGGCACCAACTCATCCTAAGGGATTGTCATCTAGAGATCTTTCACCTAAATGTTACTGAGACGTGACAAGCGATACCATTCTTTATTTTTTACAAACACAAACAATAAGAGGAAAACATTAAATTAAAATCTCGTGGGTTGCCTCCCATGCAGGGCTTCGTTTAACGTCGATAGCTCGACGGTTAGGAGTGTTAATCTTCGGTTTCCATGGCCATTTATCAAGCCATCTGACATATCCCTCACCTTTTCTTTTCTTCCTTCTGTGGGGTGGTTCATTCTTTTGAACTTGTGGTAGTGGTTCTGGATCTATCCTAAGTATTAGCTTTTCAAGTTTGGGCTTAGTTATTTCATCCATCAGCTCAAAGTTTAACCTAACCCTCTTAATAGTAATGATATCCCTAGTTTCATAGTCCTCTAATTCTATCCTTTTATGCAGGACCTCAGACAAAGGTGCGTTAGTGTGGATATTTTCCAATATCTCCACATACGTTTTGGATTGGAATTCTACCTTAGCTTCCACAAACCTTTGCGAGAAAGGAATTAGTGGGGTATATGGAGGAGGAACGACATTAGGTGCTTCCTTCACTATCTCTTCAACAACCTCCCTTTCAGATGGTGTCGATGGATTTTTCTCAATCTCTACTCTCTTCTCACAAGAACTCTCCTCAACCTCATTATCACTCTCCTCAACCTTATTATCACTCTCCTCGGGATTCTCGATTTGTTTTTCATTAATGGTTGTTACAACATCCACATGCTCCTCAAGGTAGGGTCCTATAGGTGTCTGTGCAAGCAGGGAGATTTAAGTCTCCAATGCCTCAGTGTGAGTCACGAGGGACTCGACCATAGTGTTTATCTGCCTAAGGTTTTCATAAGTATCGAGATGTTGTCTTCTAAGCTCTTCATTCTGGAGAGTTTGTGTCTCCACAAAGTGCTCCATCATAGATTCTAGCCTAGAATTAGTTGTTGTTTCAATGAAATCCTCCATTAATGTTTCGAGGTTGGAATTAACAGATTCTTGTGGTTCCTCGAAATATTGAAAATGGCGATCGTAGAGGAAATTTGGGTGCGGTTCCTCGAGATATTGGGAATGAGTCAGTGTAGCATTGAAATCCTGCATTAATATTTCTAGGTTGGAATTATGAGATTCTTGCGACTCCTCAAAATTTTGGGATTGGTAGTTGCAGAGGCAATTAGGGTGAGAATGAGTTAGTGATGCATTGAAATTCTCCATTTGTGTTTCAAGGTTGGCATTATTGGATTCTTGCGATTCCTCGAAATACTGGGAGTGGTGATTGTAGAAAAAATTTGGGTGATACATAGTAATAAGTGTCTTAGTCTATACGGTTCAACAACGGAATAACAATATTGACTGTTGGTCCCGGGCAACGGCGCCAAAAACTTGATGCATCCGCAAGTGCATGGATTTATCGAAGTAATATAAAAGATTGTCGAACCCACAGAGACCAATGTCAACCTACCGTAATCAATCGTCGCTTTGTAAAGCTAAGGCTAATGATATTTGGAAAAAGGGAAACTAAGACTAGCACTAAAATAAAACTAAGAAAATATAACAGAAAAGAGAGACAGGAGTGTGGATTCCCTATACCTCAGGCACTTTGTAATTGGTTGGAGTTAATTTACGTATGTTCTATAGAAAATATTGATCTAAAGACTCTTCCTCACACTCTCACGCTATTGACTAAAGCCACATCTCCTAACCACAGGATTTTTCTCTCGCTCGCCCCTTTTAATTAGAAAACATATTTTGAAAATCAATTAGATCCTAATCGATACCTAAAGTGCTCTTGTTGTTTTTAGAATCAATGCCCTGTTCCCACTATCTGGTTCGATCCCCACGCTCTCGCAGTGCCGGCTCTAAGCTTTACTTGCTTCTCACTCTCGTGACTAAACAGTGTTAAATAACCTCTCACTCTCGTGACAAGGCTATTTAAATTAAACTTGGAAACAAAAACCAAAATATAATTTATTCTAAGTTAACGCTAATTTAATTACCGAGGTCCGTCGGAACGACGATCCTTACATATCGGACTTTAACAATTTAGCAAGACATGGAATTAAACGTAATCAAATTAAACATCATAATTTCATTTGAAAACATCATGATAATTAATTTAGGAAAGCGATAAACAATAATAATAAGCAATTAGATAAAGAACCTGTAAAGACTTAAAGTAAGATGGAACTGGAAATAACTTCAATAAAATGATGGCAAGATTGATGATCCAAGCAGTTACATAGATTACAGGCCTAAAAACTAATGAGGGAGTAATTCCTCGATGTGAGAAAATACTCCTTTTACAATTGTAATTTTCCGCCTAAAACTACGAACAGCGCTTTTGCGCGCAAAACTTGGATCATTCAAAATGTAAAGAAAACTACTATATATAGAGTAACAATGTGTCTGGTAACTCCCGAAGATCATGTGTGAGTCATGGAGAAAGTGGGAGAAAACCTTCCCAGTAGTGCTGTAGTGGGTGGTTACAAGACCAGGCGTGGAGAGAAATAAGGAACGTCATTGAAATATTCTGAGAAAACCAAGCCATGCCGGTCGCCATACGCCTTGAGACGAGGGTCATACTTTGAAGGCGTTACGGTCGCCACATGTTGTGTGACGGTCGCCATGCTCTTTGAGTATAGAAGCTTAATTTTGCTGTCAACTGTCTTCTTTTCTGCTCTTTTCTTCCCTATTCTTTCTTCTTTTCTCATGCAGGTTGATTGAGATAAAATACCTGAAAATGAACTTGAACACTTGCAAATAAAATGTGAATAAACGAAAAACGATAAAATAATTCATGCAAGTTAAGTCAATTTAACGATATAATTTCGCGTTATCAATCTCACACCGTTCAACCTTCTTCTTCGTCTCATTCGAATGCTTCTGCCATGCTCCGATCTGTTTCCGGTCAGGTTTGATCTTATTTTTGAATGGTTTAGTTTGTTTCAATTTGTGTCTCGGTTCACTCCTTCTATTTCATCTTAATCTTCTTTTCGTTCTGTGTATGGGTTTGTTTTGATTTGGGGTTAAAGGTAAGGTAAAAGTCAAGGTTGAATGAAGGTCTGAAGGTTTGAGGCTATGGGTGTTGGATGTTCTATTGAGTTTCCAGATTTGAGGAAGGTTTTGGGGTAGGTTATTGAAGAAGGTTTAGGAATAAGTTGAAAGAAGGTTTTAGGTGAAAGAGAAAGGGAGACGGTTTGTGGAAAGGGAGAAGAGTGACTGAGGAACAAATTTTGCAGGGTTTTGATGGCTCAATCGAGCTTGAGGAAGAAGAGTGAAAGAAGGTTTGCTTTATAGGTGAGGGTGGAGTGTGAAAATGGAAAACAAAATTGGTGGAACGTTTGGAATATTTGTTGAAGTTTTGTAATGTAATGGACTTTCATTATTTTGCACCTCTATTTTTCACACTTAAGCCATGCTTGTAAATCAAGTAATTAAAATTTTCCACATGAACAACCTTTGAATAAACTTTCCACATATTCTTTGCAAAATTTTATCAATTGGCCATGATGGACCACTGTTGGAGCGGTAAAGCGGTAAGCAACAAATGTTTTGGAACTATTTTTCCGGGAATTTATCGTGTCCACAGAGATCGGTATTATTGAACTATCGTTCGACAAGTCTTGCGTTTACGAGTTTGAATTAAATTGGTCAAAGTAAAAGCAGAAAAGTAAATATCAACATAAAAAGAATTCATTCTTCAGAGAGAAGAAACTTATCCGGCATCCATATAATCCACTCCTCACAAGCTTAAACTTACCGACCAATTATACTCAACCTACAATACTCCTCAATATCATCAAGCATCGCTCATAACAGCGTCCATCTCTGACACACTGAGCTAAGAGAACAACTGTGTTACCCTCGTCGACACTCTCGCACCCGACTGGAGATACAGAGGCATTAAGCTTCGACACCCATAAAGATTTTTAGCTCTAAATCTATCTCTAGCATCCAGAAACTAACAGATAATCATCCCTAATCAAAGTTTGCGATGTTTATCTCTAACACAACCCAAACCCCGAGCATAAAGCAAAAATCAAGGACAATCACCGATAAAGATTTGTAAAGAAAATTTGATACAACGCCATGGGCGAAAAATATACACGAGTTCAAAGTAAATACATTTACAACAACCCAAAAAAGAAGAAATACACAAAGAAGAAAAGAAATAAACCAAACATCTCGCGGTTTGTCAACGCCGGTCGATGAGAAATCCACCCCGGATCATCCGTGTGCAAGCTTCAATGTTGTTTTCTAAGCTAATCCTACTGACAAAATGTGTTTGATGGAGTTGGGAGAAAAACTCCCCAAAACCATAACCTAAAAAATGAATGAAATGACTTATATATTATTTACAAAATCTGTCAAGTTCGCAATGCAAACTTTTATTCGCAAAGCGAACATCAAATTTGGCACCTGATGTGCCTCAGGAACAGTTAAACCGCCTCTGCGATTCTGCATAAGTTTGCAATGCGAACTTTTATTCGCAAAGCGAATATTCACTGGAAAGCTCGCAATGCAATTTTTGGTGCCTTTTTCTGCTGCCTCAAGTCTAGGAGTATTCGCTGGAAAGTTCGCAAAGCAAACTTGACAGCACACCAGCCCTTGTTTTGACCATAACTTTTGAACTATAACTCGGATTGACGCACGGTCGGAAGCGTTGGAAAGCTTATTCAATGCTCTTTATGAATATGATAAGATATCCTTGCTTGAATACCTGCAAGAATAAATGGAAAATAATTAAACTCAATGATATTTACACAATAACGCAATACATACACTATAACGTAAAGTAAACGTATTTACAAACAAAGCGGGGTTTATTAGAACGATATTAACAAAAAGTATCGATAAGTGCAACAAAACCTATATACAAAAATAGCTACAATTTGCACTTATCAAACTCTTCCCAACTTAAACTTGTTTGTCTCCAAACAAGAATCAAACAAACTTAAAAACACAAAAGCAATAACCAAAGAATGATGAATCAACAAGTTTTGAAAAACAGAAGCAAATGTATGGTTCAAATGAAAAACGGTACACATAAAGTAAATACTCACCACTAAACTACGACGATAACATAGTCATGAAACAAATGCAAAATACAAAAATCATGCCAAACATCCTGAAACAACACAAGTTCCAACGTGAATCACATATAAAAAAAACAATCATCGGTAGATGAAAAACACAAAAAGAGGTACTTTTCACTCACACAAAAATCTTGCAAACAAAAGACTAAATTATGCAATCATCCAAAAATCATATTAAAAACATAAAAGCAAGAATCACAAGGGCTTTCAAGGTTGTAGTGTAACACCCCAATTCCCATCGCGAATAAATAATACATAAATAAAATCAGAGTAACTAAAAATTTATTTTTCCGACAGAAACAAGGATGCCACATTTAAATAAATAAAACACAATCCCTGCTCATATATTTGATACATAACACAAACAAATGAATACCCTCAAGGGGAAACTTTTTCCATATTAAAGGAAATGTCAATTATGGAATAAAGCGAAAGATCCATAACCGACTTGTTTTACAAAATAAATGGTTTATAACATCAAAGTACACATACACAAGTAATACAAAAATATATTCCACAATTATATACATATATAACATAATCGTTCCCCGACTCCCGTGCTACGTATCAGAGCAGACAGACGACAAAGAACGGAGGACTAATCTCCGCAAAAGCCTCCAAGACACTAATCTGCAATTGCCTCATAGAGCAATAAACCACAGCAGAAGGGTGAGAAATAACAACTAAAATCAAGATTGCATAATAATATGCAAACACATTCAAACACATGTATAAATCATCTCACCCATACCATCACATACTAACACATATAGCATGCCACGAATACAAAACATATCACACATAATAGATTAAATCATGATTTCCCACACATAACGCATCCATTCACAATTCTCACCACAATTCATCACAACTCACTCGTATACATCACAATGTATATATATACAAAACCAAGCATATTCATCATGCTTACTTTCACAATTCTTATCATTCCACATAAACATACATATTCATGTTTATTCATCAATGGACAGTTATAAAGATGATAAATGCAAATCATAGAGACCGACTTACGACTCTATGCAAATGCAATGCGGTACCGACTCAATCATCTCAAGTTCACTTAGGAACTTATTGGAACCATCGCTCGTTACCAATATAACTCCCCGTCGGGCCTACGATGTTCACCCATTGCTCACACCTCACCTAGGCACACAATGTTTATGGATCGCTCACACCCCACACGGGCACACGACCCGATCGCTCACACCCCACATAGGCACACGATCGTCTATAATCATTGCTCACACCCCACATGGGCACACGAAGTTATAGCGGGTTCTCTCTGGAACCAATCCGTCGCTCACACCCCACATGGGCACATGGCATTACAAGATGCATATCATGATGCTTGACACCCAAGAACTCATGACAATCAAATGCATCTTCACACATATATGCAACCATAATCATGCATATATTTCAACTCATCATCATTATTCATGCATTGAAAACAATTCAAACAATGCATTTCAACCATAAAGGCCACCAACCACATACATTGGAATTTCACATAAACAATGCATATCATCATAAACCACAACAATCATACAATTACAATTACTTCCACAAGGGATTCACACCACAAAGGCTACCCACAACACATCATAACAACATACATTAATATTCAATCAAAAAATGTATTTTACTACACAACAACATCATTTATGGATCGCTCACACCCCACACGGGCACACGACCCGATTGCTCACACCTCACCTAGGCACACAATCGTTTGTAATCATCGCTCACACCTCACATAGGCACACGACGTTACAACGGATTCTCATTAGAATCACTCAACACAAGAATGTACATAATTATGCTTCACATACCAAATGACTCAAGACATTCTTGAAATGCATACATATTCATAATATATTCATGCATTCATCTCAATCAATCACGTACAATCTATATACATTCACATCAATGCACTATTGTATGATTCACATCCAAAACAATGCACATATTTGCCATAAAGCCATAAACCATCATCACAACATTCCATAATATATATTCACATCATATAACGGCCCACAAGCTACACGTTACATATTAAAAGCATATAGCATGATAACACATCAATCGCACACATTATACGCGATAAAAACCCGACAACCCGACTATTTTCCAAAAACACGAATTAATTAAATCATATTTTACACTCCAAACCATCTTTAATAGAAATAACTTTTCATTAGCTTTCCAACGCTTCAAACCGGGACCAAAACGGACATACGGTTCAAAAGTTACGATCGAAACAATCTTGAAAGAAAAACCTACAGCAGGGCTGACACGGCCGCCCGTGTTGTGTGACACGGCCGTGTCACCCAAAAATTCCAAATGGCCGCAGATTGACATGTCTGACACGGCCGCCCGTGTTGTGTGACACGACCCGTGTCAGAACCCAGAAAAATGCATTTTTTTACCGTCGGAAGCCTTCCGGACCTCCGATTTTGATTCCGTAAAAAGTCCCGGTCTCAGAATTCAGCGTACTACAATATTCTCACCATTAAAATACCATCTAACACATTTTCCATTTTTGAAATATTTTGAAACATAATTTTATTAGTTTATCCCAACTCTAAACTCGCTCAAAACCACTCGAAAGCACACAAATAACCATTCCTGATTAATTCCTATCCTTACCCGATTAAATATCAACCTATACCAATGTTACCAGACATATCCAAACACTTTTACTCGATCACAACATCAATTTGCACAAAAACATCAATATATATCCAAAAACTCAAAAGTTATAAATTCAACTCGATTCAATCAAACGATCACGCTAAATCAAGACCCAACATCACACGACTCTACTACGCGATTTATTCCGACTTTCATCCGTGAAAACATCGATTTCTAATTGTTTTTCTCATTTCAACCTAGAATTGGAAAACTATGGAAAAACAAGAAAACTTTCACACAATCACACACATATACATATACAAGCAAGATATAATCGAAACTTCTCACCCTTACCCGATTAATCGCGCTTGAAACGGAGCTATTCTCGATTTTCCTCTTTTTTCCTCTTCTCCTTTTTCCTTCTCTTCTTTCTCTCTGTTTTTCTTCTTCTTTTCTAACTTTCCCCTTTTTCTCTCTTTCTAACCAATATATATATATATATATATATATATATATATATATATATATATATATATATATAATACTTATTATATAATATAAATCCAATAGGGTAAAATATCTCCAATTGATATTTGTCTTCTAATACCAATTGATCAATTATTAGAGTTACCTTAAAATACTCTCTTTTATCTCAAATCTCTATTTATAAAAAAATATATATAATTTTTCTAAAATATCTAACTAATCAAATGACCATTTTGCCCCCACGCTCAAATATCTCCCAAACGCTCTCAAAATGCGATAAAACATAAACATACCGATGAAATATATTTCGGGAAATAAAAGTTGAAAATAAATTATAATTTATTGCAAATATTTTACCTATCAGGGAAATTAACCAAATAACTCAATTAGCATGTAAAATACAATAAATTCACACATTTCACAAAATTCACATAAATGAAATAAATAAATGCAATTAAACAAATCGGGGCGTTACAACTCTCCCCCACTTAGACATTTTCGTCCTCGAAAATATAACTGATACGAACAACTCCAGATACGACTCTCGCATCCGACCAACACACAACTTAAATAATATCCGAGTTACGAACACACACAGGTTCACTCTCGAACCGAAACACAACAAGAACATAAAGTTCCACGACCCAACAACGTCTCAACAACATCAACAAACCAGAATACCAACATCCTTGCCACACAACAATATTACAACAATGCTACGATTCACTAATCAAACATATAACCAAAACATCCATCTACATATTAGTACCTAATTAATATTGAAACCTTCCACTTATCACTTTCATTTTGAAACGTCCAATGGTCTCATCACTCCTACATATTCCAATATTCAACTTATGAACTCTTACAAGTCACACACGCATATACGAAATGCGCCACACCACGCTTCCGCTGCGCCACTTTGATTACTCGTAACCGTCAAAACTACCAATCTCACGACCAAAGTCTAACTCTTCCTCATATTCTCTAAAAATCACTGTTCACTTTCAATATACTCAACCTCACACTCTACTGCGTTACCTCACACACCAGACATAAGTCTCGGAACTGCTCAAATAATTCTAATTCTCGGACCATCCAAACAGACATACATAGAAACTTTCGACTTAACTCATCAGGTACAACCTCAGCTTTTCCCCAAAGGATAATCCAAGCCAAATTCATAACTCGCCACGAATTCCAATTAAAGTCATAACTCATCACAAATTCTAACCATCCTCATTGTCTCATACTCTATTCCTTCAAACCAACCAAGTACTTTAAGCTCTTGCGATTACCAAACACTTCGAGCCGAGAACCATAAATATAATACCTCCAAATTTTTCCAACACAATACAACCGCGACTAATTCCAAATCCAGAATAGTATAGATCCTTTTGTGAATCCTCAATTATCGTAAAGCATAAGCCACAACTTTACCCTCTTGCAAGCCAACTGAGATAACAGAAGTACGAACTTAGCAAAGTCTTCCATAACCTTCTGTAACAACCAACTGAGCCCAAAAGTTTCTAATCTCCTTAACCAACTTCGGAACCTCTCATTGTAGAACTGCATCTACTTCCGATGAATCCACAACAAATACCATCCTCAGAAATAACATATCCAAGAAAACTAACCTTTTCAACCAAAATTATCACTTGAATAACTTAGCATAAAACTTCATCTCTTTTCAACACTTGTGATTCAAATCTCAAACACTCTACCTGTTCTTCCTCTGAGTTTACCTCAATCAAAACCACCACGAACTTATCCAATTAAATATAGAAGATACAATTCCCCTACTCCACAAACATTACAGTCGCATTACTAATACCAAATAACCTCACTGAGCATTGTAATGCCCAACCAAATTCCAAAAGATATAAATTCTTAAAGTTCTTGCAAAATTCTTCCACTGGGTAACTGGTTGCTCATATACAAGCTTAACCGAGTAAATATCAGCCTATCCCAATGATAACAAACATATCTAATCACATTAAATCGATCAAAGCCTCAACTCACACAATTCACCACTCTTATCAAACAATCCGAACAATTGCAATCCCACTCAACCTCAACCAAACTATTTCAGTTATCTAATCATGAAAGTGGACACTTATTCTCAATCGTTACCTTATTCCACTGTTAGTAATCCATACCCAAGTTCTTCTCTTAACAGTCCAAATTCTCATAAATCCCTTTTTCTAGTAAATCTTCCAACCGCTCTTTCCATCTGAGTTTTACTTCCTAAAAGTTCTTCTACTTACTTAGCAGATCCAAACCTCAAATCCTTACCTTCGTCCAATTTGAGTTCACAATCTTCTCTCAAAAACTTCCCAACTGAACCAACATACCAAAACCTCTAATCCGTCTCATCTTCTAGTATAAGAATCTTCATCGACTCAACAAAACAATTTGTAACCCTTTCCTTAATTCCAAACAATCCATTGCACATACTATCAAAGCCGGAAAGACCCGTCTATTCCATCCAACATAATTCCTGTCTACTATCAGCAAGAGATTAAGCGAGATCAGTTCCTCAATTTTCCAATAGACATTCGACAATCATGATGGGGCATAAACCATCTTTACCAAACTATAATAGCATTACTTACATCTCATGCACAAAACTACCTAAGGCATAAATCCTTAGTTGACAAAAACCTTACCTCCGCATTCCCGCCGGAACCGGAAAAACACTGTCCAAACAACACTTACACTCTTGTAACCAACGGCACACTGAGCCCACGCTCCACAACCGAAGCAACTTGGAGAAGTTCCAACTTCTCCCCCACTTATCTCATTCTCAATCCTGAAGACAAAGGATTAGAAAAACCAGAAAGCACTGACAGTGTTTCACACACATATCACGTACTAAGGAATAAACAACAATGACAGTATTCAACTGTCCCACCAACTGACTCAACAACTTGGCCGGACGGACCGACCTGCTCTGATACCACTAATGTAACACCCCAATTCCCATCGTGAATAAATATTACATAAATAAAATCAGAGTAACTAAAAATTTATTTTTCCGACAGAAACAAGGATGCCACATTTAAATAAATAAAACACAATCCATGCTCATATATTTGATACATAACACAAACAAATGAATACCCTCAAGGGGAAACTTTTTCCATATTAAAGGAAATGTCAATTATGGAATAAAGCGAAAGATCCATAACCGACTTGTTTTACAAAATAAATGGTTTATAACATCAAAGTACACATACACAAGTAATACAAAAATATATTCCACAATTATATACATATATAACATAATCGTTCCCCGACTCCCGTGCTACGTATCAGAACAGACAGACGACAAAGGACGGAGGACTAATCTCCGCAAAAGCCTCCAAGACACTAATCTGCAATTGTCTCATAGAGAAATAAACCACAGCAGAAGGGTGAGAAATGACAACTAAAATCAAGATTGCATAATAATATGCAAACACACATTCAAACACATGTATAAATCATCTCACCCATACCATCACATACTAACACATATAGCATGCCACGAATACAAAACATATCACACATAATACATTAAATCATGATTTCCCACACATAACGCATCCATTCACAATTCTCACCACAATTCATCACAACTCACTCGTATACATCACAATGTATATATATATACAAAACCAAGCATATTCATCATGCATACTTTCACAATTCTTATCATTCCACATAAACATACATATTCATGTTTATTCATCAATGCACAATTATAAAGATGATAAATGCAAATCATAGAGACCGACTTACGACTCTATGCAAATGCAATGCGGTACCGACTCAATCATCTCAAGTTCACTCAGGAACTTATTGAAACCATCGCTCGTTACCAATATAACTCCCCGTCGGGCCTACGATGTTCACCCATTGCTCACACCTCACCTAGGCACACAATGTTTATGGATCGCTCACACCCCACACGGGCACACGACCCGATCGCTCACATCCACATGGGCACACGATCGTCTATAATCATCGCTCACACCCCACATGGGCACACGACGTTATAGCGGGTTCTCTCTGGAACCAATCCGTCGCTCACACCCCACATGGGCACACGACATTACAAGATGCATATCATGATGCTTGACACCCAAGAACTCATGACAATCAAATGCATCTTCACACATATATGCAACCATAATCATGCATATATTTCAACTCATCATCATTATTCATGCATTGAAAACAATTCAAACAATGCATTTCAACCGTAAAGTCCACCAACCACATACATTGGAATTTTACATAAACAATGCATATCATCACAAACCACAACAATCATACAATTACAATTACTTCCACAAGGGATTCACACCACAAAGGCTACCCGCAACACATCATAACAACATACATTGATATTCAATCAAACAATGTATTTTACTACACAACAACATCATTTATACATCGCTCACACCGCACACGGGCACACGACCCGATTGCTCACACCTCACCTAGGCACACAATCGTTTGTAATCATCGCTCACACCTCACATAGGCACACGACGTTACAACGGATTCTCATTAGAATCACTCAACACAAGAATATACATCATTATGCTTCACATACCAAATGACTCAAGACATTCTTGAAATGCATACATACTCACAATATATTCATGCATTCATCTCATACAATCACATACAATCTATATACATTCACATCAATGCACTATTGTATGATTCACATCCAAAACAATGCACATATTTGCCATAAAGCCATAAACCATCATCACAATATTCCATCATGTATATTCACATCATATAACGGCCCACAAGCTACACGTTACATATTAAAAGCATATAGCATGATAACACATCAATCGCACACATTATACGCGATAAAAACCCGACAACCCGACTATTTTCCAAAAACACGAATTAATTAAATCATATTTTACATTCCAAACCATCTTTAATAGAAAGAACTTTTCATTAGTTTTCCAACGCTTCAAACGGGGACCAAAACGGACTTACGGTTCAAAAGTTACGATCGAAACAATCTTGAAAGAAAAACCTACAGCAGGGCTGACACAGCCGCCCGTGTTGTGTGACATGGTCGTGTCACCCAAAAATTCCAAATGGACGCAGATTGACACGTCTGACACGGCCGCCCATGTTGTGTGACACGGCCCGTGTCAGAACCCAGAAAAATGCATTTTTTTACCGTCGGAAGCCTTCCGAACCTCCGATTTCGATTCCGTAAAAAGTCCCGGTCTCAGAATTCAGCGTACTACAATATTCTCACCATTAAAATACCATCTAACACATTTTCCATTTTTGAAATATTTTGAAACATAATTTTATTAGTTTATCCCAACTCCAAACTCGCTCAAAACCACTCGAAAGCACACAAATAACCATTCCCGATTAATTGCTATCCTTACCCGATTAAATATCAACCTATACCAATGTTACCAGACATATCCAAATACTTTTACTCGATCACAACATCAATTTGCACAAAAACATCAATATATATCCAAAAACTCAAAAGTTATAAATTCAACTCGATTCAATCAAACGATCACGCTAAATTAAGACCCAACATCACACGACTCTACTACGCGATTTATTCCGACTTTCATCCGTGAAAACATCGATTTCTAATCGTTTTTCTCATTTCAACCTAGAATTGGAAAACTATGAAAAAACAAGAAAACATTCACACAATCACACACATATACATATACAAGCAAGATATAATTGAAACTTCTCACCCTTACCCGATTAATCGCGCTTGAAACGGAGCTATTCTCGATTTTCCTCTTTTTTCCTCTTCTCCCTTTTCCTTCTCTTCTTTCTCTCTGTTTTTCTTCTTCTTTTCTAACTTTCCCCTTTTTCTCTCTTTCTAACCAATATATATATATATATATATAATACTTATTATATAATATAAATCCAATAGGGTAAAATATCTCCAATTGATATTTTGTCTTCTAATACCAATTGATCAATTATTAGAGTTACCTTAAAATACTCTCTTTTCTCTCAAATCTCTATTTATAAAAAAAATATATAATTTTTCTAAAATATCTAACTAATCAAATGACCATTTTGCCCCCACGCTCAAATATCTCCCAAACGCTCTCAAAATGCGATAAAACATAAACATACCGATGAAATATATTTCGGGAAATAAAAGTTGAAAAGAAATTATAATTTATTGCAAATATTTTACCTATCAGGGAAATTAACCAATTAACTCAATTAGCAGGTAAAATACAATAAATTCACACATTTCACAAAATTCACATAAATGAAATAAATAAATGCAATTAAACAAATCGGGGCGTTACATGTAGCGTGGTCGGATAAACAAACAAGGGGCAATTTCTAAAGGTAATTGAAACAAAAACTTGCCTAAACCTAAGGGAGAGATCAACTCACAAAGACTCAAACACAAAATTCCAATCAACTTCTTCCAAAATCCCAAGCGTTACACAAAACACAATACATATTTAGCACTATTATTTGAACTCTTTTTGTTTCCTTTCTCAAGGAGTTTCTTTTTATTTCTTTTTTTTTTTTCATTTTTTTTTTCATATTTTTCTCTTTTTTTCTTTTCTTTTTCAACCTCATAGAAACCAACCAATGAGTAAACAAACGTTCTCTCCCCAACTTGAATTCAACCACATCATCATGTGAATACTCCCTACTTTCTAAGGCAAGGTAAAAAATTCATACAAAAACACAAAGTTGAGGGTTCAAGAAAAAACAATCAATCAAAATCCATACAAAAAGTGAATTCAATACTCATAGACAAGCATTAAGTTCAAAAAACATGGATAATGATAGAAAGGCACAAAGGGGTTTAACAAATGCTCACACACTCACAGGGTGAATTGACTATTTGGCTAGGTAGTTGTGCTCAAAATGAAACAAAATGCCTTGATCCTTTTCATGCTTTCATATAATCAACACAAACAAAAGATTAAGCATAATAAAATCCAGTTAGAACAAGAATGTTGGTACTCCGCGCATATATGAACAATGGAAAGCTACCTCACAAAAAGGGTGGGAACTAAAGTGATTCACATCAAGAACAAGTATACAAAAGAATGATTGGCATGGAAGTTTGTAAAAAGCCTAAGTATCATGAATATGCTAAAGTCTGGAAAGCGATAAACACATACCTTGGACGTGTACAAAACTTAACAATATCATTACCATACATCCCCAAGTTGAAACGATCAAACTTGGAACATCACCTCAAATTTCCTCAAGCTACTCGAAAAAGGCTCATTGACAAACACAAGAATTATTAATATAAACATAAAAAAAACAGGTGAAATTGTCTAAACAAATTTAAAAGTGAAGATTTGAAATTTTAGAGCTGGTTCGATTAAAATTTGTTTAGACAATTGCACTATACTACCTAAACTAAAGAATAACAAGAAAAAACTAATACAACATGCTTGTTTTACGTCGTAAACTCGACGCCTGTTATTTATGAACGTTCCTCCAAGTTGCTTCCACCCGGTTATTCCTAACCAACACGGAAGAAAACGTGAAAAGAAACAAACAATGATATAACAAATTCACAAGTATAAGTATCAATATAAACAAGTGAAAATATACAATATGTACGATATTTACAAAACTCAAAAACAAAGAAACTATCGCAATGCGATCCAATAAAAACACCAATCCCCGGCAACGACGCCATTTTGTTGGAGAGGTAAAGCGGTAAGCAACAAAAGTTTTGGAAGTATTTTTCTGGGAATCTATCGTGTCCACAGAGATTGGTGTTATTGAACTGCCGTTCGACAAGTCTCGCGTTTACGAGTTTGGATTAAATTGGTTAAATTAAATACATAAAAGTAAATATCAACATAAAAAGAATTCATTCTTCAGAGAGAAGAAACTTATCCGGCATGCATATAATCCACTCCTCACAAACTTAAACTTACCGACCAGTTATACTCAACCTACAATACTCATCAATATCATCCAGCATCGCTCACAACAGTGTCCATCTCTGACACACTGAGCTGAGAGAACAACCGTGTTACCCTCGTCGACACTCTCGCACCCGACTCGAGATATAGAGGCATTAAGCTTCGACACCCATAAAAATTGTTAGCTCTAAATCTATCTCTAGCATCCAAAAACTAACAGATAATCATCCCTAATAAAATTTTGCGATGTTTATCTCTAACACAACCCAAATCCCGAGCATAAAGCAAAAATCAAGGACAATCACTAATAAAGATTTGTAAAGCAAATTTGATACAACGCCATGGGCGACAAATATACACGAGTTCAAAGTAAATACATATACAACAACCCAAAAGAGAAGAAATACACAAAGAAGAAAAGAACTAACCAAACATCTTGCGGTTTGTCAACACCGGTCAATGAGAAATCCACCCCGAATCATCCGTGTGCAAGCTTCAATGTTGTTTTCTAAGCTAATCCTACTGAAAAATGAGTTTGATGGAGTTGGGAGCTAAAATCCCCAAAACCATAACCTAAAAAATGAATGAAATGACTTATATATTATTTACAAAATTTGTAAAGTTCGCAATGCAAACTTTTATTCGCAAAGAGAACATCAAATTTGGCACCTGGTGTGCCTCAGGAACAGTTAAACTGCCTCTGCGATTCTGCATAAGTTCACAATGCGAACTTTTATTCGCAAAGAGAATATTCGCTGTAAAGTTCGCAACGCAATGCAAACTTTGGTGCCTTTTTCTACCTCCTCAAGTCTGGGAGTATTCGCCGGAAAGTTTGCAAAGCGAACTTAACAGCACACCAGCCCTTGTTTTGACCATAACTTTTGAACCGTAACTCGGATTGTCGCACGGTCGGAAGCGTTGGAAAGCTTATTCAATGCTCTTTATGAATATGTAAAGATATAATTGCTTGAATAACTGCAAAAATAAATGGAAAACAATTAAACTCAATGATATTTACACAATAACGCAATACATACACTATAACATAAAATAAACGTATTTACAAACAAAGCGGAGTTTATTCGAACGATATTAACAAAAAGTATCGATAAGTGCAACAAAACTTATATACAAAAATAGCTACAATTTGCACTTATCAACCACAAATCAACATTTTGCATTCTCTTTGACCAGATAAAAGTACTTGGGCCTCAATTGGTTATGAACTTGCCAAATGACTTGCTTAAACCTCCTCACCCATGATAATTAAATCTCAAACTTCTGATTTTGCCTTTGAAAAGGCTCTATGATTAAGATGACTTGTTGAAAAAGTAAGCCCGTACTTGTTCTTAACCAAATATCATGACTTGAAGCATTTAACATCTTGTAATCCTTTGAATCAAAACGAATTCATCTGAACTTTGCCACTTGACTGCTGATAAACGAAATCCTTCACCTTGAACCAAACAAGCAGGAATATGCCTTGAGATCAGAGGGTTAAGATTTAACATATGAAATGCACATCAAGTGCACCAAAGCCCTAATTGAAAGTGATGTAGTCTTTGATGATCTTTAACCATGAAACACTTGATTTGACATTACCTGCCAACCCTGGCCCAACTTCTTACCTAGCCAAGATTAAGTTAAACCAGACAATTTTCAATGTAGACTGCACACACTCCTGACCGGATGAACCTCGAATGAAACTTGGACTTAGGAAAATAAGACAATGAATATAGAAGCAGCACATTTTATTTTAATTTCTGGATATGGTTAGTGGATGGATGTACAGATGAAAGTGATGCACAAGTAGGAAAAATTTGGGGTATGACAATATCAACTTAGATTTGTAAAATAAAGTAGTCTCTAAGGATCTAGTGGTCGGCTTACCCAAAATCAAATTTTCAAAAGATCACTTATGTGATGCGTGCCAAATGGGGAAGCAAACAAGGATCTCGTTTAAATCTAAAAATATTGTTTCAACAACGAGACCCCTTGAACTCCTCCATATGGACCTTTTTGGACTATCTAGGATTAAAAGCTTGGGTGATAACTATTATGGTTTTGTGATTATAGACGACTACTCTAGGTTTTGTTAGACTATATTCTTAGCAAGCAAGAGTGATACTTTTTCAGCTTTTGAGAAGTTTGCCAAGCTCTCTCAAAACAAATTGATACAAGCATTATAACAATCCAAAGCGATCATGGAGGTGAATTTAAAAACCACCTCTTTGAAGAATTTTGTGATAAGCATGACATTGATCATAATTTTTCTGCACCACGTACTCCTCAACAAAATGGAGTAGTGGAACATAAAAATCAAATTTTGGAAGAATTAGGAAGAACTGTGATCAATGAGAGTGGCCTTGCTAAATACTTTTGGGACGATGCTTTTAGTACGGCTTGTTATGTTTTGAATATGGTGCTTATCCGCCCTATTTTCAACAAAACTTCGTATGAGCTTTTGAAAGGAAGGAAGCCTAACGTGTCACATCTTCATGTTTTTGGTTGTAAATGCTTTGTGTTGAATAATGGTAAGGAGAACCTTGGTAGGTTTGATTCAAAGGCCGATGAAGGTATCTTTCTTGGATACTCTCAAACTAGTTAGACATATAGGATATACAATAAAAGGTTACTTACTGTTGAAGAATCCGTACATGTTACTTTTGATGAATATTATCTGAAAATGTCGGAAAAGGTATTTCTTTTCATGGTGCAGGTGTATCTTCAGAAGACATACTCAAGGACACTGAAAAAGGGACTGATCAACCTGAATCAGTGAAAGTTGAGGAGGAGAAAGATCACCATCCTGAAGAGATTAAAGAGGATCATCCAATTAGAAACGATGAACTTTCTCTAGCTTGGAAGTCCTTTAAGGATCATCCCATCAACAACATACTCGGAGACATATCAAAGGGAGTAACTACGAGATCCAAGCTAAGTAAATTTTGTTATCACTTTGCTTTCGTCTCTCAGATTAAGCCTAAAAACTCTAAAGAGGCCTTACTCGATGAACATTGGTTTTTATTAATGCAAGAGGAATTAAATAAATTTAAAATAAATGAGGTTTGGGACCTTGTCCCCCCTCCGCGAGGCCATCGAGTAATTGGCACCAACTGGATGTTTAGGAACAAGCATGACGAAAACAGAGTTATAACAAGGAACAAAGCGTGGTTAGTGGCACAAGGGTATAACCAAGAGGAGGGCATAGACTATGAGGAAACTTATGCTCATGTTGCCCGACTCGAGGCTATACGTCTTTTGCTTTCCAATGCGTGTTCTAAAAAATTTCAAATTATTTCAAATGGATGTAAAGAGTGCTTTTCTAAACGGATACATTAATGAAGAGGTCTATGTATCTCAACCTCTTGGTTTTGAATCTCATGAGTATCCTAATCATGTTTATAAGCTTAAACGTGCTTTGTACGACCTCAAACAAGACCCTAGGGCTTGGTATGAGCGTATTAGCAAATTTTTACTATACCAAGGATACTCAAGAGGGAAGGTTGATACAACCCTCTTTATTAAGCGTCAAGAAAAAAACTCCATTTTAGTACAAGTTTATGTAGATGATATAATATTTGGATCTACTAACATAGAATTGGATAAGGAATTCTCTAAGTTGATGCAGAGTGAGTTCAAGATGAGCATGATGGGGGAGCTAAACTACTTCCTCAGACTGTAAATCAAACAAATCGAAGAAGGAACGTTTGTGAGCCAAACGAAGTATTGCTATGAGCTACTCAAGCGCTTCGACATGGCTAACTCTAAAGCAATTGACACTCCAATGCCTACATGTGTAAACTTGGATCGAAATGAGAATGGTAAGGTCGTTGATGTAAAGAAATATAGAGGTATGATGGGTTATCTTCTCTATCTTACCGCATCTCGACTGGGTATCATGTTTAGTGTATGTTTGTGTGCTCGATATCAATCATGTCCCAAGGAATCGCATTTAAAATTCGTCAAACGTATACTTAGATACCTATGTGGTACTCAAAAGTATGGGCTTTGGTTTTCCAAGGGAAGTGATTGCACCTTGGTATGCTATTCTGATTCCGACTTTGCGGGTTGCAAATCGGATAGGAAGAGCACTAGTGGCACTTGTCATTTCTTCTCAAATTCCTTAGTGAGTTGGCATAGCAAAAAGATAGTTTATGTTGCTTTGTTAAAAAAACCAAGACGGAATACGTTGTGGCCCGTACTTGTTGTGCCCAAATTTTGTGGCTCAAGCAACAATTACTCGACTTCAATGTTAAACTTGAACGTATTCCCATTTTGTGTGATAATACAAGCGCCATTAACTTAACCAAAAATCCAGTACTACATTCAAGGACGAAACATATTGAAATTCACCATCATTTCCTTAGGGATCATGTAGAGAAAGGTGATGTCGTATTTGAGCATGTTGATAGCAAGAATCAACTTGCCGATATTTTCACAAAACCACTTGTGACAGAACCCTTCTTTAACATCCGTAGGGAACTTGGTGTTCTCGATATTTCGGATCGTGTTTAAGATTGAATGGTTGTATGCTTGATATATATGCTTGTCTATACTTTGATTAATTACATTGAAAAGCTCACATTATGTGAGGGCATTCATCACTCATCTTCATTGGAGGTAATATCATTCCTATCTATTTGACTTATCTTGATCATATATATATATATATATATATATATATATATATATATATATCTATATATACATATATATGTATATATACATATATATATATGTATATATACATATATATGTATATATATATATATATATATATATATATATATATATATGATATTGTACTATGATTAGTGTTATATTGATGTTTATTTGATGGTTTAGATCCATTTTTAATCCATTTTTATGTTTGAAATATTTGTGGGTTTGTTATTTATCCTTGTGTGATGCATACATAACATAATTTTTTTCATTTTTCCATGTTTGCACTGCATGCGTCGACCTGAACAGGGCATAGGTTGACTCATGCCTTTCATATCTCAACAATGTTTGATTCGGGTCTATATGCGTCGACCCCATGTGTCGACTCATACTGTAAGGTTCATAAATTTGAATTTTCAACGTTCATGCGTCGACGCATCCTAGGCTTTAGGTCGACACATCGCTGCGTGACCCAGAATTTCTCCTTGGAAAATGAAGCGTAACTGCTTTTCTTAGGAACAAAAGGTCATTCAATGTGCCTTTTCATTTCATATTTTCATTATCATCAACATTTGCATCCTTTCATCTCACTTTTCTTCACCAACATTCTCTCAAATTTCTCTACAAACCCTAAAACCCATTTCCAAAACTCTCTCAAATCAGAAACTTCAAGTTCAAATAAGTGTATAATTTAGTTTCTCATCACCAATCTCTACTCGGGAACTGTTCATGTCTCCCAAAAACAGAGCTTTCATGGCTTCTTCAAGAGTAATAGGAAAGAGGACCACTCGAGCTTCAACTTCTAGAGCAGCAACTTCACAACCTCCACCATAACCTCCGTCGAATATTCTAGTAAATGCTATGTCTTTACTTTCTGATGAAATAGATACAATTTATGAGAAGAACTTTAAGAAAAGGTCAGTTATCAAGCAATTTGTTTACTATCTGAAAGTGGCTGAACGCATGCACATTCCCGAAATTATTGATTTGCTTGATTTTCAACAGTTCTATAACTTCTTAGAATGTGGTACACACGGAAAATTTCTTGATTTTGATTTTGGTTACAAAATTGGTGGTATGAGCTTAACGGTTGATGGTAAATTTTGGGAAGAGTTATTTAGTATGTATCCAGTTGAGTATATCCTCATTTTAACATAACCGACACCAAATTGGCCCTGGGTTATGAATTCAAATCTGCTCTGAGTTCAATGTTGAATGATCCCTATACTGAAGATATTATTGCTAGTGATTTGTTCCCTAAATCAGTTACTACCGGTCGGTTGAAGTCGATTGACAGGATTCTATAGTGGATTATGGCTCATATTCTCCGTCCTAAGAAGGGAGGTTATTCAAGGGTTGACCAAGTTGAGGTGCATTTGTTCTATATGCTGAAGAATAAGAAAAGAGTTCACTGGCCATACTACATTGGTAGCAGAATTTTTACTCTTAAAGAAACAGGTAGAGGGACAACTTTGTGCTATGGTTCATTCATTCAAAGTATTCTTGATAGGGCTGGGATTGTTGTTCAAGATGTTTCATACATCTCAATTACGAGTGATCAATAATTTAGCCAAAAGATCGTGACTTTGATGGGTTACCTTTGGGACCGTCAAGGGCAAAGGTATTTGGTCAAGACAAAAGCCTTAGGTGCAAGAGTTCAGAATCTAGATGAGGATGAAGAAGAAGACGAAGAGGAGGACGAGGAAGCTTATCAGATGGAGATTGAGCATCCTGATGATGATCATGATGATAGTGATTGGTCGGGTCATTCGCCTGTGCAGGATCCCTATACAAATCAAGGCTGGGGAGAGTGGCAACACACAGGCTAGACTAACCAAGGCTCGTCCTACGTGCCTCCGACCACTGGCTGGACTAATCAAGTTTCATCCTACATGCCTCCATCTCCACCTCGACCTCAACCAAACAATTCTGAAGTTCTTGAGATGTTGAGGAATATGCAGCTTCAACAAAAAAAATTTGCTACTCTTCAAGAGGAAAGGTACACAACTTTGTAGGGCCAGATCCAAGCTCAAAGTGATAACTTTGATTTGTTTGCTTCTACTATTTTACAAAGGTTTCATACTATGGTTGAGACTGCTGCAAACCAACATTGATCTCTCTCTGTTTGCTTCAATACACTAAACATTATTGTTCTTGACTTCACTGAACGCCAAGAGGAGCAAATAGCACCATATCTGGATTACTCTTTTAGAGGGAGGGGTCACCCATACAGGGGGAGGAGTCCATAGAGGGTTGAGCTGTGTTGGTGTAGTGCATTTCATGTTTCATTTTGCATGTTTTTATTGTGTTTTGTTATGTGTTTGGTTACTTTTGACTTGGAACTTGTATTGAACAAATTTGGTTGTGTAATGCACTAAGTTTCTTTCTCTATGTTTCTTGTCTTATTTATGCTTATATCTCTTGCATTAACAACATTTTATGTGAATGTTTTTTGATGTTTTATCTGTTGCAAAGAGTATGATTGTGTACATATGAATATGTTTTGATTGCAATTAACCTATTGCTTCACTCTTCTTGATGTTGTCAAAGGGGGAGAATGCAAAAGTAAGTGCTTCACAAATATATATCAGAATTTTTGTCCCAAAGAAATGCATAAAATCAGGGGGAGGATGCTTCACAAAGTACTCGATATGTCGAAGATTTTGCACAGGTTATTCCATCATCAAAAAGGGGGAGTATGTAAGGGCAAGGTTCATTAGTCCTTGTTATAATGATGTCAAAACTAGTATTATCTCGTACTTGTAATTTAGATGATATCATCGCGTCTTAGATTGCATTCATTATTTAATATGCATAAAATATTCCACGTACATGTGTCTATGTATATAGAAGCAATCCATATATGAAATTTGTGCATTTGGTCTTGTTGGATACCTTAGGACAACTCAAAAAGGGTTTTAGGTCAACCAAAATACTCACAAAAAGGAGTTTGTAGCATTCTTGTGTCCTTGCATCGACTCACAGACATGTGGAGGTCGACGCATACTGTTGATATAACAAATTGTTGCTCTCGGGTGTCCATGCTTCGACCCACAGGTATGGGGCGGTCGATGCATACTGTCAAAAGAAGAATTCTTGGTTTTGAGGTTGCCTTGTGTCGACACATGACCTAGTTCAGGTCGACGCATCACTTGAAGTTTTGTGTAGTTTTTACATTCGGGTGTGCTCAGGTCGACCCCTCTAGTGCTGTGGTCGACCTCTCGCTCACTAAAACTGATTTTTCTGATTCTCTGTGTTTCAAAAAGTTGTTGTTTCCGTTATTAGGTCTTGGCATCATATATATTCATTGTTTCATTATTGTACATACATAGAATAAGAAAAGTGAAAATATACACCGATTTTTGCTCATCATCTTCATTCTCACACTTGCATTCTTCAACAATTACACATAATCATTTTTGTTGATCTTTTACATTGTCGAGGTGATAACGTCCAAACGTAGGATTGTGTATCTAGTTTGGGTTGAGAATTCAGTGGGTTTTTATTGAATAAAACCTTTGGGGTTTTGTCCTCCAAGATCTTGAGGATTTGGGGGTTTTTGCACAGATCTTCTTCACATATTCAGTCGAGTGACAGGTTTAAAGAACGGTGGGTTCGTTAAACAAGTAGCGGTAACCGGAGGATTGTGCAGAAAGATTTGGGGTCGAATATCTTGTGATCAAAATCAGCTGAGTGAAAGGTTTGAAGAACGGTGGGTTCGTTCAAATAAGTAGCGGTAACTGGAGGCTTGTTCGAAGCGTTTGATGCACTTGATTCGACTTGAATCAAGGGGAGAGAAGGGAGAAGTATCAACTTCAACAATTAGGCTTGAGTGTGTGGTGACTATTACTTCTCTTGTATAGACTTTGCAACTTGAATATACATATCTCAATTCTAGTTTTAGAATTGGGGGCAAACTTACCCGGAGCGAGTTTGAAAGAGGAACTTCCTAAAAAAATCCAGTGTTGTTCTCTTTTTCTCTATCTCTTTAATTTGTGTTGATAACGTTTGTGTGATATCAACGGTTCGATAAATTTCCACTGTTGTGTAGTGCTGAAATTCTGTTTTGAAAACTCATTACAATCACTTATATTGTAATTGTGAAAAATTCTGCACTAGCATTACATAGGAAATTCAACTTCGGGTGTTGTGGACACCAAGTGTTCGAGGTATTGATCGCACACAAACTGTTTGTGATATTGATTCGTTTTCTCCTTGAATTTAATTCCATTCGGTTTTCCATATCCAATTTTACCAATAAAGGTTCGTTTAGACGATTTAAAATCCTTGGCCGCTTCCGTACATTTTTGAAAACAATTTTTAAGCGCCGACTCTGTTTAAATATTAGTGATCTATTCAATCCCCTTCTAGATCATCGCCATTGTCTAACAATTTTGATATAATGTGACCAAAACCTCACATGCATGACACTGAATACCTTTTCCTTGATTGGGCTTCTCCTTTGTTCTTGCTTTTCTCTGAAGATCACTGTTGTTCCTGATGTCGAATGACATTTTATTGACATCTGGGCTTGACTTCCTATCCATACCCTTCAACACCTTATTGAATTACCTCCCAAGAAGCACAATATCATTAGAAATTCCTTAATCAGTCTCCATGTCACATTGAACCTCTTCATTATTAGTGTTGGAGATAAAAGTTATGCTCTTGTTCTTCTTTTCAGATCTTTCATTGATAGCCAATTCAAAAGTTTGAAGTGACCCAACAAGCTCCTCCACTTTCATGTTGCTGATATCTTGGGCTTCTTCTATCGCTATGACCTTCATGTCAAACTTCATAGGCAACGACCGAAGAATATTTCTAACCAACTTCTCCTCTGACATCTTCTCTCCCAAGGCACTAAATGGATTGGCAATATCAAGAATATTCATGTGAAAATCATGAATGGACTCGTCATCTTTCATTATGAGATTCTCAAATTTGGTGGTGAGAAATTGAAGTCTTGACATATTTACTTTTGATGTGCCTTCATGAGTGATTTTAACGATTTCCCATGCATCATTGGCCACGGTACATGTATGTATCAGCCTAAAAATATTTTTATCAACTCCATTGAATAAGGCATTCAAGGCTTTGGAGTTTCCAAGAGCAAGATCATCTTCTTCCTTAGACCAGTCCTCTTCTGGCTTCAACTCAGTTGTGTCCTTCCCATCTTTTCCCTTCACAATCGGGTGTTCCCAACCATTGATAACGGCTTTCCAGGTTTTGCTATTCCTAGATTTTATAAAATTCACCATACGCGCATTCCAGAGATCATATTTGGTGCCATCCAAAATAGGCGGTCTGTTGACAAATCCTAGTTCCATGTCTCTAGTACCAGAAAGTATCTCCCTAGAGCTCACCCAAAACAGAACAGAGTGCCTGCTCTGATGCCAATTAAAATTCTGGCACGTAGTGGACAGATGTCGGATATGATGTCAGGACATCGTAACAGCATAATCAACACAAGAACAATTTAAAGAAAAATTGCAGGAATTTAAATAACACACAGTAGTTGTTAACCCAGTTCGGTGCAACGTCACCTACATTTGGGGGCTACCAAGCCAGGAAAGAAATTCATTATGACAGTATTAGTTCAAAGCTAAACTTTCCCGTTTACAACTTCTCGCCTAATGACTACCTTGTGAAACTTCTACCTAGACACCATCTATATATGAGATCCCCCTCTCACTTCCTAATCAGTCATAATCCCAGTGACAATTCAACAACAACCAACAATAGAAATAGTACACTTCCAACACAATACTTGATTTTACTTAAAAGATTCAATCAAGAACAATACACTATTGCTTAAAAGCTCATGAGTGGACAATTAACAATTAACAATCACTCAACCTCAATGCATCAGAAGATACATGGGTGACATATAATTAACAAGCAGAAAACCCTAAAGACCAACCAAAACAATGGCTAATCCTTATTTCTAAAATTCTTCACGTTATGCTCTCTACATCAATATTGTTCGTCTTCAATTTAAATAGCCTTTAGGCCTATTGGACTTGGGCTTCTTGAGGCGCACAAATAGCAGCAATCAGTATAAACTGGCTGCAAATCAACATGCACAATAGTAGGAGCAAAATACAAACTTTCCTAAAAAGGCTCAAGGATCCTTTTTATGAAAAGTAACATAATCTATCATAACATAAAATCCCACAATATACTCCTATGAAAAACGCAGGTGTGTGAATTAAAACACACTAAAAAATCACACTTAAAATATCAAAATAGTCATGCCCTAACTTTCTGGTATAACATGTCTTGGAACATGTCACAACATCATGTAGAACATGATGTCTGGCTGTCATGGCAGAACATCTGGTTCAACATATTGCTAACAGCATGTTGTTTTACCAAAATGTAGCCAATCCAAAAACCACAGGACTTACAATACTTACAAAAACCATCATTATCCAAGTTACCTTAAGAATAGTTGTACCAGGCTTTATCTGAATCAGAAGAAGAAGAGATTGATTTTGAATGTCGTAACTTATTATGATTCACTGAAATGTAAAGGGGAACATATAAATCTTTGTATAATTTAATCTTGTGAATGCCATCATTAATCTTAACACTAATGTTCTTGTCCAACAAAGAGGCACAAGAAGTTTTAACCATCACCCTAGCAATATCCATATTCTCTGCCTTCAAAGTATTGTCGTCTGAACACAAATACTTCCCCACCGTAGTGGCCAATAATGCAAAAAAAACTCGAGATTCCAAGCATGGAAAGTGACACCGTGCATCCTTAACCAAGTGACTCTCTCCTTATTAACGTCGTCTTCCCTCTATTCCCTAATCTTCGAAAACCATTAATTCCGCAAGCTTTTGCCTTCCCTAACCAAATCTCCTATCACACCTTCCTCTATCTCTTCCAACAGACAAAGGTTCGCTCTGAGAGGATTAACCTTGATAGAGAAATAACCTTCTGTCTCAAAACACGTTTGAATATTATAGGCCATACCTAGATTAATCACCACCCCGAAAAATGCCTTCTTTAATCTGACTAGATATTCCTCTTTAGCGGCGTAGTTCAAAAGAGAGGGAAAGAACCTTAACTGAAGAGACTGAAACCATTCATTATTCAGTACCTCTGCGAAAGATCTACTCCCAACATTTGCTTCACATCCCGAACCCCTCCATGGTTTCTTATCCGAAGGTTTGAACTGAGTTGCCCTTATCCTGCCTCCTCCACCTCCGTTTTTAATAGCTCCTTCTCTTCTACCAAATCGAGCGGTATTTGCATGGATTTTTTCCCATCTATGATCATGTTATCTAACTTCATAACAAGAAGCCTAACGCCTTTGACCTCATTAAATCTCGCAATACCGAATCTTTTTCCCACCTTGTTCCATTTGGGTGGAATCACAACCTCGACCACATCCCCAATACAACCGAAGAGTTCAAAGACATTTTCTACTCTTACCCTATCCAAAATTTCAGAAAAGAAAAAGGATGAAAGCCTATCATCCCCGATTGAGTCCTTCTACCCGCCGAAAAAGAGTCCCAACTGGTAACTAAATTCCTGAAACCTCGCCATTTGACTTTGTGTCATTCCATTCTACCACCGGAAAAAAGGACCGAAAGGCTCAAAGTCACACATAATAGATGTCATAAGATGATGACATTCCTTTAATTCTAGGGAGGAAATTTCTATCAACAGGGATGTTCGTGATTAATTAACTTAGAAGATAGAACATTTACTTTTAATGTGAATAATGTGGTTGTCAAGCTAAAGGTTCACAAAAAAATGGATTATAAAATAGATAAAAATAATGATATAAAGTTAGCAAACTCGACTCAACTATTTGGGAAATAATAAAAAATCAGGTTCAACCACTATGGGTGGAAATAGGCCTGGCTGACTAACAGGGGCCTACGGCCTAGCCTACATAGGCTCAAGCCAGACTAGACATTTTTTTTAAATATAAAAGGCCTAGGCTTTTTTATAAGCCTATTTAGTTAAAAAGGCTAGGCTTTAGGCCATAAAAAAAGTCTTTTAAGCCTATCTGGATGACCTATTTAAATAAATATAAATAATTTTTTATTATCATTATGTTATGCTTTGTACTTTGAACTAAAATACATAAATAAAACTTGGTTATCTTGGAGAACTTATGAAAATAAGATGAAAATACCTTATGAACAATGTCATAAGTTTTTTTCATAAGTTCTCTTAAACAAATAGTCACACAAAACTTATGCTAATAGGTAAGTTAAAATAAGTCAATGCAAACAAACTTTTCGTCTCATTAATCTTTTAGTTTTTAGTCTATTTAAACATTATTTGAATTTATTATTTACATATGTATAAAATAAATATGCTTTTATATCTGCCAACAGGCTAATCAGGTCTTCAAAAAGGCCAGACTCAAAAAGGTCATACTTCTTAGGCTTCGGTTTTTTGGACAGGCCAGACTTAGGCTTCACAAAGGCTAACTTGGCCTAGCCTATTTCCACCCCTATCCACCACTACCCACTAAACATTCAAGAGCTATTAAGGAATGTGGTAAACATAGAGAAAACAAATACTTAAAAATGATGGAGATTATGTCATTTCATAAGTAGTATAAATCACTAACTCTGTCATTTTCATGTCAAAGAAAATCATGAAAAACACAAAATAAAACAAAAATGGAGGAATATTTTTGAACGGTTTTGAAACATGGAATAAATGGAAGTGATTTCCTACTCTAATAAAAACAATGACATTTTTCTCTCAAAGAAGTAATTATGGTTTCAAAGAGAAAGTATTTACCCTAACTTGGGGTTCGACACACCACTCTAGTAGTGATTTAGGCGTTTCTCTTAGGTTATCATCACTACTACAGAAAAGCCATACCACAATGGTTGGAAAAGGGATACCACAACGCCTGACCAACCGTTGTGAGATAATGGGTGATTGTATGCATGATGATTTCCACCATGGTCTCGAGACCATGATAGTAAGGCATGACGCGTGCTACCTACCACAACGATTACTTGTATCAACCTATGTGGTATATACATTTAGGTAAATAAAATTTCATCATGGTTAAAATAAATAATCGTTGTTGGAACCACTGTTTTTCAAATTGCATGTGTCTCATCATTCATTTCTCGCTCTTTAACATATAGAATGTGGTTCAATGGTCTAAGTCCTTCATGACATCGATTCCTTCTATTCTAGTTTTACTTGAATAATATTAATAAATTGTTGTTATTCAAATTAAACTATAAGAGAGGATATGGATGTAATGAAGAATCAGTCATTGAACCACATTCTAAATGTTAAACAACGTGAGATGAATGGTGAGACATATGCAATTCGGAAAATATTGATTGATATAAGTTGGTTTTCAACTTAACTTTCATATTATAAGTTTCTATGTCAATTTAAATTAAATGTATTTTCAATGAAGGGTTGGTGAAACAAACAATCTACGTAGCATATAATAAACTCAACTTCATCTAGTGTGCAACCTGCATAAGAATTTAAATAACAAAATATTGCTAAGTTATAAGAAACTTCTTTCTTGTGACTTAGCAATGTTTTGTTCTTGTTCTGAAAACATTAATCAACAACAAAAGACAACAACATTTATCAACAACACAACTATATATAACAAATAAGAAAAAATATGGCTCAAGAACGCAAGATATAATAAAAAAAAACAAAAAAAAATTATGAAGTTCAGAGAATATTAATCAACAACAACATACAACAACATCATACAACAATACAAGAAATAATAAAATGTTTCAAGAACACACATTTTTTGAAACTAATCGTGGAACTGGAAGAAATTATGAAGTACATCTAGTTTATGATGTTATAAAGAAGAAGTACAAGGTGAATTAAGTTTACACAGCTTCATACTTCTTGTATTTTTTCTTCATAGCAACACAAACCATATGTACCATAACCAAAGCATGCGCTTTGTTAAGGTGGTGAAGACGAATATGAAAAAAATGAGAACATTCACCAAATGAAAAAATGAGAACCCATTTTTAACAAGAAACGTAAATGAAATCGAAGCATAAGTTTAATGAACGAACCTCAAAACTCAAGGTAGTGATTGGTGAAGACGAATTTGAAAGTTAAAATATGTTAGGGTTTTCTATTGAGAGAAATGGCTGTTATGTACTGAACGATAGATTCTTTCGCTTATATACTAAAAAATATCACTTTTTCCTCACGGTTGGCAAAGAAAAACCTGATGCGATTTTCAAATTTTACAACGGTTGTATTGTAAAAACGTGGTTAAATCACTTTCAATATTTTATTTATTTATGAACTTAATGGTAAGAGAGTTATTTAATGTTGTTATTGTTATTATTCATTAGTGTTATTGTTGTTGTTATTTTTGTTGGTCGTGTACTATTTTTTTTGTAAAGAGGAAAGAGTATATAAAACTAAAATAAAGAAATTCTATTAAGAGGCCCACAAGGGAAGAGTACATAAAACATAATTTTTTCATTACATAATTTTGTCAAGATCGGAACAATATCCCCTAGCACTACATGAATCTTCTCAGTCTATGACTCGATCCTCACTACCCTCATCCGAGTCGTAGTAAAAAGTCTTCCTTGACACCTTTCTCTTCTTCTTCTTCTTCTTCTTCATCATCTTCTTCTTCTTGGCCTTACTCACCCTCACCGTATCCCTAACAGCAGTTGAGGAAGATGGCTGGACCTCCTCGGTTGTCTGGTGATGGTGTTGTATTGCGGTGGTTGTTTGGTTCTCAAACAGTGACTTCTGTTGAGCTATTTCTCTTAGCATTCTGAGATGGAGAACTCATGTTGTTATAACAAGGAAGTTAAGAAGAATAGTTTGAAGAAGTGTAAATTCATTATATGAAAGTGTGCATTTATAGAAGAGGTTTAAGATGAAACATCTGATGATTTAATGCTTGCAATGATTACTTCTAATGGTTGATATTCTTGAATGACTTGTGACCGTCTTGAGAAATGAAGAAAATTTTCAATCATCATTGTAGTCGTTTCTCTCTTTTGGGAAGAGTAAAGGTTGTACATATCATATTACAACAGTTTAATATTAAAACGTGGTTAAAAAAATTTTAAATTTTTATTTATTTATGAACTTAAGTGACACGTACTTTTTGTAATAGGAAAAATAGATAAACTGTAGTTGTTGGAATTCGAACCTTGCAACACTTACTTTATCATCAGGGTTGTTTATCTCAATCGTGATTAAATAACTTTCAAAAAAATAAATAAACACCAGGCGCATCCAATTTTTGATATTACAACGGTGGAAAGCATAACGGTAGTAGTATTATGTTACAGAATGTATATTTTGTAATAGTGCATTTATTTTATTTTAATTTATTTTTGGATTATATTTTCGTATTTTTTTCTCTTTTAATTTAAGTGTATTTTTTAAAATTTATTTAGTTTAGTTATTTTAATATTACACTTGTATTTATATGATGAATTAAGTGATATTTATCTTTTATGACTTGTAAATCTATTTATTCAATTGCTTATGAGATTTAAATTTCTAAGTATCTAATTGCCTTATAGTGAGGTCACTCACTATCAGGTCCAACCTGTGTGCCAGTGGCACTGCCACAGGGCCTCAGATTTAGAGGGGCTTCACAACTAATATATATATATATATATATATATATATATATATATATATATATATATATAGGGTTATGCTAATGCACACTGATGTAGGTATGCATTAGCAACATACACCTTAGTGTATTTTTGTATGGGACCCATCAACTTTGAGTGAGACTCACATTAAAAATATGAAGAAAAAAAAACAAAATAGATGTAGTGTATTTTTGTGTGGAGTCCATCAATTTTGGGTGTATGTTACCATTTTCATATATATATATATATATCCACTTTACTACCTACTCTTACGACTAATTTATACTACAAATTTATAAATAAATTTATTTATATAATATTTTCCAACTTCCAATGTAGGATCTATAGACGATGTTGATAAATTGTAATACTGATATATGGAATATTGATAAACGCTAATAACAAAATATTATATTATTTCAATAATTTGATATTTAACCAAATATTAATTTCTCTAATTAATGACCCTCTTAAAAAATATTTATGCCTTAGACCATGTATTTTATGATATGCATTTAGTTTACATCAGTAAACAATGATTTCAAAATAAAGATGAGTTATTTGCTGACATAATTAATTTTTTTATTTAACAATGTTAAGGTGTTTATGATTTGAATTTTACTAAGTTAAAATTGATTAAGTAGTATTTAAAAAAATTCTTGATTAAGTTTTATTTATGTGAAATTTGTATTTTCAAAATTACCATTTTATATAAACAATATTTCGATAACAAAATTATTGTCTTTCTTACAAATTTTAATTTTGGTGTTGTAGTTAATATATATAAAATGTGAACTACTTTTAATTTTGTTTAAGTTAAATTATTTTGAGTAACAAATATAAGCAAATATAATTTAATAAATAAAAACTTATGGTGAACAAGAGTATTATTACGATGTTACTCTTGATTTCATTAATATTACATATATTGTCTATTACATAAAATAAAGTGGAAGCTACATCATATTAATTAACATAAACATTGATAGACTCAAGTTACTGTAAAATAGATACGTTTTTTTTTTTAGTACGTGAGGCACTTTTAATGTTGAGAAAGAGAGAAAATAAAAAAACAAAAATTGATATTATTGAATTAGTAAAATTGAATTACAAAGTGTCTATTTATATACACTAAAATAAAAATCTAAATAACAAACCCTAAACCCTAATTAGTTTTGGGCTTGGGCCACATAATACAACTTGGATTATATCCAATATCTCAACATACCCCTTATAATCCAAATTGTCAAAACACACTAATCATTGTCGATCTGAACTATTCCTAATTTCTTTGTCAAAGTTAGGAACCTGTCGATCTTTAATCCTTTGGTGAAAATGTCGGTCAATTGTGCTTCACTTGAGCAATGCCTTAATTCAAGTTCACATCTATTCACCTTCTCCCTTAAGAAGTGAAATCTAGCTTTGTTGTGCTTACTTCTTCCATGCAAAACTGAAGTCTTTGCCAAATTTATGGCTGACTTGTTGTCGAGCTGCAGTACCAGAGGTTTCTTCACTTCGACCTCTATTTCTTCAAGAACAGATCTGATCCAAATTGCTTGACACGCAGCATCGGATCCTGCTATATATTCAACCTCACACGATGACAATGCCACCACAGGTTGCTTTCTCGAGCACCATGAAATTGGGGTACCAAATACTTGATAGAAATATCAAGTAGTGCTTCTTTGATCTTTCTTATCTCCGCACCAATCATCATCTGAATAACAAGTAACCATAGCTTCTTTGCTTTCAGAGTCTCGTCGAAATAAAATTCCATAGTTTGTCGATCCTTTTAAGTATCTCAGGATTCTTCTTGCGGCCTTCATGTGTGATACCCTTGGTTCACTCATGTATCTGCTCACTAATTCGACTGAGAAATATACATCAGGTCGACTATTGCACACATATCTCAAAGATCCAACAATCTATATGAACAAAGTTGCATAGACTTTTTCTTCCTCTCCACGCTTCTCTAACTTTAAATTTGGTTCGATAGGCGAAGATGTAGGATTTAAATCATTCATTCTAAATCTCTTAAGGATCTCTTTGACTTACTTTCTTTGATGTAGAATCATGCCTTGCTTTGACAATTGAAATTCCATGCCTAGGAAGTATGACAACTTTCCCAGATCCGACATTTCAAATTCCTTCTTCATCAGCTCTTTGAACTTCGACAAGTTCTTCAACCTATTTCCAGTTACTTGCAAGTCATCCACATATAAGAAAATTATTGTTATATCTTGTGCCACAACCTGAACAAAGACACCATACTCAGATTTGCATTTTACGAATCCTGATTCAACCAAGTCTGAGTCGATCTTCTTGTTCCATGTCATAGGTGCCTGCTTGAGACCATAGAGTGCCTTGTGCAACTTCTATACTTTACTTGCTTCCTCCTGAATTACAAACCCAGGAGGTTGTGTGACATACACCTCTTCATCTAAAGGTCCATTAAAAAATACTGATTTCACATCTAAGTGAAATGTTGACCAACCTTGATTGCATGCCAAGGCCACCATTAGTCGAACAGTTTCTAATCTTACGACATGTACAAATACTTCAGAGTAGTCGAGTCCTGCTCTCTGGAGAAATCCCTGAGCTACCAATCTTGCCTTATGCCTTGCTATCGACCCATAATCATTATTCTTCAACTTGAACACCCACTTTACTTCGATAGCTTTTATATGATCTAGCAATTCGAGCAACTCCCACGTGTTGTTTCTTTCAATTACTTGTAACTCTATGACCAAAGCAGACTTCCATTATTTATCTTTGAAGGCTTCGCTATAGTTGATTGGTTCAACACCTGCAAGTAAAGCGAAATGAACTAGTTCCCCATCTATTGTGACTTCATCATCACCAACCACTTCATAGTCTTGAAGTCTTGCTGGACGAGCTCTAGTTCGTTGAAGTCTCTGACTTGTGCCAGCCATATCCTCTTCGACCTCGACTGTGTCTTTTACTTCGACATTATTACTTGCTTCGTCGCAGTCATAGCTCATTATTGGCTTGTCAATTGCATTACTAGAATTATAAATCCCAGGAAGAATGTTCATCAATCATAATGTCTCGACTCATCACAATCTTCTGATTAATTGGATTGAATAGCCTGTATGCTCTAGTCTTATGATATCCTACCAGAATCATAGGTTCACTCTTATCATCAAGCTTCCTTCTCCTAGCATCAGGAATATGCCTATATCAAATAGAGCCAAACACCTTCAAATGACTCACTGATGGTCGTTTGCCACTCCACACTTCTTCAGGAACCATGTTCTTCAGCTTCTTGGTAGGACACTTGTTCATAATATAAACAGCAGTCGAAACAGCTTCACCCCATAAGGATTTTGGCAAATTCTTCTGCTTCACCATGCATCTTGCCATGTCCAATATGGTCTTGTTTCTTCTTTTTGTTATTTCATTATGTTAAGGAGTATAAGGAACAGTTATCTCATGATCAATACCATGTTCTGCATAGAATGCTTCAAATATCTTGGATGTGTATTCGCCACCTCCATCTGTTCGCAGAACTTTAATTTTCTTTTCACCCTGGTTTGGAAAAATATTTTAAATCTCTTAAAGGTTTCAAATACTTCATCCTTTCGTTTGATCACATAGATCCAGAGCTTTCGACTTTACTCATCAACAAATGAGACGAAGTACCTGTTTCCACGAATGGTATGCTCTTCAAAAGGACCACGTACATCTGAATGTACAACTTCGAATATACAAGATGATCTCATTGGCATAGTTGAAACGAAAGACTTTTTGTACTGCTTTTCAACTAGACAACCTTCATAGAGTTTGTCGGGAATCTCAAGACTTGGTATACCAGTTACCATATCTTGAGTTATCAGTTGATTTAGCGACCTAAAGTTCTGATGGTCAAACCTCAGATGCCACAACCAACTATTCTTGTGGTCGGCAACTGTTTTCAGACATTGTACCTCAGTCGAATAGATCATGGTCTTAAATGTTCTATTCTTCGACAGAGGAGATTTCAAGACCAAGTTATTTTGGGTGTCGAAAAGTTCTAAGGATCCAACTTAAAAACCACTGAGAACCCCTTTTTGACCAATTGTCCAACACATAACAGATTGCACTTCATTCCAGGGATATAAAGTACATCTTTTATCATGGATTTTGCTCAATTACTCTTTGGAATAACTATGTTGCCAATGCCTTCTGCTTGCAACAAGCTATTATCAGTAAGATTGACCTTTCTCTTCTTTGACTCGTCAAAATCTACTAACCATACTTTTCGACCAGTCATGTGATTCGAGCAACCTGAGTTGAGGAGCAAGATCTTGGATTCGACATGGTCATTTGTAACTGTAGCCATAACCAACATATCATCAGAATCGTCTTAATCTTGACGTGCAAGATTTGCTCATTCGTCCTTGTATTTTTTCGAACCCTTGTCTTTCTTGTACCAACAATGCTTGGCCAAGTGACCCCACTTTTCACAGTTATAGCACGACACACCTTTTTTCTCTACTTTGTCTTTCTGATAGGAACTTCCTTCTCCTCTTTTCGAGGATTCAGAAGTTCCATCATCAATCTTATTCTTGTGAGGATTCGACCATGACTTCTTGCCCCGAGTCTTGTAGATTTTGCCTTTGAACTTGTTTGAACCACCATTCTTCTTCCTCGACTGAGCCTGTAGTGTTTGTATCGAGTCTTGAACTCCTTTCCTTTCTACAATCCTAATCTCATGCGCTTCCAACGAACCAACCAAATCTTCCAATTTTAGGGTTTCAAGATTGTTGGATTCTTGAATAGCTACGATAATGTGATCGAAGTGAGAGGTCAACGTACGCATTACCTTCTCAATTATCAACTTATCAATTAGGGTTTCACCACCACCCTTCATGAGATGGACGAGTTTTTGCACCTTCGACACATAGCCTGTAATATTTTCATCTTCTCCCATTGACAACAATTCATGTCGTCGCAAAGTTTGCAACTTGACAACCTTAACACTCTCACCTCCTTCATAGTACTTGACAAGAATGTCCCATGCCTCGTTCGCCGATTCGGCATGAGCGATTCTGTCAAAATTAGCCGTATCAACCGCCTATTGGATGTAGAACGCTGCCTTGCAATCCTTCTACTTGGTCTTCTTGTGAGCGGTTCTCTGTGCGTCGGTTGCATCTTCACCAAGCGTAGGAACGCCATTCATAACCACTTTTAGGGTTTCATGAAAGCCAAATAGGGATTGCATCTGTTTTCTCCATAGGAGCCAATTCTTGCCGACAATAGTTGGAATGGAGTTTGGTAAATTTCCATTACCATTCATCTTTGCAGCGATTGATCAACAATAACCCACGATCTCGGAAACACGATCTTTGACGTGTAATTCTTGAAGCACGATTAAGAATTTAACCGGAGCTCTAGATACCAATTTGTTAGTGCATGAGGACTTTTAGTGAGGAGAGAAAGAGAGAAAATAAAGAAACAGTGATTGATATTATTGAATTAATAAAACTGAATTACAAAGTGTCTATTTATATACACTAAAATAACAAACTAAATAACAAACCCTAAACTCTAATTAACTTTGAGTTTGGCCCACATAATACAACTTGGATTATATTTAATATTTCAACAACGTTAAATATAAAAATCATAATGTATTCATATTTCATCTCATACATATTTATTTATAAAAGATTTCTTTTCTTTTTTAAAAATATTCATTTTTATTTATTAGCAGTTTAAAATTTAAAATTGACACTGGACCCTAAACTGTTTGGGCCAGCCCTGCTCACTATGTTATCAGTGTCTAAATATTATCTAGGAAAATTTAGGGGAATTCAAAGAAGTTGAATTGAATTTTTTTTTTTCATAGAACAACTTTTGACATATCACTAACTCTTCTCTTGAACGTTCTAACTTGTGATATTTTGCAACCAAACATTTTTATTATTTTTTCATCAAGTCTAGTACCCATGCTTATGATTTTTTCTAGAATTTGCATGTATTCTATAATTGTTTTTTGATTGCGGCAATATATACACTGAGGCACATTATTTGTTACCCAAAGCTTTTTCTGACCACTATATATTAATAATTTACCTTTGTTAACCCACCTTAAGTGCGTATCTTATTCTTTGTGTGTCACAAATAAATTACAATAACATGATCTAAATTAAAAGTTAATTCACCATATTCGGAGTTAGGTAGAAAAAATATCATCTTGACAAATATTCTAAGTTTGAGGTTTCCTGTGAAATATCAATTTTTTAAATGTGTGGTGGTGTTTATTCTTGTCATGAATAAAGAGACTTAAAAAAAAAGACAATTTCTTAATACGTCACCCATGTTTCTTAGACACCACGCGAAATTCCGTTTTTACCTCCAGTTTTCGGATGTGCACATCAGGACGTACTATTTTTTTTAAAAACGTTGATTTGTTCGGGATGTGCAAATCAGAAAAAAATCCTGATCTACAGATCCGGAAAAAATCCATAAAATCATTTCCTAATTTGCAAATCTGGATAAAATCAAAAGTATTACATAAAATCATTTACTTCTAAATATAATTCTTATAAATAGATAAGTTAAAATTTTAAAATTCAAAAATATGAAAAATATGAAAAAAAAAATTAATATGATTTAAAACGAGATATGTTATTAATTATATTTGATTTTATTATTTTAGATGTTTTTTAAAAAAAATCCAATATAATTAAATCCAATATAATTAAAATCTAATATAATTAAAATTAATAAGATTTTTTCAATATAATTAAATTCAATATAATTAAATCCAATATAATTAAAATTCAATATAATTCAAATTAATATGATTTTTTTTTTCTAAATAATTAATATGGTATTTACTTCTAAATGATTTTTTTTTCAATATAATTAAATCCAATATAATTAAATCCAATATAATTAAAATCCAATATAATTAAACCTCTGTGACTATAATTAAAAAAAAATCATATTAATTTTAATTATAAAATTTTAACTTATCTATTTATACCTCTGTGACTATAAGTTAAAATTTTAACTTATCTATTTATAAGAATTATATTTAGAAGTAAATGATTTTATGGAATACTTTTGATTTTATCCGGATCTGCAGATCAGAAAATGATTTTATGGATTTTTTTTTATTTTTTCCGAATCTGCAGATCAGGAATTTTTCCTAATTTGCACATCCGGAACAAATAAACGTTTTTAACAAAAATGGTGCGTTCTGATGTGCACATCCGAAAACTGGGGCAAAAACAAAATTTTACATAAAATATGAGTGGTGTATTAAGAAACTCCCTTAAAAAATGTTAATAAAATAAAAGAATTGGATCTAAAAGAATTGTCAATTGTATGATGATGGTTGGCTAAAGGATGAAAAACTTTAATAAATTGAAGCTTATAAGTTTCCTGGTAGAAAGATTAGTATTTAACTGAGAAGGTTTTTCAAGGTGATTTAAATTCCTAATCCTTATAAGTTTTCTTGTAGAAAGATTAGTATTTAACTCAAGGTTTTTCAAGGTGATTTGGATTAGGAATCACCTGGAAAATACGTTTATGGTTGGCAAGCATGGTGAGTGGGTGGATGTTGGACCGAGAAGACCGGTACGTCAGGGTATGTTAAGAAGATTAATATGGACTGCACAAGGAGGGAAAGGAATTGGATCAGAAGAGGCAAATCTTTCTACATTCTTCGTCACTGAGGTCCCTGAACACTATGAAGCTAAACAAATGTTTGACATTTTTAAGGAACAATGTTTGATGGTAGAAGTTATTATCCCACCAAAGCGAAACAAGCATGGAAAACATAATGGATTTGTGCGATTCAAGAAGGTTGGGGACGAGAGGCTTCTTGCTATCAAACTTGATAATATTTGGATTAATGGTAAAAAGATTTTTGCAAATGCCCCATTCTTTCAACGTCAAGATACTAAGGTGCATGGGACTTTGGGTGAAAAAGATAATGATGCTCAAAAGGGGTGTGGGAGGAGAGAATTCGTACCAGGAAAATATCAGATTAGGGTTAACAAATCAAGGTGTTGCTATGCACAGGAGGTGGAAAACAATTTAGCTTCCAATGGTAGCGTGAAAAACTCCAAACACAACTTCCTGCTAGGTGATAAGCCAACTTTTGTGCATCTGATGTTCAATGTGGAGCCTAAGGAGTTGATTAGATTCGAGAAAGCATATGTTGGTGTGATACAAAAACTTGGTTCGACGTATGAGGTGCAAGGAGTGTTACAAGCTGAAGGTTTTTTTCAAATTAAATCTACACCGCTTGGTGCCGATTTCTGTTTGCTGAAAGTGATCTCCATTAGATGTGGATAAGGAGAGACTCACCTGGATACGTTGCCATGGTTTACCTTTCCATGTTTGAAGCGCAAAGTTCTTTAGATTTATTGCTGGGAGGATTCAGGAATATGTAAGATCAGATGAGGAAACAAAGAAGCACTTGAAGCTGAATGTTGCTAGGTTTCTAGTTATAAGCAAATTTGCCATCAATCTCAATGAAGTTTTTAACACTGAAGGGAACAATAATATTTTTAGAATCAAATTGGTTGAAGAATCACATGGACCTTTGAGGGTTCATGAACATCAGAGTAACAAGAGATTCAGGGAATCTGAGGAGCATTCTTCGGGGAGTGAAGATGGAGATTCTGAAAGTTCGTCGGAGGAAGAAGATGCGGGAAGTCCGTACGATAAAAATCTAGGTGGAGATTTGGATGATTAGGTTGGCGAAGGTTCCAAGGGTGTTAAGGCAGAAAGGCATGTAATGGAAAGGCAATGTTGTCAACATATAGGTAATATCGAGGGGACGGTAGGTACGAGCTTAGGGCCTCTGAAGAATTTATGAACGGAGGATATTGGTGACAAAGACGTCGCATTTAAGGAGACTAAAAAGCAAATGTCATGTCAAGAAATCTTGGAACAAGGCTTGTTAGTGGTGAAGGCTCCTCTAAGTGTAGAAAGTCAAGGGTTGGATCTTACTCTTGGCGCTTTGGTTGGAAAATCTAATACTAGGTGTGATGGGCTTTTGAGGGTGGTTGATCTTTCTGCTATATATCCAATCTCTTGCTCTGGGCTGACTATTTTTGGCCCACATGTTAAGACTAGACCTAGAAAGAAAAAAAATTTAAATGATATTTACCAAAAAAATCATAATTCCATTTTCCCCTTTCTTATATCTCTTTCATAATCCATGCTGAAATCCCTAATCAGTTACCTATTGATACCCCTGAGGAATTTCCACCTAATTTTAACCCAAACTATGGCACGGTTGTATTTGATTCCCTCTCACATTATTTGGGGGTTCAATCTTATGTTACGATTCAATTGGAGATTCAGACGTTAATTAAAGTAATGTGAGGATTTTGAAGAGGATCGAAGATGTGCCTTCAAAGATTTGAGAATCGATTAAGAAATTGGGGGTGAAAGGCGACGAGGATGATGAAGTCTTTGAGAGCATTTTAAGGAAATGGATGTAAGTGATCATAGGATAACGGCTCAAAAGAGGAAGGCTAAAAATGAGGTTAAATAAATTCTGTGACTTACTATATAAGAGGATACGGGAGCTTGGTGAAACGAAATAAAATCAGGAAAACTTTCATGAGAGGTAGATTGGATTTGTGCTTTATTCAAGAGATAAAATGTTAATCTATGCAGGACGATCGGGTGAAATCTATGTGGGGGTTCGAGGAGTGTGAATTGTCAGCATTAAATTCGGTTGGACAATCAGGTGGTATCCTTACAATTTGGAGGAAAGATGCTCTGACTCCTATACTTAGTTTCGGGGTGAAGATGGCTGGTTTACACCTGAGTGAATCGCACACTCAAAGATACAACAGAGTCGCCACCAAACTTTATTTAGTCCCAAAGGACAGGGAAAATATCGACAAAACCCACGGGGAAGAGAAACGGGAACGGGGGGTCGGTTATGCGACAGGAAGGTATTAGCACCTAACGCATCCGTCATAATCGACGAGAACCATTTCGCTTGCTTCTAGGCTTGGATGGGTTATCTATCTAAAGGCTTCTAGCTAAAAGAAGAAGGAGAGAGAGAAAGGGGAAAAAGAAAGGAAGAAAGAAAGTGCTCGCGGAGGAACGAAGTCCTCGTGCCTACGTACCCTTATAGTGCAATGAGGAAGTCAGAGCATCGTAGTTCATGGAACCAGGGGACAAAGAAAAGGAAAGAAAGGAGGAAGACGGAAGAAAGGTGGAAGTTTGCTCGCCGAGATCATTGCGATCTCATGCCTATGTATCATACATTCAAAAGAATGCAGAATCAGAGCTTCTATAGTTCGGGGAACTGAACTGAAAAGGAAAACAAGAAAGAAACAAGGAGACAAAAGAAGTGGTGTCGAAACCAAGAGCAAAAGAAAGAAGGAAATTCCACTGAGGATTCCAAAGAAATGGTGTCAAAACCAAGAAAAGAGTGTAAAGGAAAGAAAATACAACTGTACTAAGAATAGAGAAGAATGGGGTCGAAATCAAGAGAATAAGAGATAGAGAAAGATCCGCTGGGGATGCAAAAGAAATGATGTCATAACCAAGAAAGAAGGGAGAATTGGTATATTAACTGGCTGGCAGTGGTTAACCGAAGAAAGAGAGTAGGACCCTGGCGGCGAAAAGAAGCTGGTGTTAACAGAAAGACTGTGATAAACCAAGATAGAGAGTGCTGAACTGAGAGGAGGTGTTTGACTCTGAAGGGGCCTCGGTATATTAACTGGTAAATAGTGGTTAATCGAGGAAAGAAAAGACTGCAACTCTGTGGGGATAGAGAAGCATTGGTTTTAACAGAGAAAACTGTGATTAACCAGAAGCACGGGTGTAGGACCAATCAAAGGTCGTAACCCAAAAGGGGTGTTGGTAATGACTGAACAAACAGTACTTGACCAACAAAGAAGGGTATTGAACCAAAAGAGGTTACTAGCCCAAGGGTGCAATTATTCGAACCAAGAAAGGTTGCCAACTGTAAGGGATTCGGTTTTAACAGGAGAGCTGTGATTAACCGAGAAAAATGAGTGATTAACCAAGCGAAGGTGATTAACTTAAAAAGTGGGTTCAATATTTTAACAGACAGGCTGTGGTTAACTGAAGAAAAGGGTGATTGACCAAGAGGAGGTGATTAACCCAAGGAACTCAGTGTTTTAACAGACGGACTGTGGTTAACTGAGAAGGAGTGCAAACATTGGTGTTTTAACTGACCGACAGTGATAAACCAAACAAAGGAGAAGAACCAAGAGGAGGTTGCGAACTCCTGGGGAAAAAACGGTCGCGACAGGAATACTGTGTTGGACCAAAGAAAGAGAATTGAGACTCTTCATGGGAATCAAAAAGCAATGATTGATTACAAGAAGAAAGGAGTAATGGAACAAAGAGAGATTGTCAGCGCTAGAATAATGATCTTAACCAGGAAGGATGGTGATTGATCAAAAGGAGAGATTGAAAGAGATAGGAGTGATCAAGGACCGAAAGAGATCGCAAAGAGAGAAAAGTGATCAAGGATCGAAAGAGATTGCAAAGAGCAAAGAGTGATCATGGATCGACTCGACTAGGGAAAAGAGAGCATACTACCGCCTGGAGATAGAAGTGACTAAGCCAAGCACAGGGTCATTCGTCCCCTACCTGAAGTAGTCAGAATGAGAGTAGGAATTCTCCTTTCTCATCCCTTCCCTAACACACACAGGGTGTAATGCGGAAGTTGAACCGGACGGCACAACAGCTCCAAGTTGTACAGTGCTCCTGCGTAGAGAAACGGACAGCATAACTGCGTCAATTTGTACAGTGCTCCGATGCAAGACGCAGCGCGAAACTCCAACTCCGCGAGGGGGGGGGGGGGGATGAGAGAGAAAGCTCTAAAGGAAGCCTAAAGAGAGGAAAGGGGAAGATTAACTAATCGAAACATGGTTTCGATCAATTAATCAAAGAGAAAAACCATGCCAACAACTTTCCAAAGAGAATGAAAAATCGTTAAGGCAAAAGGTGTGAATTATTTATTATACAAGATTAAGCTCATCCATGAAGAATGGACTTAGTGCAAAACCAAGAAAGGGAGTACAAAACAGTACCACACGATCAACAAAATGCAACACAAAATCATGTTATTTGTGATCAAAGAAAATGCAAGAATGATTACATTCACATGATGCCAAAATATGAACAATTTGAATAATCAAAAGTGTGCAACAAAAGTTCATGAACATGCTTCAATCAGAATTTAAATGACACTTAAAACATCCATAAAAATGAAGCACATTGATCCATGGAAGTCAGAAGAAGAAATGATATCAAACAAGCTTGAAAAAACTCAAAATTGGCCATTCTGTTCAGTGGTAACCGGTTACAGCATATCTGCTAACCGTTTACATACCTGAAAATTAGCGTATTTGTTGAAAATTGAACTGTGTAACCGGTTACAGTATAACTGCTAACCGGTTACCACTGAGACAGTGGCAAAAATAACAGCAAAAACAGCTTTTCAAAAGTAGTTTTCAACACATAATCACTTATGCCAACCACCACATGCTAGGAACTGAAATTGTGCACGAAAATTGAACTTGAAAACAACAAATAAACAGTGATAGAACCAACTAACACAATAGGATCATGGATCAAACAAATGAAAAACCAAATCACACACAACAATTATCGACTATATTGCGAACGATACGAAAATGCGCGAAACGGTAAAATTAGTTAGATCACCAACCTACAAGGCGAAGATTTGGCTTGGTAAGTGTTGTAAAGAGATTTTGATGCAGAAAATCAAAGAAAACCAGAGGATCCTTAATTTGTAGACGAAACGCGTCGAAAACGATCAAAAACGCGAAAATGCACCGAAATCGAACTCGCACCAAATTGAAAGTTGTAGAACTCTTGGATTGAAGTAGAATAAAATGTAATTCCAGAAATCCAACCAAAGAATGCCAAATGATGGAGGTTAAGCTCAAGAATTAATCACTTTCAATGTGAAAAGTGATTACCCTTCAAGAATAAGAGCTTTTGGTGAGATTTTGGGATGAGAATTGAGATGAAGATGTAGAAGTTGCAGAAAAATGCAGAGGAGAATGTGGGAGAATTGAGAGTGAAATGGAGCAAAATGTTTGAAGGTCCTTGAAAATGAGTGAAGCCGAGTTTATATAGATTTTAGGTTTGGAGTGTGAGATGGTTTGGAATTAGCTTTGGACTTAGCTTTGGGTTTGGAGTTAGGGTTGGAGTTAGTTGGGCTTGACTCACTGAGTCAAGGTGGTTAACTCGGTTAGTTAGAAACAACTCGGTAACAATCCCAATGTGAATTTCCTTATCCAAAGGTTGGCATGCTTGTAAAACAAGGAACATGGTGCACTTAATTTGGAGTGAAGCATTAGAATAAATGCACTTGGATTGAATTGAATAGCCTTGAAATGTCTAGAGAAGTCTAGAATGTTCCACACACTGCTAGAATACTGTAGAATCAATGACCAAGGAGAGTGCATGGTGCTGTCCCAAAAATGCAGCAGAAACAGAAATTTTCCACTGAGTAACCGGTTACAGCATATGTGCTAACCAGTTACATGCTTGAAAACTTGCTTTTTTGGTGAAAAATACACTGAGTAACCGGTTACAGCATATGTGCTAACCGGTTACTTCAGTCAAATTTCCACAAAATTTGCAAAAGACAAGATGCTGAAGTCCTGGTTCCGATTTTCTATCTCTTGTCTTGATAAATAAACATGGAAACCTTCATTTTGGGCTTGTTTTGGTGATGAGATAATCTTGAGAGGATGCGACTAATCGGGCTTGGAGAACCTGCAGATCCTGCAACAAGAAACACATAGAGAAAAATGCGAATGCGTATGTCGACTATGCTAATGCACATGCTTATGCAAAAGGCCAAAAGAGGGAGGTCAAATTTCGGGTTACGACAGCTGCCCCTATTTAATCCTCTTGGACCTGAATGTACGAATTGCGCCAGCTTTTCGATGATTCGAGGTAAAAGGGGATTAAATAAAAGAGTAGCTCGAGAATTTAGCCGACGGCGACAAAAGAAGAGTTGAAAGTGTTTGAATAGATGAGTGCAGCTTTGGCTGAAAATCTGCTGGGAGATAAGTCAGGCAAAAAGAGAGGGAGTATGATCGATGCATATGCTATGTATGCGTTACTACATGTTGCTTGATATCATGCAATGCAGAGGCGCAGGATAAGGCACAGCGAGGCGGTTAGGCAGAAACCGTAGCAAAACGACTTCGACACCCTTGACCGGGGAGAGGACCCGCAGATAAAGAAAATCTCTGCTGGAGAAGATAGTTCACAAAGGATGATGATCCTGCCGGGAATGAAACCGAGGACATCTCAGGTTTCTAAATCACCATGGCTGTCCCTGTTAGGGATGAAAGAATTAAATCAATCCTTCCAACCAAGACTGGCTTTGCATGGGGAAAAGAAGTTTCCGAATCATGTTGACTCAACTGTGGAGACCACTGCTGCTGGTGACAGATATTTCCAAATCATTGGAGACGATGCACAACCCTTGCTGGGGAAAAGTGAGCAAAGCGTCTTTGCTGGGGAACACCTTGGCAACCTGCTGGGGAAAATGATGACTCTGCTGAGGAACTGCTGAGGAGACAATAACTTCTTCATAGAATCATCCCATTGCCGGCAAGGCGTTAGACTTACCAAGGGATACTACCGATTATCCTGCAGGAGTTACCAGTAACACACGCGATGTATAATGCTTTTTCGATTGATTTAGCTTTTTATTGTTCTCAACGTTTTTTAGTATTATGTGATCGCAAATAATTGTTTATATTGCAAACAAAATACTGGAATGAAAACAACTTGAGATGACAAAGAATGCATTTTATTGAATGTAAAATTTTGTACATAAAGTGTGTACAAGGATGCAAAATCCTAGATGAGGAACTTTGCAATAAAATTGAAAAACAAATGTAAATGGCAAAGGGAAATTATGCTTTGCATTGATTACAACATTGGCCACCATCCACTGTAAGTTTAGGTTCTAACGCTTTGCACCAGTTGATGATGATTCGACTGCTCTGTTACCGTATGAGGTCCAGCCGTGATGAAAAAAGGCCCAAGTGTTCACAGTCAAATGCCTTTATCCCTAATTTTTGCCTGGACATGTTTTCACATTTTTTTTCGTCCACCGGGATGCCCATTTTTGCCTAAGTCACCCTTTCGGGTTTTCAACTTAGCGGGCTGTTATTGTTTTTTTCATTGTCCCTAACTTTTGCATGGACATTTCTTTTTTTTTGGTCCATCGGGACGTCCATTTTTTCCTAGATTGTCCTTACGGATGTCAATCTAGCGAACTCTTATCCATTTTTTTACAGGCATAATATTTTTTGACTGTATCGGAGTTCACGGGCGATGGCAACTCCTCCCCATCCATTGTGGTTAGGATCAGGGCTCCGCCTGAGAAGGCTTTCTTGACAACAAAGGGTCCTTCGTAATTGGGAGTCTGACAAACGGCTCGTTTGTCAAAAGCTTGTTTAAGGCGTCTCTGATACAATTGACCATGACAAACGGCTGTAAGGCGCTTCTCTTCGATGAGATTCAGCTGGTCGTATCTGGATTCAACCCATTCAGCTTCATCAAGACCTGCTTCCATGATGACTCTGAGCGAAGGAATTTCGACTTCGATGGGTAAAACTGCCTCCATACCATACACGAGCGAATACGGAGTTGCCCCAGTAGAAGTGCGAACTGAAGTTCTGTAGCCATGCAGTGCAAAGGGAAGCATTTCATGCCAATCCTTGTAAGTCTTGACCATTTTCTGGATAATCCTCTTGATGTTTTTGTTTGCTGCTTCGACAACGCCATTCATCTTGGGCCGATATGGTGAAGCGTTGTGGTGCTCGATCTTAAATTCTTGACACAACTCCTTCATCATGTTGTTATTCAGGTTGCTTGCATTGTCCATGATAATGTTGCTAGGAATGCCATAACGACAGATTATCTCTTTCTTGATAAATCTAGCAACCACTTGTCGTGTAACGTTTGCGTAGGAAGCAGCTTCAACCCACTTGGTGAAGTAATCGATGGCAACCAGAATAAATCGATGACCGTTGGAAGCCTTCGGCTCGATCATTCCAATCATATCTATACCCCACATAGAAAATGGCCAAGGTGTAGTCAAAACATTCAATGGAGTTGGAGGCACATGGATTTTGTCTCCGTAGATTTGGCACTTGTGACATCTTTTGGCAGTTGTAACAATCTACCTCCATTGTTGTCCAGTAATACCCAGCCCGAAGGATCTTCTTAGCCATAGCAGGACCTTTAGCATGTACACCCTCGCAGCCCTCATGTATAGACCTTATGATCGTGTGTGCTTTGTGTCTATCCACGCATCTGAGCAGCATGGAATCATAATTCCTCTTGTACAGTATACCACCACTTAAGAAGAATTTGGCGCAAAGCCGCCTAAGAGCCTTCTTGTCAGTGATAGTGATACCCTCGGGATATTCCTGTTTTTCCAGATATCTTTTGATGTCGTAGAACCAAGGTTTGTCATCAGACTCATCCTCGATTGCTAAACAGTGTGCTGGTTCGTTCAAGTGATCAATGCGGATATGAGGAGCTTCATTCTTCCACTTGACCTTGAACATGGATGCTAAAGTTGCAAGAGCATCAGCTAATTGATTTTCCTCTCTGGGAATATGATGAAAAGTGATCTCATCAAAGTAAGGAATTAACTTCGCTATGTGTCGTTGGTACGAAACCAACTTGGAATCCCGAGTCACAAAGTTCCCTCTGACTTGACCGATGACCAAGGCAGAATCTCCATAGACCTCAAGAATCTTGATTCTCATGTCAATTGTCGCTTTAATACCGTAGATACATGCTTCGTATTCAGCCATATTGTTGGTGCATGCAAAGCATAATCTAGCAGTGAAGGGAAGGTGAAAACCCGTTGGAGAGATAAGGATAACCCCGATTCCACGACCTTTAGAATTGGAGGCACCGTCGAACACGAGCGTCGGACACGCCCCTGGTTCGGGTCCTATGTCAGGATCTGGAGTCTCATAATCTCTAATAAACAGAACATCCTCATCGAGAAAGTCAAACTTCATTTGTTGATAACCCTCTACAGGTTGATGAGCAAGGTAGTCAGACAAGACGATCCCTTTTATTGCTTTCTGGGTAACATGTTGGATATCATACTCAGTCAACAGCATTTGCCACCGAGCAATCCTTCCAGAGACAGCAGGCTTTTCAAATACGTACTTTATTGGATCCATCTTGGATATCAATAAAGTAGTATGGCAAATCATGTATTGTCTTAGGCGTCGAGCAGCCCAGACCAGAGCACAACAAGTTTTCTCCAAGAGTGAGTATCTAGTCTCACAATCAGTGAATTTCTTGCTCAGATAGTAAATTGCATGTTCTTTTCTACCAGTGTCATCATGTTGACCCAATACACATCCCATTGATTCATCAAGAACGGTGAGATACATGATTAATGGTCTACCGGGAACCGGTGGTACTAAGATCGGTGGCTCTTGCAAGTATTGTTTTATTTTATCAAATGTTTCTTGACAATCATTATTCCATTCGACCGATTGATTTTTTCATAGTAACTTGAACATTGGTTCACAGGTAGCCATCAAATGAGAAATGAATCTTGAGATGTAATTAAGTCTGCCCAGAAATCCACGGACTTCTTTTTCTGTTTTGGGAGGCGGCATGTTCTGAATTGGTCGAACCTTATCAGGGTCAACTTCAATGCCCTTTTGACTAACAATAAAGCCCAACAGTTTACCAGATCGAACTCCGAAGGTGCACTTCACAGGATTCAACCGCAATCTAAACTTCCGAAGTCTGTCAAATAGTTTCTTCAGATGAACCAAGTGATCATCCTCAGTTTTGGATTTGGCAATCATATCGTCCACGTAAACCTCAATCTCTTTATGAATCATATCGTGAAAGAGGGTTGTAATGGCACGCTGGTATGTTGCTCCTGCATTCTTTAGACCGAATGGCATGACTTTGTAGCAATATGTACCCCATGGCGTGATAAAAGTAGTCTTCTCCATATCAGTTGAGGACATCTTGATCTGTTTATATCCTGAAAAACCGTCCATGAAGGAAAAGACAGAGAACTGCGCAGTGTTGTCTACCAAGACATCAATATGAGGCAAAGGAAAATCATCCTTCGGGCTTGCTTTGTTGAGATCTCGATAATCCACACACATTCTGACTTTGCCGTCCTTCTTTGGAATTGGGACGATGTTGGCAATCCATTCAGGATACTCGGAAGTGGCGAGGAACCCAGTGTCAAGCTGCTTCTTTACCTCTTCTCTGATTTTGAGTGCCATGTCGGGTCTAGTCTTCCTGAGTTTCTGCTTGACAGGAGGACATCCGGGCTTGAGTGGTAAGTGATGTTCAACGACGTTGGTATCCAACCCAGGCATATCTTGATAGGACCAGGCGAAGATATCAACATACTCTTTCAATAACTTGACTAACTCGGAGTGTACATGCTTAGCGAGGGATGTGCCAACCTTGACTTCTCTTCTGACCTCATCAGTACCAAGATTAACAACTTTCACTGGCTCTTTGTGTTGCTGAACCTCTCTATGCTCGTGGTCAAGGAGCCTTGCCAGTTCAGCCGGTGATTCACAATCTTCCTCACCATCTTCTTCGGCTTGGTTAATTGGAATTCCAGAATTACAATGGATGTTTGCCATGTTGTTATCAATGCTTTTATTAGTTCTGCATGTTTATGAATATGTTTAGAATGAGCCATTTAAAAAGTGAAAAAGAAAAGAAACTTTTGCCATTTGTTTTTTTGTGAAAAAGCAAAATAAAGAAAGAAAATAGAGCATGATTTTGAATGCAAAAAACTTTTATTTATTGATCACATAATATTGTAAAAGTGCGAGGCCCTTTACAAGCTATCCACTCGTCTTGGGCGAGGACGAGGGAACGAGAAAGCAAAATGCATTACATGCTATATGGGAAAACCACAGGAATCACGGTAGATGTCCAATTGTTGAGCTTGAAACCCGGAGGACATTTTCGCATAAAGCTTGAAATCTGATTACTGGGACCAGTATCATTAGCAGCAGCCATGATGTCACCCTGCTGGAAACCGCGCTATGGAACTTGATCAAGTTGTACTGCTTCTGACCAGAGGAACCAGATTGAAGACCAGGATGATACCCCAATCCAAAATGATTATGCTTCTCAACCCATCAATCACGTGCCCCCATCCTGACAAAACGCCTTTCTGGATAGTCTCCTTAGCACTCTTAGCAGATGCTAAAGTCAATTGTGGTGATCTACTTTGACTAGTTGAAGCAGAGCTGACATCTTCGAACTCGAGAAACCGCAACGACACCTCAGTTATGCCTTCTTCAGTCTCGACATATCGAAAAGACAATAACTCGCTTACAATCAAATCCTCTTCACCACAGACAACGACAAGCTGATCCTCAAACATGAACTTTAACTTCTGATGTAAAGTGGATGTAACTGCCCCTGCCGCGTGGATCCATGGACGACCCAGTAGGAAACTGTACTCAGGATTGATATCCATCACTTGGAAAGAAATGGTAAACAAGTGTGGCCCAATATTGATGGGTAAATCCACTTCTTCGATGACTTGCCTTCGAGAACCGTCAAAGGCTCTGACAACTAAGGCACTTGGTCTCATCTCGATCCCCTCCACTGGTAATTGACTCAACGTGCCCTTAAGCATTACATTGAGAGAAGAACCGGTATCCACTAGAACACGAGATAACAGGATGTCTGTGCAGGTTACAGATATGTGCAGCGCTTTGTCGTGGGCATTTCCTTCAGGAGGCAATTCCGATTCATTAAAACCCAAATACCGACTTGTAGTTATGTTGGCCACTACATCATCAAACTCGACAACGGATATATCTTGCATGACACGGGCACCGTTTAAGACCTTCAACAAAGCTGATCTGAGCGTAGGCGAACTCATGAGTAGGGACAAAATTGAGATCCTCGAGGGAGTCTGACCCAGCTGATCCACAATATTAAAGTCACTTTTCTTGATCAACTTAAGGAAATCTTGATCATCAAGGGTCTCCTTGCTCTTTGAAACATCCTCAGCCGGGATAGTCGGTACCGGAACTGCGGCGGAAGATGCCCCTTGTTGAACAGCAGGGGTTGTAGTTGCAAATGTTTCCTTGGGATGGACAACAGTTGGAACTTGAACAGGCTTTGTAGTGACTTTTGGAGCGAACACACGTCCACGACGAGTCATACCTCCACCGGCTGTAACATTCACGATCTCAGATTCGACGAACCCCATCTCTTGAACTCCAGAAAACACAGTAGACCCATATTTGCTAGGTACCTCCTTAGAATTCTGTTACGGAAACGGCTTCGGCAGGCAAACAACGATGGGTCGCACCTTCTTCTGTTTAGGGGATTCCATATGAACCTTCCTATAGACGATGGTAAAAGGCTCAATAGCAGCAACTTCCTCAACAGGTTTAGATCTGGCGAATTGAACTTCACCACCATTCACAGAATCTGGACGCAACCCTTCAGCCTTCGACACTGGTGGGGATTATCGTCACAAATCTGACACTTACCATGCAACGCTTTCAACAGCCCATGTTCCTTCAATTTCTTGAAAACCACAGACATTGGAGTCTTTACTTTGTCAACATCCATGATCAATTCAGCCTACGGACTATCCTCAATCATGTTAACCGCAGGCCCACCGTGATTCGGCAACAGATTACTATGAATGTTGGGTCCTTCCTCAGCAAAAGTCAGAACTTTCTTATGAATGAGTTCCTGAACCTTGGTTTTGAAAACAAAGCAATCCTCTGTTGCATGTCCTATGTATCTAACATGATAGGCACACAACGCATTTGGGTTATGCTTTGGGCCAAATGGAGGAATTGCAGGCGCAATCTGCTTGGGGACAATTGCCCCTTGGTGAACTAGATAAGGAAATAATTCAGTGTATGACACCGGAATTCTGTCAAAATTCGGACGCTTATGGTTTCCTTGATTATTGTTGTTCTGACGGTTCTGATTCTGCTGATTTTTGTTCTGTTGATTCTGTTGCTGATTCTGAGCATTCTGAACGGGTTGTTGCGGATGATACTGATCTGGAGGTTGTTGATACTGTGCAGCAGCAATGTATGGATATGGATAGTATGGCATGGGAGCCATGGGAGCTTGACACTGAGGAGAAACTTGAGTTGTCACAGCGTTGGCTTCACCTTCCTTTTTCTTGGAATGACTGTTCTGAGATTTCCGAGTGGCCGACTGCTGGGAAGCAGTTCCAGGAATCTTTCCAGTCTTTAAACCATTCTCAATCCATTCACCAATCGTCACGACATCAGCAAAGTTCGATGAAGATCTACCCACCATTTTCTCATAGTAAGATCCTTGCAATGTACCCATAAAGATGTCAACCAACTCATTGTCAGAGAGAGCTGGTCGCACACGAGATGCCATCTCACGCCATCTTTGTGCATACTCCTTGAATGTTTCAGCTGAGCGCTGGGATTGATTCTGTAATTGTAATCTAGTTGGCGCCAGATCAAAGTTATACTTGTATTGTCTCACGAACGCTTCCGACAAATCCCTCCAAGTACGAATTTTGCTGCGCTCCAGGCCCATGTACCAATCCAATGAAGTACCAGACAAACTATCTTGAAAACAATGAACAAGCAATTCATCATTATCAATATGGGATGCCATCTTCCTGCAATACATAGTGATGTGACTACGCGGGCAGCTTAAACCTTTATATTTTGGCAAATCAGGTATCTTGAATTTCTGCGGTAGCACAACATTTGGAACCAAACACAAGTCTTTGGCTTCTATACCAAAAGCAGAGAACCCTTCAATAGCTCTGATACGGTCTTCCAACAACTTGTAGTCAACCTATCTATTTTGATTAGTGGGCCTGACAAGAATCTGAGGATTTGGCAGCTGAGAAGCGGCATGAACATTCACCTGCGGAGTAGCAAACTGAGAAGGATACACCAAACTCGGATTAACCATCTGACCAGCATTCTGACCCATCAAAACACCATACAGATAATTTGGAGGAGGTACCCCAGCAGCTGAGGAAGATGCCCCGGGATAGAACATCCCAGGATGAACATTCGGAACAGCAGTTTGAGCAACTTGAGACGAAACCGGAACATGAATAGGAGGTCCTCTATACACATGCTCTTCTTCATCAGGAGTTTCAGTATCAACCAATCCGACCGTTTGATGAGTCTGAGCTTGAGGATTCTCAGGATCATCATTCACCACTGGAGGCGGGACTGGAGTAGGCATGACCCACGGATATGCGGCAGCATTCCCATTAGTCATGGGTGCAACAAAAGGCTGATGTGGCATGAAGGCACTACCATTATTTTCAATCTGAGGAGTGTAATTCGGAGGCATGCCCCAAGGAAAACCAGCGGGCATCTGGTTCAAACTGGGTTGAACGGCAGGCTCATTCACAGGCTCAACTAGCACTTCAACTCTAGCAGGAGAAGGAACAACAACAGCAGGAGTAGCTATAACAACATGAGGAACAGTCATAAGAGTGACAACAGTTGCATCGGTAATAGTTGCAACAACAGTGGCAGCAGCAGCGGCGTCCCCCTGGGCAGGAAGGAGCTCCATAATGACATCCATGTTCGTCTGGAACTTATCCATCCGACCTTGGAATTGTGCCAGAGTTTGCTTGTACGCTGCGTTCTCAGCTTCGAAGTCAGCCATGATTCTGGATTTGCTTGAGCGAGTAAAATACCGATGTCGAGTCGTCGTATTGCTACAAGGAAGGCGGACAAGGATGAGCAACGGTTTCGGATGAAGGGATGTGCATATGTGTGCAGATGAATGTATGATATGCATGCAAAAAAATAAAATTTTTAAATTCCAGGAATTCTTAAACTTATCTTTGTTGACAATATCATAAAGCATACAAGTAAAGGCCTAAAAGATAGAGTGAACAAGAATCTTCATTCATTCAGCAATAAAGGAAAGAAGTACAAGTCGAATACAAGTCAAATATCTGCCTTTTGGGCTACAACAAAATCCACACGGATCCTATCAAATACCACCCTACACACAGATAAGAAATGAAAAACTGCCCAAGGAAGCCGGTGCGGCAATGCATCAGCGTATGCATCCCTCAACAACCCTGGTAGGTCCTCCAATGCATGCTCAACAAATCTGGCTAGACGGCCATGCCTCTCACTCCAGTACTTCGCATCTTTCATGAGGTTGCGCAGCAAAGAATGATTAGGTCCCTGAAGCATGTCCTGAAGAAAGGCCTCTTTCTGATCCAGGAGGTTCTGTAGATGACGGCTTTGATGCTCCCAGTGAGTGCTCTCTGTGTTGAGCTGACTAATCTGCTCTTGGCTCTGATGTGCTTGATCTTGCAGCTTCTGAATCTCACCGAAGACTTTGTCGAGCTTAGCTTGACATTGGGAAAAGTCCTTTGCTAACTGATTAGCACAGTCTTGTTCACTTTGCCACTTTGCCTTGAACTCGGATAACTTCCCTCGAAGCTCTTCAAGTTGCTTGTTGTAGCTCAACTCCCCCTTGTAGGCCTGATAGTGAGCATCGGCGAGTTGTCTCTTCTTTGAAGCAAGTCCCTCATATGTGCTCTTCAAAGCATCACTTACCTACCTACGCTTGTTCTGCTCAACCTCCACCTCTTTGAGCATACACTCGCGCTTTTGATGGAGCTCAATATGTAGGTTACCCTTCTTGGAAGTGACTCTATCAAGGTTGAGACGAAGATCAGCAATCTCCTTCTTTAACTTTTCAACAATCAGCTTGAGTTGACCGACTTCAGATAGAGGAACAATGGCAAGTTCAGGAATCTTGGCATACATGGAAGGCTCAGGAGAGAATGGCAACAAAATATCTTTGACGTGCTCTTTGACCCAACGTGTGTAAGCTTCCTTGGCTACGCAATTCTTCTTACCCAAATCGGCTCTTCCTTCGAGATGAATCTGAGTCCAAGCGGCACTAAACCTTTTCAGCAAACCCATGTCGTCAACCCCTTCATGAAAGATGAACTCTTCCACTACCTCAGGATCAGGTTTGTCAACCATAGGGTATCCCAACTGTCGGAAAGCCATTCTCGGATTGTAATTAATTCCACCCTTTGTACCCAAGAGAGGCACATTGGAGAATTTCCCACAATGAAGAATGATCAGAATGTCGTTGAAGACTCGAGAATACCAAGAAATATCATCAGCGGTAAGAGACATGATTCGTTGAGACCATTTGAGATTATCCTTATTCTCAACAAAGGGACCCTTCTGTGGAAGGTGAGACATGAACCATCGGTACAACAAAGGAGCACAACAGACAATGGTTCCTTTCTTCTTTTCATTCCTAGAATGAATAGAATGGTAGGTATCAGCAAGAAGCGTTGGAACAGGGTTCTTGGACAAGAAAATGTTGATGGCAGCCTGATCTACGAAATCCTCCATCTTCGGAACCAAGACAATCCCATATACCAGCAAAGCGAGAACGGCGTTGAAAGCCTTCCAGTTTCCATAATTAGCAAAAGTAGTGACCTTGTCCACCAAGAACTTCGAAGAAAACCCTCGAATACCTTTCCCTTTGGTCTTGAGATTATCCTCCACATCTTTCTTGCTGATGCAAAGCGCATCAGCAATAAGATGAAACTTCGGACAACCACTAGTGTAAACATAAGGAACCTGCTTCTGGATCTCAACCCCCAGAATACAAGCATACTCCTCAAGTGTAGGTGCTAGCTGATAATCCTGAAATGTGAAGCACCTATATGGCGGGTCGTAGAACTGAACCAGAGTATGAATAGCAGTGATGTTGACTTCAGTGTTGAGGATGGTCAACAGATTACCATAAGTACCTATGAAAACCCCTCTGTGATCTCCAACCAACAAAGATGCCAAACCTCTCAAAACACCCATCTTAGGCTCCACAAACTTGTAACTGACAATGCCACGATGACCAGTACCCATCTCCATGATAATGTCAACAAAAGATAAGCCCTCGAAAACTTGGAAATGCACATGCAAAAAATTAATTTACATGATGAAATGATATGCAACACAAAAACAAGAAGCCAACACTGTCCGAATAATCAAATCTGAACAATCCGGATATCTGCACATAAATCTATGTCAGTGCAACATAATCTGATGTGTCGGTGAGGAAATCTGGCGCGTGTGAGAACAAGGGTATGAAGTGGCTTGTTTTCCTGCAAAACCCATCCCCCTCACAGGTATGATCTAGACACAACAAGGTGAAAACCCCCCGCCGTAGTGAATTCTCACAGGACGGAAGTATTCTCAAACGAATCACGATCTGGGATGTGGGTCTCGTGATATCCCAACGCGCAAAATGCAGGCCTCACGACTATCCACGTTCTAGCCTATGTGTATACTAGGTCCGGTGTTAGGACCTTTCTCTCCAATAATATCTACCCATCCCAATAACAGCAGAAAACAGCAGATATCTAGAATGTACAGCATATGAATATTCAAAGCAGTAAAGAAATGCGATAAATACACATAAAGCTAAAGCAAGTAAAATAAAGCTAGTAAAACACGAAAGATGAACACCCAAACAAGCAAGAAAAGCAAACAAAACTAGGCGAGACCCCTCGAGGGATGGACCAGTAAGAGGCCAATCTGTCCCCAGCAGAGTCGTCAGCTGAAGATGGTTGGTTTACACCTGAGTGAACCGCACACTCAGAGATACAACAGAGTCGCCACCGAACTTTATTTAGTCCCAAAGGACAGGGAAAATATCGATAAAACCCAAGGGGAAGAGAAACGGGAACGGGGGGTCGGTTATGCGAAAGGAAGGTATTAACACCTAACGCATTCGTCGTACTCGACGGGAACCATTTCGCTTGCTTCTAGGCTTGGATGGGTTATCTATCTAAAGGCTTCTAGCTAAAATAAGGAGGAGAGAGAAAGGGGAAAAAGAAAGGAAGAAAGAAAGTGCTCGCGGAGGAATGAAGTCCTCGTGCCTACGTACCCTTATAGTGCAATGAGGAAGTCAGAGAGCCGTAGTTCATGGAACCAGGGGACGAAGAAAAGGAAAGCAAGGAGGAAGACGGAAGAAAGGTGGAAGTGTGCTCGCCGAGATCATTGCGATCTCATGCCTACGTATCATACATTCAAAAGAATGCAGAATCAGAGCTTCCGTAGTTCGGGGAACTGAACTGAAAAAGGAAAACAAGAAAGAAACAAGGAGACGAAAGAAGTGGTGTCGAAACCAAGAGCAAAAGAAAGAAGGAAATTCCACTGAGGATTCCAAAGAAATGGTGTCAAAACCCAGAAAAGAGTTTAAAGGAAAGAAAATGCAACTGTACTAAGAATAGAGAAGAATGGGGTCGAAATCAAGAGAATAAGAGATAGAGAAAGATCCGCTGGGGATGCAAAAGAAATGATGTCATAACCAAGAAAGAAGGGAGAATTGGTATATTAACTGGCTGGCAGTGGTTAACCGAATAAAGAGAGTAGGACCCTGGAGGGGAAAAGAAGTTGGTGTCAACACACAGACTGTGATAAACCAAGATAGAGAGTGCTGAACCGAGAGAAGGTGTTTGACTCTGAAGGGGCCTCGGTATATTAACTTGTAAACAGTGGTTAACCGAGGAAAGAAAAGACTGCAACTTTGTGGGGATAGAGAAGCATTGGTTTTAACAGAGAAAACTGTGATTAACCAGAAGCACGGGTGTAGGACCAATCAAAGTTTGTAACCCAAAAGGGGTGTTGGTAATGACTGAACAAACAATACTTGACCAGCAAAGAAGGGTATTGAACCAAAAGAGGTTACTAGCCTAAGAGTGTAAGTATTCGAACCAAGATAGGTTGCCAACTGCAAGGGATTCAGTTTTAACAAGAGAGCTGTGATTTACCGAGAAAAATGAGTGATTAACCAAGCGAAGGTGATTAACTCAAAAAGGGGGTTCAGTATTTTAACAGACAGGTTGTGGTTAACTGAAGAAAAGGGTGATTAACCAAGAGGAGGTGATTAACCCAAGGAACTCAGTGTTTTAACAGACGAACTGTGGTTAACTGAGAAGGAGTGCAAACATTGGTGTTTTAACTGACCGACAGTGATAAACCAAACAAAGGAGAAGAACCAAGAGGAGGTTGCGAACTCCTGGGGAAAAAACGGTCGCGACAGGAATATTGTGTTGGACTAAAGAAAGAGAATTGAGACTCTTCAGGGGAATAAAAAAGCAATGATTGATTACAAGAAGAAAGGAGTAATGGAACAAAGAGAGATTGCCAGCGCAAGAATAATGATCTTAACCAAGAAGGATGGTGATTGATCAAAAGGAGAGATTGAAAGAGATAGGAGTGATCAAGGATCGAAAGAGATCGCAAAGAGAGAAAAGTGATCAAGGATCGAAAGAGATTGCAACGAGCCAAGAGTGATCAAGGATCGACTCGGCTGGGGAAAAGAGAGCACACTACCGCCTGGAGATAGAGGTGACTAAGCCAAGCACAGGGTCATTAGGAATTCTCCCTTCTCATCCCTTCCCTAACACACACAGGGTGTAATGCGGAAGTTGAACCGGACGGCACAACAGCTCCAAGTTGTACAGTACTCCTGCGTAGAGAAACGGACAGCATAACTGCGTCAATTTGTACAGTGCTCCGATGCAAGACGCAGCGCGAAACTCCAACTCCACGAGGGGGGGGGGATGAGAGAGAAAGCTCTAAAGGAAGCCTAAAGAGAGGAAAGGGGAAGATTAACTAATCGAAACATGGTTTCGATCAATTAATCAAAGGGAAAAACCATGCCAACAACTTTCCAAAGAGAATAAAAAATCATTAAGGCAAAAGGTGTGAATTATTTATTATACAAGATTAAGCTCATCCATGAAGAATGGACTTAATGCAAAACCAAGAAAGGGAGTACAATACAGTACCACGCGATCAACAAAATGCAACACAAAATCATGTTATTTGTGGTCAAAGAAAAATGCAAGAATGATTACATTCACATGATGCCAAAATATGAACAATTTGAATAATCAAAAGTGTGCAACAAAAGTTCATGAACATGCTTCAATCAGAAGTTAAATGACACTTAAAACATCCATAAAAATGAAGCACATTGATCCATGGAAGTTAGATGAAGAAAGGATATCAAACAAGCTTGAAAAAACTCAAAATTGGCCATTCTGTTCAGTGGTAACCGGTTACAGCATATCTGGTAACCGGTTACATACCTGAAAATTAGCGTATTTGTTGAAAATTGAACTGTGTAACCGGTTACAACATAAATGCTAACCGGTTACCACTGAGGCAGTGGCAAAAGTAACAGCAAAAACAGCTTTTCAAAAGTAGTTTTCAACATATAATCACTTATGCCAACCACCACATGCTAGGAACTGAAATTGTGCAAGAAATTTAAACTTGAAAACAACAAATAAACAGTGATAGAACCAACTAACACAATAGGATCATGGATCAAACAAATGCAAAACCAAATCACACACAACAATTATCGACTACATTGCGAACGATACGAAAATGCGCGAAACTGTAAAATTAGTTAGATCCACCAACCTACAAGCCGGAGATTTGGCTTGGTAAGTGATGTAAAAAGATTTTGATCCAGAAAATCAAAGAAAACCAGAGGATCCTTAATTTGTAGACAAAACGCGTCGAAACCGATCAAAAACACGAAAATGCACCGAAATCGAACTTGCACCAAATTGAAAGTTGTAGAACTATTGGATTGAAGTAGAATAAGATGTAATTCTAGAAATCTAACCATAGAATGCCAAATGATGGAGGTTAAGCTCAAGAATTAATCACTTTCAATGTGAAAAGTGATTACCCTTCAAGAATAAGATCTTTTGGTGAGGTTTTGGGATGATAATTGAGATGAAGATGTAGAAGTTGCAGAAAAATGCAGAGGAGAATGTGGGAGAATTGAGAGTGAAATGAACCAAAATGGTTGAAGGTCCTTGAAAATGAGTGAAGGCGAGTTTATATAGATTTTAGGTTTGGAGTGTGAGATGGTTTGGAATTAGCTTTGGACTTTGCTTTGGGTTTGGAGTTAGGGTTGGAGTTAGTTGGGCTTGACTCACTGAGTCAAGATGGTTAACTCGGTTAGTTAGAACCAACTCGGTAACAATCCCAATGTGAATTTCCTTATCCAAAGGTTGGCATGCTTGTAAAACAAGGAACATGATGCACTTAATTTGGAGTGAAGCATTAGAATAAATGCACTTGGATTGAATTGAATAGTCTTGAAATGTCTAGAGAAGTCTAGAATGTTCCACACACTGCTAGAATACTGTAGAATCAATGACCAAGGAGAGAGCATGGTGCTGTCCCAAAAATGCAGCAGAAACTGAAATTTTCCACTAAGTAACCGGTTACAGCATATGTGCTAACCGGTTACATGCTTGAAAACTTGCTTTTTTTGGTGAAAAATACACTGAGTAACCGGTTACAGCATATGTGCTAACCGGTTACTTCAGTCAAATTTCCACAAAATTTGCAAAAGACAAGATGCTGAAGTCCTGGTTCCGATTTTCCATCTCTTGTCTTGATAAATAAACATGGAAACCTTCATTTTGGGCTTGTTTTGGTGATGAGATAATCTTGAGAGGATGCGATTAATCGGGCTTGGAGAACCTGCAGATCCTGCAACAAGAAACACATAGAGAAAAATGCGAATGCGTATGTCGACTATGCTAATGCACATGCTTATGCAAAAGGCCAAAAGAGGGAGGTCAAATTTCGGGTTACGACACGGGGGTAAAGGTTTTTTGGGTTGAATGCTAAGAAAAGAATTGCTTATTCGTTAATATCTGCTCATCTTGTGTGTTAGCTAAGAAAAGAGCTTTGTGGACTGAGATTTTGGAGGTTAAATAAAAACTGTGAGCTGGTGATTAGATTGTGGGTGGAGATTTTAATTCCACCAAAGTCAAAGAAGAGAAGCGTGGTAGGGGGGATGAGAAGATGTGAAATGAAGGAATTTGGGGAGTTTATTGACTTATTGGGTTGTACAGATCTACCTACAATTGGAAATAGTTTTACTTGGTTTAATTCTCACGGGTCTTGCTATTGTAGATTGGATATGTTTCTGATCTCACCTGGTATGATCTGTGAGTAGAACATGGTGGTACAGAAGGTTGGGGATATGGATGTGTCTGGTCATAAACTAGTTTGGATTCTTGCTAGGAATGTCAAATGGGGTCCCAAGCCATTCAAAATTATTAATACTTGGTTTGACCATCCTGAATTCCTTTCTTTTGTCAAGAGTGAGTGGGAATCTTTTGAAGTGGTTGGTAATGCGGCTTTCACCTTGTCAAAGAAAATGATTCAATTGAAGGAACGAATCCGTTGGTGGAATAAGAATGTCTTCGGCTGGATAGATTTAAAAACTGAAGAGGAGATAACTATAATCAATGAGGTTGAAGCTTGTGTGGCTGATGTTGATGGATCAATGGATTCCCATGATGTATCGAGAAAACATCATGCTCAAGAGGAGATGTGGAAGAATATGCGTATAAAAGAGAGCATTTTGAAACAAAAATCTAGGGCTAAGTGGATTTTGGAGGGATGCCATAATTCTATGTTCTTCCATGCAGTGCTAAAACAAAGAACTAGAAGGAACAATATTTATTCTACCTAGTTTGAATCTGGTAGATTTGAGGAGGTTAATTTTGTGAAGATGGCTGTTAAGGAACACTTTGAAGCACAATACAAAACAACACAACCAGTGAGACCAGGACTTGGTGTGAGAGGATTGAAGAGACTTTCTTTGGAAGAAAACCTTACTTTGGAGAAGCCTTTTGAAGTGGAAGAAATTAAAGAAGTGATTTTTAGTTCTGATGGAGATAGAAGTCCTGGTCCAAATGGTTAGTACTTGGATTTTCTCAAAAAAATGTTAGGATGTGCTGGGGAGTGACTTTGTTAAGTGCCTGCAGGAGTTCTATGTGTTGGACAAGCTACATAAGGTGATGTCTTCCTCTTTCCTTGCACTTATCCCTAAGATAGACAACCCCAAAGGTTTAAATGACTATATACCTATTAGTATAATAGGATGTGTTTATAAGGTGATTGCTAAAGTACTAGCTAGTAGACTTAATAGTGTTGGCAAACTGATATTTATATCTCAAACTGTATTTATTCATGGTAGGCAATTGTTAGATGGGGTTTTGGTCTTGAATGAAATTGGTGATTGGGCCAAGAGGAGTAAGCAGAGTTGTGTTATGCTTAAAGTAGATTTTTCTAAGGTTTATGATTGTGTAGATTGGTCATTCCTTAAAAGAACTATGGTAGATATGGGATTTGGTGAGAAGTGGATGTTGTTAATTGATGGTGGAGTCATGCATAACTACATTTCTGTGTTAGTCAATGGTAGCCCTACAAGTGAGTTTAAGGTCTCTAGGGGTCTCAGACAGGGTGACCCACTATCCCCATATTTGTTCTCTATTGTGGCAGAAGGTCCGATTATTCTTGTCAAAAGAGAAATTGAATGTGGCATGCTGGTAAGGATGTTATTTGGGAGGAGTTACTTCATGGGATATCCTTATCACAAAGTTTGAAAGCTAACATTCCTACAAAAATTGTATTACTCCAAGGGTACTAGGGGTACCCTAAACCATATACAAACAACCACCGATTACTATACTAGATAAACAAACTAGGAAACTTGCACCAATCATAATAATTACAAATTGACAAATGTTTATCTCTTTTCCCAATCCACCACCAAGATAGAAAAATAGTTCTATGCACTTCCAATTCTATGTCCCAAACCTCATCACTAAACATAATTTTTTTCCTAGAATACCAAATGCACCAACACACTACTATCCAAATTCCTACCACATTGCCCACATCAACTGCGTGAAGTTTGAGCCTCTCCATACAAAGCAACATATGCTTGAGATACCCATCAACCTGCAGTGGGACAATCCCAAGCTAGGCACACACCAGGTCCCAAACTCCACGACTTTTAGAACAATTAAACAAGCCATGCCATACATCTTCTGCATAATTAAAGCACAATGCACACACTAATTCATGATGGTTTAAAGACAAACCCCTCCTAAACAGATTATCCCTAATAGGAAAACGATTCAAGCACGGTCTCCAAGAAAAAATTTTCACTTTCAATGGTGCAGACGCCTTCCAAACAATCTTCAGAGCAAGCCTGCAATCATCATCAGCAGCATTGAGAGCCAGCCTTTCGTAGCAGGACTTCACAGAAAAGCTCTTAGATTTGCAATTAGACCCAACAATAATATCTTCACACCTACTTGATGGACACACTTCACTCAACAGAATGGATAACTCTTGAAACTTCTGTTGCAGCTCAGTATCAGATCCATCCAATTGAACATCCAAATGCCAAGACCAATACTCCCTATTCCATGAGCTCATGTCAGACACAACGCTAAATTTATTGTTTGTTCTCTATCATAAACCAGGAAAAGTAAGAGCAATTGGCTAATTGCCAATCCATCTAGACAGCCAAAACAAAGGCATAGATCCATCACAAAGTTTGAAAGCTAACATTCCTACAAAAGAACTATCCCCACAAAGTTTCTCTCCATTTTAAAGATATCCTTCCACCAAATTGAGGAACCACCATGATACTAAGGCATTGCACCAGCCAGTAAAGATTGGTTGAAGTTACCATATCTCTGTTAAGGGCCAATTTGTGCATACATTTGATGTTATTTTGTGGCCCTTTCCAATGGTTTCCTAGATAATTTAGTAGTAAACCTTTAAGTTTTAGTGTAAATATACAAGTTTCCAATTTTATTGTAAATATTGTGAATTATGATCATTTTGATGCTTTTTGACAGGTCTTCTTGTTGATATATGATGATAGGAACTATGGTGAAGGAAAGAAGGCCTAAAAGATCATTTTTTAGGATATCGTATCGGTAAACCGCGCTAAGCGCGCTTTTCAGTGCGGTCCTAATGCGTTTTCACTATTGAGGCAGTAGCCAAGGCCTTCAACCGCACTAAGTGGGCTCCAACTGCGCTTAGCGCACTTTCTGGGTTTTCTGCCTCTGTTTTGCTGACTGCGCTTAGCGCGCTTCTTATGGTGCTTAGCGCGGTGCCGCTTACTACTACTTTTTCCACTTTGTATAAATATCTACCTTAGAAGATATTTTGGACAACTTTACATTTTCAGATATTTTAGATATTAGAGGGGGTTTTTAGATAAAAAAAGCTTAGAAACTCAAGAAGAAGTGAGAATCAAATCCTTGAAGTATCAATCCTCGATTCTTCGACTTTGATGCTAGCAACGCTTTCTTTTTTACTTGTTGATCAAGCTACCATGGTGATGAGTAGCTAAACACTTTTGTGTCAAGATTAGAGGTAGTTAACCTTGCTATTATATATTTCTTTTGATCTTTTGTATGTGAACAAGGTTTATGATCAATAGATGATGAAGATCTTTGCTTTTAACGTTGTATTTATGGTTTGAATCACTCTAGACATAGATTTTCCAAGTCTTGATATAATTTCTTCATCTATTAACCAACAAACTCTAGACATAGATTTGAAAGTTAATATTTTCTTTGTATCGATCTTTATGTTTATTGTGCTCGGTCACAAAGTTTCTTCAAGAGGCCTTGAAGTTGATCAAGCCAAGGTGGACGTCACTCAAAAATTTCCACCACCACTGAATGTGAAAGGTATAAGGAGCTTCCTAAGTCATGTGGGATTTTATCGGAGGTTCATCAAATATTTCGAAAAAATCGCAAAGCCTTTGAGCAATTTGCTCAATAGAGATAAGTTTTTGAATTTTTTGAGTCTTGCATGATAGCTTTTAAATCTTTATTACAAATTTTGACTACCGCGCCCATAATCATCGCTCCAAATTGGAAAATTGATTTTGAACTCATGTGTGATGCGAGTGATTATGTTGTGGGTGTGGTACTAGGTGAACGAAGAGCAACATTTTTTCATGATATACACTACGCAAGCAAGGTCTTGAATGAAGCTCAAGTAAACTATGCCACAACAGAAAAAGAGTTGTTTGCGATAGTGTATGCATTGAAGAATTTTTGGTCATACCTAATTGGGTCTAAGGTTGTGGTTTACATGGATCATGCGGCGATTAAGTATTTGCTTACCAAGCCAAATTCAAAACAGAGGCTAATTCAATGGGTCCTTTTGTTGCAAGAGTTTGATTTAGAAATTCGCGACAAAAAGGGATCCGAGAATTTGGTGGCGGATGACTTATCCCACCTTGTTAATGTTGAGGTTACTAAGAAGGAAAGAGAGGTCAAAGAAGAATTTCCTGATGAAAAGTTGTTTATGGTGCAAGTTAGACCTTGGTTTGTTGACATGGCAAATCATAAAGCCGCCGGATTAATACCGGAAGGTCTAACTCGTAACCAGTATAAGGAATTTTTATCTAATGCCAAGTACTTGGTATGGGATGAACCGTATTTGTTTAAGCTTGGTGTCGATAACATTTTGAGAAGGTGTGTGTCGAAAGAAGAGGCTAATAACATACCTTGGAATTGTCACAACTCTCCGTATGGAGGGTATTTTAATGGTTTGAGAACGGCAACAAAAGTCCTCCAATCGGGCTTTTATTGGCCTTCTTTGTTCAAAGATGCGCATGCGCATACACAAAGTTGTGACAAGTGACAAAGGAGTGGTGAAATTTCAAAACGGAATGAAATGTCGTTGCAAAATATGATGGAAGTTGAGGTGTTTGATTGTTGGGGCATAGACTTTGTCGACCCATTTCCATCATCGTTTTCCAATTAATACATTTTGGTCGCATGTGCTAAAGCTGATGGAAAAACTGTGATAAATTTTTTAAAGAAAAACATTTTCTCTCGATTTGGTACTCCGAGAGTGTTGATAAGTGACAGAGGATCCCACTTTTGCAACACTCAGCTAGAAAAAGCATTGGAGAAGTATGGTGTAAAGAACAAAGTTGCAACACCATGCCATCCACAGGCAAATGGGCAAGCGGAGGTATCAAATCGAGAAATTAAAAGGATTCTTGAGAAAACGGTGTCAGCGTCTAAAAAAGACTGGTCAAACAAGCTCGATGATGCTTTGTGGGCCTATCGGGCATCTTTTAAAGCTCCGATTGGTCTCACACCTTTAAAAATGGTCTATGGTAAAAACTGTCATTTATCGGTAGAGTTGGAACATAAGGCCTTTTGAGCCTTAAAACTTTTGAATTTTGATCCAACTTTAAGCGGTGAGAAAAGGAAGATACAACTTCATGAAATGGAGGAATTGTGCCTTCAAGCGTATGACTCCAATAAGCTGTACAAGGATAGAGTGAAAACTTACCATGACAAAAAGATAGTGAGCAAAGAATTTAAGGAACGGCAGCTAGTCTAACTGTTTAATTCGAGATTGAAACTGTTCCCTAGAAAGATGAAATCCAAATGGTCCGGTCCATTCCGGATTAAGGAGATCAAAAGATATGGGGCGATTGTTATTGAAGACACACTGTCAAATGAGATTTAGACTGTTAATGGTCAGAGGCTGAAGGTTTATCTTGGTGGAGATTTTGAGCGAAATATAGCAACAGTGCCTTTTTGCGATCCTTGAGGTCGTATTGGACCGTCGAGCTCAAACGACGTTAAACAAGCGTTTGTTGGGAAGCACCCCAACATCGTAAATATTTACTGTTTTTTTAGTATTTTGAATTTAATCGGGCGACAGAAAAGTCGGGAGAGCACAACCTGAAGCCAAACTTCATTGGCTATGTTTCACTGAGCGCACTTAGCGCGTTGCTGAGGCTGCTTAGCGCGGTCACGTGAACAAGCCCAATGAAGTGTGGGCCTGAGTGGAAAAAGGGAAGTGGGCCAAGTGGGTTTGTTTGTTTTAAAAGATAAAAAGCTGAAAACTCTCATTTCCCCCACTTTCCCTCTCACGACTACTTCACTACTTCACTTATGCTTCAACTTCATTCTCTCAAGGATTCACCTCTTATTCTTCAAGTTCACATTCACCCTTTCCTCTCATTCACTAAGTTCATGTTTGCACAATGTTTTTATTTTGTTAAATTAGATTGCATGCAGCTAGGGTTTTATGGGATTAAGATGAATGTGATTTGTTGAGTTTGATTTTGTAGAGTAGGTTCTGAACCTTTTGTGAGCAAGTTACAAACTGGTTTGTTTGCTGCTTATTGTTGTTACTGTGTTATTTTGATAATGCATGTGTTAGGGTTCAGATTGGGTGAATGAAATTGTTGGTTGTGCATCTCCCTTATAGTGGCAGAGGAAATTTTTTTGCCTATTATCACTGGCGCGCTTAACGCGCTATGAGCCGGCTAAGCGCGCCCCTCTTGCCCTGTTCTGATTATTTTTGTTTCTCTAATGTTTTCTGTTGAAATGTGTTTGGTATGTTGTTATTTGATGATTTTTGTGTACGATATGTGTGTTTGGGGCAGGTTGGCTGCAGAGCAATGTTTGCTTGCATGCCTGACTGCACTAAGCGCGCCCCCCTGGGATCAAAATCCTCTATTATTAATTTTCCGTCATCTGTTTTACTATTTGGTGTTGACTTGTGGTTTCATATGATTTTCCTTGAATTTCCTGGCAGGTTGTTTAACTTGTTTGGTGCTGTTTTGGTCTATTTTTCTTGGTTGCAGATGGATCCTAAGCGTGCCCGTTTTAGCACTGGACAATCGTCGCAGCAAAGGAAGCCGCCTGTGGAGTATGATGCACACACATTTTTGGGGGCTGAGCAGTAGGGTCGATACCTTGAGCTGACCAGAAGAAGTATATGGACTAAGCGGATTTTCAGAATTAACCCTCAAGGGGATTTTCGCGGCTGTTAGAACATAATAGAGTCGCATGGTTGGCAAACCCTCCTAACTCCACCGACCTAGCTCAACAATGAGATAATGCACGAGTTCTATGTGAACGCCATTCCTATGGAGGGTCATATGTACACTTTTATGACTTATGTGAGAGTGAAGCTGGCTGGTTTTTACCTGAGTGAATCGTACACTAAAAGATACAAAAGAGTCGCCACCAAACTTTATTTAGTCCCAAAGGACACGGAAAATATCGATAAAACCCAAGGGGAAGAGAAACGGGAACGGGGGTCGGTTATACGAAAGGAAGGTACTAGCACCTCACGCATCCGTCGTACTCGACGGGAACCATTTTGCTTGCTTCTAGGCTTGGATGGGTTATCTATCTAAAGGCTTCTAGCTAAAGAAGAGAGAAGAGAGGAGGAAAGAAAAAGAAAGCAAGTGCTCGTAGAGGATTACAGTCCACGTGCCTACGTATCCTCATAGTGCAATGAGGAAATCAGAGCTCCGTAATTCATGGAACTAGGGAAAAGAAAAGGGAATGGCAGAAGGTGGAAGAGTGCTCGCCAAGATCATCGCGATCTCGTGCCTACGTATCATACACTCAAATAATTCCAGAATTAGAGCTTCCATAGTTCGGGGAACTAAGACGGAAAAGGAAAGAAAAGAGAGAGGTGGTGTCAAAACCAAGAACAAAAGAAAGAGGGAAACTCCACTGGGGATTCCAAAGAAATGGTGTCAGAACCAAGAAAGAAGTGTGAAGGAAAGACAATAACTGTGCTGAGGATAACGTGCAAGAGTGGTGTTGAAACCAAGAAGATAAAGGAGCAAAAGAATAACAGAGACTCCCTTGGGGAGGAAGAGAACAAAGAATCGTGCTAGGGATCAGAGGGTAAGTGACCCTACTAGGGAAACAAACAAAGGGATGATGTTGAAACCTGAAGAAAAAGGATTCGGTATATTAACTGACTGGCAGTGGTTACCTGAAGAGAAAGAGATGGTAATCTATGGGGAAAAAGGTTCGGTATCAACAGATAGGATGTGATGAATCAAAAGGAGAGAGTACTGAACCAAGAGAAGGTGTTTAACTCTGAAGGGGATCTCGGTAACTGATAAATATTAGTTAACCGAAGAAAGAAGCGATTGCAACCGTGCGGGGAGAAAGGTTTTAACAGATAGATTATGATCAGCCAAAAGAACGGGTGTAGAACCAAGCAAAGGTCGTAACCCAAAGGACGGGTGTGGGACCAAGCAAAGGTCGTGACCCAAAGGGGATGTTAGTACAGACTGAGCGAACAGTACTAGACCAACAAAGAGGGTGTTGAACCAAAAAGGTTTCTAACCGCTGAGGATTCAGTGTAAACAGAAAGACTGTGATTAACCGAAAAGAAACGAGTGACTAACCAGCAGAAGGTGATTAACTCAAAAGGGGTTCAGTGTATTAACAAACTAGCTGTGGTTAACTGAAAAGGCAGGTGATTAACCAAGAGAAGGTGATTAACCTAAGAGGAAACTCAGTGTATTAACAGATAGACTGTGGTTAACTGAGAATAAGTGCAAATTGGTGTTTTAACTGACAGGCAGTGGTTAACCAAAAAAAGGGAGAAGAACCAAGAGAAGGTTGCGAACTCCGCAAGGGTTTCGATGTTTAACAGGAAAACTTTGTTTAACCGAAGAAAGAGTGCGACTGCAGGGGAAATACAGAATTGGTTTTAACAGTAAGAATGTGATCAACCAAAGGAAGAAGGATTACGAATCTCATGGGGAATCAACAAAAGAAGTGACTAGTCACAAGAAAAGGTAATTGAAACTTTCTTGAAGAGAACAAAAGAAAGGAATTGAAACAAGAGCAAGAAATTGACTCTCTGAAGATTGCTAATGATCGTGAACCAAGGGAATGGTAATAGATCAAGAGGTTGATTAAAGGAGGTAAGAGTGATCAGGGATCCACTCAACTGGGAAAGGAAATACACTACCGCCTGGAGATAGAGGTGACTAAGCCAGGCACAGGGTCATTCGTCCCCTACCTGAAGTGGTCAAAATGAGAGTAGGAATTCTCCCTTCTCATTCCTTCTCTAACACACAGGGTGTAGTGCAGAAGTTGAAACAGACAGCGTAACAACTCCAAGTTGTACAGTGCTCCAGTGTCGCGTGCGAATCTCCGAATCAGAAGGGGAGAAAGAGAACAAAGCTCTAAAGAATCCTAGAGAGATAAGCGAAGAAGGGAGATCAAATAATCGAAACAAAGTTTCGATTAATTAATCAAAGGGAGGAATATGCTAACAATTTTTCAAATGAATGAAAAATTATTAAAGCAAAAGGGTGCATTATTGATTATGCAAGATTAAGCTTATCCTTTGAAGAACAAACTTAATTCAACATGAAGGGAAAGTGCAAAATAGTAGCAAATGAAATTTAAAATGCAACATAAATCAGGTCATTATGTGGATGAAATTGTGCAAGAATGAGCATGTTCATGCAATGCCAAGAGTGTGCACAATTATGGAATCGAAAAATCGAGCATCGGAAAATTCACAATCATGCTTTAAACATAAGCTAAACAACAGCTAAAACATCCACACAAATCAATCATATCAATCCATGGAAGTTAGAGGAGGAAAGAAATGTCAAAAAAGCTTGAAAATAGGCAAAAATGACATTCAAGTTCAGTGTTAATCGATTAACACTTTTGCACTGCAAAGTGTTAATCGATTAACACTTGAAAAACAACAAAATTACACTGGTTAATTGATTAACACTTTTACACAGCAAAGTGTTAATTGATTAACACTGAATCAGGGGCAGGGAAAACAGTTTTCAAAAGTGCTTTTGGCCACTTATTGATTGTGCAATCACTCCTATGCTAGGGCAAACAATTATGCACGAAAAATTAATTCTAACAATAGCAAATAATCAGAAATGGAATCAATTAACTCATCAAGATCATGGATCAAGTAATGGCATAATCAATTCACACACAAGAAAAGTATTGAACTACATCGTAAAATGATACAGAAACATTCGAAACAGTAAAATGAGTGAGAGCTTCCAACCTACAAGGCTGAGATGTGCCTTGGATGTTGTTGCAAATGATTCTTGATGAAGATAATCAAAGAAAACCAGAGGAATCTTCAATCGTAGCCGAATCGTATCGAATCCGAGTAAATTTCGAGAAACTCTGAAATGCGAATTCGAACCATAGAATCTTGAAGAAAACACTTGAGATGAATCCAAAAGCTAATAGAACTCCAGAAACTCAAGTATAATAGCAATATGATGATGGTTAAGCTCAAGAAATAATCACTTCCAATATGAAAAGTGATTATTCTTCAAAGGAGAAGAGCTATAGTGAGGTTTGAGAAGAAAATGTAGATGAAGATGAAGAAGTTGTAGAAAAATTCGTAGAGAATGTGAGAGAATTGAGAGTGAAGTGTGAGAAATGTGTGTGAAATGGTTGAGCCTTTGAAAAATGATTGAAGGTTTGTTTATATAGAGTTTTGGATTGAAGTGTGAGAGGTTTGGACTTAGGCTAGGAGCTAGCTTTGGGTGGTTTAGAATTAGGCTAGGAATTAGTTACACTTGACTCACCGAGTCAGCGGTTAACTCGGTTAGTTAGGAAGTTAACTCGGTAGCAATCCCAATGTAAACTTCAAATCCAAAGGTTCAAGTCTTAGGAAAATAGGGTGCATGGTAGTCTTTAATGGAAAAGATACATTGTAGTAAATGCTTATGAATTACTTGAAGAGTCTAGAATATTCCACATGCTGCTAGAACTATGTAGAATCCCAAAATGTGGAGGAAAAGTTGTTGTCATGAAAAAGCAGCAGATTCTGCCTATTTTACATGTGTTAATCGATTAACACATTTTCACTGCAAGTGGTTAATCGATTAACCAGGCCAAAATTCCCTAATTTTGCTTGAAAAATGGTGTTGTGGCCACAGTTCCGATTTCCGACCTTTTGCTTTGATGGATAGGCATATAAACCCTTGTTTTGTGCTTGTGTTGATGATGTGATGACTTCGTGAGGATGCAATTAATCAGGCTTGAAAAATCTGAATATTCCTGCAACAAAATCATAGAGAAAAAGTGTGAGTGCGTATGCCAGCGATGCGAATGCACATGCTTATGCAAAAGGTAAAAAGGGGAGGTCAAATTTCGGGTTACGAAAGTTGCCCCTATTTAATCCTCTTGGATCTGAATGTATGAATTGTGCCAGCTTTTCGATGATTCGAGGTAGAAGGGGATTAAATAAAAGAGTAGCTCAAAAATTTGCCCGACAACTGCAAAAAGAGAAGAGGTGCAAGTGTAGAGAGTGTTTGAAGTTTGGCTGAATATCTGCTGGGGAGATGAATCAGACAAAGGAAAGAGAGTATGCATGCATATGCCATGTATGTGTTGTTCTACATGATGCTTGATATCATGTTATGCAAAGGTACATGTCTAGGTATTACATGGTGGTTAGGCAGAGATTGTATCAAAATAAACTCGACATCCTCGGTTGTGGAGAGAACCCACAGATGAAGACAGATCCTGCTGGGGAAAAACCCATAAATGGTGACGAATCCGCGGGGAAGAAACTGTGAAGTCTCACATTTCTAAACTATCACCATTGCCATTGCTGGGGATAAGAGTACCAGGTCGATCTTCACGCTATGATTGACTCTGCCTGGGGAATGAAACCAGAAAACTTCGATTTCTAAGTTACCACTGACTCTGATGCAAGGAATTACCAAGGTCTGGAGAATCTTCTCTACTTGGGGAGAACATAAAATATAACATACTGCCGCTAGGGAGTGACGATTTCAACCTGCTGGGAATGATGTACGACCCTTGCTAGGGAAAAGAACAATCGTGTCTCTTCTCGGGGCACATCCTGATATCTTTATTGGGGATATATCTACTGGGGAAATGAAAGGTAATCAACCTTTTCGGAGAACCATAATGGCGCTTGCCGGGGAAATGATGGATCTGCTGAGGAAACAACAACTTCTTCAAAGAACTATCAAAGTCTTGGTTGGGTCATTAGGCTTGCCGATGGATACTACCGATTATCCTGTAGGAATTACCAGTAAAATATGCAATGCATAATGCTTTCTCAATTGATTTAGCTTTTTATCATTCTCAATGCTTTATAGTATTATATGATCACAAATAATCATCTATTTTGCAAACAAAATACTGAAAATAAAACAATTGAGAAATCGAATGAAGAATTTTTATTGAATGTGAAAAAATGTTTGTACATAAGATGTGTACAAGGATGCAAAACTCCTTGGTGACGAAGTTTGTAAAATTGAAAAACAAATGTAAATGGCAAAGGGAAATCATGTTTTGCATTGATTTCAACATGGGCTACCATCCACTGTAAGTCTAGGTTCAAACGCCTTGCACCAGTTGATGATGATTTGACTACCCTGTTACCGTCTGAGGTCTAACTATGATGAGAGAGGCTCAAGTGTTCACAGTCAAATGCCTTTATCCCTAATTTTTTCCTGGAAATTTTTCTATTTTTTTCGTCCACCGGGATACCCATTTTTGCCTAAGTCACCCTTTCGGGTTTTCAACTTAACGGGCTGTGAAGATGGCTGGTTTCTACCTGAGTGAATCGCACACTCAAAGATACAACAGAGTCGCCACTGAACTTTATTTAGTCCCGAAGGATAGGGAAAATATCGATAGAACCCGTGGGGAAGAGAAACGGGAACAGGGGGTCGGTTATGCGAAAGGAAGGTACTAGCACCTAACGCATCCGTCGTACTCGACGGGAACCATTTCGCTTGTTTCTAAGCTTGGATGCGTTATCTATCTAAAGGTTTCTACCTAAAAGAAAGGAGGGAGAGAAGAAAGAGGAAAAAGAAAGAAAATAAATAAAGTGTTCGCAGAGGATTGTGGCCCTCGTGCCTACGTACCCTCATAGTGCAATGAGGAAATCAGTGCGTCGTAGTTCATGGAACCAGGGGACGAAGAAATGGAAAGAAAGGAGGAAGACGAAAGAAAGGTGGAAGTGTGCTCGCCGAGATCATTACGATCTCATGCATACGTATCATACATTCAAAAGAATGCAGAATCAGAGCTTCCGTAGTTCGGGGAACTGAACGGAAAACAAAGCAAGGGAGAAACAAGGGGATGAAAGAGGTGGAGTCAAAACCAAGAGCAAGAGATGGAGAAAGATCCGCTGGGGATGCAAAATAAATGGTGTCGTAACCAAAAGGAGATTCGGTATATTAACTGGCTGGCAATGGTTAACCGAAGAAAGAGAGTAGAACCCTGGCGGGGAAAAGAAGCTGGTGTCAACAGACGGACTGTAATAAACCAAGAGAGAGAGTGCTGAACCGAGAGAAGGTGTTTGACTCTGAAGGGGCCTCGGTACATTAACTAGTAAACAGTAGTTAACCGAGGAAAGAAAGAACGGAAACTCTGTGGGGATAGAGAAGCATTGGTTTTAGAAGAGAAAACTACGATTAACCAGAAAAGCGGGCGTAGGACCGAATAAAGATCGTGACCCACAGGACGGGTATAGGATCGAGCAAAGGTCGTGCCCTACACCATACGCGTATTGCCCTAAACGTTACGCGTATCATACGCAAATGGACAGATGGCTGAGAAAATTGAAGTTCCATACGCGTATTGCCCATTTTTCTTCAATGCCATACGTGTATTGCCTTGACCAATATGCGTATTGCCTTGAGTGATACGCGTATGGGCAGTGGAAATCCAGAATTTTTTCTGCAGAATTTTGTTCTGCGTTTTCCAACCAAAATCAACCCATTTTCACCTATACACCAGAAAAATTACCAATACAATGCCTAACAACATGTATCTAACATGTATCAACAATAAGGAACACTTAAACATGATTTCCAACACGATTTAATCGATTTCTAACCAATTCCTACATAATATGGGTTTTACTATATTTTTCCATTTCAATCCAATAGCAATAAAAAACATACATACATAATCATACACAAGCATATAATAATCGAGTTTCGCACCTTTACCCGATTTAATCGTGTTTAGAAAAGTCGGGAGATTGATTTCTTGATTTCCAAGTTTTTCTCTCTTTTTCTTCTCTTCTTCTCTTTTCTTTCCCTTTTCCTTCTTCTCTTTTTCTTTCTCTCTATTTTTCTCTCTTTCTATTTTCTATTTTCTAACTTAAGGAAAAATAAAATGAAATGACCAAAATACCCCCACACTCATATATCTCGCAAACGTTCCCTAAAATCCTAACAAGTTTGTCAACCTCATCCATCGGAATCACATGCGACGGATCCGGAACATACTTCCGAAGCTGTGAAACATGGAACACATCATGCAAATTCTACAGATTCGGCGGCAACGCCACCCTATAAGCCACAACACCCACTCTCGCGGATATCTGGTAAGGACCAATAAACCGAGAAGTAAGTTTCTTCGATTTCAATGCACGACCAACGCCCGTTACCGGCGTAACCCTAAAAAATACATGATCGCCCTCTTGAAACTCAAGATCTTTTCTTCTCCGATCATGATAACTCTTTTGTCTACTCTGAGAAGCCTTCATTTTCTCACGAATAAACTTCACTTTTTCCGTAGTCTATTGAACCAACTCTGGTCCAACCACCGAACTCTCACCAGATTCGTGCCAACACAAAGGTGTTCGACATCTTCGTCCATACAGTGCTTCAAACGGTGCCATCCCAATACTCGAATGGAAACTGTTATTATATGTGAATTCAATCAATGCAAGATAACTATCCCACGCACCACCTTGCTCAAGCACACAAGCTCTCAACAAATCTTCCAAAGACTGAATCGTTCTCTCCGTCTGTCCATCCGTCTGCGGATGATAAGCCGAACTCAATCTCAATTTATAACCCAACGCCTTCTGTAAACTTTCCCAAAATCTCGAAGTAAACCTAGGATCTCGATCCAAAACAATACTCAATGGAACCCCATGCAACTTCACAATCACACTGATGTAAATCTCTGCCAACCTCTCCAAAGTAAAACTGATGTCAATTGGAATGAAATGAGCCGATTTAGTCAGCCTATCAACAACCACCCAAATAGCATTATGCCCTCGCTGTGTATTCGGCAACCCTGTTACAAAATCCATGGAAATGCTATCCCATTTCCACTCAGGAATATCCAACGGTTGCAACAAACCACTAGGCCTCAGATGTTCTACCTTCGATTTCTGACAAGTCAAACATGCATAAACAAACCGAGCCACATCTATTTCCAATCCAGACCACCAGAAAATCTTCTTCAGATCTTGGTACATCTTATTCGCTCCTGGATGTATACTCAAATTACTCCGGTGTCCTTCCTCCAAAATCATCTTTTTCAACTCCGCATCCTCGGGAATACAAATTCTACCTAGGAATCTCAAAACCCCATTGATATCCACTTGAAAATCACTATTCGCATCTTTTTCTCCAACCAACATCAAATCCACAAATTTCACATCTAGCTTCTGTTTCTCACTAACCTTCCTCAGAAAATCATTAGTAATCATTAGCATTCCAAGCCTCACGCTATCCGACGTCACTTCACAAACCAAACTCAAATCTCTAAAAGCTTCCAAAAGTTCCCACTCTTTAACCATTAAAGCGGACATATGCAACGATTTTCGGCTCAACGCATCGGCTACCACATTAGCTTTACCAGGATGGTAATTCAAGCCAAAGTCGTAGTCCTTCAAAAATTCCAACCATCTACGCTGCCTCATATTTAACTCCTTCTGATCAAACAAATACTTCAAACTTTTATGATCACTAAAGACTTCAAACCTTGCACCGTAGAGATAATGCCTCCAAATCTTCAACACAAAAACCACAGCCGCTAATTCAAGATCATGAGTAGGATAATTTTTCTCATGCACTCTCAATTGCCTTGAAGCATAAGTCACAACCTTACCTTCTTGCATCAGAACACCACCAAGACCAATCAAAGACGCATCGCAATACACCACAAACGGTTCATTAGGATTCGGCAAAATCAAAATCGGAGCTGTCGTCAATCTTCTCTTCAGCTCATTAAAACTTTCCTCGCACCGAATATCCCAAATGAACGCTTGCCCCTTACAAGTTAACTGGGTCAAAGGAAGTGCTAGCTTAGAAAAACCCTCAATGAACCTTTGATAATATCCGGCCAAACCCAAAAAGATTCGAATTTCAGTAACAGATCTCGAAGCCTCCCATTGTAGAACTGCTTCTACTTTAGATGGATCCACAGAAATACCATTACCCGAAATCACGTGCCCAAGAAAACTCACCTCCGACAACCAGAATTCACACTTGGACAATTTGGCAAAAAGCTTTCTTTCTTTTAAAACCTGCAAAACAATACGCAAATGCTCCGCGTGCTCCTCCTGAGACTTAGAATAAATCAAAATGTCATCAATAAACATAACAACAAATCGATCCAAATGCTCGTGAAAAATACGATTCATGTACTCCATGAACACACCTGGCGCATTAGAGACCCCGAACGGCATCACAGAATATTCATAATGACCGTATCGTGTCCTAAAAGCCGTCTTCTGAATATCTTCCTCTTTCACCCTAATCTGATGATATCCTGACCTCAAGTCAATCTTACTAAACACACACGCACCAACTAACTGATCCATCAGATCATCAATTCGTGGAAGAGGATACTTATTCTTAATCGTCACCTTATTCAACTGGCGATAATCAATACACAACCGCATACTTCCATATTTCTTTTTCACCAATAAAACTGGAGCACCCCAAGGAGAAACGCTTGGTCTCACAAACCTCTTCTCCAATAATTCATTCAACTGTTTCTTTAACTCAACCAACTCAGATGCCGACATACGATAAGGTGCCATAGAAACAGGTCTAGTACTAGGAACTAGATCTATAGAAAACTCCACCTCTCTCTCTGGCGGCAAGTCTGAAATATCCTCAGGAAACACTTCGGGAAAATCACACACAATAGGAAATACCTCAAGTGAAACTTGACTGTCCACAATCAAAGATGCAAACAACCCAAACAACTGAGCTTCATCCGCCAAAAGTCTCTTCAACTCTTTGGTAGATAAGAAACTCGAGTCTTCGTCTTCCTCAAGAGAAGGAAACCTTACCAGCTTATGATAACAATCAATATGAACCCGATTGAATTGCAACCAATTCATTCCCAGAACCACATCTAAACCCTCCAACGGTAAACACACCAAATCCATCTCAAAGACTTTACCATAAATGGTCAAAGGACAACTTAAACAAACCAAAGAAGTAGTTACTGACCCCATTGCTGGAGTATCAATAACCATCTCACCACCCATCGAAGACAACACAAGATTCAAACGCTTCGCGCACTTAGACGAAATAAATGAATGAGTCGCTCCAGTATCAATAATAGCAACTAAAGGAGTACTATTAATAAAACAAGTACCCCTGATCAGACGATCTGCACTGGAAGTCTGAGTTCCCGCCAAGGCAAAAACTTTCCCACCAGCTGGAGCTTGCTTTGGTTTCGGACACTTGGTACTAACATGCCCAGGTTCACCATAATTGAAACACTTCACCACGTTCCTCTTATAATCAGCTGCAATGTGTCCTAAACCTCCACAATTCGTACACTTCCTCATATCTTTCCTATATTCAAACTGACGATGCCCTAGGTCGCCACACCTAAAACATCTCGGAGGATTAGACATTCCTCCTCCACTTGACCTTTTCTCAAAATTACCCCTTTGTTTACCCTTATCAGCTGGGGTTACATACGGACCACCACGGAACTGTTGCTTCCCTTTCCTCTCGCTCACACTCTTATAGTGAGTAGAACGAGCCTTACTATCCTCCTCATAAATCCTACAACAATCCACCAAATCAGAAAACCTCCGAATCCTTTGATAACCAATTGCCTGCTTTATCTCAAGATGCAATCCATTCTCAAACTTTACACACTTAGAAAATTCTGCAGTCGCTTCAGCATAATGAGGATAAAACTGCACCAGCTCCACAAACTTAGCTGTATAATCAACAACAGACATATTACCTTGTTTTAACTCCAAGAACTCAATTTCCTTATTTCCTCTTACATCTTCAGGAAAATACCTCCTCAGAAACTCAACGCTAAACACAGCCCAAGTGATCTCTTCCTCTACAGCTTCCAACACTTGACGTGTACTAACCCACCAATCATCAGCTTCTTCCAGTAACATGTGAGTACCCAGTCTCACCTTCTGATCCTCAGCACAATCCATCACTCGGAAAATTCTTTCAATCTCTTTTAGCCAAATTTGTGCGCCATCAGGATCATATCTTCCCTTGAAGACAGGTGGTTTGTTCTTCCTGAACTCATCATTACCTGCAGCATTAGGTGCACCCTGCACAGCTCGGGCCATAGCTTGCATAGCAGCAGCCAAAGCAGCATCATTCCTACCAGCCATATTCTGTTCATTTCCAATAATAGCAACTATGGTTAAACAAACAGCTCATCCAAACACCAAGACCGACAAGGACTGACACAATTGACACAGACTGGGCTATTAAAGCGATAAATAAAAATTCAAAATTTCATCAGAGTATATTTAAAACATGCACGACATAGACCGAGGGGTCACATCAATTTGAAACAAATATACAACACCTGCTCATAAAGATATGCAACACTCCGCAGGTAGCAAATAAACAGAGGAATTTAGTTCCTACTACCCACAATTCAGGTACAGAATAAAAGCGGAAAATCTGTACTGAATCTCATATATATATATATATATATATATATATATATATATATATCACATAAAAATTTTGTCATACATCAAGTCATACATGCACAAGCTAAAAGATATATATACATATACACATCAAACTACAAAACGATCCCCCTGACTACCCGGTGCCACATATCAGAGCCGACCGACAAAAGAATGAAGTCCTAAGCTTCACAAAAAGACCTCCAACATCTAATCTGCAATGCCTCGTAGAGCATTATAAAACAGCAGAAGGGTGAGAAAAACAATCATCATATACTTGCATACAATTATATATAACACCAAAAATACACATATATATTGTTCTCACCACAACTCATACCAGTATTCAAACACAAAACATCACAATGTATAATTCATATTTCCATCACCAAGGTATACCAACCATACATAATACAAGTATCACCAACACATATACATATATCAATTTATCAATTTCATCCACAATTCCACACATAAACAAACTATTAATGATTTATGCAAATGCAAGAGACCGACACAACGACTCTATGCATATGCACATGCGGTACCGACTTCCATCAATTCTCAACACCAGTTCACTCAGGAACTATTGGAACCATCGCTCGTTACTTAGTGTAACTCCCCGTCGGACATACGATGTTCCCCGTCGCTTTAGGTCCTCTTATTTTTTTAAGGCACACAACGTTTATGGATCGCTTTAGGTCCTCTTTGTATAAGGCACACAATCCGATCACTTTAGGTCCTCTTTGTATAAGGCACACGATCGTCTATAATCATCACTCACACCCCACACGGGCACACGACGTTATAGCGGATTCCCTTTGGAACCAAACCGTCACTCAGGACGTCACAAGAATGCATATCATGATGCTCAGCATACAATGACCCATGACCTTCAAATGCACACATATATGCAACCATCTCACTTAACATAAATCACGCTTTTCAATTCAAGCCCAAAACAATGCATTTATACCACACAACAGCACGCAAATCATACCATATCCATATCAACAGCACATTACATGATACACACCAATTACGCACAATTAAAACAGCAAAAGTCGATAAAACGACACGATTCCAAATTACCGGCATAATTAAATCGGCTAGCAATCTCGAAATTATTATAATAAGAAAGTACGGTTCAATAGCTACTCAACGATACCAAGAATGTTAAAAACGGATAAACGGAACACAAGTTACGGACTAAACAAGAAAAGACATCGCGAAAAAACTACATTTTGCAATTTTCCTGACAATACTCGTATTGCCTTGAGCCGTACGCGTATTGCCTTGATTCCTCGCCTATTCCATACGCGTATTGCCCAAGGTCATACGCGTATGGATAGAGACAATTTTCCCTAAAATTCCCATTAAAATTCCAATACGCGTAGTGCCCTACACCATACGCGTATTGCCCTAAACGTTACGCGTATCATACACAAATGGACAGATGGCCGAGAAAGGTGAAGTTCCATACGCGTATTGCCCATTTTTCTTCAATGCCATATGCGTATTGCCTTGACCAAAATCAACCCATTTTCACCTATACACCAGAAAAATTACCAATACAATGCCTAACAACATGTATCTAACATGTATCAACAATAAGGAACACTTAAACATGATTTCCAACACGATTTAATCGATTTCTAACCAATTCCTACATAATATGGGTTTTACTATATTTTTCCATTTCAATCCATTAGCAATCAAAAACATACATACATAATCATACACAAGCATATAATAATCTAGTTTCGCACCCTTACCCGATTTAATCGTGTTTAGAAAAGTCGGGAGATTGATTTCTTGATTTCCAAGTTTTTCTCTCTTTTTCTTCTCTTCTTCTTTTTTCTTTCCCTTTTCCTTCTTCTCTTTTTCTTTCTCTCTATTTTTCTCTCTTTCTATTTTCTATTTTCTAACTTAAGGAAAAATAAGATGAAATGACCAAAATACCCCCACACTCAAATATCTCGCAAACGTTCCCAAAACGCGATAAAATATATTCACGACGGAAAATAACATATTTTCACATAAAAGTCGAAAATAAAATAAAATAATAATAAAATAATCAAAACGACTCGATTAAATAAAAACTGACAAAACTGGGGCGTTACACTCCCAATGAGTACTCTCTGTGTTGAGCTGGCTAATCTGCTCTTGGCTCTGATGTGCTTGATCTTGCAACTTCTGAATCTCACCGAAGACTTTGTCGAGCTTAGCTTGACATTGGGAAAAGTCCTTTGTTAACTGATTAGTACGGTCTTGTTCACTTTACCACTTCGTCTTGAACTCGGATAACTTCCCTCGAAGCTCTTCAAGTTGCTTGTTGTAGCTCAGCTCCTCTTTGAAGGCCTGATAATGAGCATCGGCGAGTGGTATCTTCTTTGAAGCAAGTCCCTCATAGGTGCTCCTCAAAGCATCACCCACCTTCCTACGCTTGTTCTGTTCAACCTCCACCTCTTTGAGCATGCGCTCGCGCTTCTGATGGAGCTCAATCTGTAGGCTATCCTTCTCGGAAGTGACTCTATCAAGGTTGAGACGAAGATCAGCATTCTCCTTCTTCAACTTCTCAACAATCAGCTTGAGTTGATCGACTTCAGATGGAGGAACAATGGCAAGTTCAGGAGGCTTGGCATTCATGGAAGGCTCAGGAGATAATGGCAACAAGATCTCTTTGACGCGCTCTTTGACCTAAAGTGTGTAAGCTTCCTTGGCTACGCAATTCTTCTTACCCAAATCGGCTCTTCCTTCGAGATGATTCTGAGTCCAAGCGGCACTAAACCTCTTCAGCAAACCCATGTCATCAGCCCCTTCATGAAAGATGAACTCTTCCACTGCCTCAGGATCAGGTTTGTCAACCATAGGGTATCCCAACTGTCGGAAAGCCATTCTCGGATTGTAGTTAATTCCACCCTTTGTACCCAAGAGAGGCACATTGGAGAATTTCCCACAATGAAGAACGATCTGAATGTCGTCGAAGACTCGAGAACACCAAGAAATATCATCAGTAAGAGACATGATTCGTTGAGACCACTTGAGATTATCCTTATTCTCAACAAAGGGACCCTTATGTGGAAGGTGAGACATGAACCTTTGGTACAACAAAGGAGCACAACAGACAACGGTTCCTTTCTTCTTTTCATTCCTGGAATGAATAGAATGATAGGTATCAGTAAGAAGCGTCGGAACAGGGTTCTTGGACAAGAAAATGCTGATGGCAGCCTGGTCTACGAAATCCTCCATGTTTGGAAACAAGTCAATCCCATATACCAGCAAAGCGAGAACGGCGTTGAAAGCCTTCCAGTTTCCATCCTTAGCAAAAGTAGTGGCCTTGTCAACCATGAACTTCGAAGCAAACCCTCGAATACCTTTCCCTTTGGTCTTGAGATTATCCTCCACATCTTTCTTACTAATGCAAAGCGCATCAGCAATAAGATGAAACTTCGGACAACCACTAGTGTAAACATAAGGAACCTGCTTCTTGATCTCAACCCCCAGAATATAAGCATACTCCTCAAGGGTAGGTACTAGCTGATAATCCTAAAATATGAAGCACCTATACGGCAGGTCGTAGAACTGAACCAGAGTATGAATAGCAGTGATGTTGATTTCACTGTTGAGGATGGTCAACAGATTACCATAAGTACCTATGAAAACCCCTATGTGATCTCTAACCAACAAAGATGCCAAACCTCTCAAAACACCCAGCTTAGGCTCCATAAACTTGTAACTGGCGATGCCACGACAACCAGTACTCATCTCTATGATGATGTCAACAAAAGATAAGCCCTCGAAAACCTGGAAATGCACATGCAAAAATTTATTTACATGATGAAATGATATGCAACACAATAGCAAGAAGCCAACACTGCTCGAATAATCAAATCTGAACAATCCGGATATCTACATATAATCTGTGTCAGTGCAACATAATCTGATGTGTCGGTGAGGAAATCCGGCGTGTGTGAGAACAATGGTATGAAGTGGCATGTTTTCCTGCAAAACCCATCCCCCTCACCGGTTTTATCTAGACACAACAAGGTGGTCCCTAGAAAAGGTCGCCCAAACCATAGGACTCAGGATGAAAATCCCCTGCCGTAGTGAATTCTCATAGGACGGAGGTATTCTCAAACGAATCATGATCTGGGATGTGAGTCTCATGATATCCCAACGCGCAAAACGCAGGCCTCACGACTATCCACGTTCTAATCTATGTGTATACTAGGCCCGGTGTTAGGACCTTTCTCTCCAATAATATATACCCATCCCAACAACAGCAAAAAACAGCAGATATCCGGAATATGCAGCATATGAATATTCAAAACAGTAAAGAAATGCGATAAATAAACATAAAGATAAAGCAAGTAAAGCGAGTAAAGCGCTAAAGATAAACACCCAAATAAGCAAGAGAGCAAACAAAACTAGGCAAAACCCCTCAAGGGATGGACCAGCCAGAGGTCAATCTGTCCCCAGCAGAGTCGCCAGCTGAAGATGGCTGGTTTCTACCTGAGTGAATCGCACACTCAAAGATACAACAGAGTCGCCACAGAACTTTATTTAGTCCCGAAGGACAGGGAAAATAGATAAAACCCGAGGGGAAGAGAAACGGGAATGGGGAGTCGGTTATGCGAAAGGAAGGTACTAGAACCTAACGCATCTGTCGTACTCGACGGGAACCATTTTGCTTGTTTCTAGGCTTGGATGGGTTATCTATCTAAAGGCTTCTAGCTAAAAGAAAGGAGAGAGAGAAGAAAGAGGAAAAAGAAAGAAAGGAAAGAAAGTGCTCGCAGAGGATTGTGGACCTCGTGCCTACGTACCCTCATAGTGCAATGAGAAAATCAGAGCATCGTAGTTCATGGAACCAGGGGACGAAGAAAAGGAAAGAAAGAAGGAAGACGGAAGAAAGGTGGAAGTTTGCTTGCCGAGATCATTACGTTCTCATGCCTACGTATCATACATTCAAAAGAATACAGAATCAGAGCTTCCATAGTTTGGGGAACTGAACGGAAAACAAAATAAGGGAGAAACAAGGTGATGAAAGAGGATGAATCAAAACCAAGAGCAAGAGATGGAGAAAGATCCGCTAGGGATGCAAAATAAATGGTGTCGTAACCAAAAGGAGTTTCAGTATATTAACTGGCTGGCAATGGTTAACCGAAGAAAGAGAGTAGAACCCTGGCGGGGAAAAGAAGCTGGTGTCAACAGACGGACTGTAATAAACCAAGAGAGAGAATGCTGAACCGAGGGAAGGTGTTTGACTTTGAAGGGGCCTCAGTACATTAACTGGTAAGCAGTAGTTAAACGAGGAAAGATAGGACGACAACTCTGTGGGGATAGAGAAGCATTGGTTTTAGCAGAGAAAACTGCGATTAACCAGAAAAGCGGGCGTATGACCAAATAAAGATCGTGACCCAAAGGACGGGTATAGGATCGAGCAAAGTTCGTGACCCAAAGGGGTTCGGTGAACTGACTGAACAAATAGTACTCAACCGAAGAAAGGGTATTTGAACCAAAGAAAGGTTACTAACCCAAGGGTGCAAGTATTCGAACCAAGAGGAGGTTGCCAACTGCGGGGGATTCGGTGTTTACAGACGGACTGTGACCAACCGAAGAGAAAAGCGAGTGATTAACCAGAAGAAGGTGATAAACTCGAAAGGGTTCAGTATTTTAACGGACGGACTGTGGTTAAATGAAGAGACGGGTGATTAACCAAGAAGAGGTGATTAACCCAAGAGGTGCTCAGTGATTAACAGACGGACTATGATTAACTGAAGAGACGGGTGATTAACCAAGGATAGGTGATTAACCCAAGAAGTGTTCAGTGATTAACAGATGGAGTGTGATTAACTGAAGAGACGGGTGATTAACCAAGAATATGTGATTAACCCAAGAAGTGCTCAGTGGTTAACAGATGGACTGTGATTAACTGAAGCAAAGGGTGATTAACCAAGAAGAGGTGATTAACCCAACAAAGGAGAAGAACCAAGAGAAGGTTGCGAACTCCAGGGGAAAAATGGTCGTGACAGGAAAACTATGTTGGACCAAAGAGAGAGAATTGAAACTCTTCAAGGGAATCAAAAAGCAATGATTTATTACAAGAAGAAAGGAGTGATGGAACAAAGAGAGATTGCTAGTACAAGAATAATGATCTCAACCAAGAAGGATAGTGATTGATCAAAAGGAGAGATTGAAAGAGATAGGAGTGATCGAGGATCGATAGGGACCGCAAAGAGAGAAGAGTGATCAAGGATCAACTCGACTGGGGAAAGAAATCACATTACCGCCTGGAGATAGAGATGACTAAGCCAAGCACAGGGTCATTCGTCCCCTACCCAAAGTAGTCAGAATGAGAGTAGGAATTCTCCCTTCTCATCCCTTCCCTAACACACACAGGGTGTAATGTGGAAGTTGAACCGGACGGCCCAACAACTCCAAGTTGTACAGTGCTCGAGTGTAGAGAAACAGACAGCATAACGGCGTCAATTTGTACAGTGCTCCGATGCAAGGCGCAACGCGAAACTCCTACTCCACGGGGGGGAATGAGAGAGAAAGCTCTAAAGGAGGCCTAAAGAGAGGAAAAGGGAAGATCGATTAATCGAAACAAAGTCTCGATCAATTAATCAAGGGATAAACATGCTAACAACTTTCCAAAGAGGATGAAAAGTCATTAAAGCAATAAAGAGTGAATTATTGATTATACAAGATTAAGCTTATCCATGAAGAATAAACTTAATGCAAATCTGAAATGGAAGGTGCAAAACAGTGCCAAATGATCAAGAAAATGCCACACAAAATCATGTGTCATGTGAACAAAGATAGTGCAAGAATCGCTATGTTCACACAATGCTAAGAACATGAAACAAATGAATAATAAAAAATGTGCATCGAAAGTTCATGAATTTGCTTCAACCAGAAGTGAAATGACATTAAAAACATCCATAAAATAAAGCATGACAATCAATGGAAGTTAAAATGAAGAAAGCATGGCAAACATACTTGAAAATGCAAGAAAATGGCCTTCTGGTTCAGTGTTAATCGATTAAACAATTGCACTGCAAAGTGTTAATCGATTAACACTTAAAAAAAGTGCAAAAAAACACAGGTTAATCGATTAACACAATTGCACTGCAATGTGTTAATCGATTAACACTGTACAGGGAGCAGAAAATCAGTTTTGAAAAGTGCTTTTTGATTGTGCAATCACTCCAATGCTAGGGCAAACAGTTATGCACGAAAAATCAAGCTTAGAAACAGCAAATGACCAACAATAGAATCAATTAACAATCAAGATCATGGATCTATCAAAAGTGTAATCAATTCACATGCAAGAATATTGAAATTACATCGCAAATGATACGAAAACGATCGAAATGATAAAATGAATGAAATCCACCAACCTACAAGGCTGAGATGTGCCTTGGTAAATGTTGCAAAGTGATCTTGGTGCAGAAGATTAAAGAAAACCAGAGGATCCTTGAATTGTAGATGAAACGCGTCGAAACCGATCAAAAACGTGAAAAAGCACCGAAATCGAACTTGCACCAAAATAAATGGTGTGAAACCCTTGGATTGAAGTAGAATGAGATGTAATTCCGGAAATCCAACCAAAGAATGCCAAATGATGAAGGTTAAGCTCAAGAATTAATCACTTTCAATGTGAAAAGTGATTATCCTTCAAGAATAAGAGCTTTTGGTGAGGTTTCATGGAGAAGAATTGAGATGAAGATGAAGAATGGGTATAGAAATCAGAGAGAAAGTGAGAGAATTGAGAGTGAAATGTGAGAAGTTTGGTGAAAAATGGTCGAGAATAGTTGAGGAATTGAAAAGTGAGTGAAGGTGTGTTTATATAGGCTTTAGGTTTGGAGTATGAGATGGTTTGGAATTTGGTTTAGAATTAGCTTTGGGTTTGGAGCTAGGTTAGGAGTTAGTTGGACTTGACTCACCGAGTCAAGGCAGTTAACTCGGTTAGTTAGAACCAACTCGGTAACCATCCCAAGGTGAATTCCAACATCCAAAGATCCACATTACTTGGAGAACAAGGAACATGGTGCACTTGATTTGAAGTGAAGTATCATAGTAAATGCACTTGGAATGAATTGGGTAGCTTGGAAATGTTTAGAGGTGTCTAGAATATTCCATATGCTGCTAGAATCCAAGACCAAAATGTGTGCAAAGGTGCTGTCATGAAAAAGCAGTAAATTGTGCCTATTTTTCCTGTGTTAATCGATTAACACAATTGCACTGCAAATGGTTAATCGATTAACCAGGCCAAAATATGTCCAATTTGCCTAAAAAAGGGTGATGTGATCCCGACTTCGATTTTCCACCTCTTGTATTGAGGAATAGGTATGGAAACCTTCATTTTGTGCTTGTTTTGATGAGGTGATGACCTTGTGAGGATATGATTAATCGGGCTTGGAAAACCTGAATATCCTGCAATCAAAACACCAGAGGAAAAAATGCGAATGCGTATGACATCGATACGAATGCTTATGCTTATGCAAAAGGAAAAAGAGGGAGGTCAAATTTCGGGTTACGACAGGCTGTTATTGTTTTTTTTGCATTGTCCCTAACTTTTGTATGGATATTTCTTTTTTTGGCCCATCGGGACGCCCATTTTTGCCTAGATTGCCCTTGCGAATATCAATCTAGTGGGCTCTTTATCCATTTTTTTTCCAGGCATAATATTTTTTTACTGCATCGGAGTTCACGGGCGATGACAACTCCTCCCTATCCTTGGTGGTGAGGATCAGGGCTCCGCCTGAGAAGGCCTTCTTGACAACAAAAGGTCCTTCGTAATTGGTAGTCCACTTGCCACGTAGATCCGAGTGAACAGGCACTACTATGAAAAACCCATTTAACAACGGTTGGGAATGACATATAATAACGCGTGCGAAGGCGTTGTTATGTAGATTGTCGTTGCAAGTTCGTTGTTTCTACAACGGTCTGGAAACCGTTGTTGTATTCTGGAAGCGCGCGTTATATTGAAACAGTTAGGTATTTCAACCATTGTAATATATATTAACTATCACAACGGTTATGAGTATCAACCGTTGTAATATATATTTACTATCACAACGGTTTTGTGTCTCAACCGTTGTGGAATGTACCCTTAGTTTATTAAATACAAATGTATATTGCTTGTTTTACCATACACCTAATTAATGAAATACAACCATTAAAATTGGTAAAGAACTATATAATCTGAAAATTAAATTGTTCTTGAAAACCAACTTAAACACACCACTGTTTTCCGAATTGCATCCATTTCATTTCGCACATTTTATGTTCCTTAACATAAAATTTATGGTTCAATGGTCGGTTTCCTTCAATCCATCAATATCTTTTATTATAGTTTACCTCATCATCGCCAAAAATCATCGCGATTTTATCATCATAACAATCATGATCTTAACAACCACGATGATTAGTGATGACGATGAGGTAAACTATAATAAAAGATATCGATGAATTGAAGCAAACAGACCATTGGACCATAAATTTTATGTTAAGGAACATTAAATGTGCTGAATGAAATGGATGCAATTCAGAAAACATTGACATGATAAAGGTTGGTTTTCAAATACATCTTAATTTTCAGATTATAAGTTTCTATATTAATTTAACTGATTGCATTTTCAATAAAAGGATAGTGAAACAAACAATATACATAGTATATAATAAACTAAATTTCATATACAATATCAGAATAAATTCTTATATATGTACCTTATCAGAATGAATTCATATATATATGTACCACCATCATCATCACCATGTGAAACAAACCCTAAGAAGTGGGAAGCAATGAAGAAAATTAGTTAGTTTTCAATTTAACTATATACAATATACATAGTATATAATAAACTAATGTTCTATATCAATTTAACTGATTGCATTTTCAATAAAAGGATAGTGAAACAAACAATATACATAGTATATAATAAACTAAATTTCATATACAATATCAGAATGAATTCATATATATATGTACCACCATCATCATCACCATGTGAAACAAACCCTAAGAAGTGGGAAGCAATGAAGAAAATTAGTTAGTATTCAAAACAAAACAACCAAAAGTTGAAACAAAACCCTAAGAAGTGGGACTGTACCATTACAATGAAGTTCACCTTGCTTCTGAAGCCTTGAAGTCGAATCTGTACAAAATGAGAACAATCAATAAAAATAACATGAAACAAACGAGATAATGGGAACTATCTAACAAAAAGATTGAAGTAGAAGAATACCTTATTTTCCATAAACAATATGTACATTACGCTTGTTACCACCAGCATCATCACCATGTTCATCTAGTTTTAGATTCTGCAAGAAGAAATACAAGGAGGAAGAAGCTTAAATCAAAAGCTTCATACTTCTTGTATTTATTTTCGCGGATTCTATAAAAAGATGAAGTTTGCTTCCAAAAATGGGTGCTAGGGTTTCGCTGTGAAGGAAACGGCGCTACTGTCAATAATAGAAAGTTAATTTCCTTATATAGGTAAATATTTCACAACGATTTTCTAAAATAACCGTAATGATAAGTATATATATTATTTTATTAATATCACAACGGTTAGTTATATTAGCCGTAGCGATGCCCCTTATAATTGGTACAAGGTTCGACTCCAGGCAACCACATTTTTCTATAATTACGTAAAATAGAAAAATGTTGTTGCCTGGAGTCGAACCTTGTACCAAGTATAAGGGGTATCACTACGGTTATTATTACTAACAGTTGTAATATTATAACCCTTGCTCTTCCCGGAGTAAAGAACACTCTGGCCATAATGATTTAAAATTTTCTCCATTTTTCAAAAAATATCGTTCCAGAATATCAACCATTTACAAGTTATCATCATTGCAAGCATTAAACTATCAGACTTTTCATCTTCAACCTCATCTATAAATAGACAACTTTACATTTCTTCATAATATATTCTTCGTAACAATGAGTTCTACAAATGAGAATGCTAGAAACATCACCAATGAGGAACTTCAGGTGCCAATTGAGGAGGTCCAACCAGCGGCCAACGTCAGGGATGCCTTAATGGTGAGGAAGGATAAGAAGAAGAAGAAGAAGAAGAAGAAGAAGAAGAAGAAGAAGAAGAAGCTGAAGAAGAAAAAGATAAAGAAGAAAAAGAGGATTGTTTATTATGATTCCGATGAGGGGAGTGAGGAGAGATGTCTGGATTATGAAGATGCATTTGCAGCTATGGGCTCTGACATTGATAAATATATGTAATATGATTATCAATGTACTCTTCTTAATGGAATCTTAATAAAATGTTATTTTATATATGCTCATCTCTTACAGTTTTATTTTTAAAGTTATATATACTATTCTCTTGCACTTAAAAACACTAACAAAAGAAATAAAATATATGTTTAAAAGAAAAACAATGATGAATTTTGAGTTTTGAGGTTAAATCCCCGTAACACTAACAAAAGAAATAAAATATATGTTTAAAATATAAAAATATGACAAAAAATATAGTTGTTGGGAATCGAAGCTTGTTACATATATTACAACAGTGTTTTAATACAAGCGTATTTAAAATGTAAACATATGGAAAAAAATGTAGTAGCTGGGAATCGAAGCTTGTTACACAGCTTGTATTACAACGGTTATTTAGTACAACTGTCGTTAAATATGGCGTTATAATTTTTTTAACCTATTACAACGGTGGGATACGAATCCGTGGTAAACCTGGCGTCATTAAATGGATTTTTCGTAGTAGTGAGGTGAATACCTCTTGAGCACGAGTTCGCCTTCATGGAATGCTCGAGGGAGAACTTTCTTGTCAAAAGCTCGTTTGAGGCGTCTCTGATACAATTGACCATGACAAACGGCTGTAAGGCGCTTCTCTTCGACGAGATTCAGCTGGTCGTATCTAGATTTAACCCATTCAGCTTCATCAAGACCTGCTTCCTTGATGACTCTGAGCGAAGGAATCTCGACTTCAATGGGTAGAACAGGCTCCATACCATACACAAACGAATACAGAGTTGCCCCAGTAGAAGTACGAACTGAAGTTCTGTATCCATGTAGCGCAAACGGAAGCATTTCGTGCCAATCCTTGTAAGTTTTTACCATTTTCTGGACAATCCTCTTGATGTTTGTGTTTGCTGCTTCGATGACACCATTCATCTTGGGCCGATATGGTTAAGATTTATGGTGCTCGATCTTGAATTCTTGACACAACTCTTTCATCATCTTGTTGTTTAAGTTGCTTGCATTGTCAGTGATAATGCTGCTAGGAATACCATAGCGACAGATTATCTCGTTCTTGATAAATCTGGCAACCACTTGTCATGTAACATTAGTGTAAGAAACATCTTCAACCCACTTGGTGAAGTAGTTAATAGAAACTAGAATGAATCAATGGTCGTTGGAAGCCTTCGGCTCGATCATTCCAATCATATTTATACCCCACATAGAGAATGGCCATTGTAAGGTCAGAACATTCACTGGAGTTAGAGGCACATGGATCTTGTCTCCGTAGATTTGGCACTTGTGACATCTTTTGGCAAAGTTGTAACAATCTACCTTTATTGTTGTCCAATAATACCCAACTCGAAGGATCTTCTTGGCCATGGCAGGACCTTTAGCATGTACACCCTCGCAGCCTTCATGTATGGACCTTATGATCGTGTTTGCTTCGTGTCTATCCACGCATTTGAGCAACACAGAATCATAATTCCTCTTGTACAGTTGTTTACTGTGAATTTTGGTAAACAACCTCTGATCTATCAATCTAAGCGCAAATTGATTTAACTTACAGGATCGATCACACAAATCCTAGGACATGTGCTAAGTTTTGAGAGACAAGTGTAACTTAAAGAAAATGTAAACTGAACTCCACGTTCGACAATGCTGAAAATAAAATCTAACTGAACTCCACGTTCGACTACAGGCAATAAAGTAAAGTGAGAACTTGAAATTTAAAGTAATGCAAGTAAAGGGTGCGAAAACTAAAGGCGTCGAATAGGTAAAAGCTCTGAAAGTAAAATGCAACAAACTCCACGTTCTTGGAAAGTAAAGGCTGGGATAATAAAAGTGTTGTCGAAAGTAAAGTGCAGGAAAGTAAAAGACTTTGAAAATAAATGCAGTTAGTTTAAAGGGGAACTTCACGTTCTTGAAAATGAAAAGCTTTGAAAAGTAAAGGTTTGAAGATTAAATGCTTGACCATAAAATGCGGTTGAAAGTAAAACGCAGAAAACTTAAATGATTTTGAACATAACTTTGGCATGGAAGATAAATTTCAAGAAACTGTAAAGACATGGAAAGTAAACATGCTGAAGATAAATTAGATTAATGAAGACAATGGTGTTACATTACATACATTCTCACGAACTCGTTTCTCTACACGCGGGTACTTTGAGTTTCTTAGAGTAACTTGTACAAAAATATGAACACACCATTTACATAGAACCAACTCCTATTTATAGTGCTAGGAAATAACTACTCAGTGGTGGTTACTGCTTCGAACGTGTGGATTTTGGCACCTTCACCTTAATCTCAACTGTTCCCACATCCACAACTGTTCTTATTTAAATTTCAAATATTGGAAATTCCCTCCAATCTTAGCATAACCGCTGCAGCGCTACATTCTCCCGGTCGAAGAACCCTTTCCATACTTAGCCATTTTTTAAGACTTCTCCACACTTATTCGACTCAGGCCTCCCAAAAGTTAGGTCGAAGCCTTTTTTATATTAAAAATAACTTTTTTTAACATTAACATAACTTTGATTTTGTCTGGCGTCTAAATTGAGGGTTAACAACAGTACACCACCACTTAATAAGAATTTGGCGCAGAGCCGTCTAAGAGCTTTCTTGTCAGTGATAATAATACACTCGGGATATTCCTGTTTTCCTAGACATCTCTAGATGTCGTAGAACCAAGGCTTGTCATTAGACTCATCCTCGATTGCTAAACAGTGTGCTGGTTCATTCAAATGATCAATACGGATAGAAGGAGCTTCATTCTTCCACTTGACCTTGAACATGGATGCTAAAGTGGCAAGTGCATCAGCTAATTGATTTTCCTCTCTAGGGATATGATGAAAAGAAATTTCATCAAAGTAGGGAATCAATTTCTCTATGTGTTTTTGGTACGGAACCAGCTTAGAATCCCGAGTCACAAAGTTCCCTCTGACTTGGCCAATCACCAAAGAAGAGTCTCCATAAACCTCAAGAATCTTGATTCTCATGTCAATTGCCGCTTCAATACTGTAGATACATGCTTCGTACTCAGCTATATTGTTGGTGCATGCAAAGCATAATCTGGTAGTGAAGGGAAGGTGAAAACCTGTCGGAGAGATAAGGATAGCACCAATTCTACGACCTTTAGCATTGGAGGCACTGTTGAACAATAGCGTCCATCGTGCCCCTGGTTCGGGTCCTATATCAGGGTCTGGAGTCTCATAGTCTCTGATAAACAGAACATGGTTGCTGATACTATTGTTGATTTGGTTAGCTCTAAGCAACATGAGGTTGATAAGTAAGACCTAGCGTCGGGTTGATAGCGGGTGTTACGGATGCTACCGGTTGATACCTTCGCCTTTGCTTTCCTAGAGAGATATTACTGATATCTTGCTCTTTTTTCTTTTGAAAAGCACTACCGTATCTTTTGGTACTGCTAGATGGCTCTGCATCTTTGACCAATCGTCCTTCTCGGACTTCTTCTTCAAGGCGTACTCCCATGTTCACCATTTCAGTGAAGTCACTGGGCGCACTGGCAACCATTCGGTCGTAATAAAAAGTGCTCAACATTTTCAAGAAAATCTTTGTCATTTCCTTTTCCTCAAGAGGGACACATATCTGGGCGGCAATTTCACGCCATCTCTGAGCATATTCTTTGAAAGTTTCTTTGTCCTTTTGTGACATTGCTCTGAGCTGGTCCCTATCTGGTGCCATGTCCAAATTGTATTTATACTGCTGAATGAAAGCAGCACTGAGATCTCCGAAAGTACTGATCTTGGTGCGGTTTAGACCCATGTACCATTTGAGTACGGCACCAGTTAAACTATCTAGGAAGTAATGGATCAGTAGCTGTTGATTGTCTGTTTGGGTAGACATTTTTCGAGCGTACATCACCAAATGACTTTGAGGGCAAGAGTTGCCTTTGTATTTTTCAAAGTCGGGCACCTTGAATTTGTGTGGTATCTTTACATTAGGGACCAAACAGAGGTCAGCGGCGTCCTTTCCGAATAAGTCTTAACCGCGAATGGCATGCATTTCCTTCTGCATTTCCAAGAATTGTTCCTGGAACTCATTCATCATTTCACATTCTTCTTCGTTTCTGCCAGAAGTGGCTTGCAGAACTTGTCCTTCCGGGACAGTGTGTACCACTGGCTGTGGTATAGACATTATGGTGGTGACTCTTGGCGCTTTAGTACCTTGAAGTTTGTAACCTTAAGGAGCTGCTGTCGTAACCCTTGCATCTTCATTTTCCTGAAGTTTGTAACCTTCAAGTCCAGCGGTTCCCGTTACGGCTTCTAGGTCTTCAGTGACTGCTGTGATATATCCTTCAGGTATAAAGTTAAAAGGAATGCCCCAGGGATGACCTTTAGGCATGTTGTACCGAGGATGATTATCATGTGCCTCAAATGTGGGTGTAGATGTAATCTCTGAGATCACAGTCCTTTGATGGTGTTGCTCCCGAGCTGCGGCCATGGATTGCATGTTGTTGTGAAGTTTTTCTAAACTTTCCTTCAGAGCGTTGATCTCTTCTCTCAGCTCTCTGTTCTCTTTCTCTAGATCGTCCATTTTCTTTTGTCGATTGGCCCGTGTATTGTACGAATGAGACAGTTTAACTCTAGAGTGTGACACATACGTGAGACTCAAAGATAATAAATGCACTATGTGAGAATGATGAATGACATGCAATGACATATTTTTTTAGTTTTTGTTTTCAAAAGAAACTTTAACAATTAGATTCCAAATATCACACAGTGGGGGAGACCCCTTTTATTGAATTCGAAAGATTGCAGTATTTTAGAAGGAAAAGTACAGTATTTTACAAAGTGTGAGAAGGAAACGTCTAAATTCACGGATCCTGAGTTCTCTCTGAGGAGAGCTCAGATGCTGGTTCCTGTATTTTTCTTTTCTTTGATCGGGCCTCTTCAGCCGTTGTCGGGTCGACGATTCTCTGCCAAGTGAAAGGAGTGAGCAAATTTCTTCGTTCCTCCTGAATTTCTATGGCATGTTGCTCTAATATCTCAATCAGAGCATCCTTTTCCTTTAGCAGTTCATGAATCTTGGTACATTCCAAATTAAGGATCTGGTATTTTTTCTTCCAAGAGTTTCTCTCACGTTGGACTTTGTTAAGAGCGACCTGGAGTTTTTCCGCATCAGACATGAAATAAAGGACAAATTCCTTTAAGGGAAAAACTTCTTGACGAGGGTAAGGCATCCTCAGCTTGAGGGCTCTAGTTTGCACCCAGTGGAGTTAAGGTTCCATTGAGGTACAATTTGGTCTTCCCAAAGACTCATCTCCCTTTCCTGTGAATATGTTGCTAGGCATGCACTATTTCTTTCTTTAGTGCCCTGTCATTTTCCCTTTCCTTGAAGAAAAAACCTTCCAGATGAACATTATGTGGGATATTCTTCATCGCGTATCCGAGTTGACGGCGAGCTAAAATTGGATGACTGTTGATTCCTCATTTAGTATCAATGAGGGGTACATTGGGGAAATTTCCACATTTGTCGATGATCTCTATCCCTTCGTAAATTTGATTGTACCAATCTATGTCAGAATTGGTAAGAGACATAATCCTTTGGGACCATCGCAGAGTACTCTTGTGATCCTAAAAGCAGCAGACTTGGGCACATGGGAAATGAACCATTTGTAGAGTAATGGTACACAGCAAGTGATCATTCCTCCACTGTACAAATTCCTTAAATGTACAAAATGATAAGTATCTGTGAGCAAAGTTGGTACGGGGTTTCCTATTAAGAATATCTTGACAGCATTGGTATCAACAAAGTTGTTAATGTTGGAAAAGAGGAATAACCCATATATGAGCAGAACAAAGACGTCTTCAAAGGCGGTTTTGTTTTCTACACTAGCCAAGTATAGAGCTTTCTCCATCAGGAATTTAGCCAGTAAACCCTGGATTCCTCCTTTAGTGGTCATGTGAGTCCTAACTTCTGACTCATCCAAAGAGATTTCTCTTGTAATGGTCTGATCTTTAGGAATTTCTTCCAGTCCATAAAATAGAGCTTGATTAGTGATAGGTAAATCAATCAGGTGGGAGTACTCTTCTAGTGTTGGTGCAAGTTGGTAATCGGGGAAAGTGAAGCAGTGGTAAACCGGATCGTAGAATTGTACCAGCGTAGACAGGATCCCTTCAACGACATAGACCTTTAACAGAGACAACAGTCCTCCGTGCTTAGCTCTGAAAGCCTCGGGATTGGTAATCATCCTTCCCAATTTCCTTAAGTCTAGTTTCGGAGCCTTGAAGGTGTACTTGTTCGTTTTTCTTCTACCGAAATCCATAACGCAACCTCTGATATTTGCAATTATTGTTTTAGTTCTTTTGAAAAAAGATTTTTTTCTTGTTTGAAAAGAGTTTTTTAATGAATGCATGAATGCAGCAAACAAAGACATTTGAAAACATGGGTTTAGGGGTTCAACGTCACGAGCATGGTGTCATACCCAAATTTTGACCACTAAGATTTCCCATCATTGGGTAAATCATCATCACAATATGGGTAAACCATCATACCTCATCAGTCTCCCCAAAGATGGGTGAGCATTCACTACTATCAAAGATTAGGGTTTCAAGCCCTCTTTGAGCTCTTAGATAAAGGATCAATCAAGAAATGACATGATCTTCAACTTGTCTAGCTTCTCAAACATCCACAAACGATCAAGAGGACTCCCACTTCAAGGATTAAGCACAAGGCTTCTCCCTTCTAGGTGGATCAAGCCTTAAGATCGTCGATGTCACCAAATTAGGGTTTGGTCGACCAGGGCCTCCAGATGGAAATTTTCCTCTGGGCATGAGCCAATGCTTCAAATCATAACCTATGATGCTCCAAGGGACATCATGAACCCAATCATCAAGTCAATTTGGCTTTAGGGGATGCATTCATAAAAAAATCAGGAATTAGGGTTTCTTGACCTAATTCACCCCTAAGTTGACTTTTGGGACAAAACATGAGCCAAGACCTCAAGAGGGGATTTGAGGATCTCAGATACATCACATTGATCCATTTGCAACAATGGATTGATCCAAGAAGCTTGATCCACAAGTTTCAAATTCATCAGAACCGAAATTAGGGTTTCACGAGAAAAGTCAACCGTGCCATTGACTTTTGACCAGGACATGCTCCCAAACCCTAAGACATGATTCAATACACCCTATAACACCTATGAAATCAATCCATCAAGTTTGATTTAGGTCAAGGACTTGATTTCATAGAGGATCGCATAGTTTGGAATTCATCTGACAAAAAGTCAACTGTGCACAAAAGTAAAACTTTGACTTTTTGAGATTTTTCACAATTATGGTTTTTTAACCCTAAAATGATGTTAATGTGTGATTTGAATCATAATTCATCAAGAAAAATCAAGAAAAGTGGGATAACTTGTAAAAGGGGTAACCATAAAAACTTAGAAAATTTTTTAAGTTATGGAACAAAGTGGCTAGGGTACCAACTTTGGAGGACCATAACTCCTAAACCACAAGGCCATTTTTCCCCATCCAAAGCTGGATTTGTAGCCCTCATGGCCCTCTACAAAAGCTTCAACTGTACCTCATTCCAATTCATTATGGATTTTGAGTTATGGAATGATCAAAGTGGCTGAAAACATGAAATGCCACTTTTTCCAACACTTTGTGAAATTTTCACTAAGTCAGAATCTGCCTTCACTTTTTTCCAAATGTAGGGGCATTTTTTACTTGGATCCAAAAAGTATCAAAACCAATTATGATCAAACAGTTATTGTATCCTATGAGGGCTTTCCAAAATGGCCAAGAACTCCATCAAATTCCACTTGAGCCATGAGATATGACAATGACAATATGCCTTGCTGAAAACTGCCAAGGCTAGACAGAATTTTGCACTTTTGCTCGATTTGGCAAAATTAGATAATTCCAAGCCTTGTCATCACTTTGGACACATCTAAGGATCAAATCTAAAGGGAACAAACACTGATCCAAGCCTCCAAAGTCTTTGGAACAAGAAGTAGCATGCCAAACCTAGAAATCCCTAAAAGAGGGACAAGACTCCAATTTTACATTAGAGCATTTAAGGGATGCACCAAGGTGGCATGGACTGACACATTTGCAACTGAATTCAGTCAAGAATGATCCAACAACTAGGGAACCACAGCTATGTGCTCTAACCTCTAGTCAATGGCTAGAGGAGACTTGAGATTCCAAAGTGCAACCATTGGCCAAACCTCTGCAGCAGTTGCCAGTCACTATTGCTTGCAAAACAAACTTGCTCTACTATAAGTAGAGCTCATTTGTGCTTAGTTTGAGTACACCAAAGCACTACAACACTTGCTTTCCTCAAAATCTCTTTCTCTTGGCAAAAATGCCTTCTTTAGCAAGGTAACTGTGATTTTTTGAGTTAGGGAGCAATTCCACCACAGATCATGATCCAAAGACATCCAATATGTCATATCTAAGCTGTCCAAACTCACACAAGTGACCTGTAATCCTTAAATCTCAAAGTCACCTCTCAAAACCTCAAAATAGGCTTTTTGTGCATTTTTCAAGCCATGTCTTGATTAAGTCGCTTTCCAAACCAGATAAAACCTCAAACACACTCCAAATATCATCCTTGAACTGTCCCAAATGGCTCCCAACATCTGGAACACCATTTGAGAGAGTTACTATTTTGGCCATTTTAACCCCTTTTGCAAGAAAGGGCCAGTTTTTGTTTTTGCAGGTTCCAGCTGATTCCAATCATCCTAAAAGCTTCTAAGGGATCATTTGAGAGTGTCCAAAGCATCAAACCATTTCTGGAGCAAGAAACTTGGCAGATTGCACAAAAAACCCCAAAAGCTCAAAAAGAGGTAAGCATCATGACTTGAACTTTCTAAAATATGCATTGCTTTGAAGTCCACTACGCATGCATCTCTTCTACATGTTATATGTGTTGTGTTTGTCCCAATTTATCATGTAATTCATGCTTGTACCAAGAGATGGCATAGAAAATGCAAAAATATAGTTTATTTCAAAACCACTATCGGATTTTGAGGAGGGAGCATGATCTGGAAAAAATACCACCACCATTGGATTCCTTGTGAAATTCTAGGCCAGATGCATATAAATTTTGTCCCCAACCATGGAGAAATGAGAAAGTTATGGCCTTCACGTTTCTGAGCCAAAACTTGTCTTGCCTTGCCTTGGCCAGGCCTAGGACACAAGGCAAGCCTTGTGTATTTGTTGGTTTGTTTCAATCAACAGATGTATCACCACCCCAGTGGTAAGGCGCGCGCCCTATAACCTTGAGGTCATGGGTTCAAACCCTACCCAGACCATTTTGTGTTTTCTCACATTTTGCTCTTTTTTTCCAATATTTTCATGTTTTGTTAATTAATTGGAAAATTAATAACTCCTTCAATTTTAATTATTTTTTATTGGTTCTTTTTGCAAAAAATCACAAAAATGTTAAAATATTTTATTCCACAAAAAAAATCAGATTTATATTATTTATTTAATATAATTAGTATTTTTGTTAATAAATTCCTTTTTAATTGTTTTTAAACATTTAAAAGTGAATATTTACTTGGAAAATCAAAACCAAATGAGTTTTAATTCATCTTGTGATTAATACCTCATTTTTCAAACCTTAAACAAAAATCACAAATGGTTTATTCAAACTTATTTGGTATTTTTATTGGATTTTCTTTCAATATTTACTTTTATAGAAAGGCAAAATTAGGGTTTCTTTTGATTTTCACCCTCACAAAACATTTTCAAACCTTTGGGCCTCTAATAGTGTGTAATACCCAATCCTTTGTAAATACAAACCTATTTTGGGCCTCAAATGTTGTATAAGTCTCGTTGTATTTCAAAAGTTCGGCGCGATCATCGCCCGTTTAAAACAAACCATCTGGGCCTATCCTCGAGCTATAAGACCCATTCAAAAATCATTTTGGGCCTCTAATAGAGTTTAAGACCCAATCCCCTTTTGAAACCAAAAACTTTTGGGCCTCAGTCATTGTATAAGACCCACGGTGTTTTCAAAACCTCGGCGCGATCGTCGTCCTTTTCAAAATTAACCACTGGGCTTCTCCTTGAGCTATAAGACCCATCTTTGTTCACATTCAAAACCATTTTCGACCTCTTGAGAGAGTGTAAGACCCATCCCCTTGTACAGAAAACCTTTCTTGGGCCTCAATCACTTGTATAAGTCCCTGTACAAAACGACAGTGCGATCACTGATAAAACCCTGGGCCTCTCCTTCAGCTGTAAGCGCCAACAATCCTTTCAAAAGCACTTTCTCCTTTGATTTTGTAACATACTATTATTTTCAATTTCTTTGTTGAACAACTAACTAAATAGCACGAAAGCTCTACAACCGAGTAAGTGTTTACCCATTTTCATTTACCGCTTTCATATGTATATAACTGTATTATGGGGATGTTTCACTGTAAGTCTTCTTTCATAAACTCATATCGACTGTGTAATAATAGTATATATATTAAGAGTCTCCCCGGCAACTATGTCTAGTACTAGGTAAAGCCCTGTTGATTACTCTTAAATGCAAACAAAACTAGATATCACATAGGATTACCAGATACAGTCTTCCCTCCTCTTGGGGTTAAACAATATGGAAACGTGAAAGGCAGCATTCTCGGTGAACCCTTTCTCAGATTGTCACCCTTAGAAATTGTCAAAGAAACTCTAACTCCCCAGAGATGATCTTTTCTCCGTGAATTGCATCTCTTGAGTTTCTTCCAAACTCTCAAAATTTCCTGGCTTGATCTATTCTCTATGTATAGCCTGTCTTGAATTTCTCGGGGTTTGGGGACCCACAGACTTCCTAAAAGCATCCCCACCTCCTCTTGGGCGTTGTACAAGGACCCGTCGACTTCTTAGAAGTTTTCACAGCCTCCTCTTAGGCTTCGTATAATGATTCTTCCTCCGGGAAGATAGCCTCCTCTTGGGCTTCGACAAATTGTCCCTTCGGCTTCTTAAAAGTTTTTCTCACCTCCTCTTGGGCTTCGTACAAATTGTCCCGACGACCTCTTAAAGGTATAGGAACATAAATTATTCATCTTAATAGAACAGTCTTTCAAAAAGTCTATATATTTCTACCGCGAACGTACTATCTCTTGATCTCTCTTAAGCATAGTACAAAAGATAAAACTCTAGACTTGGGCAGTCTAATCTCCTTGAGTCTCGAAGACATTCCTTTCAAAAATAGGAAAAAGCACCCGTAGACTTGGGCAGTCTCAATACCCTTCGGATTCCCCATTTCCTTAAAGAATAGGAAATAATCCCGGTCCTCAGATCAAATCAATGAGTATAACATTACCCATGTAAGAACTGATTTTCTCTTTTAACCAACATATTGGACCTGTCACTCAACTGAAACAGTAACCCTAGCCTCTTCTTGGGCTTTGTACAATGATTCTCCCCAGCAAAGTTAACCTTTGCAGCCTTCATCTCGGGCTTTGTATGAGATACAAAACACTCTCTTGTTGAGTATAAAAGACTCTCTTGTTGAGTCAAACATTTTTAGCCCCCATCTCGGGAGTCGTACGAGATACAAATCACTCTCTTGTTTAGTATAAAAAGACTCTCTTGTTTAGTCGATCACCTTTAGCCTCCATCTCGGGCTTCGTACGAGATACAAATCACTCTCTTGGTGAGTATAAAAGACTCTCTTGTTGAGTCCAACCCTTTTAGCCTCCGTCTTGGGCTTCGTACAAGACACATATAAAAAAACTGTCTTGTTGAGTCAACCCTTTTAGCCTCTATCTCGGGCTTCGTACGAGACACAAAAGCATCCTCTTGTTGGGTCAATAGCCTCCTCTTAGGCTTTGTATAAAGAAATCCCCGTTTGATTCAATCAACCTTTTAGCATCAAATCATGCTTTGGTCACAGCATACAAACATCAACAACTCCTTTCCCCTCGTCTAATTGCTGTAAGCGGAAAGCCTCTAGATTATTTACATCCACGCCACTGTCCCTCTTTTAGCATGAGAAATTCCTAAGGAAATATGGCATTGCTCTAAATTGAGTTAAAGTCTTCTCCTTCAGGTTAAAAATCCCCTATAAAGGAAATTATGGCATTGCTGGATTCGCATATCCCAGTTAAAGTAATTCTCCTTTATAATCAGTCACCCAACAATTGTGACAAACAGACCCCTTTAGAGATGACAAATTCTCTCTAAAGTCAATACCATTTTAGCTTCATATCTTGGGCTTCGAACAAGATACAAATAGACCCTTCAGCTTCACATCTTGGGCTTTGAACAAGATACAAACCACCTTTAGCTTCATGTCTTGGGCTTTGAACAAGACACCAAAACACCATTTCCTCCCATAGAATAGGAGGAACTACGATCGCTCTGATTTCCCTACCCTGGGAATACGTAGGCATAAGATTGAAAAAGAATCTTAGCGAGCACACTAATAAAAAAACCCCAAAGTCCCCTACCTCCAGCCAATCTAGCACAGTATCCCAACAAATTCCCCATGAACAATCACGGTATTTTGTTCTAAACAAAATAAGCAGAGAAAGACCCACGAACTAAAGCCGCATCTGTAAACCAACAGTTTTGACTGTTTAACCTCAGTTCGCAAGCAGGGTTAATTGGAGACATCTATTTCCCTTCCTTCATCAGCTTCAATAGGATAAAAAATGAATCGAACTGTAGTACCAAAGTGATAGTGATTCGAAACCACAAAAATCACGCTACACATGGAGTCATGGCTCTACCCATTCCCAAAGGTTTGACTATTTGGTCAATTTTTGTACCTGTAGAATGGGTTCTAAAAGGTTCCCAAAATTATTGACCCCTCATATGGATATTAACAGTAAGTTGATTCACTCGAGTGAGCTGTAATATCCTAGGATGAATATCTTTTGAGTGTAGTATTGCCTATCAACTATTCCTGATAGTCACCACATTACTAAATGGCCATATGGTTAAATGTCTACTAAATCCTCAGGGTCATGGGTACCTCCCTGGGATAAACGAAGCTTTCACGACAATCGGTCGTTCAACATCAATATTTCCACACGGGTACCTCGCCTGATTTGGTGGACTGCCAAGTTAGCTTGGTCAAGATTCACTCCCTATAAGCGTTTCTCGGATATGCCACCACTTATCTTAATGTTCTCTTAAACTTTCCACATGCGTATTAATCGCATTCCCAGTTAACAAAAATTTAAACACGGGTATCAAGTAATATGACAGTAAATGATATATATAGCAGAAAACTAAGAAAATAAATAAACAGAGAAATAAAGCGAAGCCTAGACCTCTTAGGAACTCTAATCCTAAAAATCCCCAGCAGAATCGCCATTTTTCTGTAGCGTGTGATTTTTGTCGGTGACGCGACTACCGTACCGCAATGGTTGGAATTGGGTGCTACTTTCTGATTTCTTATTTATCCTATGAAGCTGGAAAGGAAAGGGAAGATATCTAAAACTAACCTTGCACGCAAAGGTTTTCTTTAACAAATGCTAAGAGATTAGGGGGTCAGGGTCAGGTTATACAAAGGGAAGTTGTCAATCACCCAGTGAATATATGGTTATCCATAGACTTTTTATATGTTTCTCTGTTGATTTAAGTTTGTTCTCTGGTGTTTATCTTCTGTCGTTTGGGAAAGTTTCTCCTTTGGGAGTGTTGGGAAGATGTTTTTGTTGTTTTCGGTTTTTATGTTGTTTTTGGGAAGGCACTAGACCTAAAGTTTTTTATTTGTGTGCTCGCTAAGATTTCGCAATCTTATGCCTACGTATTCCCGTAAAGATATATGGGAAATTAGAGCAATCTTAGTTCCTCCTATTTTTATGGGAGGAAAGATGTTTGGTGTCTTGTTTAAAGCCCAAGATTGAAGCTATTTGTTTGTGTGTCTTGTTTAAAGCCCAAGATTGAAGCTAAAGGGGTGATTGAGAGAGAACTTGTTATCTCTAAAGGGAGATATCTCACCTATTCATCACAAAAGGTTGGGTACTTGATTATAAAGGAAAATTACTTTAACTGGGATGTGAGAACCCAGCAATGCCATAATTTCCTTTATAAGGGTGATGTCATGAAGGAAGAAACTTTAACTCAGTATTGAGCAATGCCATTTTTCCTTATGAATCTTTCATGCTAAGAGAGGGACATTGGTTTGGATGTAAATAATCCAGAGGCTTGCCACTTACAGCTGTTAGATGAAAGATGAATTTTGACCAGGATAAAAGAAGGACTCCAGCTTGGATTTTGAATCAACAAGTGTGCCACTTATAGCAATTATCTGAGAAAAAGGTTTTGGTTATCTTTTTTGAGATGTGATGTATAGAGGAAATATCCTCCTGTAGAGTGGACTCTGTAGCGAGCTATTTTGGATGTGGTTGCGAAGCACTACCGCTCTTTGGTATCTACAACTCGATCCATTTTTTATCCTATTGAAGCTGATGAAGGAAGGGAAATAGATGTCTCAAATTAACCCTGCTTGCAAACTGAGGTTAAATAGTCAAAACTATTGGTTTACAGATGCTACAAAGAATTGGGGTCTCTATTAGGTTTATTTTGTTAAAAGTAGTGTTCGGTCGATGGGTGGGAGGTTAAGATGTTAGGACGGATGTATGAAAGTATGGGATTTTGAGTTTTTGTTTAGTGTGCTCGCTAAGATTTTTCTTTCAATCTTATGCCTACGTATTCCCGTTTTTTCCGAAACAGGGAAATCAGAGCGATCGTAGTTCCTCCTATCTATGGGAGGAAGTGGTGTTTTGGTGTCTTGTTCAAAGCCCAAGACGTTAAGCTAAAGAGTCTATTTGTATCTTTTTCAAAGCCCAAGATATGAAGCTAAAAGGGTTTGACTTTAGAGAGAATTTGTCATCTCTAAAGAGGGGTTTGTATGTCACAACTGTCTATAAAGGAGAATTACTTTAACCGGGATGTGTGAATCTGGCAATGCCATAATTTCCTTTATAGAGTATTTACAACCTGAAGGAGAAGACTTTAACTCAGTTTAGAGCAATGCCATCTTTCCTTAGGAATTTCTCATGCTAAAAGAGGGATAGTGGCATGGATGTAGATGACCCAGAGGCTTACCGCTTACAGCGATTAGATGAAGGGGAAGGAGTTGTTGATGTTTGCGTACTGTGAACGAGGCACAACTTTGATGCTAAAAGGTTGATTGGATCAACCAGTGGTTTTATTCTACAAAGCCTAAGAGGAGGCTAATATATGTCTCGTACAAAGCCCGAGAGAGAGGCTAAAAGGTTTTGACTCAAAGAGGGAGTCTTTTAGTATCTCGTATAAAGCCCGAGATGGAGGCTATTTGACTCAACAAGAGAGTTTTTTTTTGTATCTCGTACGAAGCCCGAGATGGAGGCTAAAAAGGTGGGACTCAATAAGAGAGTCTTTTATACTCAACAAGAGAGTGTTTTGTATCCCGTACAAAGCCCGAGATGAAGGCTAAAAAAAGCTTAGTTCCGCTGGGGAGAATCATTGTATAAAGCCCAAGAGGGAGGCTATGGCGCTGTTTCAGTTGAGTGACAGGTCCAGTATGCTGATTTAAAGAGAAAATCAGTTCTTATATGAGTAATGTTGGCACTCAGGGATTTTGATTCGAGGATCAGGGATATTTCCTGTTCTTTAAGGAAGTGGGAAATCCGAAGGGTATTGAGACTGTCCGAGTCTACGGGTTTTCTTCCTATTTTTGAAGGGAGCTTGAAAATGTCTTTGAGACTCAAGGAAATTAGACTGTCCAAGTCTAAAGTTTCATCTTTTGTACAATGCTTTGAGAAACAGTAGTAGACTCTTGGAAAGACTGTTCTATTAAGATGACTGATTTCTGTTCCTACACCTCTAAGAGGTCGTCGGGATAATTTGTACGAAGCCCAAGAGGAGGCTGGAAACTTTTAAGAAGCCGATAGGTCCTTGTATGAAGCCCAAGAGGAGGCTATCATTCCCGGGGGGAAGAATCATTATATGAAGCCTAAGAGGAGGCTGTGAATACTTCTAAGAAGCCGACGGGTCCTTGTACAACGCCCAAGAGGAGGCGGGGATGCTTTTAGGAAGCCTGTGGGTCCTTGAACAATGCCCAAGAGGAGGCCGATGCTTTTAAGAAGCCGATGGGTCCCCAAACCCCGAGAAATTCAAGACAGTCTATTCACGAGGAATAGATCAAGCCAGGAAAGTTCTAGAATTTTGAAGAAACTCAAGAGATGCCATTCACGGAGAAAAGATCATCTCTGGGGAGTAGAGTTTCTTGACAAGTTCTTTTAAGAAGCCTGTGGGTCCCCAAACCCCGAGAAATTCAAGACAGGCTATTCACGAGGAATAGATCAAGCCAGGAAAGTTTGATAATTTGGAAGAAACTCAAGAGATGCAATTCACGGAGAAGAGATCATCTCTGGGGAATAGAGTTTCTTGACAACTTCTACGAGTGACAGTCTATGAAAGGGTTCACCGAGAATGCTGCGTTTCATATCTCCATATTGTTTAACCCCAAGAGGAGGGAAGACTATGTATGGTAATCCTATGGGGATCTAGTTTTGACTATTTAAGAGTGATCAATGGGCTTAATGCTAGGCGTAGTTGCCGGGGAAACTCTAATTATCTATACTATTATTACACAGTTGATATGAGTTTATGAAAGAAGACTTACAGCGAAACAGCCCCAGAATACAGTTATATGTATATGAAAGTGGTAAATGAAAGCATATAAACACTTACTCGGTTGTAGAGCTTCCATGCTATTTGGTTAGTTGTTCAACAAAGAAAGATTGAAAACAACAGTATATTTCAAAATCAAAGGAGAAAGTGCTTTGAAAAAGAAATATTTGGGGCTTACAGCTCAAGGAGAGGTCCAGGGTTTTATCAGTGACCGCACTGTTGAATTTGTATAGAAGGACTTATACAAGTGACTGAGGCCCAAAAATTATTTTCTGTACAAAGGGATGGGTCTTACACTCTCTCAAGAGGCCCAAAAAGTCTTAAAGAAAAGAAGTGGGTCTTACTACTCGAGGGTAGGCCCAAGATTTGTTTTTCAACAGATGATGATCGCGTCGAACTTTTTTGAAATACAACGGGACTTATACCATAAGTGAGGCCCAAAATAGGTTGTATTTACAAAGTTTTGGGTCTTACACTCTATTAGAGGCCCAAAAGTTTTGAATGGGTCTTATAGCTCGAGGAGAGGCCCAGTTGATTTTTAAAAGGCGACGATCGCGCCGTTCACTTATACAGAGGGACTTATATAATAAGTGAGGCCCAAAATGTTTTATGTACAAGAGGGTTGAGTCTTACACTCTATTAGAGGCCCAAAAGAAAAAGAGTGGGGCTTATAACACGAGGGTAGGCCCAGATGATTTTTCGTTTAAAATGGCGATCGCGCCGAGATTTTTGAAAACGCAGTGGGTCTTATACAATGCATTGAGGCCCAAAATGGTTTGGTTTTCAAAGGGGGTTGGGTCTTACACTCTAATAGAGGCCCAAAAGTTTTGAATGGGTCTTATAGCTCGAGGAGAGGCCCAGTTGATTTTTAAAAGGCGACGATCGCGCCGTTTACTTGTACAGAGGGACTTATACAATAAGTGAGGCCCAAAATGTTTTATGTACAAGAGGGTTGGGTCTTACACTCTATTAGATGCCCCAAAGAAAAAGAGTGGGGCTTATAACACGAGGGTAGGCCCAGTTGATTTTTAAAACGCGACGATCGCGCCGTTCACTTGTATAGAGGAACTTATACAATAAGTGAGGCCCAAAATGTTTTATGTACAAGGGGGTTTGGTCTTACACTCTATTAGAGGCCCAAAAGGTTTGAAAATGATTTATGAGGGTTGAATTAATCCAAAAACCCTAATTTTTTTTCAAAATGTATTTTAATTGAATAAAAATTCAATTAAAATGATCAAAATTGTTTAACATATGGAAAACAAATTGTGATCTTGGATTAATGCTTCAAAAATTAAGTATTGACCTACAAAATAATTAGAAGTCATTAAAAGTTGCAAAATCAAGATGGAAAAAATATTCAAAATGTCAAAAATAATTAAAATATTAATTCTTTGCAAAAATATCAATTATATAAAATAAATAATATTTTTGGGTTTTTTGTCAAAATCAAATATTTTAACATTTTTGTGAATTATTAAAAAAAGAATCAACTCAAAATCATTAAAACTCAGAGAGAAATTAATTTTTGAATCAATTAAATAAAATCACAAAATTCAAATATTTGAATTTGTGAAAATGGCGCCAAGAACATGGACCAAGAACACGCGCGTTTTATGCCTTGGCCAGATTTGCATTTTCTATCCAATCTCACTGAATACTTGATTATATCATGCAATCCACATACCAATCAACTCGTTTCAACCTCACGATCATGTCTATGGCAATTAATTACATTTAAATTAAGCATAAAACAAGAAATCACGAAAAATCCTCAAGAACCCTAAATTATGCATGAAGGCTGGGATTTTTAATACACGATTCAAACAAAGCAATTACTTGAGGGGAAACATTCCATGCATGATTATGAACATTTGGCAAAAGTATTGTGCGAGGAAATATGCATAGATTGAGAGATGACCAAGTTTAGGCTTACCTCTAGGTCATGAAAAAAAAAGCAAATTGATTTCTGAGTTGGAGGTGTTACAGATGAGTTGTGATGATCTGAACAGCTTCCCTACACCCTATGGAGTGTGTTTGAATGCTTGGACTTGATGGAAATTGGCTGGATCACTTCATGGCATCTCAACTGCACTTTGGTTAAAACCTTGAGCAATTGACTCGTGATTCTGAGAAATCGGTGTTCCAGATGTTGTTTAAGTGTTTGATCAGCTCACATATGATGTATATGAGGTGTGTGTGTGATTGGTTTGAGTGGAATTGCTCTCTAATGAAAAACCCGATAGTGACTTGCTAAGAAAGGCATTTTTGAGAGTGAGAAGTAGATTTTGATAAAGGCAAGTGTTGTAGGCCTTTAGTGTACTTAAACTGATCACAATTGAGCTCTATTTATAGTATAGCAAGTTTGTTTTGCAAGGAATAGTGAATGGCAACTGCTGAGTAGGGTTGGCCAATGTTGGCAAATGAAAATCCAAGTCTCTTCTAGCCATTGACTAGAGGTTAGGGCACAGGCTGCTGGTCCCCTTGGTCTTGGATAAGTCTTGACTGAATTCAGTTGAGAATGGCTCAGTTCATGCCACCTTGATACTTCCATTGAATGCTCCAATCCAAAATTGGAGTCTTGTCCCTATTTTGGGCAATTATAGATTTAGCATGCTATTTCTTGTTCCAAGGACTTTGGAGGCTTGGCTCAGTGATTGTCCCCTTTAGATTCAATCCTTAGATGTGTCCAAGGTGATGACAAGTGCAAAAATTTGCCTTGCCTTGGCACATTTCAGCAAGGCAACTTGCCAATGTCATATCTCATGGCTCAAGTTGAATTTGGTGATGTTCTTGGCCATTTTAGAAAGCCCTTACATGATACAACAACTATTTGATCATATTTGGTTTTGATACTTTTTGGATCCAAGTGAAAAATGCCCCTACATTTGGAAAAAAGTAAGGCAAAATCTGCCTTAGTGAAATTTTCACCAAGTGTTGGAACAAAGTGACTTTTCTTGATTTTGATCACTCCATAACTCAAAATCCATGAGGAATTTGGACATAGGTCAGTATGAAGCTTTTGTAGAGGGAAATGAGAACTACAAATAAAGCCTTGGATGGAAAAAAAATGGCTTTGTGGTTTAGGAGTTATGATCCTCCAAAGTTGGTACCATTGTCACTTTTTTCATAACTTAGAAAATTTTCGAAGTTTTTATGGTTACCCCTTTTACAAGTTATCCCATTTTCTTTGATTTTTCTTGATGAATGATGATTCAAATCATACATAAACATCATTTTAGGGTTAAAAATCCATTTTTGTGAAAAATCTCAAAAAGTCAAAGTTGACTTTTGTGCACAGTTGACTTTTTATCCGATGAATTCCAAACTGTGCAATTCTTCAGAAAATCATGTCCTTGACCTAAATCAAACTTTATGGGCATGTTCTATGGGTGGTATAGAGGATATTGAATCATTTCTTAGGGCTTGGGAGCATGTCCTGGTCAAAAGTCAAAGTTACAGTTGACTTTTCCCGCGAAACCCTAACTGTGGTTCAGATGAAATTGAAACTTGTTGCTCATGCTTCTTGGATCAATCCATTGTTCCAAATGGATCAATATGGGATATTGGAGATCCTAAAATCCTCTCTTGAGGTCTTGGTTCATAATTGGTCCCAAAAGTCAACTTAGGGGTGAATTAGGTCAAGAAACCCTAATTCCTGATTTTTGATGAATGCATCCCCTGAGGAAAAATTGACTGGATGATTAGGTCCATGAGGTTCCATGGAGCATATTAGGATATGCTTTGAAGTATTGGCTCATGCCCAGAGGAAAATTTCCATCTGGAGGCCCTGGTCGATCAAAACCCTAATTTGGGGACACTGGCGATCTTGAGGCTTGATCCACCTAGAAGGGAGCATCCTTGTGCTTAATCCTTGAAGTGGGAGTCCTTTTTTATCCTTTGTGTATGTTTGAGGGTGTAGACAAGTTGAAGATCATGTCATTCCTTGATTGATCCTTTGTCTAAAAGCTCTGAGAGGGCTTGAAACCCTAATTTTGATAGTAGTGAATACTCACCCATCTTTGGGGAGACTGATGAGGCATAATGACACACCCATATTGTGATGATGATTTGCACAGTAATGGGAAATCTTAGTGGTCAAAATTTGGGGTATGACAGATGCCCCTATTTAATCTTCTTGGGCACGAAGGTGTGAATGACGAAGGTATTCGGGCATTCGGGGTGCAGGAGGATTAAATATCGGAATACCCGAAATTTTGATGGTGGTTATGAATGGCAGATCGCATTCATCTTCTTTTGCTAAGCAATGATACTTAGAAAAGGTAAACTTCCCCTCGATCCTGGTCTTCATCCAAGGAACTGGTCTCAGTTTTCTTAAATAAACTTCCCCTCGATCCTGGTTTCCTACCAAGGAACTGGTCTTAGTTTCTGATTTAAACTTCCCCTCGATCCTGGTTTCCTACCAAGGATCTGGTCTTAGTTTCTGATTTAAACTTCCCCTCGATTCTGGTTTCTTTCCAAGGAACTGGTCTTAGTTTCTTTTATCAATAAACTTTCTTGATAAGGGACGCTATTTGTAGCGGTTTTCCTCAAACTTCTCGCCGAATTTTCCTGGGGAGATGCCATTTGACGGAAAAAGTTGACGTCAGACTGGCTGGGGAATCCAGTCATCTGAGTTGTAGAGGTGCACAAACTTCTCTGTTGGAGACACCATTTGTCGAATCTACTAGGGAAAACGAGTCTCTTGAAAGACTACCTTCGTTTGGGGTCTTACATCATACTTTTCTCGATATCTTCCCGGAGAAATGCCATATGATGGGATCCAATTTTGAGGTGCCGATGACCTTTTCATTAGTGGTTCTTTCGGAGAAAAACTGCCGTATCACCGAATCTCTGATTATGAGGCTTTCTCTCGGGATTTTCCTTAATCCGGGAAAGCAAGGATATCATCTTCAATGGCGAAGAGTGAAATCTGTTGAAAGTTTCCTGGTTTTTCAGAGGTTCAAGTTATCAAAGTGGTCCAGGACCTATCTTCAATTCAGAAATAGCTGGAGGCGAGATTGTTCAGATGATTCACTTCCTGACGAGGAAAGAACTGACAACTCGATTGAGAGAACTTTTATCACTAGGGGATAAGACCGACTAGAGTGATAGTGATGCAATCTGAATGCGAATGCAAATAAATAATGCATGATGTGTGTATGTATATGCTGATAAAGACTGACGCGACATACAAACTAATGGATGAACACGACTGGATACTCGGCCGTCGCAGGAGATGAAAGGTATCATTTGGTTCAAGATAGCAATCCTACCTTGCTTAGGAGAAGTAGTCCTCGCGGGGAATATCGTTAATCAGGCTTAGGAGATAAGAACTCTGCCGAAGAGGTCAGATGGAATAGTCGCATCCGACAGTGTTGATCCTTCATTCAGGCGCACTAGCGTAGAAGGAGTACTTTGATTCTGCACTTTGAAGTTCGCTTACTTCTGGAGAAGCGGTTGATGCTCTTTTGATGTTCAATAGTCAAAAGAAATTGCCATCTTTATTTTAAAGCAGAAAAAGTTTTACAAGTAAAATTCATTTTTTGTTTTATTTCAAGAATCGATAATCATATCAAAATGTCGTTCTGTAAACCTAAAACAAATGAGAATTACAACCAAAAGCACAAGGGCTGAAATTTTATTGATAAGACGGAGATTAGCCAAACGCGTGACTCCAAAGAGTATTTACAAAGTTAGGAAATGGTAATTTACAGGGAAAAGGGCTACGTTGAAACATAACGACCATTATCCTTCTACCAACTTTGAATTCGGGACATCCTGAGCTTCTGTCGAAGATGACCTTGACTGGAGTTTTCCTCCGATGGACGGTGTAACTGCTGCTGAGGGACTTGCCTCTGTTGAACATAGTTACTTGCCATTATCCCTAACTTTTGCTTGGATTGTACTGTGATGTTTCCAATCCACTGGGATGATTTTTTTATTTTGTCTCTAACTTTTGCCTGGACCGCCCTTTCGGGTTTTCAATCCACCGAGACGTTTTTTTTAGGGGAAGTATTTCTTGACTACATCAACATTCGTGGGGTAGGAAAATTCCTCTCCGTCCATGGTTGCAAGTCTCAAGGCGCCGCCTGAGAAAGCTTTCGTGACCACATAGGGGCCATCATAATTCAGAGTCCATTTACCCCGAGAATCAATGAGAAATGATTGTATCTTTTTGAGCACATGGTCTCCTTTCCTGAAGACGCGAGGTCGGACCTTTTTGTCAAACACCTTCTTCATTCTCTGCTGATACAACTGACCGTGGCATAGTGTCGTGATTTGCTTCTCTTCAATCAAATTCAGTTCGCCGTGTCGACTTTGACACTGTTCAGCTTCTGTAAGCTTTGCTTCCATCAATACCCGAATTGATGGGATCTCTACTTCGATGGGGAGCACTGCTTCCATGCCATATCCTAGAGAGAAAGGGGTTGCCCCTGTTGAAGTGCGGACAGATGTTCGATAACCGTGAAGAGCAAAGGGTAGCATCTCGTTCCAGTCTTTGTAGGTTACAATTATCTTCTGAACAATCTTCTTGATGTTCTTGTTAGCCGCTTCTACCGCTCCGTTCATCTTGGGTTGGTAGGGAGATGAGTTATGGTGTTCGATCTTGAACTCTGCACATAACTCTTTCATCATCTTATTGTTCAAGTTAGATCCATTATCAGTAATGATCTGGCTCGGAACACCATAACGGAAGATGATACTGTTTTTGATAAATCGGACCACCACTTGTCGGGTTACATTAGCGTATGACGCTGCTTCGACCCACTTGGTGAAATAGTCAATGGCGACCAGGATGAACTGATGTCCGTTTGAAGCCTTGGGCTCGATCATGCCGATCATATCGATTCTCCATATGGAGAAAGGCCATGGGGAAGAAAGAACTCTGAGATGTGTTGGTGGTACATGAATTTTGTCAGAGTATATCTAACACTTGTGACACCTCCTCATGTACTTGTAGCAGTCGGATTCCATTGTCAACCAATAGTACCCTTCTCTTAGAATTTTTCTCGCCATTGTGTGTCCGTTGGCAAGAGTGCCAAAGGATCCTTCATGAATTTCTTACATCAACATGTCTGCTTCTGGTCTGTCGACGCATCGAAGTAAAACCAAGTCAAAATTTCGCTTATACAGCGTGTCACCGCTCAGGAAGAAGCTACCTGCTAGTCTTCTGAGGGTTTTTCTGTCCTTCCTTAGTGCCCCAGGTGGGTACTCTTGTTTCTGAAGGAAGCATTTGATATCGTGATACCAAGGTTTGTCGTCTATGACTGCTACAATCGTGAAGATGTAAGCGGGCCGTTTTAGGCGCATTATGTCGATCTTAGGTAAGTCATTCCATTGACCTACACGAATCATGGAAGAGAGAGTGGCTAATGCATCAGCCATGTGATTCTCCTCACGAGGGATATGATGAAATTCGATTCTGTTGAAGAAAGGTAACAACCTTCTTGCATAATCTTTGTAAGGAATCAGTCTTGATTGGTATGTGTTCCAATCTCCCTTTATCTGATTGATAACCAGGGCTGAGTCGCCATATACGTCCACGTTTTTGATCCTCAAATCAATCGCTTCTTCGAGACCCATAATACAAGCTTCGTATTCGGCCTCATTATTCGTACATTTGAACGTGAGTCTGGCGGTGAAAGGAATGTGGGTACCCTGAGGGGTAATAATTACTGCCCCAATTCCGTTTCCATAATGGTTAACTGCTTCATCAAAGATAAGTCCCCACTGGGAACCTGGTTTTGGCCTTTCACTGGGTAGCGGTTCGTCGTAGTCTTTCATCTTTAGATACATGACATCTTTGTCTGGGAAGTCGAACCCGATTGATTCTTGATCGTTAATCGGTTGATGAGCCAAATGATCGGCCATAATACTTCATTTAACGGCTTTCTGAGCGTGGTACTCTATGTCATATTCTCATAGCAACATCTGCCAACGGGCAATCCTTCCCGTGAGAGCAGGCTTTTCAAAGACATACTTGATTGGATCCACTTCGGAGACCAACCAAGTAGTGTGACGAATCATGTACTGGCGAAGACGTTTGGCTGCCCAAGCCAAAGCATAGCAAGTTTTCTCGAGCATCGTGTACCGAGTTTCACAGTCGGTGAACTTCTTGCTTAGATAGTAAATGGCAGACTCTTTCCGTTTGGTTTCGTCTTGTTGGCCAAGTACACGCCCCATTGAGTCTTCCAAGACTGTGAGGTAGATGATCAGTGGTCTTCCTTTCACTGGAGGTGATAGAATCGGAGGATTCAACAGATATTCCTTAATACTGTCGAAGGCAATTTGTCAATCTTCTGTCCAAACACAATCCTGGTTCTTTTTGAGTGACTTGAAAATCGGCGCACATGTGGCAGTCATGAGGAATATGAATCTGGAGATGTAGTTTAAACGTCCCAGGAATCCTCTGACTTGTTTTTTAGTTTTCGGAGAAGGCATTTCTTGAATGGCCTTGACCTTGTCAGGATCAACCTCAATTCCTTTCTGGCTGAAGATGAACCCTAAGATTTTCCCTGAATGGACACCGAAGGTGCATTTGTTGGGATTCAAGCGAAGTTTGTATTCTCTCAGATGCTCGAAAAGTTTTGACAGGTGGGTCACATGCTCCTCTTCTGTCTTAGAATTTGCAATCATATCATCGACATATACCTCGATTTCCTTGTGTATCATGTCATGAAATAGAGTAGTCATGGCCCTTTGATAGGTTGCCCCGGCGTTCTTCAAACCCAACGGCATTACCTTGTAACAAAAGGTACCCCATGGGGTAATGAACGAAGTTTTCTCCATGTCTTTCGGCGCCATTTTAATCTGGTTATAGCCCGAGAATCCATCCGTAAAGGAGAAAACTTTGAACTTTGCTGTACTGTCTACCAGCATGTCAATGTGTGGTAAAGGAAAGTCATCCTTTGTACTAGCCTTATTTAGATCTCTGTAGTCGACACACATTCTGACCTTTCCGTCCTTTTTGGGAACAGGTACGATATTGGCAAACCATTGAGGATATTCTGATGTAGCGAGGAAACCCGCATCAATCTATTTCTGTACCTCCTCTTTGATTTTGATGGTCATGTCCGGATGAGTGCGTCTCAACCTTTGCTTTACTGGCGGACATTCCGATCTTAACGGTAAATGATGTTCTACGATGCTGGTATCCAACCCTGGCATATCCTAATAGGACCAAGCGAATACATCGGGGAATTCTTTGAGAAGCTTTATCAAACCCTCTTTGGCAATTTGACTGAGCAGTGCCCCAATCCTGATTTCTTTTCTCTCTTCTTCCGAACCCAAGTTTACCGTTTCCAATGGCTCTTTGTGAGGTTCAATGGACCTTTCCTCTTGTCTGAGTAGTCGGGAGATCTCTTCTAGAATTTCGTTGTCATCTTCTTCTTCAGCCTCAAATATTGGGAATTCAAAGTTGGGAGAAGGCATTGGATCGTATGTTTCAACGGGGTTTAAAACAAGCAATCTGCATGACGTGATGATTCATGTTTAGAAGAGACAGAGAGAATGCAAACGTGCGTGCAATGTATTTTTTTTTATTACTGCTTGTTTTTATTATAGAATTGTTTTTTAGGATTACCATTTTCTGAGAAAAGCGAAAAGAGAAAACAACAATTAATGCGGAAATTACAGAACGACGTTATTTTATTAATGAACAAGTCGATCCTTGAAACTACAGCCCTATAAAACAAAACTCTGTCGCTTTGGGCGAAGCGAAGAGGGAAAATTTACAGAAAGCGAGCCCTATCAAAACATCCGTTTCACTTGGGGAGGGTGAAAGGTTAAAGATGCCAATTACTTTGATTGGCGAACGACCTTCGGAACATCGACAGCAACCCATTGGCGGCGAACTCCTCGGTGAATCACAAAGTCTGGAACCTTCCTTGATTTGTCTTTAGAAATGACGTTGATTTCTGGTGGAGCAGGATCATTAGAATCTGTCTCCCAGGCAGAGTTATCGTAGGAGAATTCGTCTGTTGCATTTTGCATAGCATTTGTGCTCTCAGCTGTATCTCCCTATCCAGTTGGTTGGATATCTTCGAGCCTGATACGAGAGCTTTCGGGAGCGGTGTACTTGACCATATAGTCGTATTTTCCACTCGGTTGTCCCAAGGTGTCCCACACTTCTTTCGAACTGGAGGAGTCATCCCTCTCGATGACGTTGACCTCGGGAAAAGCATAGTTGATGAATTCAAGTCCTGTAAACGTTGCAAATTCATCGTCATGTTGAGTAGTGTCCGAATGACCTGAGTGTTGATCCCATGACATGGTGGGGACACAAGTATTCTGTTCAATGATGCTCAGCTGAGTTTCATTACTCGGCTGACTTTCTAGCCCCAAGTCTCCTGGGTAAGGCTGCCACATTGGCAGGCCATCCATCGGGCCATAGTAGTTGTGGTTAAAGTTGTCTTTCATCAGAGTGTCCTCCTCTAATGAATTTGGCGGAGCACGACATCCTTCCGGATCACAACCTCCGTATATCATTTCGACATCTGACCGTGGTATAAATCTCAGACTCTGTGCAGGATAGCAAAATGGCGTAGGCACCTCTTCTTGAGACATATAATCGTCCTCGTTAAGATAGGACTTCCATTCTTCATCTGTGTCGGAGGGATCCTCCTCATTGATAGCATGGACTATTTGAGACACTGGGTGAAGGAAACCTCCACTGTGGAAGAAGTCCTGAATGGGATGAAGGCTTTCATCTCTGGCAACTGTCCGGGTACAGGTTGCCGAAAAACCAAGACCCTTCTTTGTTGTATTGCTAGTAGGAATGACAAGTTGTCCCCATCCCGTTGTATCGGTACTCTCGACTGCTTTAATAGCATCTTTGTATGAGGAAATCGAAGTTCCTCCTCCGGATTGATCGTCCTTGTGTAACGAAAGCGCTTGGAACTGGGTTCCGGTTATCCCTTCTGGTTCCACATAAGTGGATGACGATAAATTGCTGACGAGAAAGGCCTGTTCCCCACAGACTGTGATGAGTTGGCCATTCTGGACGAACTTTAGCTTTTGGTGGAGGGTTGAAGTGACCGCTCTAGCTTGATGTATCCAAGGTCTTCCTAATAAACAACTGTACATTGCTCGGATGTCCATGACCTTGAAAGTGACTTGGAAAGTGTGAGGACCAATAGTTATAGGAAGTTCAACTTCGCCGATAACCGTTTTTCAGGATCCGTCAAACACTTTAACGACGACCTCGTTGGTTCTCATAGGAGGGACCTTGAATGATAATTGCATCAAAGTGGACTTTGGCATAACATTCAGGGATGACCCTGTGTCTACCAGTACGCTGGCTAAAGCATCGTCCTGGCAGTTGACTGTGATATTGAGTGCCATGTTATGACGGCGACCCTCTTCAGGTAATTCCTCATCACTAAATCCCAAGTTATTGCAAGAAGTGATGTTAGAGACAATACTATCGAACTGTCTAATTGTTACATCCTGTTTCACAAAGGCTTGCTCCAAAACTTTCTGTAGAGCCTCCCTGTGCGCTTCTGAACTGAGTAACGGTGATAATACCGAGATCTTTGAAGGAGTTTGTAATAGCTGATCAACAATGTTGTATTCACTCCTTTGGATGAGCTTCAGCATCTCATCATTGTTTTTTGAAAGGTCGGGATTACTGGATTGACCGACTGATGGATTGGGAGCTTTTGTCTAAAGTTCCTTTTCTTTGTTAGACTCTCCAACTCCTCTGTTGAAGATTCTACCACTCCGTGTTACACGACTGATGTCTGCAATATTCACGACGGAGGGTAATGGAATTTCCTTTCCATTTTCAATTATTGTTGCACCGTATTTGTAAGGGATCGCCTTAGCTGATTCATACGGTAGTGGTCCCGGCAGATAGACGACTATGGGAACCTTCTGGTTTTTCTGACCATCGTAGGTAATCTCGATCCGTTCCTGGTTGGGAACTTTAGATTCATCAAGCAGAGGGATGATGGTGAAAACATCCCTAGTTCTTTGATGATCAGAGATTACAACAACGTCCTCAATTTGATTAGCAAGGTAATTCAGCGCCCAGTTGATGGGTCCGGAACCTGGATATGGGCGAATCTCTCCACGATCCACCTTCCCCTGGAGAGCTGCTCGGACAAGGTAGCACCCTTGGTTACTTTCCGAACAGACTCCACAACGTTCATAATTGTGTGGTGGCACCTGGCCACGCCCGCTTTGAATACAATGTAACCTCACTAGGTTAGCTTCCACGAGTCGGACATCCTGACTTTGACGCCGAGTGGGGTTTCTGTTATTGATACTAATTTGCTGAGTATCCTCATCCATGTAGATTGGCATCCACCAATGATTTAACAAGTGCTGAAGTGCCTCCTAGACAAGGGCACATCCCTGATCGTTTTCGCAACCCGCTTTACAGCTGTGATAATTATGTGATATCAGGAATCCGAGTCGGACCTGCTCAGCATGCAATTCAACCAAGTTGGTATTCATCAAGCGAATGTCGAAGATCTGAACCATATTGATCTGATAAGGATTCCTATCATGGTAGTCTTGGATCCATCCGAGATCCATCTGACGCTGGAGGGCCTCCTGTATGAAAGAGCATCCCTGTTTGTTTACCGAGCAAGTCAGACAAGAACTGTAATTGTGCCGCAGCAGATGATGATACTGGCTTTGCCTTGAATGCATTGCCACCAGGTTGACATTCATTGTACGGACGTCGTGGTTTTGAATGACATTGGGATTCGTATATACCATGTTAACTCCACGAACTCGGTGCTCTTGGATCCATCCGAGATCCATCTATTCCTGTAAAGCTGCTTGCACCACAGAACATCCTTGATTGTTTTTAGAGCAGACATCACACTGATGATAATTATGAGGTGGCACATGGCTGTACCCACTCTGTCTACAATGCATCTTGACTAGATTGGTCCTTAACAAGAGTACATCATGAATTTGATAGACGTTGTTAAATTCTTTCTCAATCAAGTTGACAGCAACTTTCTCATGTTGAGGCAGCGGGTTTATGAGAACATTGGGATTCGTATCTTTGAAAGATAAGAGCCCGCTCCTAACAAGATTTTGCACGTCGGATTTGAAATTGAGACAATTCTCTATGTTATGCCCTAGTCCTCCTTGATGATAAGGGCATGTCTGATCCACCTTAAACCAAAAAGGTGGATTTTCTGGGACTGTAAGAGGAGACTTAGTCTGGATGTGCCCCTTAGCCAGTAGTAACAGAAATAGTTCTGCGTATAACATGGGTATAGGTTCAAATCCTGGTGGCCGCATTGTACGGTTGTTATTGTATGGAGGACGAGCCTGCTGAAGAGGTTGTTGTGTCCTTTGCTGATTAGGTTGGCTCTGCGCAAACTGAGGTTGATACGTAGGAATAGGCGCAGGACTGATAGCAGGAGTTACACCTGCTACCGGTTGATAACGTCTTCTTTGCTTTTCGAGAGAGATATTCCTAATATCTTGCTCTTTTTTCTTAGGGAGAGCACTACCGTATCGTTTTGTATTACTTGATGATCCAGTGTCTTTTATCAAACGTCCTTCTCAGACGGCTTCCTCAAGACGAACTCCCATTCCCACCATCTCGGTGAAATCACTGGGTGCACTGGAAACCATTCTATCATAGTAAAATGAGCTTAAGGTCTTTAAGAAGATCTTTGTCATCTCTTTTTCCTCAAGAGGTGGACAAATCCGAGCGGCAATTTTGCGCCATCTCTGAGCGTACTCCTTAAAGGTTTCCTTGTCCTTTTGTGACATTGATCTGAGTTAATCTCTGTCCGGTGCCATGTCCAAATTGTATTTGTATTGTTGGATGAAGGCAATACCAAGATCTCTGAATGTACTAATCGTAGTACGGTTTAAACCCATGTACCATTTGAGTGCGGCACCGGTTAAAATATCCTGAAAGTAGTGAATCAGTAAGTCCTGATTCTCCGTCTGAGCTGACATTCGCCGAGCGTACATCACCAGATGGCTCTGAGGGCAAGAGTTACACTTGTATTTGTCAAAGTCGGGCACTTGAAATTTGTGCGGAACTTTCACATTGGGGACCAGACAAAGGTCTGCGGCGTCCTTTCCAAATAAATCCTGACCGCAGATGGCTTGCAGTTCTTTCTGCATTTTCAGGAACTGTTCCTGGAATTCATCCATTCTATCTAACATAGTTTCCTTCTTACCAGAAGGTATCGGTGGAATCTGTCCTTCCGGGACAGTATGCACCACAGGGGGTGGTACCGTGACTACGGCAGTGAATCTTGGCATTTCCCGAAGTTTGTAACCTTCAGGAGTTTTCAGTATGCCCCTGGCATCTTCGCTTTCCCGAAGTTTGTAACCTTCAGGCCCAGCAGTTTCTGCTGTGATTCACTGATCTTCAGTGATCGGCGGAACATATCCTTCTGGGATATAGTTAACAGGCATGCCCCAAGGACGATCTTTTGGAATCTGATACCTAGGATCATACTTCTCCACTATGGGCATTGAGGTGATTTCTGAGATCACAGTCCTTTGTAGATGAGCTTCTGCCATGGCTTGCATGTCGTTACGAAGCTATCTCATATCCTCTCTTAGAGCGTCGATCTCTTCTTTCAACTCTCTGTTTTCTTCCTCAAGATCATCCATCTTTTTCTGACGATTGGCCCGAGTATTATACGAATGAGACAGTTTAACTCTAGAATCGAGACACAAACATGAGATTTGTAGGTAAGAAGAATACGCGATGTGAGAATGATGAATGAGGTGATTTTATTAATTGTTTTTTAGTTTAATCATAATAAACTTCGACAATTAGATTGCAAATATCAAACAGTGGGGAAACCCCTTTTTATTGAATTCAAAGGATTACAGAAATGGAAATACAGTAGATTACAAGGTGCAAAAACAGAAACCTAAGCTAATGGGTCCCGAGTCCTCTCTGAAGAGAAATCGGGTGCTGACTCTGGTATTTTCCTTTTCTTTGACTGGGGCTCTTGGCCGTTGTCGGGTTGTCATTCCTTTGCCAGGTGAAAGGAGCGAGCAAATTCCTTTGGTCATCTTGATTATCTACAGCATGTTGCTCCAAAATTTCAATCAGAGCGTCCTTATCTTTCAGTAGTTGTTGTATTTTGATGCACTCCACGTTGAGGGTGCGGTACTTGTTCTTCCAAGACCTCCTCTCCCGTTGAACTTTGTTGAGAGTAACCTGAAGCTTTTCAGTCTCAGTCATGAAGTACATGACATACTCCCTCGGTGGAAGAACTCTGTGATGAGGATAAGGCATCTTTAGCTTGAGAGCTCTAGTTTGTACCCAGTGGAGATAAGGCTCCACCGAGACACAATCCGGCTTTCCTAGAGACTCTCGTCCTTTCTTATGAACATGTTTCCAAGCGTGAACTATTTCTGTCTTTAGTGCCCTGTCACTTTCTCCTTCCTTGAAGAAAAGACCTTCCAAATGAACACCCCGTGGGACGTGTCTCATCGGGTATCCAAATTGACGACAAACAAGAACTGGATGGCAATTGATTCCTCCCATAGTTCCTATAAGGGGTACGTTGGGGAAGTTTCCACAACGGTCAATGATCCTGATTCCGTCATAAATCCTATTACACCAAGCAATGTCAGAGTTGGTGAGAGACATGATTTTCTGCGACCAACGTAAGACACTCTTGTGATCCCAAAAAGCAGCAGACTTAGGCAAATGGGAGATAAACCATTTATAAAGCAGGGGTACACCACCTTTGATCTCCCCTCTGCTGTACAAATTTCCCACGTGTACAGAATGATACGCATCTGCGGGCAAAGTTGGCACAGGGTTTCCAATGAGAAAAACCTTAATGGAGTTGATATCGACGAAGTTATTAATGTTGGGCAACAAAAAGTAACCCGTAGGTGAGTAAAACAAAGACGCTTTCAAAAGCAGTCACATTCCCAATACTGGCGAAGTACAAGGCTTTCTTTGTCAAGAACTGGGCTGGCAAACCTTGTATGCCACCCTTAGTGGTCATGTGAGTCCTGACCTCAGACTCGTCCAAATGAATTGCTCTTGCAATGGTCTGATTCTTTGGAATTTCTTCCAGTCCAGAAAATGGAGCTCGATCTGTAATGTGTAAATCGATCAGATGAGAATATTCCTCCAGCGTTGGTGCTAGCTGGTAATCCGGGAATGTAAAAAAATGATAGACCGGATCGTAGAACTGAATGAGCGCATCCATGATTCCCTCAATCACATGGACCCTTAGCAGAGATAGCAAACCTCCGTACTTGGCTCTGAAAGCCTCTTGGTTTGTGATTATCCTCGCCAAACCTCTTAAATCCTCTAGTTTTGGAATCCTGAAGGTGTACTTATGAGTTCTCCTTCTACCAAAATCCATTAGTGCAATCCTTTTTTCTGATATTTGCAATCACAGTCTTAGTTTATTTTGAAAAAAAAAACAGAGAGACTAGAAGAGAAATTTTTTGAATGTTTTAATGTTTTTTAAATGAATGCATGAATGCAGCACACAAAAACATAGAAAAAACATGGGGTCAAAGGGTCGTTGTCATGAAGTCAAGGCTCTACCCATCCCCAAAGGTTTATACTAGGGTGATTTTTGTACCTGTACTCAAAATCATCAGCTCATCCCAGGATAACAAACAGCAAGCGGATCGCCAGCGAGCTGTATGAAATCTTAGAGTAAATACTATTCACCGAGAATAGATCATCAGCCTCAAATGAGGGTAGTATCGCGTGACAACTATTTCCGATAGCTTCCGCACTACAAAAGGGTTGGCTCCTCAGCTTATCAGACGTGTCAATCGACCCATTGCCTATGAGAGGGAATGGGTTGCATTGGGAAGCCTCCACTGAGGTTGATGGTCGACCCCGTCGCCATCACTTATCTTAAGTGTATACTCAATCTTTCCACATGCGGCATCACACGCATTCCCATTAGCAGAAAAATAAACACAGATATCAATTAGGAAAAGCAATATATATATTTGTCCTAATGTCCTAGACCTTTTAAAAGCTAAGAATCTTAAGTTCCTGACAGAAAATGGTTCCCCGACGGAGACGCCATTATGTGGTTCCTTCCCCACTTAAAGGGTTTTTTGACCTAAGATCATAGTGAAGTCAACAAAGAGTCTTATCCCCGAAAGAAATAAAGACCGGCCCCACGGGCGCCACTTTTAAGGTTTCCACCTAATAGATGGGAAGAGAACAAGATCTCGCTACAAAGGTGAGACAGATCCTAATGACACCTCCCCAGTGAAGTCGCCATTTTTCTGTAGCGAGCGATTTTGGATGTGGTTGCGAAGCACTACCGCTCTTTGGTATCTACAGCTCGATTCATTTTTTATCCTATTGAAGTTGATGAAGGAAGGGAAATAGATGTCTCAAATTAACCCTGCTTGCAAACTGAGGTTAATCAGTCAAAACTATTGGTTTACAGATGCTACAAAGATTGGGGGTCTCTATTAGGTTTATTTTGTTAAAAGTAGTGTTCGGTCGATGGGTGGGAGGTTAAGATGTTAGGACGGATGTATGAAAGTATGGGATTTTGGGTTTTTGTTTAGTTTGCTCGCTAAGATTTTTCTTTCAATCTTATGCCTACGTATTCTCGTTTTTTCCGAAATAGGGAAATCAGAGCGATCGTAGTTCCTCCTATTCTATGGGAGGAAGTGGTGTTTTGGTGTCTTGTTCAAAGCCCAAGATGTGAAGTTAAAGAGTCTATTTGTATCTTGTTCAAAGCCCAAGATATGAAGCTAAAATGGTTTGACTTTAGAGAGAATTTGTCATCTCTAAAGAGGGGTTTGTATGTCACAACTGTCTATAAAAGAGAATTACTTTAACCGGGATGTGCGAATCCGGCAATGCCATAATTTCCTTTATAGGGTATTTCCAACCTGAAGGAGAAGACTTTAACTCAGTTTAGAGCAATACCATCTTTCCTTAGGAATTCCTCATGCTAAAAGAGGGACAGTGGCATGGATGTAGATGATCCAGAGGCTTGCCGCTTACAGCGATTAGATGAAGGGGAAGGAGTTGTTGATGTTTGCGTACTGTGAACGAGGCACAACTTTGATGCTAAAAGGTTGATTGGATCAACCAATGGTTTTCTTATACAAAGCCTAAGAGGATGCTAATATGTGTCTCTTACAAAGCCCGAGAGAGAGGCTAAAAGGTTTTGACTCAACGAGGGAGTCTTTTGGTATCTCGTATAAAGCCCGAGATGGAGGCTATTTGACTCAACAAGAGCGTTTTTTTTGTATCTCGTACGAAGCCCGAGATGGAGGCTAAAAAGGTGGGACTCAATAAGAGAGTCTTTTATACTCAACAAGAGAGTGTTTTTTATCTCGTACAAAGCCCGAGATGAAGGCTAAAAAAAGCTTGGTTCCGCTGGGGAGAATCATTGTATAAAGCCCAAGAGGGGGGCTATGGCGCTGTTTTAGTTGAGTGACAGGTCCAGTATGCTGATTTAAAGAGAAAATCAGTTCTTATATGAGTAATGTTGGCACTCAGGGATTTTGATTCAAGGATCAGGGATATTTCCTATTCTTTAAGGAAGTGGGAAATCCGAAGGGTATTGAGACTATCCGAGTCTATGGGTTTTCTTCCTATTTTTGAAGGGAGCTTGAGAATGTCTTTGAGACTCAAGGAAATTAGACTGTCCAAGTCTAGAGTTTCATCTTTTGTACTATGCTTTGAGAAACAGTAGTAGACTCTTGGAAAGATTATTCTATTAAGATGACTGATTTCTGTTCCTACACCTCTAGGAGGTCGTCGGGACAATTTGTACGAAGCCCAAGAAGAGGCTGGAAACTTTTAAGAAGCCGATAGGTCCTTGTATGAAGCCCAAGAGGAGGCTATCATTCCCGGGGGGAAGAATCATTATATGAAGCCTAAGAGGAGGCTGTGAATACTTCTAAGAAGCCGATGGGTCCTTGTACAACGCCCAAGAGGAGGCGGGGATGCTTTTAGGAAGCCTGTGGGTCCTTGAACAATGCCCAAGAGGAGGCCGATGCTTTTAAGAAGCCGATGGGTCCCCTAACCCTGAGAAATTCAAGACAGGCTATTCACGAGGAATAGATCAAGCCAGGAAAGTTCGAGAATTTGGAAGAAACTCAAGAGATGTCATTCACGGAGAAAAGATCATCTCTGGGGAGTAGAGTTTCTTGACAAGTGGTTTTAAGAAGCCTGTGGGTCCCCAAACCCCTAGAAATTCAAGACAGGCTATTCACGAGGAATAGATCAAGCCAGGAAAGTTCGAGAATTTGGAAGAAACTCAAGAGATGCAATTCACGGAGAAGAGATCATCTCTGGGGAATAGAGTTTCTTGACAACTTCTACGAGTGACAGTCTATGAAAGGGTTCACCGAGAATGCTGCCTTTCATATCTCCATATTGTTTAACCCTAAGAGGAGGGAAGACTGTGTCTGGTAATCTTATGGGGATCTAGTTTTGACTATTTAAGAGTGATCAACGGGCTTAATGCCAGACGTAGTTGCCCGGGAAACTCTAAATATCTATACTATTATTACACAGTTGATATGAGTTTGTGAAAGAAGACTTACAGCGAAACAGCCCCACAATACAGTTATATGTATATGAAAGCGGTAAATGAAAGCATATAAACACTTACTCGGTTGTAGAGCTTCCATGTTGTTTGGTTAGTTGTTCAACAAAGAAAGATTGAAAACAACAATATATTTCAAAATCAAAGGAGAAAGTGCTTTGAAAAAGAAAGATTCGGGGCTTACAGCTCAAGGAGAGGCCCAGGGTTTTATCAGTGATCGCACTGTTGAATTTATACAGAGGGACTTATACAAGTGACTGAGGCCCAAAAATTATTTTCTGTACAAAGGGATGGGTCTTACACTCTCTCAAGAGGCCCAGAAAGTCTTAAAGAAAAGAAGTGGGTCTTACTACTCGAGGGTAGGCCCAAGATTTGTTTTTCAACGGATGATGATCGCGTCGAACTTTTTTGAAATACAATAGGACTTATACCATAAGTGAGGCCCAAAATAGGTTGTATTTACAAAGGGTTGGATCTTACACTCTATTAGAGGCCCAAAAGTTTTGAATGGGTCTTATAGCTCGAGGAGAGGCCCAGTTGATTTTTAAAAGGCGGCGATCGCGCCGTTCACTTGTACAGAGGGACTTATACAATAAGTGAGGCCCAAAATGTTTTATGTACAAGAGGGTTGAGTCTTACACTCTATTAGAGGCCCAAAAGAAAAAGAGTGGGGCTTATAACACGAGGGTAGGGCCAGATGATTTTTCGTTTAAAATGGCGATCGCGCCGAGATTTTTGAAAACGCAGTGGGTCTTATACAATGCATTCAGGCCCAAAATGGTTTGGTTTTCAAAGGGGGTTGGGTCTTACACTCTAATAGAGGCCCAAAAGTTTTGAATGGGTCTTAAAGCTCGAGGAGAGACCCAGTTGATTTTTAAAAGGCGACGATCGCGCCGTTCATTTGTACAAAGGGACTTATACAATAAGTGAGGCCCAAAATGTTTTATGCACAAGAGGGTTAGGTCTTACACTCTATTAGAGGCCCAAAAGAAAAAGAGTGGGGCTTATAACACGCGGGTAGGCCCATTTGATTTTTAAAAGGCGACGATCGCGCCGTTCACTTGTACAGAGGGACTTATACAATAAGTGAGGCCCAAAATGTTTTATGTACAAGGGGGTTGGGTCTTACACTCTATTAGAGGCCCAAAAGTTTTGAAAATGATTTATGAGGGTTGAATTAATCCAAAAACCCTAATTTGTTTTCAAAATGTATTTTAATTGAATAAAAATTCAATTAAAATGATCAAAATTGTTTAACATATGGAAAACAAATTGTGATCTTGGATTAATGCTTCAAAAATTAAGTATTGACCTACAAAATAATTAGAAGTCATTAAAAGTTGCAAAATCAAGATGGAAAAAATATTCAAAATGTCAAAAACAATTAAAATATTAATTCTTTGCAAAAATATCAATTATATAAAATAAATAATATTTTTGGATTTTTTGGGAAAATCAAATATTTTAACATTTTTGTGAATTATTAAAAAAAGAATCAACTCAAAATCATTAAAACTCAGAGAGAAATTAATTTTTGAAACAATTAAATAAAATCACAAAATTCAAATATTTGAATTTGTGAAAATGGCGCCAAGAACATGGACCAAGAACACGCGTGTTTTCTGCCTTGCCCAAATTTGCATTTTCTATCCAATCTCACTGAATACTTGATTATATCATGCAATCCACATACCAATCAACTCGTTTCAACCTCACGATCATGTCTATGGCAATTAATTTCATTTAAATTAAGCATAAAACAAGAAATCACGAAAAATCCTCAAGAACCCTAAATTCTGCATGAAGGCTAGGATTTTTAATACACGATTCAAACAAAGCAATTACTTGAGGGGAAACATTCCATGCATGATTATGAACATTTGGCAAAAGTATTGTGCGAGGAAATATGCATAGATTGAGAGATGACCAAGCTTAGGCTTACCTCTAGGTCGTGACAACAAGAGCAAATTGATTTCTGAGTTGGAGGTGTTACAGATGAGTTGTGATGATATGAACAGCTTCCCTACACCCTATGGAGTGTGTTTGAATGCTTGGACTTGATGGAAATTGGTTGGAATACTTCATGGCATCTCAACTGTACTTTGGTTAAAACCTTGAGCAATTGGCTCGTGATTCTGAGAAATCGGTGTTCCAGATGTTGTTTAAGTGTTTGATCAGCTCACATATGATGTATATGAGGTGTGTGTGTGATTGGTTTGAGTGGAATTGCTCTCTAATGAAAAACCCAATAGTGACTTGCTAAGAAAGGCATTTTTGAGAGTGAGAAGTGGATTTTGAGAAAGGCAAGTGTTGTAGGCCTTTGGTGTACTTAAACTGATCACAAATGAGCTCTATTTATAGTAGAGCAAGTTTGTTTTGCAAGGAATAGTGAATAGCAACTGCTGAGTAGGGTTGGCCAATGTTGGCAAATGAAAATCCAAGTCTCCTCTAGCCATTGACTAGAGGTTTGGGCACAGGCTGCTGGTCCCCTTGGTCTTGGATAAGTCTTGACTGAATTCAGTTGAGAATGGCTCAGTCCATGCCACCTTGATGCTTCCATTGAATGCTCCAATCCAAAATTGGAGTCTTGTCCCTATTTTGGGCAATTCTAGGTTTAGCATGCTATTTCTTGTTCCTAGGACTTTGGAGGCTTGGCTTAGTGATTCTCCCCTTTAGATTCAATCCTCAGATGTGTCCAAGGTGATGACAAGGCTTGGAATTGGTTGATTTTGGCAAATCGAGCAAAAGTGCAAAAATCTGCCTTGCCTTGGCAGATTTCAGCAAGGCAACTTGCCAATGTCATATCTCATGGCTCAAGTTGAATTTGGTGATGTTCTTGGCCATTTTACAAAGCCCTTACATGATACAACAACTGTTTGATCATATTTGGTTTTGATACTTTATGGATCCAAGTGAAAAATGCTCCTACATTTGGAAAAAAGTAAGCCAAAATGTGACTTAGTGAAGTTTTCACTAAGTGTTAGAACAAAGTGACTTTTCTTGATTTTGATCACTCCATAACTCAAAATCCATGAGGAATTTGGACATAAGTCAGTATGAAGCTTTTGTAGAAGGAAATGAGATCCACAAATCAAGCCTTGGATGGAAAAAAACGGCTTTATGGTTTAGGAGTTATGATCCTCCAAAGTTGGTACCTTTGTCACTTTTTTCCATAACTTAGAAAATTTTCTAAGTTTTTATGGTTACCCCTTTTACAAGTTATCCCATTTTCTTTGATTTTTCTTGATGAATGATGATTCAAATCATACATAAACATCATTTTAGGGTTAAAAATCCATTTTTGTGAAAAATCTCAAAAAGTCAAAGTTGACTTTTGAGCACAGTTGACTTTTTATCCGATGAATTCCAAACTGTGCAATTCTTCAGGAAATCATGTCCTTGACCTAAATCAAACTTGATGGACATGTTCTATGGGTGGTATAGAGGATATTGAATCATGTCTTAGGGCTTGGGAGCATGTCCTGGTCAAAAGTCAAAGTTACAGTTGACTTTTCCAACGAAACCCTAACTGTGGTTCAGATGAAATTGAAACTTGTTGCTCAAGCTTCTTGGATCAATCTATTGTTCCAAATGGATCAATATGGCATATTGGAGATCCTCAAATCCTCTCTTGAGGTCTTGGTTCATAATTGGTCCCAAAAGTCAACTTAGGGGTGAATTAGGTCAAGAAACCCTAATTCTTGATTTTTGATGAATGCATCCCCTGAGGCAAAATTGACTGGATGATTGGGTCCATGAGGTTCCATGGAGCAAATTAGGATATGCTTTGAAGTATTGGCTTATTCCCAGAGGAAAATTTCCATCTGGAGGCCCTGGTCGATCAAACCCCTAATTTGGTGACACTGGCGATCTTGAGGCTTGATCCACCTAGAAGGGAGCATCCTTGTGCTTAATCCTTGAAGTGGGAGTCCTTTTTGATCCTTTGTGTATGTTTGAGGTGTAGACAAGTTGAAGATCATGTCATTCCTTGATTGATCCTTTGTCTAAAAGCTCTGAGAGGGCTTGAAATCCTAATTTTGATAGTAGTGAATACTCACCCATCTTTGGGGAGACTGATGAGGCATAATGACACACCCATATTGTGATGATGATTTGCACAGTAATGGGAAATCTTAGTGGTCAAAATTTGGGGTATGACAGACTCATGGTCTCATCTGAGGGGATGTTGATTTTTGCGTGCCTTGATCAAAGCCCAAGGTTGAAGCTAAAAGGTTGACTCTACTAGGGGAGTTTGATATCTGTCTTGTACAAAGCCCAAGATTGAGGCTGAAGGAAATTGACTCCACTGGGGAGGTTTTATATCTGTCTTGTACAAAGCCCAAGATTGAGGCTGAAGGAAATTGACTCCACCGGGGAGATTTTACATCTGTCTTGTACAAAGCCCAAGATTGAGGCTAAATCTACTGAGGAAAATCATTATATAAAGCCTAAGAGGAGGCTGGTTGGGGAAATTCTTATGTGAAGCCTAAGAGAAGGCTAACTTCTGCTGAGGATTATTTAAATCCAGAGACAGGTCCAATATGTGTTGGGGAATCCCAAAGGTTTTTACTCTTTCTGGGGATCAAAAGGAGAGTTACAGTATCAGATACCATGAGGCTCTGATTCTGTTAGGGTTTTATTGATGGTAAATTAACCTTGGCTGGGTTTTTTAAGATGAAGGTTTAAACCTTGAGTTTGAAAACCTATGGAGGTTTTAACTATGCTGGAGATTAGTGTGTTGATGAAATGATCAGGGTTTTTCCTATGCCTTTAGGAAACTTGAAGGTCTCTGTGAGATTCAAGAGAATATGAGACTTTCCAAGTCTACTTATATGAAGAGGTTGACTCTTAGCTGGAGGATGATCTTTGTATGATGCCCAAGAGGAGGTTGAGACTGTCCAAGTCTCTCAAGAGGTTGTAGGCTCTAGTGTAGAGAGAGAGATCTTTGTATGATGCCCAAGAGAAGACTGAGGTTTTAAGGGATGAAGATCAACCCTAAAATGGTCTGATGTTCTAGAATTCTAACTCTCTGGAGGATGATCTTTGTATGATGCTTAAGAGAAGGTTGATGTTTTAAGGGATGAAGATCAACCCTAAAATGGTCTGATGTTCTGGAATTCTGACTCTCCGGATGATTGAACTAGTAAAGATGACTAGTTTCTGTCCTATACCTGTAGGAGGCCTTTGGGTCCTTGTACTAAGCCCAAGAGGAGGCTGAGAACTTTTAAGAAGCCTGAGGGTCCTTGTTCTAAGCCCAAGAGGAGGCTAGGGATGCTTTTAGGAAGCCTGTGGGTCCAAGCCTAAGAAAATTTCAAGAAAGGTTTCACCGGGAATAAGTCCTTTCTTTGCAGAACAGTTCTAGGGTTTGAAGAAATTCAAAAGAGGTTTCACCGGGAATTAATCCTCTTTAGGGAATTGAATTTCTTGTACACATATATTTCTAAGTTTGGACAGCCTTGAGAAAAGTTTCACCGGGAATAATGCCTTTCTCTGTTCCATATTGTATAAGCCCAAGAGGAAGCAAGACTGTATCTGGAATTTCCTATGGGGAACTAGTTTTGACTATGTTGAAAGAGTAACCTCTGGTTTGATCTAAACCTAGACCTAACTGCTGGGGAAAACTCTAAGTAAGTATACACAAGCATATATATATATATATATATATATATATATATATATATATATATATATATATATATATATATATATATATATATATATACAGAAAACTAATTGAATCATGTAAATTTTGTACATGAAAAATGGGGCTTAAATTTAAGTAAGTATACAAGATCCGTGTGAATAATTGAATCGTGTAAATTTTGTACATGAAAAATAAGTGAATTTTGAAATGGATCTTGAACTTTTTGTTGTGAAACTTTTGAACCCCAACCTTAAGTATGGTTGCTTTTGTTGTTCCTTGCCTTAGATGCGTGAGAGCATTCTTAATATCATGTTTTGGTTGTGTTCAAAGTTAGGGAGAAAAAGGTAGATTGAGGAATCATGAAAAATAAAGTGGTTTGAATGATTAAAGTGCTTGAAAAAAGAAACAAATGAAAACAGAAAAGAAATTGGGCATGAATTGCCAACAAAATGCTCAAAGTTGTAATGATGCCTCAAAGAAAAGAAAACAAGAAGGTTAAGGTCTTGAAGTGCTATGATTATGAGAATTGAATTCTCTCTTATGCATAGGCATTTTTGTTTCAATGACTTTGACAAATGACCCTTCCTTGTAGCCAAGCCAAATTACAACCATTGAAGCCCTTGTGATTCCTTCTTTTTCACTAATTAATTCATGTTGTGTGTTGAATACATAATTTTTTCTGGATGTTTGTAGGATTGTTTGGTGAGTGATAAAACCTCATATTGTTTTTATCCATTGATGAATGTGTGCTTACGTGTGATTCATGTTGAAATTGTATTGCTCAAGAAGTTTTGATTTGTGTTTTGCACTTAGCGATAGTTTCATCTCTATGGTTTGTTTGGAGTTTGATAAGTTATCTTGTTTGTACTTCTACTTTTTAAACCATGAAATTGTCCTTGTTCTATTGTGTTGATTCTGAATTCTTGTGCAGGTTTTCAGGTTCGTTTTTGTTTGAGACACTTTTGTTTGAGGACAAACAAAATAATAAGTTCGGGGGAGTTGTTAAGGGCCAATTTGTGCATACATTTGATGTTATTTTGTTGCCCTTTCCAATGGTTTCCTAGATAATTTAGTAGTAAACCTTAAAGTTTTAGTGTAAATATGCAAGCTTCCGATTTTATTGTAAATATTGTGAATTATGATCATTTTGATGCTTTTTGATAGGTCTTCTTGTTGATATATGATGATAGGAACCTATGGTGAAGGAAAGAAGGCCTAAAAGATCATTTTTTAGGCGATCGTGTCGGTAAATTGCACTTAGCGTGCTTTTCAGCACGGTCCTATCACATTTTCACTGTTGAGGAAGTAGCTAAGGCCTTCAATCGCGCTAAGCGGCCTCCAACCGTGCTTAGCACGCTTTCTGGGTTTCTGCCTCTATTTTGCTGACCGAACTTAGCGCGCTCTTGATGGCACTTAGCGCGCTCTTAATGGCACTTAGTGCGGTGCCACATACTTCTACTTTTTCCACTTTGTATAAATATCTACCTTAGAAGATATTTTGGACAACTTTACATTTTGAGATATTTTAGATATTAGAAGGGTTTTTTAGATAAAAAAAGCTTAGAAACTCAAGAATAAGTGAGAATCAAATCTTCGGAGCATCAATCCTTGATTCTTCGACTTTGATGCTATCAAAGATTTCTTTTTTACTTGTTGATCAAGCTACCATGGTGATGGGAAGCTAAACACTTTTATGTCAAGCTTATAGGTAGTTAACCTTGCTATTATGTATATCTTTTGATCTTTTGTATGTGAACAAGGTTTATGATCAACAAATGATGAAGATCTTTGCTTTTAATGTTGTATTTATGGTTTTGAATCACTCTAGACATAAATTTTCCAAGTCTTGATCTAATTTCTTCATCTATTAACCAACAAACTCTAGACATAGATTTGAAATTTAATATTTGCTTTGTATTGATCTTTATGTTTATTGTTTCGATTGTTATTTTGAGAAATCATCTAGCTAACAAAACAATAATACCCATGGAGCCGCTTTAGAAATAAACGGATTCACGAGGATACGCGATTGTATTGATCGAAACTAAGTTCACATGCTTAATTATTCGGATATGTATGAAAAGGGTTAACGAAATCTAATCTTGACATGCTTTTCTTAATAACAAAACATCCATTTTCAAGTTTACTCTTTGCTACAAAACTTATGATACAAAACAAGAACTCTTTTAAAAATCTTTCTCTTAGAACGTTAAACTATTGAATGACAAGCATCTAAATGTCTGAACAATCCCTGTGGATACGATAAAACAACCCACCTAAAATACATTTTCAAATATCTCCCATGAAGTAACTCCTCCCAAATAACATCTTTATCAGTTGAATGGTGGCTCATTTAATCTGCTACATTATGCAGATGATACTGTGTTGATTTGTGAAGGAAGTTTGTCGAATCTTTGGGCTCTCAAAATAATTTTAATGGGGTTTGAACTTGTCTCTAGGCTGCAGATTAATTTTGGAAAAAGATTTCTTTTTGGTATTGAAGTGGATGACTATTTTTTGAAAGCTGCAGAAGTGTTTTTCGCTTGCAAGATAGATTCCCTACCATTTAAGTTCCTTGGCTTATGGGTAGGTGGCAACCATAGGAAAATATCATTTTGGAATCCGGTAATTGAATGTATATAGTCTAGAATGTCTTGTTGGAAATGTAGGTTGTTGTCTATGGGGGGAAGAGTTACTCTCATACATTCTGTCATCTCCAACTTGCATGTGCACAATTTTTCCTTTTATAATGCCCCTAAGAAGGTTTTTGAGGAAACTAGTTGTAACACCCTTTTCTACCCCACAATTATCGCAGCAGAATAAACATAAAATCCTAGTAAAATTAGAATCACCTCATGCACATTTCTCAATAAATTCAAATCAACGAAATTACTCTGTTAACAACGGGTTTTCCTCAAAATTACTTAAAATGCCTTCAAAGGGAAGCAGAACCACCATAACCACAAAAATCCCACAAAAGGGTTTATTAAAATAAACCATAGTCATCAAATAATCAATAAAATAACAGCTAAATAAAACTCAACATGATTCGACCCAACGACCCAACCCGATGTTACACTATCAGAGCAAGACCCTCTACATCGACCAAAATGCAAATAACTTCAAAGTCCTCAAAAGCATCCACAGCTAATCCTGATTACCTGAACGTTACCCCCGTGGAGGCAACATTCAAACAGGCAGGGTGAGTAATACAATTCATTATAATCAATATAAAATAAGATATGCATAAAAATGGCGTCATCATCATATACAACATCATCAGAGTCATCACAAGGCAAACATCAAAACACGTCATCATAAATCACAACAAATGCCACATAAATGCAATGCACAATAGGACTCATGCATGTGGTACCAATCGTCACAATCGATGGACACTTAGGCCATCACCCTCCAAAGATCCCCGTCAATAGGATCGGTTCCACACAAGAACCGGAGCACGTCATAAACCACTTCACATCCACACAATGAGATGTAAGCCACAAATAGACCGAAGTCTAACATCATCATCACTGGACCGAAGTCCTAACATCATCACCAGAATATGCTATGAATGCGTGATACACAACGTCAATAATCATCATCATCAAAATATCATTATGTGCATCATCATTCACCAAAACATCATGTTAATCATGTCATCATATATTCATCAAAACATCACAAATTATCATCTCATAATCATCAGTAACATCACAGTAAACCATCAGAAAAATCACAGTGTCAAACATCAAAACAGCATAGCTTCATAAAAACAAATTTCGCGAACAATAGACGCTCGCTGCTGAGTTCGCTGTGCGAACCTGCTCCCTAGGACCTTCGCTTTGCGAAGCTGGTAGCGAAGCCCCAATCCCATACAAAAACCAGAGAGCTCCCTAGTCTGCCTCTCCTCGCTGTGCGAAGCCCTTCGCTGGGACATTTGCTGTGAGAGCTCACAAAATCACATCTCAGAATTCATCCAGTATTATCACACAATTTATCGCGCATTCGTTGCGCTGCTCGCCTTGCGAGCCTGGGCGAACATTCGCCTTGCGAATGCTTTGTTCACTTTGCGAACTAGCGATTCCTGCAATCGCTACTACGCATCAGTAGCACTTCAGTCCACCAATCCCTTACGGGTTTAACCTCAATTCACCCCCAAAACACTCCCAAAACAGTCTTGAAACATCAAGGCAATCAAAGGCATAAAACCTACTACTATTAGGTCGGTTAATTTCACTATTCCAACTTAAAATACCTAAACCTTCACAAATTCTCAAGATTCCCATAAACCCCATAAATCCCTTTCTCATACAAGATCCCACATATCATCAAAGAAGGTTTTGCCTCGAAGGCTTATTTTCACCCGAATCAATTCAACCCTTAATAATCCATCATCGATCCTCAGAAATACCTCTAAATCATCAATAACTCATAAACCCTTCAAAAACCCCAAAAACCCCAAAATCCACTTTAAACACATCACTTCCTATATTGAAAACAATGAAAGGCAATACTCCCCATACCTTAGATTGTCGTTCCGGTGTTTTCACTACTGATTCTTTGGAAGCCTTCACGAATCCTCGCCCTTTTTCCTTTTCCTCAGAGCTTTGCACTTTCTCCTTATTTTCACGTTCCAACCAAAATGAATCCTATTCCTTTCCAATTCCTTTTTGTTAAACCCTTGGGCTTCCAAAATGGGCTTTCCCCAATTTACCCTCACTAATCCTCCTCAAAAGTCCATCTTACCCTTAATTCCTCTAATATTATTTTAAATTAATAATAATACTAATATATTCATATTATATACTATTATTTAATTAAAATAACCAAAACTCCACTAAAATGCCAATGTCAACACCAACCACCAAAATTTACCGAAAATTCACAAATATTATATTTAAATAAATTAAATAAATATTCTAATAAATTTGGGGTGTTACAACTCTCCCCCACTTAAAAAATTTTTGCCCTCGAAAATTACCTCAAAGAAATAGAGTCGAATACGACTCCCTCATCTGATCTTCGCGTTCCCAAGTCCAACTTTCGCCAGCTGGACGGCCCCACAACACCTTCACCAAAGTTATGCCTTTAGCCCACAGTTGCTTCATCTCTCGATCGTCAATCCGCACCGGTAAAGCTTCCACTATCAGGTTATCCCTCACTTGTACATCATCCATCTGAATCACATGCGACGGATCCGGAATATACTTCCTCAACTGAGACACATGGAACACGTCATGCAAATTCGCAAGTGACTGCGGTAAACCAATTCGATAGGCTACCTCTCCTATCCTCTGCGAGATTTGGTATGGACCAACAAAACGTGGAGTGAGCTTCCTAGACTTCAAAGCTCGACCCACACCAGTCACTGGCGTCACCCTCAAAAACAGGTGATCTCCCTCTTGGAATTCAAGTGTCTTCCTCCTCTTATCATGGTAGCTCTTCTGACGACTCTGCGACGCTCTCAACCTTTCTTGGATTATCTTAATCTTTTCAGTCGTCTCTTGCACAATCTCAGGTTCGAGTACAACACTCTCGCCTGACTCATACCAACACAAAGGAGTCCTACACCTCCTCCCATACAAAGCTTCATAGGGCGCCATTCCAATACTAGCATGAAAACTATTATTGTACGTGAACTCAATCAACGGTAAATGGCTATCCCAAGATCCTCCATGATCCAACATACAAGCTCTCAGCAAATCCTCTAAGGATTGGATAGTGCTTTCTGTCTGACCATCCGTCTGCGGATGATAGGCAGAACTCATCCTTAAATTAGTACCCAACGCATCTTTCAAACTCTTCCAGAACCTCGATGTAAATCTCAGATCTCTATCTGACACAATACTCGAAGGTATCCCATGCAACTTCACAATTTCTGCAATGTACATCTCGGCTAACTTCTGCATAGAATGATTAATCTTCATTGGCAAGAAATGAGCCGATTTAGTTCATCTATCCACAATCACCCAAATGGAATCATTTCCCTTAGCAGTCTTTGGAAATCCCACCACAAAATCCATGGAAATACTATCCCACTTCCATTCTGGAATTCTCAATGGCTGCATCATACCTAAAGGCTTCTGATGCTCAATCTTCGACTTCTGACAAGTCAAACACGCATAAACAAACTCCGCAGCATCCTTCTTCATACCTGGCCACCAAAATAACTTTTTCAAATCCTGGTACATCTTCGTAGCACTGGGATGAATACTCAACATACTTCGGTGTCCTTCTTCAAGTATGCTCTTCTTAATATCTGGGACATCTAGAACACACACCCTATCTCTGAACATCATCACTCCATTATCGTCAATTCAGAATTCTCCTCCGTTACCTTGGTTGATCAAAGTCAACTGGTCCACTAACCTCAAGTCAGATTGTTGTCCCACTCTGATCTCTTCCAGAATGCCACTAGTCAACTTCAACATTCCCAACTTCACACTGTCAGGAGTCTCTTCACATACTAAATTCAAATCTCTGAATTGCTCAATTAATTCCAATTCTTTCACTATAAGCATCGACATATGCAATGACTTCTTGCTCAATGCATCAGCCACCACATTTGCTTTGCCCGGATGATAACTCAAATCAAAATCGAAATCCTTCAACAGCTCTAACCACCTTCTCTGCCTTATATTCAATTCTTTCTCATCAAAGAAGTACTTCAGACTTTTATGATCATTGAACACTTTAAACTTAGAGCCAAACAGATAATGTCTCCAAATTTTCATTACAAACACCACGGCGGCCAATTCGAAGTCATGTGTAGGATAATTCCTCTCATGAACTCGCAATTGTCTCGAAGCATAGGCAACAACTTGTCCATTCTGCATCAATACTCCACCAAGACCCATCTTCGATGCATCACAATACACCACAAAGGATTCGCTCGGATTAGGCAAAATCAACACTAGAGCGGTCGTCAACTTCTTCTTCAATTCAACAAAACTCTCTTCGCAAGCTACACTCCACACAAACGATTGACCCTTTTGAGTCAACTGAGTCAAAGGTAATGCCAACTTAGAAAATCCCTCGATAAACTTGCGGTAATAACCCGCCAATCCCAGAAAACTTCGTATCTCTGTAGCAGACTTCAGATTCTCCAACTCGAAATCACATGGCCAAGGAAACTCACCTCCTTCAACCAGAATCCACACTTTGACAACTTTGCATACAACTTCGTCTCTTTCAACACTTGCAACACGGTTCTCAAATGCTCAGCATGCTCTTCTTCAGACTTAGAATATATCAGAATATCATCAATGAAAACCACCACAAACTGATCCAAATACTCATGAAAAATTCGGTTCATATACTCCATGAACACACCAGGTGCATTGGACACACCAAACGGCATCACAGTGTATTCATAGTGACCATACCTCATTCTGAAAGTTGTCTTCGAAATGTCATCAGGCTTGACACGAATCTGATGATAACCAGACCTCAAATCAATCTTACTAAACACACAAGCACCTACTAACTGATCCATCAAGTCGTCAATTCTCGGAAGTGGATATTTATTCTTGATAGTCACTTTATTCAACTGCCGATAATCAACACACAATCTCATACTTCCGTATTTCTTCTTCACTAGCAACACAAGAGCACCCCACGGAGAAACACTTGGTCGAACAAACCTCTTCTCAAGCAATTCTTCCAACTGTTTCTTCAATTCACTCAACTCAGAAGCTGACATACGATAAGGAGCCATCGACACTGGACCCGTACCTGGTATTAACTCCACCACAAGCTCTACTTCCCGTTTTGGAGGCAAATCACTGATGTCATCTAGAAACACATCTGGAAATTCACATACAACGGGTAAGTCGACACTTGCAGCTTCACGATCAATCTACAACGATGTAAACATTGCAAACACCAAGGCTTCATCTTCCATAAGCTCGTCTACTTGCTTAGCAGACAGGAACATCAACTCTCCACTATCACCAAACTCAGGAAAACTCCACAGTCTTAGTATAATAATTGATATGAACATGGTTGAACTCCAACTATTTCATTCCAAGGATTACATCGATTTGGTGCAAGGGTAAACACACCAAATCCATCACAAAACTCTTCCCAAAAATCGTCAAAGGACATCTCAAACACACAAAAGTAGTAGTAACAGAACCATTAGAAGGAGTCTCTATTAGCACTACCATTCATATTAGAAAAAATCAAACCCATTCTATTAGCACATTCAAGCGAGATAAAAGAATTAGTAGCACTAGTATCAATCATAGCAACTGTAACACCCTCAATCTATACCCCCAAGCTATTAAAGCGGTAAAAGAAAATTCAAAATTTCACCAGAGTATAATTAAAACATGCACGACATAGACCGGAGATGCCACATCAATTTGAAACAAACATACAACACCTGCTCATACAGATATGCAATAATTCAGGTAGTAATACACCCACGAATCAGAAACAGAATAATAGCGGAAAATCTGCAACTGAATCTCATATATATATATATATATATATATATCATGAAAGTTTGTTTGTCATATACAACCATACATGTACAATTCAAAAGATACATATACATAATACAAACTAATCACAAACGGCCACCCTAACTACCCGGCGTCACATATCAGAGCCGACCGACAAAAGAATGAAGACGCAAAGCTTCACAAAAAGACCTCCAGCAACTTTAATCTGCAATGCCTCATAGAGCATTATAAAATAGCAGAAGGGTGAGAAACACAATCATAACACAGTTGCATATAATCATATATTAACACAAAATGCACATATATAATATTTTTACCACAATTGCACCACAATCAAATACAACACATATTCTATATATACGTCGCCGATGCATATCAATCATATACAATACTCTCATCAACCACATAAATATACATATTTCATCTCATCAGTCACATTCACAATTCCATACACAATTAATCCATGATTTATGCAAATGTACAGAGACCGACCCAACGACTCCATGCAATGCACATGCGGGTACCGACTCATCACATCTCAGAACCAGTTCACTCAGGAACTATTGGAACCATCGCTCGTTACTTAGTGTAACTCCCCGTCGGGCATATGATGTTCCCCGTCGCTTTCGGTCCTCTTTGTATAAGGCTCACGGCGTTTATGGATTGCTTTCGGTCCTCTTTGTATAAGACTCACAATCTGATCGCTCACACCCCACAAGGGCACACGATCGTCTATAACCATCGCTTTCGGTCCTCTTATTTTTAAGGCTCACGATATATCAAATCGCTTTAGGTCATCTTATTTTTAAGGCTCACGATGTTATAGCGGATTCCCATTGGAATCCATCCGTCGCTCGTACCCTCATGGTACTCGACTTCACAATATGCATATTATGATGCTTGGCATACAATGACTCATAACATTCATATGCACACATTTACTCATCCATAATCATGCATAACTCAACAATTACAACACATTGTAATTTCTTGCCGTAAGGCCACCAATCATCATTACGATATTTATTTCATGCAATTTCATCACTCAACAGTACACAAGTCATAAAATATCCACACCAACAACATATTGCACATACACATCAAGTTCACACAATTAAACGACAAAAGTCGACAACAAAACAACACATTTCCTAATTTGCGACATAATATAATCGGCCAACAATTCTCAAAACCATCATCAATATAAAGTACATTTTATGAGCTTTCTAACGCATCAAACCACGCCTCAAACCGAACCACAGATCAAAAGTTATGAATTTTTCAAAGAAAAGAATTTATTGAGATACAGCCAAATTCGCCTGGCGACTTGAGAATTCGCCTGGCGAATTCCCATTCGCCAGCCATTCGCCATGGATTTCGCCTAGCGAATCCCATTCGCCAGCAGTTCTCCTGGCGAGCCAGTGGCGAATCACCAATCAGAAAAAAAACCAAGAGTTACAGAAGCTACCCCCTTTCTGTAATTCCTATTTCGCTTGGCGACTTACAAATTCGCCTGGCGAATCCCATTCGCCAGCAGTTCGCCTGGCGAGCTAGTGGCAATACTCAATTCGCCTGGCGAATCCCAAATTCTCCTGGCGAATCACACCAGAACCAGAAAAATGCTGTTACGGGTTACACTATCCAAAAACCTCCAAAAACCTCATTTTTCATTCCAAATCAATTCCAACACCAAAACAATTATCAGCAATGACTCATAAACACATGGTGGTCATACAACGCAAATTATATCGATTTCCAACCGCGCAAACATCGATTCCTAATCATTTTATCATTTTCGACCTAGAACTCAAAAGCCATGGAAAGACAAGAAACATCCAAGCAAACACATACATAATAATACACAAACATAGCATAATCGAGTTTCACACCCTTACCCGATTAAATAGCGCGTAGAAAAATCGGTTGATTGATTTCTTCTTTCTCAAGTTTTTCTCTCTTTTCTTCTTTTCTTTTCTCTTCTCTTCTTTTCTCTTTTTACTATTTTTCTCTCTTTTTCTTTCTATTCTTAACTTAACCAAATAAATAAAAATGCCCAAAATACCCCTACACCCAAATATCTCGCAAACGCTCCCAAAACCCGATAAAATATAATCTCGACTAAAAATAACATATTTTCAGATAAAAGTCAGAAATAAAAATAAAATAATAATAGAATAATAAAAAAACGACTCAAATAAATAAAACGGACTAAGACGGACAAAAACTGGGGCGTTACAACTCTCCCCCACTTAGAAATTTTCGTCCTCGAAAATATACCTGAGACGAACAACTCTGGATACGACTCCTGCATCCGACTCTCCAACTCCCAAGTCAAATTGCCCTCAGCAGCGCCTCCCCACGCTACCTTCACCAGTGCAATATCCTTGCCCCTCAACCGCTTCACTTCGCGATCCAAAATCCTAACTGGTAAAGCCTCAACCGTAAGGTTCTCCCTTACCTCAACCTCATCCATCGGAATCACATGTAACGGATCTGGAACATACTTCCGCAACTGTGAAACATGAAACACATCGTGTAAATTCGACAGATTCGGCGGCAACGCCACCCGATACGCCACAGTACCAACTCTCGCGGATATCTGGTAAGGACCAATAAACCGAGAAGTAAGTTTCTTCGATTTCAATGCACGACCAACACCCGTTACCTGCGTAACCCTCAAAAATACATGATCGCCCTCTTGAAACTCAAGATCTTTCCGTCTCCGATCATGATAACTCTTTTGTCTACTCTGGGAAGCTTTCATCTTCTCACGAATAAACTTCACCTTATCTGTAGTCTGCTGCACCAACTCCGGTCCTACCACCGTTCTCTCACCAGATTCGTGCCAACACAACGGTGTTTGACACCTTCGTCCATATAATGCTTCAAACGGTGCCATTCCAATACTAGAATGAAAACTGTTGTTATACGTGAATTCGATCAATGCAAGATAATTATCCCACATACCACCTTGTTCAAGAACACACGCTCGCAACAAATCTTCCAACGACTGAATCGTCCTCTCCGTCTGACCATCCGTCTGCGGATGATAAGCCGAACTCAATCTCAATTTAGAACCCAAAGCCTTATGTAAACTTTCCCAAAATCTTGAGGTAAACCTTGGATCTCGATCAGAAACAATACTTAACGGAACCCCATGCAACTTCACAATCACACTGATGTAAATCTCAGCTAACCGCTCCAAAGAAAAACTGATATCAATCGGAATGAAATGAGCCGATTTAGTCAGTCTATCTACAACCACCCAAATAGAATTATGCCCTCTCTGAGTGTTTGGCAATCCCGTTACAAAATCCATCGAAATGCTATCCCATTTCCACTCCGGAATATCCAATGGTTGCAACAAACCACTAAGCCTCAAATGTTCAACTTTCGACTTCTGACAAGTCAAACACGCATACACAAACTGAGCCACATCTCTTTTCAATCCAGACCACCAGAAAATCTTCTTCAAATCTTGGTACATCTTATTCGCTCCCGGATGTATACTCAAATTACTCCGGTGTCCTTCCTCAAAAATCATCCTTTTCAACTCCGAATCATTAGGAATACAAATTCGGCCACGGAACCTCAAAACACCATTAACATCCACTTCAAAATCGCCACTCGCATCTTTTCCGCCAACCAACATCAAATCCACCAATTTCACATCCAACTTCTGTTTCTCACTTACCGTCATCAGAAAATCATTAGTAACCTTCAGCATATCCAGCCTCACACTATCCGAAGTCACTTCACATACCAAACTCAAGTCTCTAAACGATTCCAAAAGTTCCCACTCCTTAACCATTAAAGCCGACATATGCAATGATTTCCGACTCAACGCATCAGCTACCACATTAGCTTTACCAGGATGGTAATTCAAGCCAAAGTCGTAGTCCTTCAAGAATTCCAACCATCTACGCTGCCTCATATTTAACTCCTTCTGATCAAACAAATATTTCAAGCTTTTATGATCACTAAAGACTTTGAACCTTGCACCGTAGAGATAATGCCTCTAAATCTTTAACACAAAAACCACAGCCGCTAACTCAAGATCATGAGTAGGATAATATTTCTCATGCACTCTCAATTGCCTTGAAGCATAAGCCACAACCTTACCTTCCTGCATCAGCACACCACCTAGGCCAATCAAAGACGCATCACAATAAACCACGAACGGTTCATTAGGATCCGGTAAAATCAAAATCGAAGCTATCGTCAATCTTATTTTCAGCTCATTAAAACTCTCCTCACACCGAATATCCCAAATGAACGCTTGCCCTTTACAAGTCAACTGGGTCAATGGAAGTGCCAACTTAGAAAAACCTTCAATAAACCTCCGATAATAACCAGCCAAACCCAAAAAGCTTCGAATTTCAGTAACAGATCTCGGAGCCTCCCATTGTAGAACTGCTTCTACTTTAGATGGATCCACAGAAATACCATTACCTGAAATTATGTGTCCAAGAAAACTCACTTCCGACAACCAGAACTCACACTTGGACAATTTTGCAAAAAGTTTCCTTTCCTTCAAAACCTGCAAAACAATACGCAAATGCTCCGCGTGCTCCTCCCGAGACTTAGAATAGATTAAAATATCATCAATAAACACAACAACAAAACGATCCAAATGCTCGTGAAAAATACGATTCATGTATTCCATAAACACACCTGGCGCATTAGAAACCCCGAACGGCATCACCGAATATTCATAATGACCGTATCGTGTCCTAAAAGCCGCCTTCTGAATATCTTCCTCTTTCACCCTTATCTGATGATACCCCGATCTCAAATCAATCTTACTAAACACACAAGCACCAACCAACTGATCCATCAGATCATCAATCCTTGGAAGAGGAAACTTATTCTTAATCGTCACCTTATTCAACTGGCGATAATCAATACACAATCGCATACTTCCATCTTTCTTTTTCACCAACAAAACTGGAGCACCCCAAGGAGAAACACTTGGCCTCACAAACCTCTTCTCCAACAACTCATTCAATTGCTTTTTCAACTCAACCAACTCAGATGCCGACATTCTATAAGGTGCCATAGACACAGGTCTAGTACCAGGAACTAGATCTATAGAAAACTCCACCTCTCTCTCAGGCGGCACATCTGAAATATCCTCAGGAAACACTTCAGGAATTCACACACAACAGGAAACACATCCAGCGACACTTGACTAGCCACGGTCAAAGATGCAAACAACCCGAACAACTGAGCTTCCTCCGCCAAAAGTTTCTTCAACTCTTTGGTAGATAAGAAACTCGAGTCTTCGTCTTCCTCAAGAGAAGGAAACCTTACTAGCTTATGATAACAATCAATATGAACCCGATTAAATTGCAACCAATTCATTCCCAAAACCACATCTAAACCCTCCAACGGCAAACACACTAAATCCATCTCAAAATCTTTACCATAAATGGTCAAAGGACAACTCAAACAAACCAACGAAGTAGTTACTGAACCCATTGCTGGCGTATCAATAACCATCTCACCATCCATTAAGGACAACACAAGATTCAAACGCTTCGCGCACTCAGACGAAATAAACGAATGAGTCGCTCCAGTATCAATAATAGCAATTAAGGGCATACTATTAATAAAACAAGTACCTCGAATCAGACGATCCGCACTTGAAGTCTGAGTCCCTGACAACGCAAAGACTTTCCCACTAACTGGAGCCTTCTTCGGTTTCGGACACTTCGTACTAATGTGACCAGGTTCATCGCAATTGAAACACTTCACTACATTCTTCCTTTTACAATCAGCTACAACATGTCCGACACCTCCACAATTAGAACACGTCCTCAAATCTTTCCTACACTCGGATTGACGATGCCCCACATCACCACGTCTATAACACCTCAGAGGACCAGACATTCCTCCTCCACTTGACCTTTTCTCAAAATTACCCCTTTGTTTACCCTTATCAGCTAGTGTTACATACGGACCACCACGGAACTGTTGCTTCCCTTTCCGGTCGGTCATACTCTTATAGTGAGTAGAACGAGCCTTACTATCCTCCTCATAAATCCTGCAATAATCCACCAAGTCTGCAAACCTTCGAATCCTCTGATAACCAATAGCCTGTTTAATCTCAAGACGCAACCCACTTTCAAACTTAACACACTTAGAGAATTCCGCAGTCGCCTCCGCATAATGTGGATAAAACTGCACCAGCTCAACAAACTTAGCAGTATAGTCTACAACAGACATACTACGTTGTTTCAATTCCAAGAATTCTATCTCTTTCTTCCCTCTGACATCTTCGGGAAAATACTTCCTCAAGAACTCTCGGCTAAACAACTCCCAAGTGATCTCTTCCTCCTCCTCCGCTGCAGCTTCCAACACATGACGAGTACCAACCCACCAATCATCAGCTTCTTCCAGCAACATGTGAGTACCTAGTCTCACCTTCTGATCCTCGTCACAATCCATCACTAGGAAAATCCTTTCAATCTCTTTCAACCAAATCTGTGCACCATCAGGATCATATCTTCCTTTGAAGACAGGTGGTTTATTCTTCCGAAACTCATCATTGCCAGCAGCATTCGGTGCACCCTGCACAGCCCGAGCCATAGTCTGCATCGCAACAGCTAAAGCAGCGTCGTTCCTTCCAGCCATATTCTTTTCATTTCCAGTAACAGCAACTATGGTTAAACAAATAGCTCACCTAACCACAAAGACCAACAAGGACTGACACAAACTGACACGGACTGGCTCTGATACTACTTAAATGTAACACCCCCAATCTATACCCCCCAAGCTATTAAAGCGGTAAAAGAAAATTCAAAATTTCACCAGAGTATAATTAAAACAAGCATGGCATAGACCGGAGACGCCACATCAATTTGAAACAAACATACAACACCTGCTCATACAGATATGCAACAATTCAGGTAGTAATACACCCACGAATCAGAAACAGAATAATAGCGGAAAATCTACAACTGAATCTTATATATATATATATATATATATATATATATATATCATGAAAGTTTGTTTGTCATATACAACCATACATGTACAATTCAAAAGATACATATACATAATACAAACTAATCACAAACGGCCACCCTAACTACCCGGCGTCACATATCAGAGCCGACCGACAAAAGAATGAAGACGCAAAGCTTCACAAAAAGACCTCCAGCAACTCTAATCTGCAATGCCTCATAGAGTATTATAAAACAGTAGAAGGGTGAGAAACATAATCATAACACAGTTGCATATAATCATATATTAACACAAAATGCACATATAAAATATTTTTACCACAATTGCACCACAATCAAATACAACACATATTCTATATATACGTCGCCGATGCATATCAATCATATACAATACTCTCATCAACCACATAAATATACATATTTCATCTCATCAGTCACATTCACAATTCCATACATAATTAATCCATGATTTATGCAAATGCACAGAGACCGACACAACAACTCCATGCAATGCACATGCGGTACCGACTCATCACATCTCAGAACCAGTTCACTCAGGAACTATTGGAACCATCGCTCGTTACTTAGTGTAACTCCCCGTCGGGCATACGATGTTCCCCGTGGCTTTCGGTCCTCTTTGTATAAGGCTCACGACGTTTATGGATTGCTTTCGGTCCTCTTTGTATAAGGCTCACAATCCGATCGCTCACACCCCACAAGGGCACACGATCGTCTATAACCATCGCTTTCGGTCCTCTTATTTTTTAGGCTCACGATATATCAAATCGCTTTAGGTCCACTTATTTTTAAGGCTCACGATGTTATAGCGGATTCCCATTGGAATCTATCTGTCGCTCGTACCCTCATGGTACTCGACTTCACAATATGCATATTATGATGCTTGGCATACAATGACTCATAACATTCATATGCACACATTTACTTATCCATCATCATGCATAACTCAACAATTACAACACATTGCAATTTCTTGCCGTAAGGCCACCAATCATCATTACGATATGTATTTCATGCAACTTCATCACTCAACAGTACACAAGTCATAAAATATCCACACCAACAACATATTGCACATACACATCAAGTTCACACAATTAAACGACAAAAGTCGACAACAAAACAACACATTTCCTAATTTCTGACATAATATAATCGGCCAACAATTCTCAAAACCATCATCAATATAAAGTACATTTTATGAGCTTTCTAACGCATCAAACCACGCCTCAAACCGAACCACAGATCAAAAGTTATGAATTTTTCAAAGAAAAGAATTTATTGAGATACAGCCAAATTCGCCTGGCGACTTGAGAATTCGCCTGGCGAATTCCCATTCGCCATGGATTTCGTCTAGCGAATCCCATTCGCCAGCAGTTCGCCTGGCGAGCCAGTGGCGAATCACCAATCAGAAAAAAAACCAAGAGTTACAGAAGCTACCTCCTTTCTGTAATTCCTATTTCGCCTGGCGACATACGAATTCGCCTGGCGAATCCCATTCTCCAGCAGTTCGCCTGGCGAGCTAGTGGCAGTACTCAATTCGCCTGGCGAATCCCAAATTCTCCTGGCAAATCACACCAGAACCAGAAAAATGCTGTTACGGGTTACACTATCCAAAAACCTCCAAAAACCTTATTTTTCATTCCAAATCAATTCCAACACCAAAACAATTATCAGCAATGTCTCATAAACACATGGTGATCATACAACGCAAATTATATCGATTTTCGACCGCGCAAACATGGATTCCTAATCATTTTATCATTTTCGACCTAGAACTCAAAAGCCATGGAAAGACAAGAAACATTCAAGCAAACACATACATAATCATACACAAACATAGCATAATCGAGTTTCGCACCCTTACCCGATTAAATAGCGCGTAGAAAAATCGGTTGATTGATTTCTTCTTTCTCAAGTTTTTCTCTCTTTTCTTCTTTTCTCTTCTCTTCTCTTCTTTTCTCTTCTTACTATTTTTCTCTCTTTTTCTTTCTATTCTTAACTTAACCAAATAAATCAAAACGCCCAAAATACCCCTACACCCAAATATCTCGTAAACGCTCCCAAAACCCGATAAAATATAATCTCGACTAAAAATAACATATTTTCAGATAAAAGTCAGAAATAAAAATAAAATAATAATAGAATAATAAAAAACGACTCAAATAAATAAAACGGACTAAAACTGACAAAAACTGGGGCGTTACAGCAACCAACTCAACTTCATCAATAAAACATATACCTCGAATCAGGTTGTCCTTCTCTAACACTTATGCACCACTCAAAGCAAACACTCTGCCACTGGTCTGAGCAGCAGTAGTCGTCTTCTTCGATTTCTGACACTTGGTACTGATGTGACCCTTCTCACCATAATTGAAACAAGTCGGACCCTCATCCTTGCAATCAGTAGCTCTTTGACCCTTCTTACCACACTTGTAGCACCTCAACACACTATTAGTACAAACATCAGCACGGTGACCTTGCTCGCCACACCTATAACACTTCCCAGAAGCGGGAGCTGCTCCCCCACTTGTCTTTTTCCCATCTGAAGCCTTCTGTTTCCCTTTGTCAGCTGAAGTCGTATAAGTTTCCCCCTATACTGTCCTTTCTTCTCACTCAACTACTTGTAGTGAGCAGATCGAGCTCAGCTATCCTCATCGTAGATTCTACTCTTGTCCACCAACTCAGCATACCTGCAGATCTGTTGATACCCAATACCTTGCTTAATCTCTGGTCTCAGCCCATTCTCGAACTTGAGGCATTTGGATATCTCGGCATCAGCACGGTTGTAGTGAGGACAGAACTTCACCAGCTTCTCGAACTTCGCAGCATACTCTGCAACAGTCATATCTCCTTGCTTCAGCTCGAAGAATTCCACCTCTCTCTTACCACGAGCATCCTCTGGATAATAATTTCCCAGAAATTCCTGCTTGAACACAGCCCAGGTTATCACAGTGCCACCATCTTCCAGTCTCTAACGGGTGTTATCCCACCAATCCTCAGCCTCTTTCGACAACATATGAGTTCCAAACTGAACTTGCTGCGCATCAATACATCTCATTCCTCGTAAAATCTTCTCGATCGGTTTCAGCCACTTGTGTGCAATTGCTGGATCGTGAGTACCCTCAAACTCCGGCGGATTGTTCTTCTTGAACTCCCCTAAAGCACGAAACTCATCTGGGACTCCACCATTCGGATTGAGTTGCGCCAACACATTAGCAACTGATTCCAAAGAGTTAGTAATAGCACAATCATTTCTTCCAGCGATCCTGCACACCACCAACAAGGTTAGAAGAACTAAAACATCGACAGTGTACACACACTTGTCGACCGACAAGGGACTGACATCAAGTAAAAACCTAGTCGGACGGACTGACCTGCTTTGATACCACTAATGTAACACCTTTTTCTACCCCACAATTATCGCAACAGAATAAACATAAAATCATAGTAAAATCAGAATCACCTCAAAGGGTGCACATTTCTCAATAAATTCAAATCAACAAAATTACTCCGTAAACAACGGGTTTTCCTCAAAATAACTCAAAATGCTTTCAAAGGGCGGCAGAACCACCATAACCACAAAAATCCCACAAAAGGGTTTATTAAAATAAACCATAGTCATCAAATAATCAATAAAAATAAAACTCAACATGGTTCGACTCAACGACCCAACTCGATGTTACACTATCAGAGCAAGACCCTCTACATCGACCAAAATGAAAATAACTTCAAAAGTCCTCAAAAGCATCCACAGCTAATCCTGATCACCTGCACGTTACCCCCGTGGAGGCAAAATTCAAACAGGCAAGGTGAGTAATACAATTCATTATAATCAATATAAAATAAGATATGCCTAAAAATGGCATCATCATCATATACAACATCATCAGAGACATCACAAGGCAAACATCAAAACACGTCATCATAAATCATAACAAATGCCACATAAATGCAATGCCCAACAGGACTCATGCATGTGGTACCAATCGTCACAATCGATGGACACTTAGGCCATCACCCTCCAAAGATCCCCGTCAATAGGATCGGTTCCACACAAGAACCGGAGCACGTCATAAACCACTTCACATCCACACAATGGGATGGAAGCCACAAATAGACCGAAGTCTAACATCATCATCACTGGACCGAAGTCCTAACATCATCACCAGAATATGCTATGAATGGATGATACACAACGTCAATAATCATCATCATCATCAAAATATCATTATGTACATCACCATTCACCAAAACATCATGTTAATCATGTCATCATATATTCATCAAAACATCACAAATCATCATATCATAATCATCAGTAACATCACAGTAAACCATCAGAAAAATCACAGCGTCAAACATCAAAACACCACAGCATCATAAAAAAAAATTCGCGAACAGCAGACGCTCGCTGCTGAGTTCGCTGTACGAACCTGCTCGCTGGGACCTTTACTTTGCGAAGCTGGTAGCGAAGCCCTAATCCCATACAAAAACCAGAGAGTTCCCCGATCTGCCTCTCCTCGCTCCTCTATTCGCTGTGCGAAACCCTTCGCTGGGATATTCACTGTGAGAGCTCACAAAATCACATCTCAGAATTCATCCCAGTATCATCACACAATTTATCACGCATTCGCTGCGCTGCTCGCCTGGGAGAACATTCGCCTTACGAATGCTTTGTTTGCTTTGCGAACTAGCAATTTTTGCAATCGCTGCTACGCATCAGTAACATTTCAGTCCACTAATCCCTTACGGGTTCAACCTCAATTCACCCTAAAACACTCCCAAAACAGTCCTGAAACATCAAGGCAATCAAAGGCATAAAACCTACGACTATTAGGTCGGTTAATTTCACTATTCCAACTCGAAATACCTAAACCTTCACAAATTCTCAAGATTCCCATAAACCCCATAAATCTCTTTCTCATACAAGATCTCAAATATCATCAAAGAAGGTTTTGCCTCGAATGCTTATTTTCACCCGAATCAATTCAACCCTTAATAATCCATCATCGATCCTCATAAATACCTCTAAATCATCAATAACTCATAAACCCTTCAAAAACCCCAAAAACCCCAAAATCCACTTTAAAAACATTGCTTCCTATATTGAAAACAATGAAAGGCAATACTCCCCATACCTTAGATTGTCGTTCCGAAGTTTTCTCTACTGATTCTTTGGAAGCCTTCACGAATCCTCGCCCTTTTTCCTTTTCCTCAGAGCTCTGCACTTTCTCCTTATTTTCACGTTCCAACCAAAATGAATCCTATTCCTTTCCAATTCCTTTTTGTTAAATCCTTGGGCTTCCAAAATGGGCTTTCCCCAATTTACCCTCACTAATTCTCCTCAAAAGTCCATTTTACCCTTAATTCCTCTAATATTATTTTAAATTAATAATAATACTAATATATTCATATTATATACTATTATTTAATTAAAATAACCAAAACTCCACTAAAATGCCAACGTCAACACAAACCACCAAAATTCACCGAAAATTCACAAATATTATATTTAAATAAATTAAATAAATATTCTAATAAATTTGGGGTGTTACACTAGTGGTTATACAAAGGCACTTCCTTTGGTCAGGCTCTAAGGTTAAGAGAGGTATTGCTTGGGTGAAAAGAAGTTCAATGTGTATGCTTAAGGAGGTTTGGGGTTTGGGGGTGAGGGATTTGGGCCTTTACAACTTGGCACTTCTTTCCAAAATGGATTTGGAGATTGTTAACTGATGAGGATGTTATTTTGGAGGAGTTACTTCATGGTAGATATGGTAATTTCAAGCAATATTTGCTAGTTGGTGCAATGCCTAAGTATCATGGTGGTTCCTCAATTTGGTGGAAGGATATCTTTAAAGTGGATAGAAACTTTGTGGGCATAGTTCTTTTATAGGAATGTTAGCTTTCAAACTTTGTGATGGTTCTATTCCTTTGTGATATCAAACAATCCTAATCCCAGTGACTGTATGCAAAACAAACAATAGAAAATCACACTTCCAAAAAATACTCGATTTTGCTTAAAAGTTTCAACCAAGAACAATACATTCTTTGCTTAAAAGTTTAGAGTGAACAATGCACAATTAGTCAAACTCAATGCATCAGAAGATACATGAGTGACATACAATTAACAAACGAAAACCCTAGGGACCATAAATGAATTGATGATGATACTTAGTGATGCTAGGCCTGAGTGGAACACTTCAGATTCGTTTTGCTAGAAAGGTGGTACTCACAGTTTTTTACTGTAAAAGCTTGTTACTCATCTTTATTGCAAGCTGCGATGGCTTCGGTGGAATTGAAGATTAATCTCAAGACTACTCTTAATTTAATTTGGAAATCCAATGCTCCTATTAAAATATAGGTGTTTGGGTGGAGGCTGCTGCTCGACAGGCTTCCTGCTAGGTTAAATTTGGTGGCCAGCGGTGTAATCTCGAACTCCCACGAAATGGTGTGTGTCTTTTGCTTTCGTGCGGATGAAGCTGTAGATCATGCATTCTGTAACTGCCCGCTTATACTACGTGTTTGGAGGCTGATGTGGGACTAGTTTGGGATTCAAAGAGAGCAAGTTGAATCTGTCTCAAATCAATTGCTGGGTTGGGTTTTGAAGGTGGGTTCAAAGTGCTCGCATGGTGTTGCGTGTTTCATTTGGGTATGCGTTTGCTGGACTATTTGGTGGATAAAAAATCAAATAGTTTTTAATGATTTGGTAGGAAACTCCATTGACATTTTTCACAACATTGTCCTCAACTCATGGAGGATGCTGGAGCGTGGAAAATATACTAACAGACAGTGTAGTTATTATTGTTGGACTAAAAATCCAACTGATTTTTTATAGTTGGATGTAATATTGGCTTACTGCTGCCATAATTATGGCTTGGTGCAACTGAATGTTGTGCATTTCTATATCCAATGTTTATATTAATATTAGTTCAACTTATAAAAGAAATCTCAAAACTCAACCTACTTATATAAATATATCCACCTTTCAACCTTTCCAAATCACAACCCATAAAGACCTTAAAAATATGTATTATTATTTCATTGATTCTGACTATTGATAGTTCATATAAATTGATGGTAGAAATGAGATTTGTATGTTTATTGAGTGATTACTATGTATACACTCGAGTAAAATTAGTGAAAGTATGAATAGGGAGTCGAGTATGTGTAATTTTTTAAACAAATTTATATGCAAGAATTATTCTAATTGAAAACTTTGAAAATGAAAATAATGACCATAATTGATAATGATAATGAGAAATGAGACTGAACAAATCACAAAATGGTTTGTTGACTTGACAGTATGGTTTTAAAATATTATAAATTTGATTACTTAAGGACAAATAATAATTTAAGTTTGGGGTTGGGATGATTTTAGAAATGATTACTATTTATAATCTCTTTTTATTATCTTTTATAGAAATGATTATTTATTTAAATTACTTTTAGTGGATTTATGCTTATAAATAAGTCTAACACACATTATATCTCAAGTGTGATTAACCGAGAAATCAACAAGTTTATTTGTTATTCTATATTATTTAATAGATATGTCGATGATAATGGTGATCTATTCAATAAGTCTAGAGCCCATGACAAGACCCGAACAACTGAGGAGGAAAGAAAAAGATCAATTAAAAACTTTGAAGGTTGAGAGAAGACAAAATTCAGTTAAGAGTTACAGAGTTGAAATTTCTCCGTCCAAAGTTTTAGGTGTAATATCCGCTAACACTACCATCTTGTATGGATACAATTTCCGTTAACATGCCCTTAAAAGAAGCATATTCCCTCAACTATCTAGCTGGTCAACTTTTTATACTTGCCTCTCTAATAGAAAATTCAACGTTTTATGGTTCTGAAGAAACAAAGCAAGGTTTAATAACACAATAGTCAACTTGAGAAATGGTAAAAAAAATAGAGTTTCTTGTCACACCACCCGTGTTCTTAGGCATCATCTGAATTTTCGTTTTTGCCCCCAATTTTTGGATGTGCACATCCGGACGTATCATTTCTCTAAAATTTTTCAGTTTTTTCCGGATGTGCGCATCCGAAAGAATTCCTGATCTGCAAATCCGGAAAAAATCAAAAGAATTCCATAAAATCATTTACTTCTAAATATAATTAAATCCAATATAATTAAAATCCAACATAATTAAACTTAATATATTTTTTCAATATAATTAAATCCAATTTAATTAAATCCAATATAATTAAAATTAATATGATTAAAATTAATATGATTTTTTTAATATAATTAAATTCAATATAATTAAATTAATTTTAGAAGTAAATACCATATAATTTTAATTATAATTTAGAAATAAATACCATATAATTTAGAAGTAAATACCATATAATTTTAAATACCAATATAATTAAATCCAATTTTAGAAGTAAATACCATATAATTTAAAATCCAATATAATTAAATTAATTTTTTCAATATAAAAAAATCATTTAAAATTAAATACCATATTAATCATATTAATTATATTGAAAAAAATAATCATATTAAATATCATATTAATTTTAATTAATATAGATTTTAATTATATTGGATTTAATTATATTGAAAAAATGATATTAATTTTAATTATATTGGATTTAATTATATTTAGAAGTAAATGATTTTATGGAATTCTTTTGATTTTTTCCGGATTTGCAAATCAGGAATTTTTCCGGATATGCAAATCCGAAACATATCAGCGTTTTTTAAAAATTTGGTGCGTCCGGATGTGCAAATCCGAAATCTGGAGGCAAAAATGAAATTTCACGTGGTGCCTAAAAAACTTGGATGGTGTATTAAGAAATCACCAAAAAAAGGATCATTTCAAAAACTACCATATTAGAAAATCTAACAAAGCTTACAACATCGGGTTCCATCAAAGACTTCATCATTCAATGTTAGAAATCTTTTTTTTTGGGCTGCTGCAAAACTAAGAATTAATAGAGATGAAAATCGAGAAATAAATTTTCTCGATAAAATTCCAAAGCATATGTTTCCACACTAAGCTTAAGGAACAATTCGCCCCCACCAATCTTGGTATGTTGGATGCAAACGGGTTTACCGGCGAATTTCCTGCAGGATACTTTGGAATCCTTAAAGAGAATTGCACAGTCTCTCTAAGCGTATCTGTTGATAGTATTTTACAGAAGAATGTTACTTTTACTTGCTCTCATGCATTAGAGAAGAAAAAGATGATTTAGTATGAGTAAATAATTTGAGACTAATTTGTATTATTGTATTCTTTTCAATGTGCCAAAACATCCAATTTATAATGATGCTACAATCTGTTTGGAACAGAAGCATCTCTTAAGAAATCGTATTGCACCGTTTTGATTACAGCTTATGAACAGTAACAACGCCTTGCTTAAAATTAGCACTGGTCTGTTGGTAAGTTACATTTATTCATAAATAAAAGGTAACAAACTTCTTCTGTTAGCAACCTTTCCATTAATTAAATAAATCATTCAATTTATAATTAAATAAATTATTCAATTAAGATGGCACGATACTTGCATATTACAGTAATAATTATTACTAACCATAAGTGTGAGATGCAAAATAAATATAGTATTTATATCATTATTTCTAATAATACATTCATAATATAAATATAGTAGGGTTAAATATGTTTTTAGTCCCTATAAAGTTTGAAATTTCATTTTTAGTCCCTCCCTACCTTTTGGCAACGGTTTTAGCAAAAAAACCGTTGCCAAAACCAGCTAAAACCGTTGCCAAAACCCAGGAGGGACTAAAAATGAAATTTCAAACTTTATAGGGACTAAAAACTTATTTAACCCAATATAGTATTTATATTATTATTTAAAATAATACATTCATCCAATTTTTATTATTTTGGAAATTATCTCACAATCCCCCACCATTTTCAAAATAACTAAATCTCATAATTCTGGAAATATCATGGTTTCAGATACTGGTATCTTACGATTTGAACCAATACTGAGTAAGCTATGGGTTTCACTCATCCCGGACAGACATTGGTAGACAAGCTTTGAACCAACTACTCATTAGAACAAGTGTGCAAAACTTACACATGAAATCTCGATACTATCAAAAGAATTGTAAATATGACACATTTGATAAGGCCCTATGTCATGTATCCTTTTCATGAGAATTTAAGAGTCAAGCCCTTGACCTCTATGAAGCGGCCTACTTCATTCTCATATAGGTAGACTATATCAGGAAAGCTCCCATAATAAGCATTCCCGCAAACTTATGCTATATATCTATTAAGAGAATAATCTCATCCTATCACTTTACTTTTATGGTCTAAGTACTTTTTCCCCTTGGGATGTTTCTATTGTTAAGTACTTCAATCACTCTAATAATGTATTTCATCATTGAACTCAAGACTTGATTTTGATCAAGTGTGAGTTGAGTTTCCATTATTGGTGATCAATTAGATATGGGCTTGAGACTCATCCCCAATGATGTCTTCAACACCATGTCTTTTGTCAAACCTTTCGTCAAAGGATCTGCAAGATTATTTTTAGTTCTTACGTATACTATGGAGATTACTCCATTTAAAATTAAATCTTTCACATAGCTATGTCTTATACCAATATGTCTAGATTTTCCATTATACACTTGGCTATATGATTTAGATAGTGTAGATTGACTATCACAATGTATAGATACGGGTGCTATTGGCGTTGGCCAAATAGGTATCTCATACAACAAGTTTCTTAGCCATTCTGCCTTACCTGCAGCCAGAGCAATAAATTCTGCAGCCATGGTGGAGTCGGCAATGCAAGTCTATTTCTTTGAACCCCAAGAAACTGCACCTCCACCAAGATTGAAGATCCATCCACTAGTGGAGGCATAATCTTCTACATATGTTACCCAACTGACATCTGTATATCCTTCCAAAACTGAAGGATATCCACTATAGTTAAACTATAGTTAATCGTCACTTTTAAGTATTTTAATACTCTATTAACAGCATGCCAATGGTCTCTACTTGGATTACTTGTATATCGACTTAACCTACCAACCACATATGCTATATCAGGTCTGGTACAAGTCATAGCGTACATCAAGCATCCGATTACCTTTGAGTATTCAAGTTGTGCCACTGGACACCCTTTATGTGGTTGCAAATTAACATTTTGATCAAATGGGGTAGAAACAGATTTGCAACTGAAGTGATCAAATTTCTTAAGCACTTTTTCGATATAGTGAGATTGGGATAAACCAATATGTTCACCATCTCTTATGATTTTAATTCCTAAAATCACATCTGCTTCACCTAAGTCTTTCATATCAAAAATTTTGGATAAGAAAGCTTTAGTCTTTTCTACCTCTTTTAATTCAATACCAAAGATTAACATATCATCTACATATAAACAAATCATAACCCCTTTTCTATTGTTAAAGTTACTATAAATACATTTGTCAGATTCATTTATTTTGTATCCATTGGCCAACATAACTTGGACAAATTTTTGATGCCATTGTTTGGGTGCTTGTTTTAACCCATATAAAGACTTAGTTAATTTACACACTTTATGTACTTGGCCTTTGATAACGAACCCTTCAGGTTGTTTCATATACACCTCTTCATCCAATTCTCCATTTAGGAAAGCATTTTTAACATCCATTTGATGAATGACAAATTTATAGATGGAAGCGAGTGCCAAAAGCACTCTAATTGATGCAATTCTTGCAACAGGTGCATAAGTATCAAAATAATCAATTCCTTCTTTTTGTGTAAATCTTTTCGCGACAAGTCTAGCTTTGAATTTTTCAATGGTACCATTAACTTTCATTTTCCTTTGAAAGATCCATTTACACCCTATTGGTTTTGATCCTGGGGGGAGATCTACTAGTTTCCAGGTTTTATTACCCATAATTGAGTCCATTTCCTCTTGGATGGCTTCTTTCCAAAAGGACGAATCTTGAGATTTTATTGCCTCTTCAAATGTTTCTGGATCATTCTCTAGGTTATAGCAAATTGGTCCATAACGATTTATGGAATCATTATTTCCTTCTACAAGGAACATAAAGAAGTTTGATCCATAGTTTTTCACTTTTTGGATTCTTTTACTTCTTCGAGGTTCTGAACATTCCAACATATCATTATTAGATACATTACTTTCTAGACTTTGAACATCATGATGAACATTGTCTTTGGGATATTGAATTGAGGTAAATCTACACTCTTGAAAAATTGCATCTCTTGACTCAATCACGCTATTAATAGGATATGAGTCATTAGATTCAATAACCATGAATCTATAAGCTTTACTATTTTCAGCATAGCCCCACTACAACATTTTGACTCTACGACAACGCCTAATTATTAGAAGATAAAAAAATGTTCTCGTAGAGAGCAATAGACAACGGTTTTTATATTCTGTTGTCAGAGCACCTATAGTTTTTGAAAATTTTAAGCAACAGTCAGAAACCGTTCTTGTAGATACCAAAGAGAACAGGTCTTTTTATGTAACATGTAAAAACTGTTGTCATATATTTTTTAATTATTTTAATGATATAGACCGTTCCCTTATATCCTCTTTTCTACTTTTCTAAAAATAATTTTTATATTTTTATTATTTTTTCATTTTTTTAATGATTTTTTATATTAAAATTTTAAAAATCACTTAAATTTTAAATTTAATAAATAATTTCTCATAAGTATTTTAATTATTAATAATAAATATTTATGTTAATAGAGTTTGAATTTTTTTATTTATATAAAAATTAAATTGAATTCTATTATTTTAAAACGTTTACAAAAGTGGTCTTACTTTTATTATTTTATAAAAGGTAAAACAAATTAGATATTCGTTTTTTAAAATATTTGTAGACATTTAATTAATTGTTTATATTTCTATTTATAAAAATACAAAAACGAAGTAAATATAAAAGTTAAATGTAAGTATCTAAGCAGTAACCGCGCGCAAAATGAGTTTGGAAAAAAAGAAAAGAGAAAGGGATAAAGGTTTTTCATTCTAGGGTTCAGAGGGGCATTCTTCTTCTCGAAATTTCAAGAGTTAAGATCGTTGATTCTTCTCCTCATAAGTGGTTCAGCAATTTCATCATTCTCTTGCAAATCCAAGGCACGTAGTATTATTGTTGGGACTCTAGTGAGTGAGTTCCTTTTACTCTTCATTACTCTTCATTACTCGTGATTCATGTTGAACCATTGGGTTTTGTATTTTGAAAAATTCTTCATTTTAATTTTATTAGTTTTGATTTAGATCCCTACTTCCTCTATTAGATTATGCACATTATGTTGCAACAAATCGATGATGGTATTTAAGACGACATGCTTTCTCATTTTCAAGTTTATTATGTAGATCTAGAATCCTTGTTTGCTCTAGATCTGATCATTTTCATTTTCAATCGAGCTTACCATTGTGTTTAGTGTTATATTCACTCATTTGGTGACACAAGCTTGGGTATGCAACACTAACTTGGTGAGGTGTTTGACAATTTTTTAAATCCAAGTCTGTTGTCACAGGGGTTGTTTCAATTAGAAGTTGTAAATCTACTTGAGGAGGTGCATCCACAAGAGGAAAAGGTAAATACTTGTATATGTGGGAAACAGAGTCCTGTATTGCTAGAAATAAACACAAACCGTTCAAACCCACCACTTATTAGGAATGCTGAAAATAAATACTTGTATTATGAATTTTATTCATAGCTAAAATTGTAATTTTTTTATGTATTATAGTCTTTTTTCCTTTTTGGTTGAATGGTTTTAATTTAGGCACACATAGATGATGATCATCTTGTTGTGAATTTCAAGAAACATGACCCTGAGTTGAAATGGTCAGACATCATGGAATCACCGGAATCACTTACTGCTAGATCATCACAACTTTTGAGCAGAACTTCAATTTATATATCTTGTTGGTGATTCAACTGAAATAAACCAGAAAGTGGTTGAAGAGCTTGCTACTAGTCTCAGGTACATTGCTAATTTAGTACACACCACTTATTGTTTAAAGCATATTAGAATTTTTGGAATTCATATCTGCATTATTGTTAAACATTTAATGCCCAATGCTACTATTTTATTTTTCCAACTACTTCCATTCTCATCCTTCACGTCTAATTATTGTTCATTTTTGCACCATAAATTCTATACTTTCTCATCATACCTCATTCAAGGATTTTATTCACTCTTTCTTGTCCATCTGGATAGTTTTCTATAATTTTCTTAGTATTTTTGCTTCATTTTAGTTGTACAAAGGTAAACTAGAGAGTTGATATATCATACGTGATGATAAGATCATTGGCTCTAAGAAGGAAGTTGCCAATACAAAATCTCAAAGCTAGGTTGGATTTACTCTCAAAGCTTCATCATTCAAAATTTGTTAGTCTTTTGGGTCATTGTATTGATGGTAGTGGTAGAGGAATATGTGGTATTAGTCCCCAGAAACTTCATCTTGTATACAAGCATGTCCAAAATGGCGATTATCGTACACATTTGTCAGGTTAGTATCACAATATAATTTTATGAAGGCAATGCAAAAGTTTCACTAGATAAGGCACTGAAATGGTCTGATAAATTAGCAATCTTAATTGGAGTTTGCCAAGGCGAATCATTTTTTACATACTGGTATTGAACCAAGTTATTTTAGAAACTAATTAAAGACAAATAATATTTTACTTGATGAACATTGCTTTTCCAAACTAAGTGACTATGGTATTTCCATAATCGCCGAAGAGATCAAAAACATTAAGGTATTGTTTCTTTCAATACTTTTCAAATTCTTAACTTATGTTCGTTGTTTTTTATCCTACATAGACTGACTCTGTTGCTTTTTATTTATTGTACAGGTAAACGGAGAGAAACCAAAATTAGAGGATGATGTTTACAATTTTGTATTCATATTGTTTGAATCACTTGTTGGACCAATTACAAGTGAGAAAGGAGAAGCATTTTTTCTTACTGAAAGGGTAAAAAAGCTTTTGAAAATCTCCGCCTCGTTTTTCCTTTTTATCAAGGTGCAAATATTTGATTTATTGATGAAATCCATGACTTAGTTTTGTGAACCACAAGCATTGTTTGACAGTCATGCTGGTAGAAAAAGAATTGTACATCCAGTAGTGTTGACAAGTTTTTGTCAAGAGTCTTAATCAATTGTAATATGCATCACAACCAAATGCATTTCTCCACAATCCTTGTCTTGTCCATCTTTTGAAGATGTCCCGTGGAATTTACAATATGCAGCTCAAGTTCAAGCCTCGACAGATGTCACTTCATTGAAATTATAAATGTATAGTTCTTTTATAGTTTCCCTAATTTTTCTGGAGATTTGAATTGAAGGATCTAACTAGGATTCAATATTCAGCTTATGAAGGTTGTTACGTGTGATGCATATGTTGTGTTGTAGAAGGTATGTTATTTTCTTTCATGTTGAAATTGTTACACGTGATACATATGTTAAATCACTTTGCTTAGCATGTTAATTCATCATACAGATTTAATGCATGATGAGTTTTACTGAATATGAATTTTTGAACTACTATAATATTCTTCTCTTCTTAGGTACACACCATTTAGTACACGAGCTACCAAAATCTTATTCCAACTGAACCGTGCATTCATGCAAATTCCATTGCTAATTTTTTATGATTTGCTCTTTCATTGTGTTCTACGACATAACTTTATAGACAAAGACATCGAATTTCTATGTGGTATGTATTGTTATCAACATTATAATATATAATACTATTATAGAACTTTAAGATGAATTGTGTGAGTGCCTCTAGTAATGTCTTACAGGACATTCTATGTTTGTCTCTAATTTTAGGTACTACCTAGTCTAGGTAAAACATTTATTTTAGGTACTACCTGCTGTAGATGCAGCCCATGATGGCAGCTTACTATCCCAACATCGTCACTCCGGCTATTATTCAATAGGTTCTCATTCATCTTCTGTTCAAACGCATTGGATTTTTTTTTGTCTTATATGTGCATGTGACCCCATTTGGCATCTTTTGTTTACTTCATTTAACTTTTTTCTTTTATCTTGTCAATAATTATATAGTTTAATATTGTGAGAGATGTAATGTTCACTTTTGTTTTCTAGATGATCCTTTTTGAACTTTTGTAGTTTGGAAAGTTAATCAAGCCCTTCAAACTGGTGGATGACCAAATGTCTATGATGTGATATTACTAATTGAGTGCAAATAACTGGTTAATAAATATAGATTTTGTTGATGTTGGAATTATAATGGTTATTACTAAAATATAAGTGTTGCTGGAAAATCGGTAACAATGCTTATTTTTTTGTTTAGAAAACTAAAATATATTTTCTCTATTGCAAAATGGACTTGATACTAAGGTAGAAAAAAATCAAAAAAGCAAGTGAAGGAGAGAAAGAATAAAGCTAAGAAGATTCGCAGAATAAAGAAGGTAATTTTGTAGTTGACACAAATATTTTTTTTGTTGATGATTGCTTACATCTTAGGTGATGCTACTTTAGTTGATTTGTTAAATTGAACATTTGTTTTATGTGCAGATTAAAACTTTTGATGCTGCAAAGGTTGAAAAAAATAGAAATGGGTTTTCAGACAAATTGTATTGATTCTATGGTTATTTTTTATTTTTTATTTCCTAATAGTTATTTTATTATCTAATATGATAGGTCTATAGAATGGGATATTTTAGCCTCAGTGTGTTGATTCTTGTTACTTTCGAAGTAGAGAATTTGAGTCCAACATTGAACAATTTTAAAAAATGGTTTCCTTTTCTGTTCTATTTAATATTTTATATATTGTAGATTCTAATTGACAAGTTACTATAAAGATCTACTCAATTCAATACAAATTGATTTAATCAATATGCCTTTTTCATGTAGATTATTAGATGAGAATGTCATTATGATAGATGATACTTATAACTTTATCACAACAGTGAACCTTGAAATATGGGGTAGTTATGTTTGCATTATTATTAAGTTAATGATGAATTTTGTTTTGTTTCAGCTTGTGTATGAGATAGTATATATTGATAAAAAATAAAAAAGAGAGTTTAGACCCTTAACGTGATCAGTAACAAATAAATAAATAATTTTTTTTTTAATTTTGAAAATATATTACCTGCGAAATTACTTGCAAATTGTGAATATATTTGGATTATACGCAGATTTACCTGCGAATTTACCATAAGATCTAGCCGTTCCCTAAAGTATATTAATCACAACGGTTGAAATATGAGAACGGTTAGACCCCGTTGCTGTTGGGAACTCTAAAATCCGTTCTCTAAAGATTACCTAAAACAACGGTTATCTCCAAGGCGTTGTTGTTTGGTACAAAATCCGTTGCAAAATGCTAAGGCAACGCCTCGGTTTGCAACAACCTCAAAACCGTTCTGATAACTTAAGGCAACGGATTTTTCATGTTTTGCAACAGTTTTTTGCCGTTTCTATAGGACGAAAATGTTGTAGTGCCCAGAAATACACATTCAATTCCTCTTTCTCCCTATTTCTTTCTTTTTGGTTCAGGCACCTTTACAATTGCTCTACAACCCCAATCTTTTAAATAGTTAAGATTGGGTTTTCTTTTCTTCCAGAGTTCATATGGGGTTATCTTGTTCCTTTTATTAGGAACTCTATTCAATATATAACATGCAGTTAGCATGGCTTCACCCCAATATCCTTTAGATAAACCAGAATAGGATAACATGGCATTTACCATTTCTTCCAGCACCCTATTTTTCCTTTCTGCTATTCCATTTTGTTGTGGGGAATATGGTGCAGTTATTTGATGTATAATACCAGTGGACTCGAAATAATTAGGATGATAGAACTCTCCCCCTCTATCACTCCTAAAACATTTAATGAAAGTTTCATGTTGAAGTTCTACTTGTGCTTTAAAAATTTTAAATTTTTCTAAGACTTCATCCTTAGAGTGCATTAAATAAACATAACAAAATCTAGTGCAATCATCAATGAAAGTGACAAAATACTTTTTACCACCAATTGTGGGTCAACCATGTAAATCACATACATCATAATGAATTAAATCTAACACTTTAGAACTTCTTTCAACTGTTTTAAAAGGTTGTCTAGTGATTTTAGTTAACATGCAAGTAGTACATGAATTTGAATTTTTGTCAATAGTTGGAATTAAATTTGATTTCATCATATCATTTAATTTTCTAAAATTAACATGTCCTAGTCGCATATGCCATAAATCATAAGAATCAACAATATAAGCAGAAATCACATTATTATTATTATTATTATTATTATTATTATTATTATTATTATTATTATTATTATTATTATTAGCAACATTACACATGAACATATTCTCAGAAAGATAACCCTTCCCTACAAACATACCCCCTTTGAAGAGAATAAATTTATCTCCCTCAAATACAGATTTGAAACCATACTTATTAAGTAAAGGTACAGATATCAAGTTTTTCCTAACTTCAGGTACATAAAGTACACCTTTCAGACTGAGTATTTTTCCAGACATGAATTCAATCTCTACTGATCCTTTTCCTTTGACTTGAACCGTAGAAACATTTCCCATGTACAAAACACTACCATTTTCTTCATTGATGGTCTTGAATAATTTTTTATTTTTGCACACATGACGGGTAGCACCAGAGTCTATCCACCAAGAATCAACATCTTCTATCATGTTGATTTCAGAAATGACAGCAACAAGATTGTCTGTTGTTGCACTTGAATTCTTGTTTTTATTCTCTCTTTTCAAGAACCTGCACTCATTTTTAAAGTGTCCTGGTTTTCCACAATGATAGCAATTTCCTTTCTTTTTCTTTCTATTGTTATTATTGCTATTAACATTATGATTTTCATAAGATTTTCCAAAATCTCGCTTTCTTTTCTTGGAAGTTTTACTTGAATTTCCTTCCTCCATTACATGCACCTTCTCATGAGCAATTTGATTTTTAGTATCATCTTGTTTACGATACTCTTCTTCTAAACGAAGGTGATTACCCAATTGCTCAAGAGATATGTCCTCTTTCTTATGTTTCAAAGATTTTTTAAAATCTTTCCATGATGGAGGAAGTTTATCAATTATGGAAGATACAATAATTGTTTCATCCATATTCATATCATGTTGTTTGTAATTATTGAGAATATGTTCGATTTCATACATTTGTTCCATTATAGGCCTATTGTCTACCATTTTATAATTATTAAACTGAGAAACAAGAAACTTCTTACTTGTAGCGTCTTCTTGCATGTATCTTGATTCCAATTTCTCCCATAATTCTTTTGCTGAGTTGCTGCTCTGATAAATGCCGAACAACGAATCGCACATACCATTGAGGATGTGTCCCATGCATATATAATCATCATTGTCCCACTTTTGTCTCTCTCTAGTTTCAGCAATTGTTTCATCTTCTTTTTCTTCTGGTTTTGGAATGTTAAGGACATGCACCACTTTCAATGTTGTGAGAAGGAATTTCATTTTTTTCTACCAACGAATAAAATTCCCTCCATCGAACTTCTCTAATTTTACAAAGTCAGAAGTCATCTCTTTTAGTGAAGCAGCCATTGAATTAGATAAATTGTTCCTTAAGAATGTTAGAAATCTTGGTATTTGGGGCTGCTGCAAAACTAAGAATTAACTGAGATGAAAATCGAGAAATAAATTTTCTCGATAAAATTCCAAAGCGTATGTTTCCACACTAAGCTTAAGGACCAATTCGCCCCCACCAATCTTGGTATGTTGGATGCAAACGGGTTTACCGGCGAATTTCCTGCAGAATACTTTGGAATCCTTAAAGAGAATTGCACAGTCTCTCTAAGTGTATCTGTTGATAGTATTTTACAGAAGAATGTTACTTTTACTTGCTCTCATGCATTAGAGAAGAAAAAGATGATTTAGTATGAGTAAATAATTTGAGACTGGTTTGTATTATTGTATTCTTTTCATCGTGCCAAAACATCCAATTTATAATGATGCTACAATCTGTTTGGAACAGAAGCATCTCTTAAGAAATTGTATTGCACCATTTTTATTACAACTTATGAACAGTAACAACGCCTTGCTTAAAATTAGCACTGGTCTGTTGGTAAGTTACATTTGTTCATAAATAAAAGGTAACAAACTTCTTCTGTTAGCAACCTTTCCATTAATTAAATAAATCATTCAATTTATAATTAAATAAATTATTTAATTAAGATGGCACGGTACTTGCATATTACAATAATAATTATTACTAACCATAAGTGTGAGATGCAAAATAAATATAGTATTTATATCATCATTTCTAATAATACATTCATATTATAAATATAGTATTTATATTATTATTTAAAATAATACATTCATCCAATTTTTATTATTTTGAAAATTATCTCACATTCTAAAGGTCTTAGACATCACTCTTACTTTTACATTAATATCGGAATGACAATATTGTTAGAAAGTATTCTATTTTAGTGGTTTTTCTCTCGACACTAAAAATTACGAAGTGTATAAAAAATAATAAAATTAAGTGAGAGACGAAAAAAGGCTTTTGAAACGTTTTTATATTGCTTTTCTGATTTGCAAATGATCACCAATGCTTTTTTTATATAGTTGAGTTGTCATAAAATTTTACAGAAAAAGAAAAGAAGCAAAAGGCTCAAAACCTATCCATAATCGATGAGGGCAAGACTATAATCCATTCTGTATAAGTATTTTAGAAAATTTTAGCTATGATTCGAACCATAATCAATTATGCAGAAATCATATTTGACCATTCATCTAAAATGGATCCATAATCGATTGTGACACATCCATAATCGATAATGACCCATTCATAGTCTATCATGGGGCTTCATAATGGATTATGGCCATACCCTAATCAATTATACCCTATTGTTATTTTTGTACGATTTTTGTGTTTTATTGAGTGATATGTGTGCATTTTTGTATTTTGATTTTATATGTATGTTGATGCCTTTTGATAAGGCAAGGTTAATATGATAACCATGTTGATACAATAAGGTAAAAATATAAAATTGAAATAGCTGCACCCTGATTGTTATGGCTGCATATCTGTGATGTTTGTTTATTTCTGTTACCCATTGTTAATCTGTGTGAATTGAAGTGATAATATATTCTGTTGAACCTTGCGATAAGGCGAAGGTTGAACTTGACCTTCTCCCGGTTGATGCCTTATGATAAGGCGAGAATTAGAGTTATCATCCTTAAATGGTTGAATACATGAAAAAAAGGGGATACATCTTATTTTTAGGCGTAACTTGAGTTTCGTAAGTTGTTTTGAGGCGCCTTCAATTGCGTTAAAAAGATAACGCGATAATATTTCTTTTGAAGTAGAGAAACTGGTTCTAGGAGCGCTAAAACAGTAGTAAATCGCTGGTTTTTGTACCAGAGGCGTAGTCAATTTCAATCATGCATTAGTCATCATGTTTCACGCGTAACTTGAGTTTCGTCAGTCCTTTTGGGGCGCCGTCAGTTGCATTAGAAAGACGGTTTAATGATATTTCAAACTAAATAATTTCTTAATTTTATCATGAGTATATAATTTTTTGTGCTATTTTGAAGTTAGAAATTTTGTTGGAGGTGCGGTTAAGTGTGTTTGAAAGAGGGTCTAAATATATTTTATACTGAAGAGTTTCATAATTTTATCATAAGTTATAATATTTGGTGCTATTTTGAAGTGAGACAATTTTAGAGTTAGGTTTAGAGTTTTGAGAAATTTTGAGTGTGGTGGCCTTTCGTTACCTTTATGATGAGTTTAAGAGTCCTATTTTATTTGGTTATAGTTGTTATAGAGTTGTCAGAGTTTCTTTTGAGTCGTTTCAAGTTGGAGATCAGAATATAGGATACACATTAGTTGAGTTTGGAGTATTGTTGACATTATAAAATTTACTTCGAGTAATATTTTTATTTATTTAAGGTTGTTAAGGGAGAAGAGTTAAAATTGAGTTGTTGAGCAATTCATAATAATATTATTGAGTTGAGTTAGATCTGAGTAATTAAACTCTTTAGAATTATTTTGATAAAGCTGAAGTTGCCTTGAATAGTTGATGCCTTACACTGTTGGTGGTCTAACATAAGTAATAATATGAATTACTTTATTGTTGAGTGGTGTTGAATGCAGAATAGGGCAAGCAAGCAAAAATATTTATTTTCGGAAAGAATTCCCTCCGGGATTTATGTCGTGTCCACAGAGATCGGTTCGAGGGAAAGAATGTCGTTCGACAGTCTCTCGCGTTAATGAGTTTGGATTAAAATGGTTTACAAGTAAAAACAAACAGAAAAGTAAAGATGAATATAAAGAGAGTACATTCTTTGAAGAGAAGAAACCTATCAAGCATGAATATACACTACTCAGAACAAACGTAAACCTATCAATCGGTCGCATTCAACATACAATACTCATCAAAATCATCACGTATCGCTCACAACAAAGGTTATGTCTAACGCACAGTTGAGAGAGCAACCGTATTACTCTCGTCGACGCTCTCGCGCACGACGCCTCGAAACACGGAAGACATTAAGTTCCGACACCATAAAGATTATTATCTAAATCTATCTCTAGAGTCTAGACAATAGATATCCATCCTTAATCAAGATTCATGATGTTTATCTCTAACACAACACAAATCCAAACATAAATGCAAAAAGATCAAGGAAAACATCGATAATGATTTGTAAAGCATATATATTATACAACCATGATCAATACATGTACATAGGTTTAGAGTAACAATACAAACATAACCCACAAAATAGAGAAATACATAGAGAAGAAATGGAGAAAAACCAAACATCTCAAAAGTTGTCGGCTCCGATTGATGAAGGATTCGACTCCGGATCATCCTAATTCATGCTCCAATGTGTTTTCTAGCCTAATTCTACTCAAAAAATGCTATTGGATGGATTTGGAACTAAAAATATCAAACCCATCACTAAAAAATGATGAAAAATGGCTTAAATGGGCAATTCTGCTTTTCCAGGTTCGCCTAGCGAGTCCCCGTTCGCTAGGCGAACGTAAACCGCCTTTCTGTTGTTTTTTCACGATTCTGGAACTTTTCGTTCGCCCCGGTTCGCCTAGCGAACAAGCTAGCGAGTGCTCGCTACGGGGGCTCGCCTAGCGAGCATGACAGAAAACCAGAATTTGTTTTCTTCATAACTCTTGAACCGTAACTCCGATTGACGCACGATTTGAAGCATTGGAAAGCTTATTCAATGCTCTTTATGAATATGGAAATATCCCATTGCTGGAACACCTACAAAAATAAATGAAAATCGATTAAACTCAATGATATTTACACGATAACGCACTATACACCGAAAACGTAAACTAAACGTATTTACAAACAAATTGGGTTTTATTCGCACGATATTTACCAAAAAGAATCGATAAGTGCAACAAAACATATATACAAAAATAGGTAGAATTTGCACTTATCAAACTCTCCCCAACTTACCTACTTGTTTGTCCACAAACAAAAATCAAACAAACTTGAAAATGCAAAAGCGATATCCAAAGAAAGACGAATCAACAGGTTTTGAAAAACGGAAACGAATGAATGGTTCAAATGAAAATGGTACACACAAAAAGTAAATACTTACCACTAAACTGCAACGATAACATAGTCACGAAACAAAAGCGAAATACAAAAGTCATGCCAAAAATTCTAAAACAACACAAGTTCAAATGTGAATCACACCTAGCAAACACAATCATCGGTAAATGAAAAACACAAAATGAGGTTCTTTCACTCACACAACAATCTTGCAAACAAAAGACTAAATTATGCATACATCCACAAATTCACATTGAACATACAAAGGCAAGAATCACAAGGACTTTCAAGGTTGTAACATGGTCGGGTAAACAAACAAGGGGCATTTTCTAAAGGTAATTGAAACAAAAACTTGCCTAAACCTAAGGGAGTGAAAACTCACAAAGATTCACACACAAAATTTCAACCAACTTCTTCCAAAATCCCAAGTGTTACACAACACACAATACTTATTTAGCACAATTATTGCAACTCTTTTTGTTTCCTGTTTCAAGGATTTTTCTTTTTTCTTTCTTTTTCACTTTTTTCTTTTCTTTTCTTTGTCATATTTTTCTCTTTTTTCTTTTCTTTTTCAATCCTCATAGAATCCAACCAATGAGTAAACAACCATTCTCTCCCCAACTTGAATTCAACCACATCATCATGTGAATACTCCCTACTTTCTAAGGCAAGGAAAAAAATCCATACAACAACACATAGTTGAGGTCCAAGAAAAAACAAAATCCATTCAAAAATAAGTGAACTAAATACTCATAGACAAGCATTAAGTTCAAATAAAAACATGGATCAAAAAGCTCAAAGGGGTTACGAATTCTCACACACTCACAAGGTGAATTAACTATTTGGCTAAGGTAGTTGTGCTCAAAATGAAACAATTGCCTTGATCCTTTTCATGCATTCATATAAACAACACAAACAACAGATTCAACATAATAAAATCCAGTAAAACAAGAATGTCGGTACTCCGAGCATATATGAATAATGGAAAGCTTCCTCACAAAAAGGTTAGGAACTAAAGTGATTCACAATAGAACAAGTATACAAAAGAATGGATGACATGGAAGTTTGTAAAATGCCTAAGTATCATGAATATGCTAAAGTATAGAAAGCGATAAATACATACCTCAGACGTGTACAAAACTTAACAAGATCATTACCACGCATTCGCAAGTTGAAATGAACCAACTTGGAAAATCACCAAAGCATCCTCAAATAAATCAATCAAAATTTGCGAGCAAACAACAACCAAAAACCTTAGAAATGAAAAAACAATAAAAACATGCTTGTTTTACGTCGTAAGCTCGACGCCTTTACAATTCTTAGCTAGCAAACTTCCTTCCTTCATGCCATAGTGATGCCTCACCGCGCAACCAAAAGCAAGCGTCCTAACCAAACACTTGAACAAACGTCAAAATGTACAAGTATCAATATAAACAAGTGAAAATATACAACATGAACGATATCTACAAAACTCAAAAACAAAGAAACTATCGCAATGTGATTCAATATCAAAACCAATCCCCGGCAACGGCGCCATTTTGTTGAATGCAGAATAGGGCAAGCAAGCAAAAATATTTATTTTCGGAAAGAATTCCCTCCGGGATTTATGTCGTGTCCACAGAGATCGGTTCGAGGGAAAGAATGTCGTTCGACAGTCTCTCGCGTTAATGAGTTTGGATTAAAATGGTTTACAAGTAAAAACAAACAGAAAAGTAAAGATGAACATAAAAAGAGTACATTCTTTGAAGAGAAGAAACCTATCAAGCATGAATATACACTACTCAGAACAAACGTAAACCTATCAATCGGTCGCATTCAACATACAATACTCATCAAAATCATCACGTATCGCTCACAACAAAGGTTATGTCTAACGCACAGTTGAGAGAGCAACCGTATTACTCTCGTCGACGCTCTCGCGCACGACGCCTCGAAACACGGAAGACATTAAGTTCCGACACCATAAAGATTATTATCTAAATCTATCTCTAGAGTCTAGACAATAGATATCCATCCTTAATCAAGATTCATGATGTTTATCTCTAACACAACACAAATCCAAACATAAATGCAAAAAGATCAAGGAAAACATCGATAATGATTTGTAAAGCATATATATTATACAACCATGATCAATACATGTACATAGGTTTAGAGTAACAATACAAACATAACCCACAAAATAGAGAAATACATAGAGAAGAAATGGAGAAAAACCAAACATCTCAAAAGTTGTCGGCTCCGATTGAAGAAGGATTCGACTCCGGATCATCCTAATTCATGCTCCAATGTGTTTTCTAGCCTAATTCTACTCAAAAAATGCTATTGGATGGATTTGGAACTAAAAATATCAAACCCATCACTAAAAAATGATGAAAAATGGCTTAAATGGGCAATTCTGCTTTTCCAGGTTCGCCTAGCGAGTCCCCGTTCGCTTGGCGAACGTAAACCGCCTTTCTGTTGTTTTTTCACGATTCTGGAACTTTTCGTTCGCCCCGATTCGCCTAGCGAACAAGCTAGCGAGTGCTCGCTACGGGGGCTCGCCTAGCGAGCATGACAGAAAACCAGAATTTGTTTTCTTCATAACTCTTGAACCGTAACTCCGATTGACGCACGGTTTGAAGCATTGGAAAGCTTATTCAATGCTCTTTATGAATATGGAAATATCCCATTGCTGGATCACCTACAAAAATAAATGAAAATCGATTAAACTCAATGATATTTACACGATAACGCACTATACACCGAAAACGTAAACTAAACGTATTTACAAACAAATTGGGTTTTATTCGCACGATATTTACCAAAAAGAATCGATAAGTGCAACAAAACATATATACAAAAATAGGTAGAATTTGCACTTATCAAACTCTCCCCAACTTACCTACTTGTTTGTCCACAAACAAAAATCAAACAAACTTGAAAATGCAAAAGCGATATCCAAAGAAAGACGAATCAACAGGTTTTGAAAAACGGAAACGAATGAATGGTTCAAATGAAAATGGTACACACAAAAAGTAAATACTTACCACTAAACTGCAACGATAACATAGTCACGAAACAAAAGCGAAATACAAAAGTCATGCCAAAAATTCTAAAACAACACAAGTTCAAATGTGAATCACACCTAGCAAACACAATCATCGGTAAATGAAAAACACAAAATGAGGTTCTTTCACTCACACAACAATCTTGCAAACAAAAGACTAAATTATGCATACATCCACAAATTCACATTGAACATACAAAGGCAAGAATCACAAGGACTTTCAAGGTTGTAACGTGGTCGGGTAAACAAACAAGGGGCATTTTCTAAAGGTAATTGAAACAAAAACTTGCCTAAACCTAAGGGAGTGAAAACTCACAAAGATTCACACACAAAATTTCAACCAACTTCTTCCAAAATCCCAAGTGTTACACAACACACAATACTTATTTAGCACAATTATTGCAACTCTTTTTGTTTCCTGTTTCAAGGATTTTTCTTTTTTCTTTCTTTTTCACTTTTTTCTTTTCTTTTCTTTGTCATATTTTTCTCTTTTTTCTTTTCTTTTTCAATCCTCATAGAATCCAACCAATGAGTAAACAACCATTCTCTCCCCAACTTGAATTCAACCACATCATCATGTGAATACTCCCTACTTTCTAAGGCAAGGAAAAAAATCCATACAACAACACATAGTTGAGGTCCAAGAAAAAACAAAATCCATTCAAAAATAAGTGAACTAAATACTCATAGACAAGCATTAAGTTCAAATAAAAACATGGATCAAAAAGCTCAAAGGGGTTACGAATTCTCACACACTCACAAGGTGAATTAACTATTTGGCTAAGGTAGTTGTGCTCAAAATGAAACAATTGCCTTGATCCTTTTCATGCATTCATATAAACAACACAAACAACAGATTCAACATAATAAAATCCAGTAAAACAAGAATGTCGGTACTCCGAGCATATATGAATAATGGAAAGCTTCCTCACAAAAAGGGTAGGAACTAAAGTGATTCACAATAGAACAAGTATACAAAAGAATGGATGACATGGAAGTTTGTAAAATGCCTAAGTATCATGAATATGCTAAAGTATAGAAAGCGATAAATACATACCTCAGACGTGTACAAAACTTAACAAGATCATTACCACGCATTCGCAAGTTGAAATGAACCAACTTGGAAAATCACCAAAGCATCCTCAAATAAATCAATCAAAATTTGCGAGCAAACAACAACCAAAAACCTTAGAAATGAAAAAACAATAAAAACATGCTTGTTTTACGTCGTAAGCTCGACGCCTTTACAATTCTTAGCTAGCAAACTTCCTTCCTTCATGCCATAGTGATGCCTCACCGCGCAACCAAAAGCAAGCGTCCTAACCAAACACTTGAACAAACGTCAAAATGTACAAGTATCAATATAAACAAGTGAAAATATACAACATGAACGATATCTACAAAACTCAAAAACAAAGAAACTATCGCAATGTGATTCAATATCAAAACCAATCCCCGGCAACGGCGCCATTTTGTTGAATGCAGAGTAGGGCAAGCAAGCAAAAATATTTATTTTCGGAAAGAATTCCCTCCGGGATTTATGTCGTGTCCACAGAGATCGGTTCGAGGGAAAGAATGTCGTTCGACAGTCTCTCGCGTTAATGAGTTTGGATTAAAATGGTTTACAAGTAAAAACAAACAGAAAAGTAAAGATGAACATAAAAAGAGTACATTCTTTGAAGAGAAGAAACCTATCAAGCATGAATATACACTACTCAAAACAAACGTAAACCTATCAATCGGTCGCATTCAACATACAATACTCATCAAAATCATCACGTATCGCTCACAACAAAGGTTATGTCTAACGCACAGTTGAGAGAGCAACCGTATTACTCTCGTCGACGCTCTCGCGCACGACGCCTCGAAACACGGAAGACATTAAGTTCCGACACCATAAAGATTATTATCTAAATCTATCTCTAGAGTCTAGACAATAGATATCCATCCTTAATCAAGATTCATGATGTTTATCTCTAACACAACACAAATCCAAACATAAATGCAAAAAGATCAAGGAAAACATCGATAATGATTTGTAAAGCATATATATTATACAACCATGATCAATACATGTACATAGGTTTAGAGTAACAATACAAACATAACCCACAAAATAGAGAAATACATAGAGAAGAAATGGAGAAAAACCAAACATCTCAAAAGTTGTCGGCTCCGATTGATGAAGGATTCGACTCCGGATCATCCTAATTCATGCTCCAATGTGCTTTCTAGCCTAATTCTACTCAAAAAATGCTATTGGATGGATTTGGAACTAAAAATATCAAACCCATCACTAAAAAATGATGAAAAATGGCTTAAATGGGCAATTCTGCTTTTCCAGGTTCGCCTAGCGAGTCCCCGTTCGCTAGGCGAACGTAAACCGCCTTTCTGTTGTTTTTTCACGATTCTGGAACTTTTCGTTCGCCCCGGTTCGCCTAGCGAACAAGCTAGCGAGTGCTCGCTACGGGGGCTCGCCTAGCGAGCATGACAGAAAACCAGAATTTGTTTTCTTCATAACTCTTGAACCGTAACTCCGATTGACGCACGGTTTGAAGCATTGGAAAGCTTATTCAATGCTCTTTATGAATATGGAAATATCCCATTGCTGGAACACCTACAAAAATAAATGAAAATCGATTAAACTCAATGATATTTATACGATAACGCACTATACACCGAAAACGTAAACTAAACGTATTTACAAACAAATTGGGTTTTATTCGCACGATATTTACCAAAAAGAATCGATAAGTGCAACAAAACATATATACAAAAATAGGTAGAATTTGCACTTATCAAACTCTCCCCAACTTACCTACTTGTTTGTCCACAAACAAAAATCAAACAAACTTGAAAATGCAAAAGCGATATCCAAAGAAAGACGAATCAACAGGTTTTGAAAAACGGAAACGAATGAATGGTTCAAATGAAAATGGTACACACAAAAAGTAAATACTTACCACTAAACTGCAACGATAACATAGTCACGAAACAAAAGCGAAATACAAAAGTCATGCCAAAAATTCTAAAACAACACAAGTTCAAATGTGAATCACACCTAGCAAACACAATCATCGGTAAATGAAAAACACAAAATGAGGTTCTTTCACTCACACAACAATCTTGCAAACAAAAGACTAAATTATGCATACATCCACAAATTCACATTGAACATACAAAGGCAAGAATCACAAGGACTTTCAAGGTTGTAACATGGTCGGGTAAACAAACAAGGGGCAATTTCTAAAGGTAATTGAAACAAAAACTTGCCTAAACCTAAGGGAGTGAAAACTCACAAAGATTCACACACAAAATTTCAACCAACTTCTTCCAAAATCCCAAGTGTTACACAACACACAATACTTATTTAGCACAATTATTGCAACTCTTTTTGTTTCCTGTTTCAAGGATTTTTCTTTTTTCTTTCTTTTTCACTTTTTTCTTTTCTTTTCTTTGTCATATTTTTCTCTTTTTTCTTTTCTTTTTCAATCCTCATAGAATCCAACCAATGAGTAAACAACCATTCTCTCCCCAACTTGAATTCAACCACATCATCATGTGAATACTCCCTACTTTCTAAGGCAAGGAAAAAAATCCATACAACAACACATAGTTGAGGTCCAAGAAAAAACAAAATCCATTCAAAAATAAGTGAACTAAATACTCATAGACAAGCATTAAGTTCAAATAAAAACATGGATCAAAAAGCTCAAAGGGGTTACGAATTCTCACACACTCACAAGGTGAATTAACTATTTGGCTAAGGTAGTTGTGCTCAAAATGAAACAATTGCCTTGATCCTTTTCATGCATTCATATAAACAACACAAACAACAGATTCAACATAATAAAATCCAGTAAAACAAGAATGTCGGTACTCCGAGCATATATGAATAATGGAAAGCTTCCTCACAAAAAGGGTAGGAACTAAAGTGATTCACAATAGAACAAGTATACAAAAGAATGGATGACATGGAAGTTTGTAAAATGCCTAAGTATCATGAATATGCTAAAGTATAGAAAGCGATAAATACATACCTCAGACGTGTACAAAACTTAACAAGATCATTACCACGCATTCGCAAGTTGAAATGAACCAACTTGGAAAATCACCAAAGCATCCTCAAATAAATCAATCAAAATTTGCGAGCAAACAACAACCAAAAACCTTAGAAATGAAAAAACAATAAAAACATGCTTGTTTTACGTCGTAAGCTCGACGCCTTTACAATTCTTAGCTAGCAAACTTCCTTCCTTCATGCCATAGTGATGCCTCACCGCGCAACCAAAAGCAAGCGTCCTAACCAAACACTTGAACAAACGTCAAAATGTACAAGTATCAATATAAACAAGTGAAAATATACAACATGAACGATATCTACAAAACTCAAAAACAAAGAAACTATCGCAATGTGATTCAATATCAAAACCAATCCCCGGCAACGGCGCCATTTTGTTGAATGCAGAGTAGGGCAAGCAAGCAAAAATATTTATTTTCGGAAAGAATTCCCTCCGGGATTTATGTCGTGTCCACAGAGATCGGTTCGAGGGAAAGAATGTCGTTCGACAGTCTCTCGCGTTAATGAGTTTGGATTAAAATGGTTTACAAGTAAAAACAAACAGAAAAGTAAAGATGAACATAAAAAGAGTACATTCTTTGAAGAGAAGAAACCTATCAAGCATGAATATACACTACTCAAAACAAACGTAAACCTATCAATCGGTCGCATTCAACATACAATACTCATCAAAATCATCACGTATCGCTCACAACAAAGGTTATGTCTAACGCACAGTTGAGAGAGCAACCGTATTACTCTCGTCGACGCTCTCGCGCACGACGCCTCGAAACACGGAAGACATTAAGTTCCGACACCATAAAGATTATTATCTAAATCTATCTCTAGAGTCTAGACAATAGATATCCATCCTTAATCAAGATTCATGATGTTTATCTCTAACACAACACAAATCCAAACATAAATGCAAAAAGATCAAGGAAAACATCGATAATGATTTGTAAAGCATATATATTATACAACCATGATCAATACATGTACATAGGTTTAGAGTAACAATACAAACATAACCCACAAAATAGAGAAATACATAGAGAAGAAATGGAGAAAAACCAAACATCTCAAAAGTTGTCGGCTCCGATTGATGAAGGATTCGACTCCGGATCATCCTAATTCATGCTCCAATGTGCTTTCTAGCCTAATTCTACTCAAAAAATGCTATTGGATGGATTTGGAACTAAAAATATCAAACCCATCACTAAAAAATGATGAAAAATGGCTTAAATGGGCAATTCTGCTTTTCCAGGTTCGCCTAGCGAGTCCCCGTTCGCTAGGCGAACGTAAACCGCCTTTCTGTTGTTTTTTCACGATTCTGGAACTTTTCGTTCGCCCCGGTTCGCCTAGCGAACAAGCTAGCGAGTGCTCGCTACGGGGGCTCGCCTAGCGAGCATGACAGAAAACCAGAATTTGTTTTCTTCATAACTCTTGAACCGTAACTCCGATTGACGCACGGTTTGAAGCATTGGAAAGCTTATTCAATGCTCTTTATGAATATGGAAATATCCCATTGCTGGAACACCTACAAAAATAAATGAAAATCGATTAAACTCAATGATATTTATACGATAACGCACTATACACCGAAAACGTAAACTAAACGTATTTACAAACAAATTGGGTTTTATTCGCACGATATTTACCAAAAAGAATCGATAAGTGCAACAAAACATATATACAAAAATAGGTAGAATTTGCACTTATCAAACTCTCCCCAACTTACCTACTTGTTTGTCCACAAACAAAAATCAAACAAACTTGAAAATGCAAAAGCGATATCCAAAGAAAGACGAATCAACAGGTTTTGAAAAACGGAAACGAATGAATGGTTCAAATGAAAATGGTACACACAAAAAGTAAATACTTACCACTAAACTGCAACGATAACATAGTCACGAAACAAAAGCGAAATACAAAAGTCATGCCAAAAATTCTAAAACAACACAAGTTCAAATGTGAATCACACCTAGCAAACACAATCATCGGTAAATGAAAAACACAAAATGAGGTTCTTTCACTCACACAACAATCTTGCAAACAAAAGACTAAATTATGCATACATCCACAAATTCACATTGAACATACAAAGGCAAGAATCACAAGGACTTTCAAGGTTGTAACATGGTCGGGTAAACAAACAAGGGGCAATTTCTAAAGGTAATTGAAACAAAAACTTGCCTAAACCTAAGGGAGTGAAAACTCACAAAGATTCACACACAAAATTTCAACCAACTTCTTCCAAAATCCCAAGTGTTACACAACACACAATACTTATTTAGCACAATTATTGCAACTCTTTTTGTTTCCTGTTTCAAGGATTTTTCTTTTTTCTTTCTTTTTCACTTTTTTCTTTTCTTTTCTTTGTCATATTTTTCTCTTTTTTCTTTTCTTTTTCAATCCTCATAGAATCCAACCAATGAGTAAACAACCATTCTCTCCCCAACTTGAATTCAACCACATCATCATGTGAATACTCCCTACTTTCTAAGGCAAGGAAAAAAATCCATACAACAACACATAGTTGAGGTCCAAGAAAAAACAAAATCCATTCAAAAATAAGTGAACTAAATACTCATAGACAAGCATTAAGTTCAAATAAAAACATGGATCAAAAAGCTCAAAGGGGTTACGAATTCTCACACACTCACAAGGTGAATTAACTATTTGGCTAAGGTAGTTGTGCTCAAAATGAAACAATTGCCTTGATCCTTTTCATGCATTCATATAAACAACACAAACAACAGATTCAACATAATAAAATCCAGTAAAACAAGAATGTCGGTACTCCGAGCATATATGAATAATGGAAAGCTTCCTCACAAAAAGGTTAGGAACTAAAGTGATTCACAATAGAACAAGTATACAAAAGAATGGATGACATGGAAGTTTGTAAAATGCCTAAGTATCATGAATATGCTAAAGTATAGAAAGCGATAAATACATACCTCAGACGTGTACAAAACTTAACAAGATCATTACCACGCATTCGCAAGTTGAAATGAACCAACTTGGAAAATCACCAAAGCATCCTCAAATAAATCAATCAAAATTTGCGAGCAAACAACAACCAAAAACCTTAGAAATGAAAAAACAATAAAAACATGCTTGTTTTACGTCGTAAGCTCGACGCCTTTACAATTCTTAGCTAGCAAACTTCCTTCCTTCATGCCATAGTGATGCCTCACCGCGCAACCAAAAGCAAGCGTCCTAACCAAACACTTGAACAAACGTCAAAATGTACAAGTATCAATATAAACAAGTGAAAATATACAACATGAACGATATCTACAAAACTCAAAAACAAAGAAACTATCGCAATGTGATTCAATATCAAAACCAATCCCCGGCAACGGCGCCATTTTGTTGAATGCAGAGTAGGGCAAGCAAGCAAAAATATTTATTTTCGGAAAGAATTCCCTCCGGGATTTATGTCGTGTCCACAGAGATCGGTTCGAGGGAAAGAATGTCGTTCGACAGTCTCTCGCGTTAATGAGTTTGGATTAAAATGGTTTACAAGTAAAAACAAACAGAAAAGTAAAGATGAACATAAAAAGAGTACATTCTTTGAAGAGAAGAAACCTATCAAGCATGAATATACACTACTCAGAACAAACGTAAACCTATCAATCGGTCGCATTCAACATACAATACTCATCAAAATCATCACGTATCGCTCACAACAAAGGTTATGTCTAACGCACAGTTGAGAGAGCAACCGTATTACTCTCGTCGACGCTCTCGCGCACGACACCTCGAAACACGGAAGACATTAAGTTCCGACACCATAAAGATTATTATCTAAATCTATCTCTAGAGTCTAGACAATAGATATCCATCCTTAATCAAGATTCATGATGTTTATCTCTAACACAACACAAATCCAAACATAAATGCAAAAAGATCAAGGAAAACATCGATAATGATTTGTAAAGCATATATATTATACAACCATGATCAATACATGTACATAGGTTTAGAGTAACAATACAAACATAACCCACAAAATAGAGAAATACATAGAGAAGAAATGGAGAAAAACCAAACATCTCAAAAGTTGTCGGCTCCGATTGATGAAGGATTCGACTCCGGATCATCCTAATTCATGCTCCAATGTGTTTTCTAGCCTAATTCTACTCAAAAAATGCTATTGGATGGATTTGGAACTAAAAATATCAAACCCATCACTAAAAAATGATGAAAAATGGCTTAAATGGGCAATTCTGCTTTTCCAGGTTCGCCTAGCGAGTCCCCGTTCGCTAGGCGAACGTAAACCGCCTTTCTGTTGTTTTTTCACGATTCTGGAACTTTTCGTTCGCCCCGGTTCGCCTAGCGAACAAGCTAGCGAGTGCTCGCTACGGGGGCTCGCCTAGCGAGCATGACAGAAAACCAGAATTTGTTTTCTTCATAACTCTTGAACCGTAACTCCGATTGACGCACGGTTTGAAGCATTGGAAAGCTTATTCAATGCTCTTTATGAATATGGAAATATCCCATTGCTGGAACACCTACAAAAATAAATGAAAATCGATTAAACTCAATGATATTTATACGATAACGCACTATACACCGAAAACGTAAACTAAACGTATTTACAAACAAATTGGGTTTTATTCGCACGATATTTACCAAAAAGAATCGATAAGTGCAACAAAACATATATACAAAAATAGGTAGAATTTGCACTTATCAAACTCTCCCCAACTTACCTACTTGTTTGTCCACAAACAAAAATCAAACAAACTTGAAAATGCAAAAGCGATATCCAAAGAAAGACGAATCAACAGGTTTTGAAAAACGGAAACGAATGAATGGTTCAAATGAAAATGGTACACACAAAAAGTAAATACTTACCACTAAACTGCAACGATAACATAGTCACGAAACAAAAGCGAAATACAAAAGTCATGCCAAAAATTCTAAAACAACACAAGTTCAAATGTGAATCACACCTAGCAAACACAATCATCGGTAAATGAAAAACACAAAATGAGGTTCTTTCACTCACACAACAATCTTGCAAACAAAAGACTAAATTATGCATACATCCACAAATTCACATTGAACATACAAAGGCAAGAATCACAAGGACTTTCAAGGTTGTAACATGGTCGGGTAAACAAACAAGGGGCAATTTCTAAAGGTAATTGAAACAAAAACTTGCCTAAACCTAAGGGAGTGAAAACTCACAAAGATTCACACACAAAATTTCAACCAACTTCTTCCAAAATCCCAAGTGTTACACAACACACAATACTTATTTAGCACAATTATTGCAACTCTTTTTGTTTCCTGTTTCAAGGATTTTTCTTTTTTCTTTCTTTTTCACTTTTTTCTTTTCTTTTCTTTGTCATATTTTTCTCTTTTTTCTTTTCTTTTTCAATCCTCATAGAATCCAACCAATGAGTAAACAACCATTCTCTCCCCAACTTGAATTCAACCACATCATCATGTGAATACTCCCTACTTTCTAAGGCAAGGAAAAAAATCCATACAACAACACATAGTTGAGGTCCAAGAAAAAACAAAATCCATTCAAAAATAAGTGAACTAAATACTCATAGACAAGCATTAAGTTCAAATAAAAACATGGATCAAAAAGCTCAAAGGGGTTACGAATTCTCACACACTCACAAGGTGAATTAACTATTTGGCTAAGGTAGTTGTGCTCAAAATGAAACAATTGCCTTGATCCTTTTCATGCATTCATATAAACAACACAAACAACAGATTCAACATAATAAAATCCAGTAAAACAAGAATGTCGGTACTCCGAGCATATATGAATAATGGAAAGCTTCCTCACAAAAAGGTTAGGAACTAAAGTGATTCACAATAGAACAAGTATACAAAAGAATGGATGACATGGAAGTTTGTAAAATGCCTAAGTATCATGAATATGCTAAAGTATAGAAAGCGATAAATACATACCTCAGACGTGTACAAAACTTAACAAGATCATTACCACGCATTCGCAAGTTGAAATGAACCAACTTGGAAAATCACCAAAGCATCCTCAAATAAATCAATCAAAATTTGCGAGCAAACAACAACCAAAAACCTTAGAAATGAAAAAACAATAAAAACATGCTTGTTTTACGTCGTAAGCTCGACACCTTTACAATTCTTAGCTAGCAAACTTCCTTCCTTCATGCCATAGTGATGCCTCACCGCGCAACCAAAAGCAAGCGTCCTAACCAAACACTTGAACAAACGTCAAAATGTACAAGTATCAATATAAACAAGTGAAAATATACAACATGAACGATATCTACAAAACTCAAAAACAAAGAAACTATCGCAATGTGATTCAATATCAAAACCAATCCCCGGCAACGGCGCCATTTTGTTGAATGCAGAGTAGGGCAAGCAAGCAAAAATATTTATTTTCGGAAAGAATTCCCTCCGGGATTTATGTCGTGTCCACAGAGATCGGTTCGAGGGAAAGAATGTCGTTCGACAGTCTCTCGCGTTAATGAGTTTGGATTAAAATGGTTTACAAGTAAAAACAAATAGAAAAGTAAAGATGAACATAAAAAGAGTACATTCTTTGAAGAGAAGAAACCTATCAAGCATGAATATACACTACTCAGAACAAACGTAAACCTATCAATCGGTCGCATTCAACATACAATACTCATCAAAATCATCACGTATCGCTCACAACAAAGGTTATGTCTAACGCACAGTTGAGAGAGCAACCGTATTACTCTCGTCGACGCTCTCGCGCACGACACCTCGAAACACGGAAGACATTAAGTTCCGACACCATAAAGATTATTATCTAAATCTATCTCTAGAGTCTAGACAATAGATATCCATCCTTAATCAAGATTCATGATGTTTATCTCTAACATAACACAAATCCAAACATAAATGCAAAAAGATCAAGGAAAACATCGATAATGATTTGTAAAGCATATATATTATACAACCATGATCAATACATGTACATAGGTTTAGAGTAACAATACAAACATAACCCACAAAATAGAGAAATACATAGAGAAGAAATGGAGAAAAACCAAACATCTCAAAAGTTGTCGGCTCCGATTGATGAAGGATTCGACTCCGGATCATCCTAATTCATGCTCCAATGTGTTTTCTAGCCTAATTCTACTCAAAAAATGCTATTGGATGGATTTGGAACTAAAAATATCAAACCCATCACTAAAAAATGATGAAAAATGGCTTAAATGGGCAATTCTGCTTTTCCAGGTTCGCCTAGCGAGTCCCCGTTCGCTAGGCGAACGTAAACCGCCTTTCTGTTGTTTTTTCACGATTCTGGAACTTTTCGTTCGCCCCGGTTCGCCTAGCGAACAAGCTAGCGAGTGCTCGCTACGGGGGCTCGCCTAGCGAGCATGACAGAAAACCAGAATTTGTTTTCTTCATAACTCTTGAACCGTAACTCCGATTGACGCACGGTTTGAAGCATTGGAAAGCTTATTCAATGCTCTTTATGAATATGGAAATATCCCATTGCTGGAACACCTACAAAAATAAATGAAAATCGATTAAACTCAATGATATTTATACGATAATGCACTATACACCGAAAACGTAAACTAAACGTATTTACAAACAAATTGGGTTTTATTCGCACGATATTTACCAAAAAGAATCGATAAGTGCAACAAAACATATATACAAAAATAGGTAGAATTTGCACTTATCAAACTCTCCCCAACTTACCTACTTGTTTGTCCACAAACAAAAATCAAACAAACTTGAAAATGCAAAAGCGATATCCAAAGAAAGACGAATCAACAGGTTTTGAAAAACGGAAACGAATGAATGGTTCAAATGAAAATGGTACACACAAAAAGTAAATACTTACCACTAAACTGCAACGATAACATAGTCACGAAACAAAAGCGAAATACAAAAGTCATGCCAAAAATTCTAAAACAACACAAGTTCAAATGTGAATCACACCTAGCAAACACAATCATCGGTAAATGAAAAACACAAAATGAGGTTCTTTCACTCACACAACAATCTTGCAAACAAAAGACTAAATTATGCATACATCCACAAATTCACATTGAACATACAAAGGCAAGAATCACAAGGACTTTCAAGGTTGTAACATGGTCGGGTAAACAAACAAGGGGCAATTTCTAAAGGTAATTGAAACAAAAACTTGCCTAAACCTAAGGGAGTGAAAACTCACAAAGATTCACACACAAAATTTCAACCAACTTCTTCCAAAATCCCAAGTGTTACACAACACACAATACTTATTTAGCACAATTATTGCAACTCTTTTTGTTTCCTGTTTCAAGGATTTTTCTTTTTTCTTTCTTTTTCACTTTTTTCTTTTCTTTTCTTTGTCATATTTTTCTCTTTTTTCTTTTCTTTTTCAATCCTCATAGAATCCAACCAATGAGTAAACAACCATTCTCTCCCCAACTTGAATTCAACCACATCATCATGTGAATACTCCCTACTTTCTAAGGCAAGGAAAAAAATCCATACAACAACACATAGTTGAGGTCCAAGAAAAAACAAAATCCATTCAAAAATAAGTGAACTAAATACTCATAGACAAGCATTAAGTTCAAATAAAAACATGGATCAAAAAGCTCAAAGGGGTTACGAATTCTCACACACTCACAAGGTGAATTAACTATTTGGCTAAGGTAGTTGTGCTCAAAATGAAACAATTGCCTTGATCCTTTTCATGCATTCATATAAACAACACAAACAACAGATTCAACATAATAAAATCCAGTAAAACAAGAATGTCGGTACTCCGAGCATATATGAATAATGGAAAGCTTCCTCACAAAAAGGTTAGGAACTAAAGTGATTCACAATAGAACAAGTATACAAAAGAATGGATGACATGGAAGTTTGTAAAATGCCTAAGTATCATGAATATGCTAAAGTATAGAAAGCGATAAATACATACCTCAGACGTGTACAAAACTTAACAAGATCATTACCACGCATTCGCAAGTTGAAATGAACCAACTTGGAAAATCACCAAAGCATCCTCAAATAAATCAATCAAAATTTGCGAGCAAACAACAACCAAAAACCTTAGAAATGAAAAAACAATAAAAACATGCTTGTTTTACGTCGTAAGCTCGACACCTTTACAATTCTTAGCTAGCAAACTTCCTTCCTTCATGCCATAGTGATGCCTCACCGCGCAACCAAAAGCAAGCGTCCTAACCAAACACTTGAACAAACGTCAAAATGTACAAGTATCAATATAAACAAGTGAAAATATACAACATGAACGATATCTACAAAACTCAAAAACAAAGAAACTATCGCAATGTGATTCAATATCAAAACCAATCCCCGGCAACGGCGCCATTTTGTTGAATGCAGAGTAGGGCAAGCAAGCAAAAATATTTATTTTCGGAAAGAATTCCCTCCGGGATTTATGTCGTGTCCACAGAGATCGGTTCGAGGGAAAGAATGTCGTTCGACAGTCTCTCGCGTTAATGAGTTTGGATTAAAATGGTTTACAAGTAAAAACAAACAGAAAAGTAAAGATGAACATAAAAAGAGTACATTCTTTGAAGAGAAGAAACCTATCAAGCATGAATATACACTACTCAGAACAAACGTAAACCTATCAATCGGTCGCATTCAACATACAATACTCATCAAAATCATCACGTATCGCTCACAACAAAGGTTATGTCTAACGCACAGTTGAGAGAGCAACCGTATTACTCTCGTCGACGCTCTCGCGCACGACGCCTCGAAACACGGAAGACATTAAGTTCCGACACCATAAAGATTATTATCTAAATCTATCTCTAGAGTCTAGACAATAGATATCCATCCTTAATCAAGATTCATGATGTTTATCTCTAACACAACACAAATCCAAACATAAATGCAAAAAGATCAAGGAAAACATCGATAATGATTTGTAAAGCATATATATTATACAACCATGATCAATACATGTACATAGGTTTAGAGTAACAATACAAACATAACCCACAAAATAGAGAAATACATAGAGAAGAAATGGAGAAAAACCAAACATCTCAAAAGTTGTCGGCTCCGATTGAAGAAAGATTCGACTCCGGATCATCCTAATTCATGCTCCAATGTGTTTTCTAGCCTAATTCTACTCAAAAAATGCTATTGGATGGATTTGGAACTAAAAATATCAAACCCATCACTAAAAAATGATGAAAAATGGCTTAAATGGGCAATTCTGCTTTTCCAGGTTCGCCTAGCGAGTCCCCGTTCGCTAGGCGAACGTAAACCGCCTTTCTGTTGTTTTTTCACGATTCTGGAACTTTTCGTTCGCCCCGGTTCGCCTAGCGAACAAGCTAGCGAGTGCTCGCTACGGGGGCTCGCCTAGCGAGCATGACAGAAAACCAGAATTTGTTTTCTTCATAACTCTTGAACCGTAACTCCGATTGACGCACGGTTTGAAGCATTGGAAAGCTTATTCAATGCTCTTTATGAATATGGAAATATCCCATTGCTGGAACACCTACAAAAATAAATGAAAATCGATGAAACTCAATGATATTTATACGATAACGCACTATACACCGAAAACGTAAACTAAACGTATTTACAAACAAATTGGGTTTTATTCGCACGATATTTACCAAAAAGAATCGATAAGTGCAACAAAACATATATACAAAAATAGGTAGAATTTGCACTTATCAAACTCTCCCCAACTTACCTACTTGTTTGTCCACAAACAAAAATCAAACAAACTTGAAAATGCAAAAGCGATATCCAAAGAAAGACGAATCAACAGGTTTTGAAAAACGGAAACGAATGAATGGTTCAAATGAAAATGGTACACACAAAAAGTAAATACTTACCACTAAACTGCAACGATAACATAGTCACGAAACAAAAGCGAAATACAAAAGTCATGCCAAAAATTCTAAAACAACACAAGTTCAAATGTGAATCACACCTAGCAAACACAATCATCGGTAAATGAAAAACACAAAATGAGGTTCTTTCACTCACACAACAATCTTGCAAACAAAAGACTAAATTATGCATACATCCACAAATTCACATTGAACATACAAAGGCAAGAATCACAAGGACTTTCAAGGTTGTAACATGGTCGGGTAAACAAACAAGGGGCAATTTCTAAAGGTAATTGAAACAAAAACTTGCCTAAACCTAAGGGAGTGAAAACTCACAAAGATTCACACACAAAATTTCAACCAACTTCTTCCAAAATCCCAAGTGTTACACAACACACAATACTTATTTAGCACAATTATTGCAACTCTTTTTGTTTCCTGTTTCAAGGATTTTTCTTTTTTCTTTCTTTTTCACTTTTTTCTTTTCTTTTCTTTGTCATATTTTTCTCTTTTTTCTTTTCTTTTTCAATCCTCATAGAATCCAACCAATGAGTAAACAACCATTCTCTCCCCAACTTGAATTCAACCACATCATCATGTGAATACTCCCTACTTTCTAAGGCAAGGAAAAAAATCCATACAACAACACATAGTTGAGGTCCAAGAAAAAACAAAATCCATTCAAAAATAAGTGAACTAAATACTCATAGACAAGCATTAAGTTCAAATAAAAACATGGATCAAAAAGCTCAAAGGGGTTACGAATTCTCACACACTCACAAGGTGAATTAACTATTTGGCTAAGGTAGTTGTGCTCAAAATGAAACAATTGCCTTGATCCTTTTCATGCATTCATATAAACAACACAAACAACAGATTCAACATAATAAAATCCAGTAAAACAAGAATGTCGGTACTCCGAGCATATATGAATAATGGAAAGCTTCCTCACAAAAAGGTTAGGAACTAAAGTGATTCACAATAGAACAAGTATACAAAAGAATGGATGACATGGAAGTTTGTAAAATGCCTAAGTATCATGAATATGCTAAAGTATAGAAAGCGATAAATACATACCTCAGACGTGTACAAAACTTAACAAGATCATTACCACGCATTCGCAAGTTGAAATGAACCAACTTGGAAAATCACCAAAGCATCCTCAAATAAATCAATCAAAATTTGCGAGCAAACAACAACCAAAAACCTTAGAAATGAAAAAACAATAAAAACATGCTTGTTTTACGTCGTAAGCTCGACGCCTTTACAATTCTTAGCTAGCAAACTTCCTTCCTTCATGCCATAGTGATGCCTCACCGCGCAACCAAAAGCAAGCGTCCTAACCAAACACTTGAACAAACGTCAAAATGTACAAGTATCAATATAAACAAGTGAAAATATACAACATGAACGATATCTACAAAACTCAAAAACAAAGAAACTATCGCAATGTGATTCAATATCAAAACCAATCCCCGGCAACGGCGCCATTTTGTTGAATGCAGAATAGGGCAAGCAAGCAAAAATATTTATTTTCGGAAAGAATTCCCTCCGGGATTTATGTCGTGTCCACAGAGATCGGTTCGAGGGAAAGAATGTCGTTCGACAGTCTCTCGCGTTAATGAGTTTGGATTAAAATGGTTTACAAGTAAAAACAAACAGAAAAGTAAAGATGAACATAAAAAGAGTACATTCTTTGAAGAGAAGAAACCTATCAAGCATGAATATACACTACTCAGAACAAACGTAAACCTATCAATCGGTCGCATTCAACATACAATACTCATCAAAATCATCACGTATCGCTCACAACAAAGGTTATGTCTAACGCACAGTTGAGAGAGCAACCGTATTACTCTCGTCGACGCTCTCGCGCACGACGCCTCGAAACACGGAAGACATTAAGTTCCGACACCATAAAGATTATTATCTAAATCTATCTCTAGAGTCTAGACAATAGATATCCATCCTTAATCAAGATTCATGATGTTTATCTCTAACACAACACAAATCCAAACATAAATGCAAAAAGATCAAGGAAAACATCGATAATGATTTGTAAAGCATATATATTATACAACCATGATCAATACATGTACATAGGTTTAGAGTAACAATACAAACATAACCCACAAAATAGAGAAATACATAGAGAAGAAATGGAGAAAAACCAAACATCTCAAAAGTTGTCGGCTCCGATTGAAGAAGGATTCGACTCCGGATCATCCTAATTCATGCTCCAATGTGTTTTCTAGCCTAATTCTACTCAAAAAATGCTATTGGATGGATTTGGAACTAAAAATATCAAACCCATCACTAAAAAATGATGAAAAATGGCTTAAATGGGCAATTCTGCTTTTCCAGGTTCGCCTAGCGAGTCCCCGTTCGCTAGGCGAACGTAAACCGCCTTTCTGTTGTTTTTTCACGATTCTGGAACTTTTCGTTCGCCCCGGTTCGCCTAGCGAACAAGCTAGCGAGTGCTCGCTACGGGGGCTCGCCTAGCGAGCATGACAGAAAACCAGAATTTGTTTTCTTCATAACTCTTGAACCGTAACTCCGATTGACGCACGGTTTGAAGCATTGGAAAGCTTATTCAATGCTCTTTATGAATATGGAAATATCCCATTGCTGGAACACCTACAAAAATAAATGAAAATCGATTAAACTCAATGATATTTATACGATAACGCACTATACACCGAAAACGTAAACTAAACGTATTTACAAACAAATTGGGTTTTATTCGCACGATATTTACCAAAAAGAATCGATAAGTGCAACAAAACATATATACAAAAATAGGTAGAATTTGCACTTATCAAACTCTCCCCAACTTACCTACTTGTTTGTCCACAAACAAAAATCAAACAAACTTGAAAATGCAAAAGCGATATCCAAAGAAAGACGAATCAACAGGTTTTGAAAAACGGAAACGAATGAATGGTTCAAATGAAAATGGTACACACAAAAAGTAAATACTTACCACTAAACTGCAACGATAACATAGTCACGAAACAAAAGCGAAATACAAAAGTCATGCCAAAAATTCTAAAACAACACAAGTTCAAATGTGAATCACACCTAGCAAACACAATCATCGGTAAATGAAAAACACAAAATGAGGTTCTTTCACTCACACAACAATCTTGCAAACAAAAGACTAAATTATGCATACATCCACAAATTCACATTGAACATACAAAGGCAAGAATCACAAGGACTTTCAAGGTTGTAACATGGTCGGGTAAACAAACAAGGGGCAATTTCTAAAGGTAATTGAAACAAAAACTTGCCTAAACCTAAGGGAGTGAAAACTCACAAAGATTCACACACAAAATTTCAACCAACTTCTTCCAAAATCCCAAGTGTTACACAACACACAATACTTATTTAGCACAATTATTGCAACTCTTTTTGTTTCCTGTTTCAAGGATTTTTCTTTTTTCTTTCTTTTTCACTTTTTTCTTTTCTTTTCTTTGTCATATTTTTCTCTTTTTTCTTTTCTTTTTCAATCCTCATAGAATCCAACCAATGAGTAAACAACCATTCTCTCCCCAACTTGAATTCAACCACATCATCATGTGAATACTCCCTACTTTCTAAGGCAAGGAAAAAAATCCATACAACAACACATAGTTGAGGTCCAAGAAAAAACAAAATCCATTCAAAAATAAGTGAACTAAATACTCATAGACAAGCATTAAGTTCAAATAAAAACATGGATCAAAAAGCTCAAAGGGGTTACGAATTCTCACACACTCACAAGGTGAATTAACTATTTGGCTAAGGTAGTTGTGCTCAAAATGAAACAATTGCCTTGATCCTTTTCATGCATTCATATAAACAACACAAACAACAGATTCAACATAATAAAATCCAGTAAAACAAGAATGTCGGTACTCCGAGCATATATGAATAATGGAAAGCTTCCTCACAAAAAGGTTAGGAACTAAAGTGATTCACAATAGAACAAGTATACAAAAGAATGGATGACATGGAAGTTTGTAAAATGCCTAAGTATCATGAATATGCTAAAGTATAGAAAGCGATAAATACATACCTCAGACGTGTACAAAACTTAACAAGATCATTACCACGCATTCGCAAGTTGAAATGAACCAACTTGGAAAATCACCAAAGCATCCTCAAATAAATCAATCAAAATTTGCGAGCAAACAACAACCAAAAACCTTAGAAATGAAAAAACAATAAAAACATGCTTGTTTTACGTCGTAAGCTCGACGCCTTTACAATTCTTAGCTAGCAAACTTCCTTCCTTCATGCCATAGTGATGCCTCACCGCGCAACCAAAAGCAAGCGTCCTAACCAAACACTTGAACAAACGTCAAAATGTACAAGTATCAATATAAACAAGTGAAAATATACAACATGAACGATATCTACAAAACTCAAAAACAAAGAAACTATCGCAATGTGATTCAATATCAAAACCAATCCCCGGCAACGGCGCCATTTTGTTGAATGCAGAATAGGGCAAGCAAGCAAAAATATTTATTTTCGGAAAGAATTCCCTCCGGGATTTATGTCGTGTCCACAGAGATCGGTTCGAGGGAAAGAATGTCGTTCGACAGTCTCTCGCGTTAATGAGTTTGGATTAAAATGGTTTACAAGTAAAAACAAACAGAAAAGTAAAGATGAACATAAAAAGAGTACATTCTTTAAAGAGAAGAAACCTATCAAGCATGAATATACACTACTCAGAACAAACGTAAACCTATCAATCGGTCGCATTCAACATACAATACTCATCAAAATCATCACGTATCGCTCACAACAAAGGTTATGTCTAACGCACAGTTGAGAGAGCAACCGTATTACTCTCGTCGACGCTCTCGCGCACGACGCCTCGAAACACGGAAGACATTAAGTTCCGACACCATAAAGATTATTATCTAAATCTATCTCTAGAGTCTAGACAATAGATATCCATCCTTAATCAAGATTCATGATGTTTATCTCTAACACAACACAAATCCAAACATAAATGCAAAAAGATCAAGGAAAACATCGATAATGATTTGTAAAGCATATATATTATACAACCATGATCAATACATGTACATAGGTTTAGAGTAACAATACAAACATAACCCACAAAATAGAGAAATACATAGAGAAGAAATGGAGAAAAACCAAACATCTCAAAAGTTGTCGGCTCCGATTGAAGAAGGATTCGACTCCGGATCATCCTAATTCATGCTCCAATGTGTTTTCTAGCCTAATTCTACTCAAAAAATGCTATTGGATGGATTTGGAACTAAAAATATCAAACCCATCACTAAAAAATGATGAAAAATGGCTTAAATGGGCAATTCTGCTTTTCCAGGTTCGCCTAGCGAGTCCCCGTTCGCTAGGCGAACGTAAACCGCCTTTTTGTTGTTTTTTCAAGATTCTGGAACTTTTCGTTCGCCCCGGTTCGCCTAGCGAACAAGCTAGCGAGTGCTCGCTACGGGGGCTCGCCTAGCGAGCATGACAGAAAACCAGAATTTGTTTTCTTCATAACTGTTGAACCGTAACTCCGATTGACGCACGGTTTGAAGCATTGGAAAGCTTATTCAATGCTCTTTATGAATATGGAAATATCCCATTGCTGGAACACCTACAAAAATAAATGAAAATCGATTAAACTCAATGATATTTACACGATAACGCACTATACACCGAAAACGTAAACTAAACGTATTTACAAACAAATTGGGTTTTATTCGCACGATATTTACCAAAAAGAATCGATAAGTGCAACAAAACATATATACAAAAATAGGTAGAATTTGCACTTATCAAACTCTCCCCAACTTACCTACTTGTTTGTCCACAAACAAAAATCAAACAAACTTGAAAATGCAAAAGCGATATCCAAAGAAAGACGAATCAACAGGTTTTGAAAAACGGAAACGAATGAATGGTTCAAATGAAAATGGTACACACAAAAAGTAAATACTTACCACTAAACTGCAACGATAACATAGTCACGAAACAAAAGCGAAATACAAAAGTCATGCCAAAAATTCTAAAACAACACAAGTTCAAATGTGAATCACACCTAGCAAACACAATCATCGGTAAATGAAAAACACAAAATGAGGTTCTTTCACTCACACAACAATCTTGCAAACAAAAGACTAAATTATGCATACATCCACAAATTCACATTGAACATACAAAGGCAAGAATCACAAGGACTTTCAAGGTTGTAACGTGGTCGGGTAAACAAACAAGGGGCATTTTCTAAAGGTAATTGAAACAAAAACTTGCCTAAACCTAAGGGAGTGAAAACTCACAAAGATTCACACACAAAATTTCAACCAACTTCTTCCAAAATCCCAAGTGTTACACAACACACAATACTTATTTAGCACAATTATTGCAACTCTTTTTGTTTCCTTTTTCAAGGATTTTTCTTTTTTCTTTCTTTTTCACTTTTTTCTTTTCTTTTCTTTGTCATATTTTTCTCTTTTTTCTTTTCTTTTTCAATCCTCATAGAATCCAACCAATGAGTAAACAACCATTCTCTCCCCAACTTGAATTCAACCACATCATCATGTGAATACTCCCTACTTTCTAAGGCAAGGAAAAAAATCCATACAACAACACATAGTTGAGGTCCAAGAAAAAACAAAATCCATTCAAAAATAAGTGAACTAAATACTCATAGACAAGCATTAAGTTCAAATAAAAACATGGATCAAAAAGCTCAAAGGGGTTACGAATTCTCACACACTCACAAGGTGAATTAACTATTTGGCTAAGGTAGTTGTGCTCAAAATGAAACAATTGCCTTGATCCTTTTCATGCATTCATATAAACAACACAAACAACAGATTCAACATAATAAAATCCAGTAAAACAAGAATGTCGGTACTCCGAGCATATATGAATAATGGAAAGCTTCCTCACAAAAAGAGTAGGAACTAAAGTGATTCACAATAGAACAAGTATACAAAAGAATGGATGACATGGAAGTTTGTAAAATGCCTAAGTATCATGAATATGCTAAAGTATAGAAAGCGATAAATACATACCTCAGACGTGTACAAAACTTAACAAGATCATTACCACGCATTCGCAAGTTGAAATGAACCAACTTGGAAAATCACCAAAGCATCCTCAAATAAATCAATCAAAATTTGCGAGCAAACAACAACCAAAAACCTTAGAAATGAAAAAACAATAAAAACATGCTTGTTTTACGTCGTAAGCTCGACGCCTTTACAATTCTTAGCTAGCAAACTTCCTTCCTTCATGCCATAGTGATGCCTCACCGCGCAACCAAAAGCAAGCGTCCTAACCAAACACTTGAACAAACGTCAAAATGTACAAGTATCAATATAAACAAGTGAAAATATACAACATGAACGATATCTACAAAACTCAAAAACAAAGAAACTATCGCAATGTGATTCAATATCAAAACCAATCCCCGGCAACGGCGCCATTTTGTTGAATGCAGAGTAGGGCAAGCAAGCAAAAATATTTATTTTCGGAAAGAATTCCCTCCGGGATTTATGTCGTGTCCACAGAGATCGGTTCGAGGGAAAGAATGTCGTTCGACAGTCTCTCGCGTTAATGAGTTTGGATTAAAATGGTTTACAAGTAAAAACAAACAGAAAAGTAAAGATGAACATAAAAAGAGTACATTCTTTGAAGAGAAGAAACCTATCAAGCATGAATATACACTACTCAGAACAAACGTAAACCTATCAATCGGTCGCATTCAACATACAATACTCATCAAAATCATCACGTATCGCTCACAACAAAGGTTATGTCTAACGCACAGTTGAGAGAGCAACCGTATTACTCTCGTCGACGCTCTCGCGCACGACGCCACTAAACACGGAAGACATTAAGTTCCGACACCATAAAGATTATTATCTAAATCTATCTCTAGAGTCTAGACATTAGATATCCATCCTTAATCAAGATTCACGATGTTTATCTCTAACACAACACAAATCCAAACATAAATGCAAAAAGATCAAGGAAAACATCGATAATGATTTGTAAAGCATATATATTATACAACCATGATCAATACATGTACATAGGTTTAGAGTAACAATACAAACATAACCCACAAAATAGAGAAATACATAGAGAAGAAATGGAGAAAAACCAAACATCTCAAAGGTTGTCGGCTCCGATTGATGAAGGATTCGACTCCGGATCATCCTAATTCATGCTCCAATGTGTTTTCTAGCCTAATTCTACTCAAAAAATGCTATTGGATGGATTTGGAACTAAAAATATCAAACCCATCACTAAAAAATGATGAAAAATGGCTTAAATGGGCAATTATGCTTTTCCAGGTTCGCCTAGCGAGTCCCCGTTCGCTAGGCGAACGTAAACCGCCTTTCTGTTGTTTTTTCACGATTCTGGAACTTTTCGTTCGCCCCGGTTCGCCTAGCGAACAAGCTAGCGAGTGCTCGCTACGGGGGCTCGCCTAACGAGCATGACAGAAAACCAGAATTTGTTTTCTTCATAACTCTTGAACCGTAACTCCGATTGACGCACGGTTTGAAGCATTGGAAAGCTTATTCAATGCTCTTTATGAATATGGAAATATCCCATTGCTGGAACACCTACAAAAATAAATGAAAATCGATTAAACTCAATGATATTTACACGATAACGCACTATACACCGAAAACGTAAACTAAACGTATTTACAAACAAATTGGGTTTTATTCGCACGATATTTACCAAAAAGAATCGATAAGTGCAACAAAAAATATATACAAAAATAGGTAGAATTTGCACTTATCAAACTCTCCCCAACTTACCTACTTGTTTGTCCACAAACAAAAATCAAACAAACTTGAAAATGCAAAAGCGATATCCAAAGAAAGACGAATCAACAGGTTTTGAAAAACGGAAACGAATGAATGGTTCAAATGAAAATGGTACACACAAAAAGTAAATACTTACCACTAAACTGCAACGATAACATAGTCACGAAACAAAAGCGAAATACAAAAGTCATGCCAAAAATTCTAAAACAACACAAGTTCAAATGTGAATCACACCTAGCAAACACAATCATCGGTAAATGAAAAACACAAAATGAGGTTCTTTCACTCACACAACAATCTTGCAAACAAAAGACTAAATTATGCATACATCCACAAATTCACATTGAACATACAAAGGCAAGAATCACAAGGACTTTCAAGGTTGTAACGTGGTCGGGTAAACAAACAAGGGGCATTTTCTAAAGGTAATTGAAACAAAAACTTGCCTAAACCTAAGGGAGTGAAAACTCACAAAGATTCACACACAAAATTTCAACCAACTTCTTCCAAAATCCCAAGTGTTACACAACACACAATACTTATTTAGCACAATTATTGCAACTCTTTTTGTTTCCTTTTTCAAGGATTTTTCTTTTTACTTTCTTTTTCACTTTTTTCTTTTCTTTTCTTTGTCATATTTTTCTCTTTTTTCTTTTCTTTTTCAATCCTCATAGAATCCAACCAATGAGTAAACAACCATTCTCTCCCCAACTTGAATTCAACCACATCATCATGTGAATACTCCCTACTTTCTAAGGCAAGGAAAAAAATCCATACAACAACACATAGTTGAGGTCCAAGAAAAAACAAAATCCATTCAAAAATAAGTGAACTAAATACTCATAGACAAGCATTAAGTTCAAATAAAAACATGGATCAAAAAGCTCAAAGGGGTTACGAATTCTCACACACTCACAAGGTGAATTAACTATTTGGCTAAGGTAGTTGTGCTCAAAATGAAACAATTGCCTTGATCCTTTTCATGCATTCATATAAACAACACAAACAACAGATTCAACATAATAAAATCCAGTAAAACAAGAATGTCGGTACTCCGAGCATATATGAATAATGGAAAGCTTCCTCACAAAAAGGGTAGGAACTAAAGTGATTCACAATAGAACAAGTATACAAAAGAATGGATGACATGGAAGTTTGTAAAATGCCTAAGTATCATGAATATGCTAAAGTATAGAAAGCGATAAATACATACCTCAGACGTGTACAAAACTTAACAAGATCATTACCATGCATTCGCAAGTTGAAATGAACCAACTTGGAAAATCACCAAAGCATCCTCAAATAAATCAATCAAAATTTGCGAGCAAACAACAACCAAAAACCTTAGAAATGAAAAAACAATAAAAACATGCTTGTTTTACGTCGTAAGCTCGACGCCTTTACAATTCTTAGCTAGCAAACTTCCTTCCTTCATGCCATAGTGATGCCTCACCGCGCAACCAAAAGCAAGCGTCCTAACCAAACACTTGAACAAACGTCAAAATGTACAAGTATCAATATAAACAAGTGAAAATATACAACATGAACGATATCTACAAAACTCAAAAACAAAGAAACTATCGCAATGCGATTCAATATCAAAACCAATCCCCGGCAACGGCGCCATTTTGTTGAATGCAGAATAGGGCAAGCAAGCAAAAATATTTATTTTCGGAAAGAATTCCCTCCGGGATTTATGTCGTGTCCACAGAGATCGGTTCGAGGGAAAGAATGTCGTTCGACAGTCTCTCGCGTTAATGAGTTTGGATTAAAATGGTTTACAAGTAAAAACAAACAGAAAAGTAAAGATGAACATAAAAAGAGTACATTCTTTGAAGAGAAGAAACCTATCAAGCATGAATATACACTACTCAGAACAAACGTAAACCTATCAATCGGTCGCATTCAACATAAAATACTCATCAAAATCATCACGTATCGCTCACAACAAAGGTTATGTCTAACGCACAGTTGAGAGAGCAACCGTATTACTCTCGTCGACGCTCTCGCGCACGACGCCTCGAAACACGGAAGACATTAAGTTCCGACACCATAAAGATTATTATCTAAATCTATCTCTAGAGTCTAGACAATAGATATCCATCCTTAATCAAGATTCACGATGTTTATCTCTAACACAACACAAATCCAAACATAAATGCAAAAAGATCAAGGAAAACATCGATAATGATTTGTAAAGCATATATATTATACAACCATGATCAATACATGTACATAGGTTTAGAGTAACAATACAAACATAACCCACAAAATAGAGAAATACATAGAGAAGAAATGGAGAAAAACCAAACATCTCAAAAGTTGTCGGCTCCGATTGATGAAGGATTCGACTCCGGATCATCCTAATTCATGCTCCAATGTGTTTTCTAGCCTAATTCTACTTAAAAAATGCTATTGGATGGATTTGGAACTAAAAATATCAAACCCATCACTAAAAAATGATGAAAAATGGCTTAAATGGGCAATTATGCTTTTCCAGGTTCGCCTAGCGAGTCCCCGTTCGCTAGGCGAACGTAAACCGCCTTTCTGTTGTTTTTTCACGATTCTGGAACTTTTCGTTCGCCCCGGTTCGCCTAGCGAACAAGCTAGCGAGTGCTCGCTACGGGGGCTCGCCTAACGAGCATGACAGAAAACCAGAATTTGTTTTCTTCATAACTCTTGAACCGTAACTCCGATTGACGCACGGTTTGAAGCATTGGAAAGCTTATTCAATGCTCTTTATGAATATGGAAATATCCCATTGCTGGAACACCTACAAAAATAAATGAAAATCGATTAAACTCAATGATATTTACACGATAACGCACTATACACCGAAAACGTAAACTAAACGTATTTACAAACAAATTGGGTTTTATTCGCACGATATTTACCAAAAAGAATCGATAAGTGCAACAAAACATATATACAAAAATAGGTAGAATTTGCACTTATCAAACTCTCCCCAACTTACCTACTTGTTTGTCCACAAACAAAAATCAAACAAACTTGAAAATGCAAAAGCGATATCCAAAGAAAGACGAATCAACAGGTTTTGAAAAACGGAAACGAATGAATGGTTCAAATGAAAATGGTACACACAAAAAGTAAATACTTACCACTAAACTGCAACGATAACATAGTCACGAAACAAAAGCGAAATACAAAAGTCATGCCAAAAATTCTAAAACAACACAAGTTCAAATGTGAATCACACCTAGCAAACACAATCATCGGTAAATGAAAAACACAAAATGAGGTTCTTTCACTCACACAACAATCTTGCAAACAAAAGACTAAATTATGCATACATCCACAAATTCACATTGAACATACAAAGGCAAGAATCACAAGGACTTTCAAGGTTGTAACGTGGTCGGGTAAACAAACAAGGGGCATTTTCTAAAGGTAATTGAAACAAAAACTTGCCTAAACCTAAGGGAGTGAAAACTCACAAAGATTCACACACAAAATTTCAACCAACTTCTTCCAAAATCCCAAGTGTTACACAACACACAATACTTATTTAGCACAATTATTGCAACTCTTTTTGTTTCCTTTTTCAAGGATTTTTCTTTTTTCTTTCTTTTTCACTTTTTTCTTTTCTTTTCTTTGTCATATTTTTCTCTTTTTTCTTTTCTTTTTCAATCCTCATAGAATCCAACCAATGAGTAAACAACCATTCTCTCCCCAACTTGAATTCAACCACATCATCATGTGAATACTCCCTACTTTCTAAGGCAAGGAAAAAAATCCATACAACAACACATAGTTGAGGTCCAAGAAAAAACAAAATCCATTCAAAAATAAGTGAACTAAATACTCATAGACAAGCATTAAGTTCAAATAAAAACATGGATCAAAAAGCTCAAAGGGGTTACGAATTCTCACACACTCACAAGGTGAATTAACTATTTGGCTAAGGTAGTTGTGCTCAAAATGAAACAATTGCCTTGATCCTTTTCATGCATTCATATAAACAACACAAACAACAGATTCAACATAATAAAATCCAGTAAAACAAGAATGTCGGTACTCCGAGCATATATGAATAATGGAAAGCTTCCTCACAAAAAGGGTAGGAACTAAAGTGATTCACAATAGAACAAGTATACAAAAGAATGGATGACATGGAAGTTTGTAAAATGCCTAAGTATCATGAATATGCTAAAGTATAGAAAGCGATAAATACATACCTCAGACGTGTACAAAACTTAACAAGATCATTACCACGCATTCGCAAGTTGAAATGAACCAACTTGGAAAATCACCAAAGCATCCTCAAATAAATCAATCAAAATTTGCGAGCAAACAACAACCAAAAACCTTAGAAATGAAAAAACAATAAAAACATGCTTGTTTTACGTCGTAAGCTCGACGCCTTTACAATTCTTAGCTAGCAAACTTCCTTCCTTCATGCCATAGTGATGCCTCACCGCGCAACTAAAAGCAAGCGTCCTTACCAAACACTTGAACAAACGTCAAAATGTACAAGTATCAATATAAACAAGTGAAAATATACAACATGAACGATATCTACAAAACTCAAAAACAAAGAAACTATCGCAATGCGATTCAATATCAAAACCAATCCCCGGCAACGGCGCCATTTTGTTGAATGCAGAATAGGGCAAGCAAGCAAAAATATTTATTTTCGGAAAGAATTCCCTCCGGGATTTATGTCGTGTCCACAGAGATCGGTTCGAGGGAAAGAATGTCGTTCGACAGTCTCTCGCGTTAATGAGTTTGGATTAAAATGGTTTACAAGTAAAAACAAACAGAAAAGTAAAGATGAACATAAAAAGAGTACATTCTTTGAAGAGAAGAAACCTATCAAGCATGAATATACACTACTCAGAACAAACGTAAACCTATCAATCGGTCGCATTCAACATAAAATACTCATCAAAATCATCACGTATCGCTCACAACAAAGGTTATGTCTAACGCACAGTTGAGAGAGCAACCGTATTACTCTCGTCGACGCTCTCGCGCACGACGCCTCGAAACACGGAAGACATTAAGTTCCGACACCATAAAGATTATTATCTAAATCTATCTCTAGAGTCTAGACAATAGATATCCATCCTTAATCAAGATTCACGATGTTTATCTCTAACACAACACAAATCCAAACATAAATGCAAAAAGATCAAGGAAAACATCGATAATGATTTGTAAAGCATATATATTATACAACCATGATCAATACATGTACATAGGTTTAGAGTAACAATACAAACATAACCCACAAAATAGAGAAATACATAGAGAAGAAATGGAGAAAAACCAAACATCTCAAAAGTTGTCGGCTCCGATTGATGAAGGATTCGACTCCGGATCATCCTAATTCATGCTCCAATGTGTTTTCTAGCCTAATTCTACTTAAAAAATGCTATTGGATGGATTTGGAACTAAAAATATCAAACCCATCACTAAAAAATGATGAAAAATGGCTTAAATGGGCAATTATGCTTTTCCAGGTTCGCCTAGCGAGTCCCCGTTCGCTAGGCGAACGTAAACCGCCTTTCTGTTGTTTTTTCACGATTCTGGAACTTTTCGTTCGCCCCGGTTCGCCTAGCGAACAAGCTAGCGAGTGCTCGCTACGGGGGCTCGCCTAACGAGCATGACAGAAAACCAGAATTTGTTTTCTTCATAACTCTTGAACCGTAACTCCGATTGACGCACGGTTTGAAGCATTGGAAAGCTTATTCAATGCTCTTTATGAATATGGAAATATCCCATTGCTGGAACACCTACAAAAATAAATGAAAATCGATTAAACTCAATGATATTTACACGATAACGCACTATACACCGAAAACGTAAACTAAACGTATTTACAAACAAATTGGGTTTTATTCGCACGATATTTACCAAAAAGAATCGATAAGTGCAACAAAACATATATACAAAAATAGGTAGAATTTGCACTTATCAAACTCTCCCCAACTTACCTACTTGTTTGTCCACAAACAAAAATCAAACAAACTTGAAAATGCAAAAGCGATATCCAAAGAAAGACGAATCAACAGGTTTTGAAAAACGGAAACGAATGAATGGTTCAAATGAAAATGGTACACACAAAAAGTAAATACTTACCACTAAACTGCAACGATAACATAGTCACGAAACAAAAGCGAAATACAAAAGTCATGCCAAAAATTCTAAAACAACACAAGTTCAAATGTGAATCACACCTAGCAAACACAATCATCGGTAAATGAAAAACACAAAATGAGGTTCTTTCACTCACACAACAATCTTGCAAACAAAAGACTAAATTATGCATACATCCACAAATTCACATTGAACATACAAAGGCAAGAATCACAAGGACTTTCAAGGTTGTAACGTGGTCGGGTAAACAAACAAGGGGCATTTTCTAAAGGTAATTGAAACAAAAACTTGCCTAAACCTAAGGGAGTGAAAACTCACAAAGATTCACACACAAAATTTCAACCAACTTCTTCCAAAATCCCAAGTGTTACACAACACACAATACTTATTTAGCACAATTATTGCAACTCTTTTTGTTTCCTTTTTCAAGGATTTTTCTTTTTTCTTTCTTTTTCACTTTTTTCTTTTCTTTTCTTTGTCATATTTTTCTCTTTTTTCTTTTCTTTTTCAATCCTCATAGAATCCAACCAATGAGTAAACAACCATTCTCTCCCCAACTTGAATTCAACCACATCATCATGTGAATACTCCCTACTTTCTAAGGCAAGGAAAAAAATCCATACAACAACACATAGTTGAGGTCCAAGAAAAAACAAAATCCATTCAAAAATAAGTGAACTAAATACTCATAGACAAGCATTAAGTTCAAATAAAAACATGGATCAAAAAGCTCAAAGGGGTTACGAATTCTCACACACTCACAAGGTGAATTAACTATTTGGCTAAGGTAGTTGTGCTCAAAATGAAACAATTGCCTTGATCCTTTTCATGCATTCATATAAACAACACAAACAACAGATTCAACATAATAAAATCCAGTAAAACAAGAATGTCGGTACTCCGAGCATATATGAATAATGGAAAGCTTCCTCACAAAAAGGGTAGGAACTAAAGTGATTCACAATAGAACAAGTATACAAAAGAATGGATGACATGGAAGTTTGTAAAATGCCTAAGTATCATGAATATGCTAAAGTATAGAAAGCGATAAATACATACCTCAGACGTGTACAAAACTTAACAAGATCATTACCACGCATTCGCAAGTTGAAATGAACCAACTTGGAAAATCACCAAAGCATCCTCAAATAAATCAATCAAAATTTGCGAGCAAACAACAACCAAAAACCTTAGAAATGAAAAAACAATAAAAACATGCTTGTTTTACGTCGTAAGCTCGACGCCTTTACAATTCTTAGCTAGCAAACTTCCTTCCTTCATGCCATAGTGATGCCTCACCGCGCAACTAAAAGCAAGCGTCCTTACCAAACACTTGAACAAACGTCAAAATGTACAAGTATCAATATAAACAAGTGAAAATATACAACATGAACGATATCTACAAAACTCAAAAACAAAGAAACTATCGCAATGCGATTCAATATCAAAACCAATCCCCGGCAACGGCGCCATTTTGTTGAATGCAGAATAGGGCAAGCAAGCAAAAATATTTATTTTCGGAAAGAATTCCCTCCGGGATTTATGTCGTGTCCACAGAGATCGGTTCGAGGGAAAGAATGTCGTTCGACAGTCTCTCGCGTTAATGAGTTTGGATTAAAATGGTTTACAAGTAAAAACAAACAGAAAAGTAAAGATGAACATAAAAAGAGTACATTCTTTGAAGAGAAGAAACCTATCAAGCATGAATATACACTACTCAGAACAAACGTAAACCTATCAATCGGTCGCATTCAACATACAATACTCATCAAAATCATCACGTATCGCTCACAACAAAGGTTATGTCTAACGCACAGTTGAGAGAGCAACCGTATTACTCTCGTCGACGCTCTCGCGCACGACGCCTCGAAACACGGAAGACATTAAGTTCCGACACCATAAAGATTATTATCTAAATCTATCTCTAGAGTCTAGACAATAGATATCCATCCTTAATCAAGATTCACGATGTTTATCTCTAACACAACACAAATCCAAACATAAATGCAAAAAGATCAAGGAAAACATCGATAATGATTTGTAAAGCATATATATTATACAACCATGATCAATACATGTACATAGGTTTAGAGTAACAATACAAACATAACCCACAAAATAGAGAAATACATAGAGAAGAAATGGAGAAAAACCAAACATCTCAAAAGTTGTCGGCTCCGATTGATGAAGGATTCGACTCCGGATCATCCTAATTCATGCTCCAATGTGTTTTCTAGCCTAATTCTACTCAAAAAATGCTATTGGATGGATTTGGAACTAAAAATATCAAACCCATCACTAAAAAATGATGAAAAATGGCTTAAATGGGCAATTATGCTTTTCCAGGTTCGCCTAGCGAGTCCCCGTTCGCTAGGCGAACGTAAACCACCTTTCTGTTGTTTTTTCACGATTCTGGAACTTTTCGTTCGCCCCGGTTCGCCTAGCGAACAAGCTAGCGAGTGCTCGCTACGGGGGCTCGCCTAACGAGCATGACAGAAAACCAGAATTTGTTTTCTTCATAACTCTTGAACCGTAACTCCGATTGACGCACGGTTTGAAGCATTGGAAAGCTTATTCAATGCTCTTTATGAATATGGAAATATCCCATTGCTGGAACACCTACAAAAATAAATGAAAATCGATTAAACTCAATGATATTTACACTATAACGCACTATACACCGAAAACGTAAACTAAACGTATTTACAAACAAATTGGGTTTTATTCGCACGATATTTACCAAAAATAATCGATAAGTGCAACAAAACATATATACAAAAATAGGTAGAATTTGCACTTATCAAACTCTCCCCAACTTACCTACTTGTTTGTCCACAAACAAAAATCAAACAAACTTGAAAATGCAAAAGCGATATCCAAAGAAAGACGAATCAACAGGTTTTGAAAAACGGAAACGAATGAATGGTTCAAATGAAAATGGTACACACAAAAAGTAAATACTTACCACTAAACTGCAACGATAACATAGTCACGAAACAAAAGCGAAATACAAAAGTCATGCCAAAAATTCTAAAACAACACAAGTTCAAATGTGAATCACACCTAGCAAACACAATCATCGGTAAATGAAAAACACAAAATGAGGTTCTTTCACTCACACAACAATCTTGCAAACAAAAGACTAAATTATGCATACATCCACAAATTCACATTGAACATACAAAGGCAAGAATCACAAGGACTTTCAAGGTTGTAACGTGGTCGGGTAAACAAACAAGGGGCATTTTCTAAAGGTAATTGAAACAAAAACTTGCCTAAACCTAAGGGAGTGAAAACTCACAAAGATTCACACACAAAATTTCAACCAACTTCTTCCAAAATCCCAAGTGTTACACAACACACAATACTTATTTAGCACAATTATTGCAACTCTTTTTGTTTCCTTTTTCAAGGATTTTTCTTTTTCCTTTCTTTTTCACTTTTTTCTTTTCTTTTCTTTGTCATATTTTTCTCTTTTTTCTTTTCTTTTTCAATCCTCATAGAATCCAACCAATGAGTAAACAACCATTCTCTCCCCAACTTGAATTCAACCACATCATCATGTGAATACTCCCTACTTTCTAAGGCAAGGAAAAAAATCCATACAACAACACATAGTTGAGGTCCAAGAAAAAACAAAATCCATTCAAAAATAAGTGAACTAAATACTCATAGACAAGCATTAAGTTCAAATAAAAACATGGATCAAAAAGCTCAAAGGGGTTACGAATTCTCACACACTCACAAGGTGAATTAACTATTTGGCTAAGGTAGTTGTGCTCAAAATGAAACAATTGCCTTGATCCTTTTCATGCATTCATATAAACAACACAAACAACAGATTCAACATAATAAAATCCAGTAAAACAAGAATGTCGGTACTCCGAGCATATATGAATAATGGAAAGCTTCCTCACAAAAAGGGTAGGAACTAAAGTGATTCACAATAGAACAAGTATACAAAAGAATGGATGACATGGAAGTTTGTAAAATGCCTAAGTATCATGAATATGCTAAAGTATAGAAAGCGATAAATACATACCTCAGACGTGTACAAAACTTAACAAGATCATTACCACGCATTCGCAAGTTGAAATGAACCAACTTGGAAAATCACCAAAGCATCCTCAAATAAATCAATCAAAATTTGCGAGCAAACAACAACCAAAAACCTTAGAAATGAAAAAACAATAAAAACATGCTTGTTTTACGTCGTAAGCTCGACGCCTTTACAATTCTTAGCTAGCAAACTTCCTTCCTTCATGCCATAGTGATGCCTCACCGCGCAACCAAAAGCAAGCGTCCTAACCAAACACTTGAACAAACGTCAAAATGTACAAGTATCAATATAAACAAGTGAAAATATACAACATGAACGATATCTACAAAACTCAAAAACAAAGAAACTATCGCAATGCGATTCAATATCAAAACCAATCCCCGGCAACGGCGCCATTTTGTTGAATGCAGAATAGGGCAAGCAAGCAAAAATATTTATTTTCGGAAAGAATTCCCTCCGGGATTTATGTCGTGTCCACAGAGATCGGTTCGAGGGAAAGAATGTCGTTCGACAGTCTCTCGCGTTAATGAGTTTGGATTAAAATGGTTTACAAGTAAAAACAAACAGAAAAGTAAAGATGAACATAAAAAGAGTACATTCTTTGAAGAGAAGAAACCTATCAAGCATGAATATACACTACTCAGAACAAACGTAAACCTATCAATCGGTCGCATTCAACATACAATACTCATCAAAATCATCACGTATCGCTCACAACAAAGGTTATGTCTAACGCACAGTTGAGAGAGCAACCGTATTACTCTCGTCGACGCTCTCGCGCACGACGCCTCGAAACACGGAAGACATTAAGTTCCGACACCATAAAGATTATTATCTAAATCTATCTCTAGAGTCTAGACAATAGATATCCATCCTTAATCAAGATTCACGATGTTTATCTCTAACACAACACAAATCCAAACATAAATGCAAAATGATCAAGGAAAACATCGATAATGATTTGTAAAGCATATATATTATACAACCATGATCAATACATGTACATAGGTTTAGAGTAACAATACAAACATAACCCACAAAATAGAGAAATACATAGAGAAGAAATGGAGAAAAACCAAACATCTCAAAAGTTGTCGGCTCCGATTGATGAAGGATTCGACTCCGGATCATCCTAATTCATGCTCCAATGTGTTTTCTAGCCTAATTCTACTCAAAAAATGCTATTGGATGGATTTGGAACTAAAAATATCAAACCCATCACTAAAAAATGATGAAAAATGGCTTAAATGGGCAATTATGCTTTTCCAGGTTCGCCTAGCGAGTCCCCGTTCGCTAGGCAAACGTAAACCGCCTTTCTGTTGTTTTTTCACGATTCTGGAACTTTTCGTTCGCCCCGATTTGCCTAGCGAACAAGCTAGCGAGTGCTCGCTACGGGGGCTCGCCTAACGAGCATGACAGAAAACAAGAATTTGTTTTCTTCATAACTCTTGAACCGTAACTCCGATTGACGCACGGTTTGAAGCATTGGAAAGCTTATTCAATGCTCTTTATGAATATGGAAATATCCCATTGCTGGAACACCTACAAAAATAAATGAAAATCGATTAAACTCAATGATATTTACACGATAACGCACTATACACCTAAAACGTAAACTAAACGTATTTACAAACAAATTGGGTTTTATTCGCACGATATTTACCAAAAAGAATCGATAAGTGCAACAAAACATATATACAAAAATAGGTAGAATTTGCACTTATCAAACTCTCCCCAACTTACCTACTTGTTTGTCCACAAACAAAAATCAAACAAACTTGAAAATGCAAAAGCGATATCCAAAGAAAGACGAATCAACAGGTTTTGAAAAACGGAAACGAATGAATGGTTCAAATGAAAATGGTACACACAAAAAGTAAATACTTACCACTAAACTGCAACGATAACATAGTCACGAAACAAAAGCGAAATACAAAAGTCATGCCAAAAATTCTAAAACAACACAAGTTCAAATGTGAATCACACCTAGCAAACACAATCATCGGTAAATGAAAAACACAAAATGAGGTTCTTTCACTCACACAACAATCTTGCAAACAAAAGACTAAATTATGCATACATCCACAAATTCACATTGAACATACAAAGGCAAGAATCACAAGGACTTTCAAGGTTGTAACGTGGTCGGGTAAACAAACAAGGGGCATTTTCTAAAGGTAATTGAAACAAAAACTTGCCTAAACCTAAGGGAGTGAAAACTCACAAAGATTCACACACAAAATTTCAACCAACTTCTTCCAAAATCCCAAGTGTTACACAACACACAATACTTATTTAGCACAATTATTGCAACTCTTTTTGTTTCCTTTTTCAAGGATTTTTCTTTTTTCTTTCTTTTTCACTTTTTTCTTTTCTTTTCTTTGTCATATTTTTCTCTTTTTTCTTTTCTTTTTCAATCCTCATAGAATCCAACCAATGAGTAAACAACCATTCTCTCCCCAACTTGAATTCAACCACATCATCATGTGAATACTCCCTACTTTCTAAGGCAAGGAAAAAAATCCATACAACAACACATAGTTGAGGTCCAAGAAAAAACAAAATCCATTCAAAAATAAGTGAACTAAATACTCATAGACAAGCATTAAGTTCAAATAAAAACATGGATCAAAAAGCTCAAAGGGGTTACGAATTCTCACACACTCACAAGGTGAATTAACTATTTGGCTAAGGTAGTTGTGCTCAAAATGAAACAATTGCCTTGATCCTTTTCATGCATTCATATAAACAACACAAACAACAGATTCAACATAATAAAATCCAGTAAAACAAGAATGTCGGTACTCCGAGCATATATGAATAATGGAAAGCTTCCTCACAAAAAGGGTAGGAACTAAAGTGATTCACAATAGAACAAGTATACAAAAGAATGGATGACATGGAAGTTTGTAAAATGCCTAAGTATCATGAATATGCTAAAGTATAGAAAGCGATAAATACATACCTCAGACGTGTACAAAACTTAACAAGATCATTACCACGCATTCGCAAGTTGAAATGAACCAACTTGGAAAATCACCAAAGCATCCTCAAATAAATCAATCAAAATTTGCGAGCAAACAACAACCAAAAACCTTAGAAATGAAAAAACAATAAAAACATGCTTGTTTTACGTCGTAAGCTCGACGCCTTTACAATTCTTAGCTAGCAAACTTCCTTCCTTCATGCCATAGTGATGCCTCACCGCGCAACTAAAAGCAAGCGTCCTTACCAAACACTTGAACAAACGTCAAAATGTACAAGTATCAATATAAACAAGTGAAAATATACAACATGAACGATATCTACAAAACTCAAAAACAAAGAAACTATCGCAATGCGATTCAATATCAAAACCAATCCCCGGCAACGGCGCCATTTTGTTGAATGCAGAATAGGGCAAGCAAGCAAAAATATTTATTTTCGGAAAGAATTCCCTCCGGGATTTATGTCGTGTCCACAGAGATCGGTTCGAGGGAAAGAATGTCGTTCGACAGTCTCTCGCGTTAATGAGTTTGGATTAAAATGGTTTACAAGTAAAAACAAACAGAAAAGTAAAGATGAACATAAAAAGAGTACATTCTTTGAAGAGAAGAAACCTATCAAGCATGAATATACACTACTCAGAACAAACGTAAACCTATCAATCGGTCGCATTCAACATACAATACTCATCAAAATCATCACGTATCGCTCACAACAAAGGTTATGTCTAACGCACAGTTGAGAGAGCAACCGTATTACTCTCGTCGACGCTCTCGCGCACGACGCCTCGAAACACGGAAGACATTAAGTTCCGACACCATAAAGATTATTATCTAAATCTATCTCTAGAGTCTAGACAATAGATATCCATCCTTAATCAAGATTCACGATGTTTATCTCTAACACAACACAAATCCAAACATAAATGCAAAATGATCAAGGAAAACATCGATAATGATTTGTAAAGCATATATATTATACAACCATGATCAATACATGTACATAGGTTTAGAGTAACAATACAAACATAACCCACAAAATAGAGAAATACATAGAGAAGAAATGGAGAAAAACCAAACATCTCAAAAGTTGTCGGCTCCGATTGATGAAGGATTCGACTCCGGATCATCCTAATTCATGCTCCAATGTGTTTTCTAGCCTAATTCTACTCAAAAAATGCTATTGGATGGATTTGGAACTAAAAATATCAAACCCATCACTAAAAAATGATGAAAAATGGCTTAAATGGGCAATTATGCTTTTCCAGGTTCGCCTAGCGAGTCCCCGTTCGCTAGGCAAACGTAAACCGCCTTTCTGTTGTTTTTTCACGATTCTGGAACTTTTCGTTCGCCCCGGTTTGCCTAGCGAACAAGCTAGCGAGTGCTCGCTACGGGGGCTCGCCTAACGAGCATGACAGAAAACAAGAATTTGTTTTCTTCATAACTCTTGAACCGTAACTCCGATTGACGCACGGTTTGAAGCATTGGAAAGCTTATTCAATGCTCTTTATGAATATGGAAATATCCCATTGCTGGAACACCTACAAAAATAAATGAAAATCGATTAAACTCAATGATATTTACACGATAACGCACTATACACCTAAAACGTAAACTAAACGTATTTACAAACAAATTGGGTTTTATTCGCACGATATTTACCAAAAAGAATCGATAAGTGCAACAAAACATATATACAAAAATAGGTAGAATTTGCACTTATCAAACTCTCCCCAACTTACCTACTTGTTTGTCCACAAACAAAAATCAAACAAACTTGAAAATGCAAAAGCGATATCCAAAGAAAGACGAATCAACAGGTTTTGAAAAACGGAAACGAATGAATGGTTCAAATGAAAATGGTACACACAAAAAGTAAATACTTACCACTAAACTGCAACGATAACATAGTCACGAAACAAAAGCGAAATACAAAAGTCATGCCAAAAATTCTAAAACAACACAAGTTCAAATGTGAATCACACCTAGCAAACACAATCATCGGTAAATGAAAAACACAAAATGAGGTTCTTTCACTCACACAACAATCTTGCAAACAAAAGACTAAATTATGCATACATCCACAAATTCACATTGAACATACAAAGGCAAGAATCACAAGGACTTTCAAGGTTGTAACGTGGTCGGGTAAACAAACAAGGGGCATTTTCTAAAGGTAATTGAAACAAAAACTTGCCTAAACCTAAGGGAGTGAAAACTCACAAAGATTCACACACAAAATTTCAACCAACTTCTTCCAAAATCCCAAGTGTTACACAACACACAATACTTATTTAGCACAATTATTGCAACTCTTTTTGTTTCCTTTTTCAAGGATTTTTCTTTTTTCTTTCTTTTTCACTTTTTTCTTTTCTTTTCTTTGTCATATTTTTCTCTTTTTTCTTTTCTTTTTCAATCCTCATAGAATCCAACCAATGAGTAAACAACCATTCTCTCCCCAACTTGAATTCAACCACATCATCATGTGAATACTCCCTACTTTCTAAGGCAAGGAAAAAAATCCATACAACAACACATAGTTGAGGTCCAAGAAAAAACAAAATCCATTCAAAAATAAGTGAACTAAATACTCATAGACAAGCATTAAGTTCAAATAAAAACATGGATCAAAAAGCTCAAAGGGGTTACGAATTCTCACACACTCACAAGGTGAATTAACTATTTGGCTAAGGTAGTTGTGCTCAAAATGAAACAATTGCCTTGATCCTTTTCATGCATTCATATAAACAACACAAACAACAGATTCAACATAATAAAATCCAGTAAAACAAGAATGTCGGTACTCCGAGCATATATGAATAATGGAAAGCTTCCTCACAAAAAGGGTAGGAACTAAAGTGATTCACAATAGAACAAGTATACAAAAGAATGGATGACACGGAAGTTTGTAAAATGCCTAAGTATCATGAATATGCTAAAGTATAGAAAGCGATAAATACATACCTCAGACGTGTACAAAACTTAACAAGATCATTACCACGCATTCGCAAGTTGAAATGAACCAACTTGGAAAATCACCAAAGCATCCTCAAATAAATCAATCAAAATTTGCGAGCAAACAACAACCAAAAACCTTAGAAATGAAAAAACAATAAAAACATGCTTGTTTTACGTCGTAAGCTCGACGCCTTTACAATTCTTAGCTAGCAAACTTCCTTCCTTCATGCCATAGTGATGCCTCACCGCGCAACCAAAAGCAAGCGTCCTAACCAAACACTTGAACAAACGTCAAAATGTACAAGTATCAATATAAACAAGTGAAAATATACAACATGAACGATATCTACAAAACTCAAAAACAAAGAAACTATCGCAATGCGATTCAATATCAAAACCAATCCCCGGCAACGGCGCCATTTTGTTGAATGCAGAATAGGGCAAGCAAGCAAAAATATTTATTTTCGGAAAGAATTCCCTCCGGGATTTATGTCGTGTCCACAGAGATCGGTTCGAGGGAAAGAATGTCGTTCGACAGTCTCTCGCGTTAATGAGTTTGGATTAAAATGGTTTACAAGTAAAAACAAACAGAAAAGTAAAGATGAACATAAAAAGAGTACATTCTTTGAAGAGAAGAAACCTATCAAGCATGAATATACACTACTCAGAACAAACGTAAACCTATCAATCGGTCGCATTCAACATACAATACTCATCAAAATCATCACGTATCGCTCACAACAAAGGTTATGTCTAACGCACAGTTGAGAGAGCAACCGTATTACTCTCGTCGACGCTCTCGCGCACGACGTCTCGAAACACGGAAGACATTAAGTTCCGACACCATAAAGATTATTATCTAAATCTATCTCTAGAGTCTAGACAATAGATATCCATCCTTAATCAAGATTCACGATGTTTATCTCTAACACAACACAAATCCAAACATAAATGCAAAATGATCAAGGAAAACATCGATAATGATTTGTAAAGCATATATATTATACAACCATGATCAATACATGTACATAGGTTTAGAGTAACAATACAAACATAACCCACAAAATAGAGAAATACATAGAGAAGAAATGGAGAAAAACCAAACATCTCAAAAGTTGTCGGCTCCGATTGATGAAGGATTCGACTCCGGATCATCCTAATTCATGCTCCAATGTGTTTTCTAGCCTAATTCTACTCAAAAAATGCTATTGGATGGATTTGGAACTAAAAATATCAAACCCATCACTAAAAAATGATGAAAAATGGCTTAAATGGGCAATTATGCTTTTCCAGGTTCGCCTAGCGAGTCCCCGTTCGCTAGGCGAACGTAAACCGCCTTTCTGTTGTTTTTTCACGATTCTGGAACTTTTCGTTCGCCCCGGTTCGCCTAGCGAACAAGCTAGCGAGTGCTCGCTACGGGGGCTCGCCTAACGAGCATGACAGAAAACAAGAATTTGTTTTCTTCATAACTCTTGAACCGTAACTCCGATTGACGCACGGTTTGAAGCATTGGAAAGCTTATTCAATGCTCTTTATGAATATGGAAATATACCATTGCTGGAACACCTACAAAAATAAATGAAAATCGATTAAACTCAATGATATTTACACGATAACGCACTATACACCGAAAACGTAAACTAAACGTATTTACAAACAAATTGGGTTTTATTCGCACGATATTTACCAAAAAGAATCGATAAGTGCAACAAAACATATATACAAAAATAGGTAGAATTTGCACTTATCAAACTCTCCCCAACTTACCTACTTGTTTGTCCACAAACAAAAATCAAACAAACTTGAAAATGCAAAAGCGATATCCAAAGAAAGACGAATCAACAGGTTTTGAAAAACGGAAACGAATGAATGGTTCAAATGAAAATGGTACACACAAAAAGTAAATACTTACCACTAAACTGCAACGATAACATAGTCACGAAACAAAAGCGAAATACAAAAGTCATGCCAAAAATTCTAAAACAACACAAGTTCAAATGTGAATCACACCTAGCAAACACAATCATCGGTAAATGAAAAACACAAAATGAGGTTCTTTCACTCACACAACAATCTTGCAAACAAAAGACTAAATTATGCATACATCCACAAATTCACATTGAACATACAAAGGCAAGAATCACAAGGACTTTCAAGGTTGTAACGTGGTCGGGTAAACAAACAAGGGGCATTTTCTAAAGGTAATTGAAACAAAAACTTGCCTAAACCTAAGGGAGTGAAAACTCACAAAGATTCACACACAAAATTTCAACCAACTTCTTCCAAAATCCCAAGTGTTACACAACACACAATACTTATTTAGCACAATTATTGCAACTCTTTTTGTTTCCTTTTTCAAGGATTTTTCTTTTTTCTTTCTTTTTCACTTTTTTCTTTTCTTTTCTTTGTCATATTTTTCTCTTTTTTCTTTTCTTTTTCAATCCTCATAGAATCCAACCAATGAGTAAACAACCATTCTCTCCCCAACTTGAATTCAACCACATCATCATGTGAATACTCCCTACTTTCTAAGGCAAGGAAAAAAATCCATACAACAACACATAGTTGAGGTCCAAGAAAAAACAAAATCCATTCAAAAATAAGTGAACTAAATACTCATAGACAAGCATTAAGTTCAAATAAAAACATGGATCAAAAAGCTCAAAGGGGTTACGAATTCTCACACACTCACAAGGTGAATTAACTATTTGGCTAAGGTAGTTGTGCTCAAAATGAAACAATTGCCTTGATCCTTTTCATGCATTCATATAAACAACACAAACAACAGATTCAACATAATAAAATCCAGTAAAACAAGAATGTCGGTACTCCGAGCATATATGAATAATGGAAAGCTTCCTCACAAAAAGGGTAGGAACTAAAGTGATTCACAATAGAACAAGTATACAAAAGAATGGATGACATGGAAGTTTGTAAAATGCCTAAGTATCATGAATATGCTAAAGTATAGAAAGCGATAAATACATACCTCAGACGTGTACAAAACTTAACAATATCATTACCACGCATTCGCAAGTTGAAATGAACCAACTTGGAAAATCACCAAAGCATCCTCAAATAAATCAATCAAAATTTGCGAGCAAACAACAACCAAAAACCTTAGAAATGAAAAAACAATAAAAACATGCTTGTTTTACGTCGTAAGCTCGACGCCTTTACAATTCTTAGCTAGCAAACTTCCTTCCTTCATGCCATAGTGATGCCTCACCGCGCAACCAAAAGCAAGCGTCCTAACCAAACACTTGAACAAACGTCAAAATGTACAAGTATCAATATAAACAAGTGAAAATATACAACATGAACGATATCTACAAAACTCAAAAACAAAGAAACTATCGCAATGCGATTCAATATCAAAACCAATCCCCGGCAACGGCGCCATTTTGTTGAATGCAGAATAGGGCAAGCAAGCAAAAATATTTATTTTCGGAAAGAATTCCCTCCGGGATTTATGTCGTGTCCACAGAGATCGGTTCGAGGGAAAGAATGTCGTTCGACAGTCTCTCGCGTTAATGAGTTTGGATTAAAATGGTTTACAAGTAAAAACAAACAGAAAAGTAAAGATGAACATAAAAAGAGTACATTCTTTGAAGAGAAGAAACCTATCAAGCATGAATATACACTACTCAGAACAAACGTAAACCTATCAATCGGTCGCATTCAACATACAATACTCATCAAAATCATCACGTATCGCTCACAACAAAGGTTATGTCTAACGCACAGTTGAGAGAGCAACCGTATTACTCTCGTCGACGCTCTCGCGCACGACGCCTCGAAACACGGAAGACATTAAGTTCCGACACCATAAAGATTATTATCTAAATCTATCTCTAGAGTCTAGACAATAGATATCCATCCTTAATCAAGATTCACGATGTTTATCTCTAACACAACACAAATCCAAACATAAATGCAAAAAGATCAAGGAAAACATCGATAATGATTTGTAAAGCATATATATTATACAACCATGATCAATACATGTACATAGGTTTAGAGTAACAATACAAACATAACCCACAAAATAGAGAAATACATAGAGAAGAAATGGAGAAAAACCAAACATCTCAAAAGTTGTCGGCTCCGATTGATGAAGGATTCGACTCCGGATCATCCTAATTCATGCTCCAATGTGTTTTCTAGCCTAATTCTACTCAAAAAATGCTATTGGATGGATTTGGAACTAAAAATATCAAACCCATCACTAAAAAATGATGAAAAATGGCTTAAATGGGCAATTATGCTTTTCCAGGTTCGCCTAGCGAGTCCCCGTTCGCTAGGCAAACGTAAACCGCCTTTCTGTTGTTTTTTCACGATTCTGGAACTTTTCGTTCGCCCCGGTTTGCCTAGCGAACAAGCTAGCGAGTGCTCGCTACGGGGGCTCGCCTAACGAGCATGACAGAAAACAAGAATTTGTTTTCTTCATAACTCTTGAACCGTAACTCCGATTGACGCACGGTTTGAAGCATTGGAAAGCTTATTCAATGCTCTTTATGAATATGGAAATATCCCATTGCTGGAACACCTACAAAAATAAATGAAAATCGATTAAACTCAATGATATTTACACGATAACGCACTATACACCGAAAACGTAAACTAAACGTATTTACAAACAAATTGGGTTTTATTCGCACGATATTTACCAAAAAGAATCGATAAGTGCAACAAAACATATATACAAAAATAGGTAGAATTTGCAATTATCAAACTCTCCCCAACTTACCTACTTGTTTGTCCACAAACAAAAATCAAACAAACTTGAAAATGCAAAAGCGATATCCAAAGAAAGACGAATCAACAGGTTTTGAAAAACGGAAACGAATGAATGGTTCAAATGAAAATGGTACACACAAAAAGTAAATACTTACCACTAAACTGCAACGATAACATAGTCACGAAACAAAAGCGAAATACAAAAGTCATGCCAAAAATTCTAAAACAACACAAGTTCAAATGTGAATCACACCTAGCAAACACAATCATCGGTAAATGAAAAACACAAAATGAGGTTCTTTCACTCACACAACAATCTTGCAAACAAAAGACTAAATTATGCATACATCCACAAATTCACATTGAACATACAAAGGCAAGAATCACAAGGACTTTCAAGGTTGTAACGTGGTCGGGTAAACAAACAAGGGGCATTTTCTAAAGGTAATTGAAACAAAAACTTGCCTAAACCTAAGGGAGTGAAAACTCACAAAGATTCACACACAAAATTTCAACCAACTTCTTCCAAAATCCCAAGTGTTACACAACACACAATACTTATTTAGCACAATTATTGCAACTCTTTTTGTTTCCTTTTTCAAGGATTTTTCTTTTTTCTTTCTTTTTCACTTTTTTCTTTTCTTTTCTTTGTCATATTTTTCTCTTTTTTCTTTTCTTTTTCAATCCTCATAGAATCCAACCAATGAGTAAACAACCATTCTCTCCCCAACTTGAATTCAACCACATCATCATGTGAATACTCCCTACTTTCTAAGGCAAGGAAAAAAATCCATACAACAACACATAGTTGAGGTCCAAGAAAAAACAAAATCCATTCAAAAATAAGTGAACTAAATACTCATAGACAAGCATTAAGTTCAAATAAAAACATGGATCAAAAAGCTCAAAGGGGTTACGAATTCTCACACACTCACAAGGTGAATTAACTATTTGGCTAAGGTAGTTGTGCTCAAAATGAAACAATTGCCTTGATCCTTTTCATGCATTCATATAAACAACACAAACAACAGATTCAACATAATAAAATCCAGTAAAACAAGAATGTCGGTACTCCGAGCATATATGAATAATGGAAAGCTTCCTCACAAAAAGGGTAGGAACTAAAGTGATTCACAATAGAACAAGTATACAAAAGAATGGATGACATGGAAGTTTGTAAAATGCCTAAGTATCATGAATATGCTAAAGTATAGAAAGCGATAAATACATACCTCAGACGTGTACAAAACTTAACAAGATCATTACCACGCATTCGCAAGTTGAAATGAACCAACTTGGAAAATCACCAAAGCATCCTCAAATAAATCAATCAAAATTTGCGAGCAAACAACAACCAAAAACCTTAGAAATGAAAAAACAATAAAAACATGCTTGTTTTACGTCGTAAGCTCGACGCCTTTACAATTCTTAGCTAGTAAACTTCCTTCCTTCATGCCATAGTGATGCCTCACCGCGCAACCAAAAGCAAGCGTCCTAACCAAACACTTGAACAAACGTCAAAATGTACAAGTATCAATATAAACAAGTGAAAATATACAACATGAACGATATCTACAAAACTCAAAAACAAAGAAACTATCGCAATGCGATTCAATATCAAAACCAATCCCCGGCAACGGCGCCATTTTGTTGAATGCAGAATAGGGCAAGCAAGCAAAAATATTTATTTTCGGAAAGAATTCCCTCCGGGATTTATGTCGTGTCCACAGAGATCGGTTCGAGGGAAAGAATGTCGTTCGACAGTCTCTCGCGTTAATGAGTTTGGATTAAAATGGTTTACAAGTAAAAACAAACAGAAAAGTAAAGATGAACATAAAAAGAGTACATTCTTTGAAGAGAAGAAACCTATCAAGCATGAATATACACTACTCAGAACAAACGTAAACCTATCAATCGATCGCATTCAACATACAATACTCATCAAAATCATCACGTATCGCTCACAACAAAGGTTATGTCTAACGCACAGTTGAGAGAGCAACCGTATTACTCTCGTCGACGCTCTCGCGCACGACGCCTCGAAACACGGAAGACATTAAGTTCCGACACCATAAAGATTATTATCTAAATCTATCTCTAGAGTCTAGACAATAGATATCCATCCTTAATCAAGATTCACGATGTTTATCTCTAACACAACACAAATCCAAACATAAATGCAAAAAGATCAAGGAAAACATCGATAATGATTTGTAAAGCATATATATTATACAACCATGATCAATACATGTACATAGGTTTAGAGTAACAATACAAACATAACCCACAAAATTGAGAAATACATAGAGAAGAAATGGAGAAAAACCAAACATCTCAAAAGTTGTCGGCTCCGATTGATGAAGTATTCGACTCCGGATCATCCTAATTCATGCTCCAATGTGTTTTCTAGCCTAATTCTACTCAAAAAATGCTATTGGATGGATTTGGAACTAAAAATATCAAACCCATCACTAAAAAATGATGAAAAATGGCTTAAATGGGCAATTATGCTTTTCCAGGTTCGCCTAGCGAGTCCCCGTTCGCTAGGCGAACGTAAACCGCCTTTCTGTTGTTTTTTCACGATTCTGGAACTTTTCGTTCGCCCCGGTTCGCCTAGCGAACAAGCTAGCGAGTGCTCGCTACGGGGGCTCGCCTAGCGAGCATGACAGAAAACCAGAATTTGTTTTCTTCATAACTCTTGAACCGTAACTCCGATTGACGCACGGTTTGAAGCATTGGAAAGCTTATTCAATGCTCTTTATGAATATGGAAATATCCCATTGCTGGAACACCTACAAAAATAAATGAAAATCGATTAAACTCAATGATATTTACACGATAACGCACTATACACCGAAAACGTAAACTAAACGTATTTACAAACAAATTGGGTTTTATTCGCACGATATTTACCAAAAAGAATCGATAAGTGCAACAAAACATATATACAAAAATAGGTAGAATTTGCACTTATCAAACTCTCCCCAACTTACCTACTTGTTTGTCCACAAACAAAAATCAAACAAACTTGAAAATGCAAAAGCGATATCCAAAGAAAGACGAATCAACAGGTTTTGAAAAACGGAAACGAATGAATGGTTCAAATGAAAATGGTACACACAAAAAGTAAATACTTACCACTAAACTGCAACGATAACATAGTCACGAAACAAAAGCGAAATACAAAAGTCATGCCAAAAATTCTAAAACAACACAAGTTCAAATGTGAATCACACCTAGCAAACACAATCATCGGTAAATGAAAAACACAAAATGAGGTTCTTTCACTCACACAACAATCTTGCAAACAAAAGACTAAATTATGCATACATCCACAAATTCACATTGAACATACAAAGGCAAGAATCACAAGGACTTTCAAGGTTGTAACGTGGTCGGGTAAACAAACAAGGGGCATTTTCTAAAGGTAATTGAAACAAAAACTTGCCTAAACCTAAGGGAGTGAAAACTCACAAAGATTCACACACAAAATTTCAACCAACTTCTTCCAAAATCCCAAGTGTTACACAACACACAATACTTATTTATCACAATTATTGCAACTCTTTTTGTTTCCTTTTTCAAGGATTTTTCTTTTTTCTTTCTTTTTCACTTTTTTCTTTTCTTTTCTTTGTCATATTTTTCTCTTTTTTCTTTTCTTTTTCAATCCTCATAGAATCCAACCAATGAGTAAACAACCATTCTCTCCCCAACTTGAATTCAACCACATCATCATGTGAATACTCCCTACTTTCTAAGGCAAGGAAAAAAATCCATACAACAACACATAGTTGAGGTCCAAGAAAAAACAAAATCCATTCAAAAATAAGTGAACTAAATACTCATAGACAAGCATTAAGTTCAAATAAAAACATGGATCAAAAAGCTCAAAGGGGTTACGAATTCTCACACACTCACAAGGTGAATTAACTATTTGGCTAAGGTAGTTGTGCTCAAAATGAAACAATTGCCTTGATCCTTTTCATGCATTCATATAAACAACACAAACAACAGATTCAACATAATAAAATCCAGTAAAACAAGAATGTCGGTACTCCGAGCATATATGAATAATGGAAAGCTTCCTCACAAAAAGGGTAGGAACTAAAGTGATTCACAATAGAACAAGTATACAAAAGAATGGATGGCATGGAAGTTTGTAAAATGCCTAAGTATCATGAATATGCTAAAGTATAGAAAGCGATAAATACATACCTCAGACGTGTACAAAACTTAACAAGATCATTACCACGCATTCGCAAGTTGAAATGAACCAACTTGGAAAATCACCAAAGCATCCTCAAATAAATCAATCAAAATTTGCGAGCAAACAACAACCAAAAACCTTAGAAATGAAAAAACAATAAAAACATGCTTGTTTTACGTCGTAAGCTCGACGCCTTTACAATGCTTAGCTAGAAAACTTCCTTCCTTCATGCCATAGTGATGCCTCACCGCGCAACCAAAAGCAAGCGTCCTAACCAAACACTTGAACAAACGTCAAAATGTACAAGTATCAATATAAACAAGTGAAAATATACAACATGAACGATATCTACAAAACTCAAAAACAAAGAAACTATCGCAATACGATTCAATATCAAAACCAATCCCCGGCAACGGCGCCATTTTGTTGAATGCAGAATAGGGCAAGCAAGCAAAAATATTTATTTTCGGAAAGAATTCCCTCCGGGATTTATGTCGTGTCCACAGAGATCGGTTCGATGGAAAGAATGTCGTTCGACAGTCTCTCGCATTAATGAGTTTGGATTAAAATGGTTTACAAGTAAAAACAAACAGAAAAGTAAAGATGAACATAAAAAGAGTACATTCTTTGAAGAGAAGAAACCTATCAAGCATGAATATACACGACTCAGAACAAACGTAAACCTATCAATCGGTCGCATTCAACATACAATACTCATCAAAATCATCACGTATCGCTCACAACAAAGGTTATGTCTAACGCACAGTTGAGAGAGCAACCGTATTACTCTCGTTGACGCTCTCGCGCACGACGCCTCGAAACACGGAAGACATTAAGTTCCGACACCATAAAGATTATTATCTAAATCTATCTCTAGAGTCTAGACAATAGATATCCATCCTTAATCAAGATTCACGATGTTTATCTCTAACACAACACAAATCCAAACATAAATGCAAAAAGATCAAGGAAAACGTCGATAATGATTTGTAAAGCATATATATTATACAACCATGATCAATACATGTACATAGGTTTAGAGTAACAATACAAACATAACCCACAAAATAGAGAAATACATAGAGAAGAAATGGAGAAAAACCAAACATCTCAAAAGTTGTCGGCTCCGATTGATGAAGGATTCGACTCCGGATCATCCTAATTCATGCTCCAATGTGTTTTCTAGCCTAATTCTACTCAAAAAATGCTATTGGATGGATTTGGAACTAAAAATATCAAACCCATCACTAAAAAATGATGAAAAATGGCTTAAATGGGCAATTCTGCTTTTCCAGGTTCGCCTAGCGAGTCCCCGTTCGCTAGGCGAACGTAGACCGCCTTTCTGTTGTTTTTTCACGATTCTGGAACTTTTCGTTCGCCCCGGTTCGCCTAGCGAACAAGCTAGCGAGTGCTCGCTACGGGGGCTCGCCTAGCGAGCATGACAGAAAACCAGAATTTGTTTTCTTCATAACTCTTGAACCGTAACTCCGATTGACGCACGGTTTGAAGCATTGGAAAGCTTATTCAATGCTCTTTATGAATATGGAAATATCCCATTGCTGGAACACCTACAAAAATAAATGAAAATCGATTAAACTCAATGATATTTACACGATAACGCACTATACACCGAAAACGTAAACTAAACGTATTTACAAACAAATTGGGTTTTATTCGCACGATATTTACCAAAAAGAATCGATAAGTGCAACAAAACATATATACAAAAATAGGTAGAATTTGCACTTATCAAACTCTCCCCAACTTACCTACTTGTTTGTCCACAAACAAAAATCAAACAAACTTGAAAATGCAAAAGCGATATCCAAAGAAAGACGAATCAACAGGTTTTGAAAAACGGAAACGAATGAATGGTTCAAATGAAAATGGTACACACAAAAAGTAAATACTTACCACTAAACTGCAACGATAACATAGTCACGAAACAAAAGCGAAATACAAAAGTCATGCCAAAAATTCTAAAACAACACAAGTTCAAATGTGAATCACACCTAGCAAACACAATCATCGGTAAATGAAAAACACAAGATGAGGTTCTTTCACTCACACAACAATCTTGCAAACAAAAGACTAAATTATGCATACATCCACAAATTCACATTGAACATACAAAGGCAAGAATCACAAGGACTTTCAAGGTTGTAACGTGGTCGGGTAAACAAACAAGGGGCATTTTCTAAAGGTAATTGAAACAAAAACTTGCCTAAACCTAAGGGAGTGAAAACTCACAAAGATTCACACACAAAATTTCAACCAACTTCTTCCAAAATCCCAAGTGTTACACAACACACAATACTTATTTAGCACAATTATTGCAACTCTTTTTGTTTCCTTTTTCAAGGATTTTTCTTTTTTCTTTCTTTTTCACTTTTTTCTTTTCTTTTCTTTGTCATATTTTTCTCTTTTTTCTTTTCTTTTTCAATCCTCATAGAATCCAACCAATGAGTAAACAACCATTCTCTCCCCAACTTGAATTCAACCACATCATCATGTGAATACTCCCTACTTTCTAAGGCAAGGAAAAAAATCCATACAACAACACATAGTTGAGGTCCAAGAAAAAACAAAATCCATTCAAAAATAAGTGAACTAAATACTCATAGACAAGCATTAAGTTCAAATAAAAACATGGATCAAAAAGCTCAAAGGGGTTACGAATTCTCACACACTCACAAGGTGAATTAACTATTTGGCTAAGGTAGTTGTGCTCAAAATGAAACAATTGCCTTGATCCTTTTCATGCATTCATATAAACAACACAAACAACAGATTCAACATAATAAAATCCAGTAAAACAAGAATGTCGGTACTCCGAGCATATATGAATAATGGAAAGCTTCCTCACAAAAAGGGTAGGAACTAAAGTGATTCACAATAGAACAAGTATACAAAAGAATGGATGGCATGGAAGTTTGTAAAATGCCTAAGTATCATGAATATGCTAAAGTATAGAAAGCGATAAATACATACCTCAGACGTGTACAAAACTTAACAAGATCATTACCACGCATTCGCAAGTTGAAATGAACCAACTTGGAAAATCACCAAAGCATCCTCAAATAAATCAATCAAAATTTGCGAGCAAACAACAACCAAAAACCTTAGAAATGAAAAAACAATAAAAACATGCTTGTTTTACGTCGTAAGCTCGACGCCTTTACAATGCTTAGCTAGAAAACTTCCTTCCTTCATGCCATAGTGATGCCTCACCGCGCAACCAAAAGCAAGCGTCCTAACCAAACACTTGAACAAACGTCAAAATGTACAAGTATCAATATAAACAAGTGAAAATATACAACATGAACGATATCTACAAAACTCAAAAACAAAGAAACTATCGCAATGCGATTCAATATCAAAACCAATCCCCGGCAACGGCGCCATTTTGTTGAATGCAGAATAGGGCAAGCAAGCAAAAATATTTATTTTCGGAGAGAATTCCCTCCGGGATTTATGTCGTGTCCACAGAGATCGGTTCGATGGAAAGAATGTCGTTCGACAGTCTCTCGCGTTAATGAGTTTGGATTAAAATGGTTTACAAGTAAACACAAACAGAAAAGTAAAGATGAACATAAAAAGAGTACATTCTTTGAAGAGAAGAAACCTATCAAGCATGAATATACACTACTCAGAACAAACGTAAACCTATTAATCGGTCGCATTCAACATACAATACTCATCAAAATCATCACGTATCGCTCACAACAAAGGTTATGTCTAACGCACAGTTGAGAGAGCAACCGTATTACTCTCGTTGACGCTCTCGCGCACGACGCCTCGAAACACGGAAGACATTAAGTTCCGACACCATAAAGATTATTATCTAAATCTATCTCTAGAGTCTAGACAATAGATATCCATCCTTAATCAAGATTCACGATGTTTATCTCTAACACAACACAAATCCAAACATAAATGCAAAAAGATCAAGGAAAACATCGATAATGATTTGTAAAGCATATATATTATACAACCATGATCAATACATGTACATAGGTTTAGAGTAACAATACAAACATAACCCACAAAATAGAGAAATACATAGAGAAGAAATGGAGAAAAACCAAACATCTCAAAAGTTGTCGGCTCCGATTGATGAAGGATTCGACTCCGGATCATCCTAATTCATGCTCCAATGTGTTTTCTAGCCTAATTCTACTCAAAAAATGCTATTGGATGGATTTGGAACTAAAAATATCAAACCCATCACTAAAAAATGATGAAAAATGGCTTAAATGGGCAATTCTGCTTTTCCAGGTTCGCCTAGCGAGTCCCCGTTCGCTAGGCGAACGTAGACCGCCTTTCTGTTGTTTTTTCACGATTCTGGAACTTTTCGTTCGCCCCGGTTCGCCTAGCGAACAAGCTAGCGAGTGCTCGCTACGGGGGCTCGCCTAGCGAGCATGACAGAAAACCAGAATTTGTTTTCTTCATAACTCTTGAACCGTAACTCCGATTGACGCACGGTTTGAAGCATTGGAAAGCTTATTCAATGCTCTTTATGAATATGGAAATATCCCATTGCTGGAACACCTACAAAAATAAATGAAAATCGATTAAACTCAATGATATTTACACGATAACGCACTATACACCGAAAACGTAAACTAAACGTATTTACAAACAAATTGGGTTTTATTCGCACGATATTTACCAAAAAGAATCGATAAGTGCAACAAAACATATATACAAAAATAGGTAGAATTTGCACTTATCAAACTCTCCCCAACTTACCTACTTGTTTGTCCACAAACAAAAATCAAACAAACTTGAAAATGCAAAAGCGATATCCAAAGAAAGACGAATCAACAGGTTTTGAAAAACGGAAACGAATGAATGGTTCAAATGAAAATGGTACACACAAAAAGTAAATACTTACCACTAAACTGCAACGATAACATAGTCACGAAACAAAAGCGAAATACAAAAGTCATGCCAAAAATTCTAAAACAACACAAGTTCAAATGTGAATCACACCTAGCAAACACAATCATCGGTAAATGAAAAACACAAAATGAGGTTCTTTCACTCACACAACAATCTTGCAAACAAAAGACTAAATTATGCATACATCCACAAATTCACATTGAACATACAAAGGCAAGAATCACAAGGACTTTCAAGGTTGTAACGTGGTCGGGTAAACAAACAAGGGGCATTTTCTAAAGGTAATTGAAACAAAAACTTGCCTAAACCTAAGGGAGTGAAAACTCACAAAGATTCACACACAAAATTTCAACCAACTTCTTCCAAAATCCCAAGTGTTACACAACACACAATACTTATTTAGCACAATTATTGCAACTCTTTTTGTTTCCTTTTTCAAGGATTTTTCTTTTTTCTTTCTTTTTCACTTTTTTCTTTTCTTTTCTTTGTCATATTTTTCTCTTTTTTCTTTTCTTTTTCAATCCTCATAGAATCCAACCAATGAGTAAACAACCATTCTCTCCCCAACTTGAATTCAACCACATCATCATGTGAATACTCCCTACTTTCTAAGGCAAGGAAAAAAATCCATACAACAACACATAGTTGAGGTCCAAGAAAAAACAAAATCCATTCAAAAATAAGTGAACTAAATACTCATAGACAAGCATTAAGTTCAAATAAAAACATGGATCAAAAAGCTCAAAGGGGTTACGAATTCTCACACACTCACAAGGTGAATTAACTATTTGGCTAAGGTAGTTGTGCTCAAAATGAAACAATTGCCTTGATCCTTTTCATGCATTCATATAAACAACACAAACAACAGATTCAACATAATAAAATCCAGTAAAACAAGAATGTCGGTACTCCGAGCATATATGAATAATGGAAAGCTTCCTCATAAAAAGGGTAGGAACTAAAGTGATTCACAATAGAACAAGTATACAAAAGAATGGATGGCATGGAAGTTTGTAAAATGCCTAAGTATCATGAATATGCTAAAGTATAGAAAGCGATAAATACATACCTCAGACGTGTACAAAACTTAACAAGATCATTACCACGCATTCGCAAGTTGAAATGAACCAACTTGGAAAATCACCAAAGCATCCTCAAATAAATCAATCAAAATTTGCGAGCAAACAACAACCAAAAACCTTAGAAATGAAAAAACAATAAAAACATGCTTGTTTTACGTCGTAAGCTCGACGCCTTTACAATGCTTAGCTAGAAAACTTCCTTCCTTCATGCCATAGTGATGCCTCACCGCGCAACCAAAAGCAAGCGTCCTAACCAAACACTTGAACAAACGTCAAAATGTACAAGTATCAATATAAACAAGTGAAAATATACAACATGAACGATATCTACAAAACTCAAAAACAAAGAAACTATCACAATGCGATTCAATATCAAAACCAATCCCCGGCAACGGCGCCATTTTGTTGAATGCAGAATAGGGCAAGCAAGCAAAAATATTTATTTTCGGAAAGAATTCCCTCCGGGATTTATGTCGTGTCCACAGAGATCGGTTCGATGGAAAGAATGTCGTTCGACAGTCTCTCGCGTTAATGAGTTTGGATTAAAATGGTTTACAAGTAAAAACAAACAGAAAAGTAAAGATGAACATAAAAAGAGTACATTCTTTGAAGAGAAGAAACCTATCAAGCATGAATATACACTACTCAGAACAAACGTAAACCTATTAATCGGTCGCATTCAACATACAATACTCATCAAAATCATCACGTATCGCTCACAACAAAGGTTATGTCTAACGCACAGTTGAGAGAGCAACCGTATTACTCTCGTTGACGCTCTCGCGCACGACGCCTCGAAACACGGAAGACATTAAGTTCCGACACCATAAAGATTATTATCTAAATCTATCTCTAGAGTCTAGACAATAGATATCCATCCTTAATCAAGATTCACGATGTTTATCTCTAACACAACACAAATCCAAACATAAATGCAAAAAGATCAAGGAAAACATCGATAATGATTTGTAAAGCATATATATTATACAACCATGATCAATACATGTACATAGGTTTAGAGTAACAATACAAACATAACCCACAAAATAGAGAAATACATAGAGAAGAAATGGAGAAAAACCAAACATCTCAAAAGTTGTCGGCTCCGATTGATGAAGGATTCGACTCCGGATCATCCTAATTCATGCTCCAATGTGTTTTCTAGCCTAATTCTACTCAAAAAATGCTATTGGATGGATTTGGAACTAAAAATATCAAACCCATCACTAAAAAATGATGAAAAATGGCTTAAATGGGCAATTCTGCTTTTCCAGGTTCGCCTAGCGAGTCCCCGTTCGCTAGGCGAACGTAAACCGCCTTTCTGTTGTTTTTTCACGATTCTGGAACTTTTCGTTCGCCCCGGTTCGCCTAGCGAACAAGCTAGCGAGTGCTCGCTACGGGGGCTCGCCTAGCGAGCATGACAGAAAACCAGAATTTGTTTTCTTCATAACTCTTGAACCGTAACTCCGATTGACGCACGGTTTGAAGCATTGGAAAGCTTATTCAATGCTCTTTATGAATATGGAAATATCCCATTGCTGGAACACCTACAAAAATAAATGAAAATCGATTAAACTCAATGATATTTACACGATAACGCACTATACACCGAAAACGTAAACTAAACGTATTTACAAACAAATTGGGTTTTATTCGCACGATATTTACCAAAAAGAATCGATAAGTGCAACAAAACATATATACAAAAATAGGTAGAATTTGCACTTATCAAACTCTCCCCAACTTACCTACTTGTTTGTCCACAAACAAAAATCAAACAAACTTGAAAATGCAAAAGCGATATCCAAAGAAAGACGAATCAACAGGTTTTGAAAAACGGAAACGAATGAATGGTTCAAATGAAAATGGTACACACAAAAAGTAAATACTTACCACTAAACTGCAACGATAACATAGTCACGAAACAAAAGCGAAATACAAAAGTCATGCCAAAAATTCTAAAACAACACAAGTTCAAATGTGAATCACACCTAGCAAACACAATCATCGGTAAATGAAAAACACAAAATGAGGTTCTTTCACTCACACAACAATCTTGCAAACAAAAGACTAAATTATGCATACATCCACAAATTCACATTGAACATACAAAGGCAAGAATCACAAGGACTTTCAAGGTTGTAACGTGGTCGGGTAAACAAACAAGGGGCATTTTCTAAAGGTAATTGAAACAAAAACTTGCCTAAACCTAAGGGAGTGAAAACTCACAAAGATTCACACACAAAATTTCAACCAACTTCTTCCAAAATCCCAAGTGTTACACAACACACAATACTTATTTAGCACAATTATTGCAACTCTTTTTGTTTCCTTTTTCAAGGATTTTTCTTTTTTCTTTCTTTTTCACTTTTTTCTTTTCTTTTCTTTGTCATATTTTTCTCTTTTTTCTTTTCTTTTTCAATCCTCATAGAATCCAACCAATGAGTAAACAACCATTCTCTCCCCAACTTGAATTCAACCACATCATCATGTGAATACTCCCTACTTTCTAAGGCAAGGAAAAAAATCCATACAACAACACATAGTTGAGGTCCAAGAAAAAACAAAATCCATTCAAAAATAAGTGAACTAAATACTCATAGACAAGCATTAAGTTCAAATAAAAACATGGATCAAAAAGCTCAAAGGGGTTACGAATTCTCACACACTCACAAGGTGAATTAACTATTTGGCTAAGGTAGTTGTGCTCAAAATGAAACAATTGCCTTGATCCTTTTCATGCATTCATATAAACAACACAAACAACAGATTCAACATAATAAAATCCAGTAAAACAAGAATGTCGGTACTCCGAGCATATATGAATAATGGAAAGCTTCCTCACAAAAAGGGTAGGAACTAAAGTGATTCACAATAGAACAAGTATACAAAAGAATGGATGGCATGGAAGTTTGTAAAATGCCTAAGTATCATGAATATGCTAAAGTATAGAAAGCGATAAATACATACCTCAGACGTGTACAAAACTTAACAAGATCATTACCACGCATTCGCAAGTTGAAATGAACCAACTTGGAAAATCACCAAAGCATCCTCAAATAAATCAATCAAAATTTGCGAGCAAACAACAACCAAAAACCTTAGAAATGAAAAAACAATAAAAACATGCTTGTTTTACGTCGTAAGCTCGACGCCTTTACAATGCTTAGCTAGAAAACTTCCTTCCTTCATGCCATAGTGATGCCTCACCGCGCAACCAAAAGCAAGCGTCCTAACCAAACACTTGAACAAACGTCAAAATGTACAAGTATCAATATAAACAAGTGAAAATATACAACATGAACGATATCTACAAAACTCAAAAACAAAGAAACTATCGCAATGCGATTCAATATCAAAACCAATCCCCGGCAACGGCGCCATTTTGTTGAATGCAGAATAGGGCAAGCAAGCAAAAATATTTATTTTCGGAAAGAATTCCCTCCGGGATTTATGTCGTGTCCACAGAGATCGGTTCGAGGGAAAGAATGTCGTTCGACAGTCTCTCGCGTTAATGAGTTTGGATTAAAATGGTTTACAAGTAAAAACAAACAGAAAAGTAAAGATGAACATAAAAAGAGTACATTCTTTGAAGAGAAGAAACCTATCAAGCATGAATATACACAACTCAGAACAAACGTAAACCTATCAATCGGTCGCATTCAACATACAATACTCATCAAAATCATCACGTATCGCTCACAACAAAGGTTATGTCTAACGCACAGTTGAGAGAGCAACCGTATTACTCTCGTTGACGCTCTCGCGCACGACGCCTCGAAACACGGAAGACATTAAGTTCCGACACCATAAAGATTATTATCCAAATCTATCTCTAGAGTCTAGACAATAGATATCCATCCTTAATCAAGATTCATGATGTTTATCTCTAACACAACACAAATCCAAACATAAATGCAAAAAGATCAAGGAAAACATCGATAATGATTTGTAAAGCATATATATTATACAACCATGATCAATACATGTACATAGGTTTAGAGTAACAATACAAACATAACCCACAAAATAGAGAAATACATAGAGAAGAAATGGAGAAAAACCAAACATCTCAAAAGTTGTCGGCTCCGATTGATGAAGGATTCGACTCCGAATCATCCTAATTCATGCTCCAATGTGTTCTTTAGCCTAATTCTACTCAAAAAATGCTATTGGATGGATTTGGAACTAAAAATATCAAACCCATCACTAAAAAATGATGAAAAATGGCTTAAATGGGCAATTCTGCTTTTCCAGGTTCGCCTAGCGAGTCCCCGTTCGCTAGGCGAATGTAAACCGCCTTTCTGTTGAGTTTTTTCACGATTCTGGAACTTTTCGTTCGCCCCGGTTCGCCTAGCGAACAAGCTAGCGAGTGCTCGCTACGGGGGCTCGCCTAGCGAGCATGACAGAAAACCAGAATTTGTTTTCTTCATAACTCTTGAACCGTAACTCCGATTGACGCACGGTTTGAAGCGTTGGAAAGCTTATTCAATGCTCTTTATGAATATGGAAATATCCCATTGTTGGAACACCTACAAAAATAAATGAAAATCGATTAAACTCAATGATATTTACACGATAACGCACTATACACCGAAAACATAAACTAAACGTATTTACAAACAAATTGGGTTTTATTCGCACGATATTTACCAAAAAGAATCGATAAGTGCAACAAAACATATATACAAAAATAGGTAGAATTTGCACTTATCAAGTGGTATTGTGATAATAGGTTAATATTTTGTACTATTGATTAGTATGTCTGAATCTATGATGTGAAATGTGTATATAATTGCTTGACTTATTTTTTTTTACTTATTTGCATGATTGAATGCTTGTGAATATGCATTTGATGAGGTGGTGTTGTTTGGTGTTGTTTGCTAATTGTAGTAACCCTCATTAGTTGTTGCGTGTTGAGAATGATGTTGTGCATAATGGTGATTAATGTCTGTGATAAGTTTGGTGATTATTTTGGTGATTATGCATGTTGTTGAGAGTCATGCATCATGGTGTACGAGCTTCAATTTAGTTTTGGTGTGATCTGGTCCGGTGGTATTGGTTAAGGAGCGAGTAGCTAATTCTAATTAGGGTGTGCTCTGGTCCTATGGTAGGGATTCAAGAGCGAGTAGCTGGTTCCAGATGGGAATTGGTGAAGTGTTACCTATGGTGATGGTAACGAGTTGGTGTGCTCTGATCCTATGGTGGGGATTTAGGAGCGAGATGAACCTGAGTGTTCATAAATGGTACTGCATGCATAAAGAGTCAGTTGTCGAGTACATTTCATACATATTTGCATATGTAGTTGATTGTTAAAGATGTTGTTGATTGGTTGCCAATATGTGCTTGCTGTTATGAATCAGTATGATACAATGTTGTTGTTAATTGTGTAATGAATAAGTGTTATGTTGCATGTTCTTTACCTTAACATTCTTTACACTATTATATTGAATATTGTTTCTCACCCTCTTCACTTCATGTTGTCTGCCATGGACATCTTGCAGATAGCCAAGAGTGAGCATTGTTGTTGTGTGTAGAAGGTGGCTTGTTGGAGCTACACTCAGTTTCCTTTATTAATCGCTTTATTATACATGTGTTGTTTTTAGTGCTCTGATTGTGCAACATCGGGGATGAGAGTTTGTTATATTTTATGTTGATGTTGAATTTGTTCTCGAGTTTAACACTTTAATTATTAAGTTGCTATGAAATGTTTTTCTGCTGCGTAGTTTCAAATTATTTGATATGTTTTCGAAAGGTTGTCGTTGGTGACACCTCAAGTTGTCGAGTAATGTTTTTTATATACTTTTTGGGGTTTAGGGTGTTACAAAGTGGTATCAGAGCATATCAGTCCATCCGGACAGGTATTTGTAAAGTTGATTGTTCCTTAGTATGTGACATGTGTGTGAAACACTGTCTAGTGTGGGGAGTTGGTTTGTCATGCCTCTGTTTGCAAGAGTGATGGGTTTTAGACAAGTCAGCGACATTTCCACAGTGTGATGCAAGTGATGAGTTGTTTGTTTTTGCTAAACAAGTGGACGAGTTTGTGAAGGATGACGATGAAGTGTTTGTGTTACTAGCCTCGATGAAGGATGAGAACAAAGCTATGATTCGTGAGTTTCCCGTGGTGTGTGAGTTTCTAGAGGTGATTCAACATATCACTGATTTACCGTCAGAGCACGAGGTTGAATATGTTATAGACATGGTACTAGTTCGGCGTCGATAACTCCTTATAGGATGTATGCTTCAGAGTTAAGCACGTTTAAGAAGCAGTTTGAAGAGTTGATTGAGAAGATGTTTGTTTGACCGAGTATTTCATCGTGGGAAGCGCCGATGTTATTAGTGAAGAAGAAATATGGTAGCATGAGACTATGTGTTGATTATCGACAACTGAATAAGGTAACTATCAAGAAGAAGTATCCAATTTTGAGGATTCATGATTTCATGGATCAGTTGGTTGGTGCTTGTGCGTTTAGCAAGATCGATTTGTGTTTGGATTATCATTAGATTCATGTGAAGCTAGAAGATATTCTGAAGTTTGCGTTAAGAAGGAGGTATGGTCATTACCAGTATTCAATGATGTCGTTTAGAGTGTCTAATGCATCTAGAGTGTTCATGAATTACATTAATAGAATATTTCATCTGTACTTAGATCAGTTTATGGTTGTGTTCATCGACAACATCTTGACATATTCGAAGTCTGATGAAGAGCATGTGGAGCATCTAAGAGTGGTGTTGTAGACCTTTAAAGAGAAGAAGTTGCATGCGAAGTTGTCCAAGTGCGAGTTCTTCTAGCGAGAAGTGATTTTTCTAGGTCATGTAATTTCTAGTGGTAGTATTGTTGTTGATCCGTTGAATATAGATATTGTGTTGCAGCGCGAAACTCTAAGTCTGTTATGGAGGTTAAATGTTTTATTGGTTTAGATGGTTACTATGGGAAGTTTATCAAAGGCTTTTCAAAGTTAGCATTGCCTTTGACTCAGTTGAATCGAAAGGGTCAAGCCTATGTTTTACATGTGCATTGCGAAGAGAGTTTGCAAGAACTCAAGAGGAAGTTGACGTCTGCTCTAGTTTTGATTTTTTTGAATCCAAGTGAGTCCTTTGTGGTGTGTTGTGAGGCTTCAAAGATGGGTCTAGGATGTGTTCTGATGCAAAATGGTCAGATTGTGGCTTATGCTTCTAGACATTTGAGAATTCATGAAAGGAATTATCTTGCGCATGATCTCGAGTTGGAGGTTGTAATGTTTGTGTTGAAGATTTGGGGACATTATTTCTTAGGCTCCAAATTCGGGGTGTTCAGTGATCACAAGAGTTTGAAGTATCTATTCGATCAGAATGAGTTGAATATTTGATAGACACTACTACAGAATGTATATACAACAATGCCATATTCATCACGATACTACGAAGGACAGTGATGACATTTATTACTTAACACGTGAACACTTTCTTTTATTTACTTATTAAAATTTTGATATTTTATAATCATGGTTGATTGATATAACCGTGGTTATATAATCATCCTTTCATGGGATCGAATCTCATCGGCCTCAAGTGTTTTATTTCTTTAACATTTAGTTGTGCCTTTGTATTTTTTTTAAATAAATGTGATACCATCACGGTTGCAAAGTTGAACCATTGTGACATTATTTCATTTTGTTTTAAATCTTTTAAGTTGTAATATATTGGCGCTTCTTTATGAAATTTAATTAAGAAACTAATATATCACCACGGTTTTGGTTGTTGACCGTGGTGGTATCTTTCATTCATTTTTATCATAACTAACTAGCTTGTCTCTTCAGTAGCCATTCTTTTTTGAGAAGCGATACGATATAAAACACCATTTCAACCCTAACGTTTAGTGTTGAGAAACAAAACACCATATCAACCTTAACATTCATCTTTCATAATCATTTTTCATCTTTTTTTCATCAGTTCATTGGTTCATCGTTTTCCATTTGTTGTTCATTTTCAATCCGTAGTCATCGCTAAGAGAAAGATAACACACCAACGCCAACACTAACACTATCGTCATCATCAAGGAGGAATACAACAACAACATTATCCGTTTCAACCCAAATATTCACCTTTACTTTGTCATCGCGTTTACGATACGTAAAACTTTTTCCCATGCATATAAAGTAAACTTCAGTTTCCATTGTTGTTGATGTTGTTGTTCTTGTTATTTTTCTGGTTGTTGTTGAATGTGTGTGATAAAACTTGATTAATCTTTTGTTGTGGTTGTTGTTGTTGTTGTTGAATGTGAATGTGATAATAGATGAAAGAATTTGTTATTGTTGTTGTTGTTGATGTTGATGTTGTTTTTTAACATAGATGTGGTATTCGTCGTATTCTTCATATACTGGCGAGTAAACTATGACAAGTGATACTCAAAACAGAAATAAAAGATCACAAAGAGGTGCCATAATGCTTACCAAAGTAACAAAAGTCCACAAATCTGGTAACAAATTTCCTATCTCGTTTGATTCGTATTACATAGTAGTTGAGGGTGACTACTCTTCACTTTTTAAGAGTTATGTTGCGTTCCTTGGACGTAGTAAAGTTAGTATATTGATAGATGATTGGAAACAAGCGCCATAGGCTGTCAAAGATAGCATATGGACAGACATTAAGGTATTAATTATAATTTTCATCTATTCGATGTGACTTTCTATAATTTCTAATACATTCTTATTGATTTAAATGTAGTTGACTTTTGAGTTTACGGATGATGGTAAAAACTTAAAAAAAAGGTGGGTAACTCATGTTGGTACGTGTTGGAAGAGCTTTAAGTCACGGCTCACACGTGACTACATTAGGGAGCTTAAGATTGGTGTTAAGTGTCCATGGGTGAGATATAGTTATCTCTCAAAGAAGGTTTGGAAAAAGTTTGCGAAGGGACGCCGTTCTGAGAAATTCCTGGTTAGTACTAGTCTTATTTATCTTGATAATTTTATGCTAATAATTTATAGATTCTAATCATCTTTTCAATATGTTTATAACAAGCTAAAAGTCAAGCATGAATACAAAATAAATCAAAAAACATTTACCCCCATAGATTGTCTTGTGGTGGTTACAGGAAATTGGAGAAAACAATGATGGATGAAAAAAACAACAAATGGGACATAAGGACTCCATTAGTTGTGATCGCAACCCATCTCCACTGTCAAGGCATGGGAAGTGGAAGAGGGCTTGACTATGAGCAATTGGAGAGTACACCTCAGATGCGGCAAGAGCAGTTGCTGAGAAAATTGTTAGTATGATTTGTTGTGGCATGTTATGTGTTATTTAAATGTTATGGTAATTACAATATTAATATTATCATGCATGTTATGTAGGATCTGTTGGTTGAGGAAGCCCGTGGAGACTCATTTGTTCTGGAACCATGACATGATATACTAATAGAAGCTACCAAAATAGATGGGCATGGTGGGCGCGATCGTGGTGTTGGAGAAGGCGTCGGCCTGAGATTATTCTATGGTACAACCAAAAAAAGTGCTGAAAACACGAATTACAAGCACAAAAATAAAATATTGCAGTTGTTAAGAAGGAGTTAGAAGAACAAAGGAAGATGTTAAAAGCCGAGGGGGAAAATTCGAGGAAAGACATGGAAAAGTTAGAAGAGTTATATGCGGTATGTGTTTTATCTGAAATGCTAGTGTTTTATTTTAAATGTATGATATATTGTGTTTTATCTGAAATGTTAGAAAATATAGAAATGTGTTTATTATGTTTTGTGTTCAAAACGAATATTATGTTGCCGAGAATAAGTGGATCCCTCCAAAAAAGTATAGATGGAAATGATGATAATGATGATGATCAAGTTCCCCCAAGAAATGTTGTACGTGGTGTAAGCACCAAAGGAAGTAATTGTTCAGTCGCCCTCACTCAAGAGGTTAATGAGATAATAGATCCTTCCGCACATGAAATCACCACGTTATACCTGTTGGTTGCAGAAAGCAAAGACCCGATTTCTCTTCAGCTAGAGCATTGTCCAACGGTAAAGCTCTTATATTCTATTCCTAGTGACATACGAGATTTTTTTCCTTGGAAATAATTGGCTGGATGTAGGAATATTGAAATTTTGGTGCACGTAAGTATATAATTGAATATGCATGTCATTATATATAGTACATTATCGTTTTTGTATTTCCTCACTTAGTTTTTTGAATTTTGTTTAACCATTTAGGTACATTCATCGTGTTGGTATAGATTTAAATAAATCAAATATTTATGCCATCTTGGATCCATATAGTATTCGATGGTCAAATAATGATCCAAAAAGGATTTACTCTTACATTTCAGAACATTTAAGTCAATGGGGGAAAATAATGTTACTTAGCACCATTTCTCAAATCGTAAGTAATTTTGAAATTGTGGTTTATCTGTTATTGTTAGTTTTTTTTTCTTCAGAAAATACTAATCAAATATTTGCTCGTGTTTATTCTGTGATCATTATCCATTGATCATCATATCACTTAGGACGAATACGGCAACGACATTGTGTTCCTTACATAAACCACTCGAACTTAAAATAAAACAAATTATTAATAAGTAAGTTTATATTTATATGAAACTTTTTAGTAATATTTTCGTTGACTTTGTAATTGGTTTAAAACATAATATGTTTAAATCATTTTCAATGTACAGTGTTGTACATCGACACAATATCTTGAACAATAGTAGAAAAAAGCCAACATTTATCTTGCCTAATGTAAGTGGTCATATTACTTGGGACATTCATTTATATATATTGTTACATCACTACTACGGAAAACACATATCACAACGATTGGAAAAGGGATACCACCACGCTGGTCCAACCGTTGTGATGTAAGGTCTGATTGTATGTATGATGATTTTCACCACGGTCGTGCAACTGTGATTGTATCCATGTAGCGCGCTACCTACCATAACGGTTACTTTAACCAACCGTTGTGATATTATTTAATGCAACATATTTAATCACGGTTGTTCTAAACCACCGTGATTAAATATAGACTTGATTTTATTAAAAATTATGTGGAATGCTTATTTCGCCAATGTTCACTAAACATATAACTTTCCAATATTCACTAAAACATTATAATATGAAAAATTAAGTTATATTTGAAGAATAAGTTCACGTTCAATGCATGACAAGCGATCTTCAACACCTTATCTTTATTTTGTTCTTAGATAGTAAGAAATTAGTTTAATGATCCTAGTTCTTCAACCGCCCCTGTCTTCACCTCTAATTATTTTTGTAAAATATTATTTACTTTGCAAAAAAACTAGAGGTGGAGAGAGGGGGGGGGGGGGGGGTTAAGATCAATGATCATTAAACCAAGTTCTAACGATCAAAGAACAACATGCAGTTAACAGTGTGAAGAATTCTTGTCAAGAATTAAATGTGTACTTATTTTTTAATACAATTTTATCTATCATATCATAATTTTCTAACATAGTTTAGAAAGTTATATATTCTGTAAGGGATTAGAAAAACACTCAAACCACATAATATATAATAAACTCATCTTTTAAACAATCATTAACAATATCATTCATAAAAAACATTCATCAACAGTAAACCATAAATAACAAAAACGATACAACAAACATATCAAGTCATAAAATGCTTCAGAAACATACCATACATGTCCTATAAAGGCGTGTTGTCAATGAAATAAGGATGAAGATACATTTAGACCTGCAAACTTATGTAGAATTTGAATGGATGTCATTCTGGATATTTGACATAAGTTTGTAAGGCTAAATTTATCTTTGTCCTCTTTATTGAAAGAAGCATCCATACCTACAAGTTAAAATAAGAAAGAAGTTCAACATCATGAAACAAGCTATTGAAACAATTTATTTTTTAAAAAAAACTATAGAGAAAACGAACCTGTAAATATCTATTGGCTAAGATTTTTTGTTATGGTTTCGTTTTGGGATTTCCATATGAGAGAGAGAGAGGAGTGAGAGATTTGTTAGGGTTTTGTTTTAAGAGAGACTAGTGAAAGAGTTATTAGGGTTTTGTTTTGAGAGAGACAAATGTAATGTACTGAAGCGATAGATAACTCCGCTTATATATAAATTAAGTATCACATTTCATCACTGTTGTTAATAAAAACTGTGGTGATATACATGGTAAATAACATTTTTATCACGATAAATGGCTAATTGTAGGTGTTGGGATTCAAACCATTTCACCCCGTGTACCTTTTCACCACGGTTGCTTCATTTGACCGTTGTGACATGTCCTCTAGTAAATTTAAAAAAAAAAACCTAGAAATAAAGTATTACCACAGTTAACTCTATGATCGTTGTAAAATTGGTGTTACGAAAGGTATATTTTGTAGTTGTGCATGCATGTGTGGTTATAACATTCATGAAATTAATGTTTATTTTTGTAGACGAAGAAACAACCAAATGGATACGAGTGTGGGTATTATGTAATGAAACACGTGTTAAACATTGTCTTCGGCAGCATTGTTGATTCATGGGATCAGATATATATTATATATGTAATGAGTTGTTTACAATAACATATTATTGTTTAAGTTGGTTATGGTTATCATATATGTATGATATTCACATTTTTTCACTTTTTTATGTAGATGTTTAACGACGATACACCATTCCCCTGTGAAGACTTTGTAGAGATTCGTAAACGTTGGGCGTATATCTTCAATGTGCTTAAAGATCCTCAAATATGAGTTTAATTTGTAATATATATATATATATATATATATATATATATATATATATATATATATGTTTGATATACATTTTAGTTTAATGATGTAAATAATTTTTTGTTACATGAAACAATTGTTGTTTCTGTTCTAATACGGTTCACGAAAATACAGTTTAAAAAATGGAAAATTTTCAAAAAGCAAAAATATATATTTTTTTAAAAGCAGATAATTTAACGACAGTTGTTAAATATGACCATGGTTGTATAGTGAACGCTGTCCAGAATAACATATATACCAAAAATACGCTGCTGAGAATCGAACTTGGGACCTTTAATATATTACAACGATTAGTTAAAGAAAACATGATAATATGTCATGCGCTTTTAGGTTTTCAATCACAGTCATACGACTGTGATTGTAAGTAGCGCATATACAACCAAACGCTACGTAACAATGGTCGGTCACGCGTAATGATATCCCTTTTCCAATTGTTGTTGAATATGTTTTTCGTAGTAGTGAGAAGAGATGGCTTGAATTTCTGAAGGATTATGATTTTTCTTTAAGTTACCATCCTAGTAACGCCAATGTCGTAGTCGATGCTTTGAGCATAAATTCGTTGCATATGTCTATGCTGAAGGTTCGAGAATTGGAGTTAACCGAGATATCCAAAGATCAGAGTCTGCCGTGTGAAAGGACTCCTAACAGTGTGAAGTTGGACATGTTGAAGCTGACCAGTGGTATTACTTCCTGCATTGGAATGACACCGTTCAAAGATTTGTATGGTATGAGGTGTGGCTCACCTTTGTGTTGGTTGGATTTGGGCGAGAGTGTTTTGCTTGAACCTCAGGTAGTGCAACAAACTACGAGAAGATCAAGATGATCCAAGAGAAGATGAAAGCTTCATAGAGTTGCCAGAAGAGTTACCATGATATGAGGAGGAGAGAATTTGAATTCGAATAGTGAGACAGTGTGTTTTTACGAGTTACTTTAGTAATAAGTGTTAGTTGAGCTTTGAAGTCTCGAAAGCTTACGCCGTATTTCATTGGTCTGTTTTAGATTCTTTAGAGGGTAGAGAGGTGGACTACCGAGTTCCGTTACCAACGTACCTCTCGAATCTTCATGAGGTTTTTCATGTGTCTCAATTGAGGAAGTACATTCATGATCCGTCTCATGGTCCAATTGGATGATGTACAAGTTAGAGAGAATTTGATAGTTGAGACTTTACTGTGTAGAATTGAGGATCGTGAAGTGAAGTGCTTGCGAGGCAAGGAGATTGCTTTAGTGAATATTTTTTGGAGAGGTCTTGCTGGTGGTAGTGTGATGTGGAAGCTCGAGAGTAGGATGATAGAGACTTATCCAGAGATTTTCCCGTTAGCTAATTTTTTAGGGCAAAAATTTTCTAAGTAGGAGAGAGTTGTAACACCCCGAAATTTGATTAATTTAGTTACTCAAATTTTTTGTAATTTGTATTTAATTAAATAGTATGTGGTGTTCTTTTAATTAAAAATATATATTGAGTTATATGTGTATGTGGTGTATGGTGGGGTGTAGAAAGAGCTTTGGTGGGTAGAATAATTAATTAATTGAAAATTATTAGAATTGATAATTATTTTTAATTAATTAATTAAAATAAATAAGAAAAGAGGTTTTTAGGTGGAAAGTAGAAATTTAGAGGAAATAAGGGAAGTGGTGAACATTTTAAAAAGAGTTAGGCCTTAATGTAATTAACAAAAGAGTAAATTAGGTTTTTAGAGATAAAAAGGGTTAGTGTGCATTCTTTTATTTTGATTCGATACATATGTTGGTGCCTTTTTATAAGGCAAGGTTAATGTGATAACCATGTTGATGCAATAAGGCAAAAATATAAAATTTGAATAGTTGTACCCTGGTTGTTATGACTGCTTATCTGTGATGTTTGTTCATTTTTGTTACCCATGGTTAACCTGTGTGATTTGAAGTGATAAAATATTCTGTTGACACTTTGCGATAAGGTGAAGGATGAATTTGACCTTCTCCCTATTGATGCCTTATGATAAGGCGAGAATTAGATTTATCATCCTTAAATGGTTGAGTTCATAATGTTGTTGTGATAACATGTTAGATTTATGATGTTTAAGTCATATTAATTAGTGTTGTTATATTTATCGATGTGTCTTTGGGGTGGTTAGAACTAAAATAGGTGAAATAGAAGATACTTTAAATTTGTTCAATAAGGAGAAAAATGCAGAAAATCGTAGGTAGATAAATAAGGGGATATATCTTCTTTTTTTAGGCGTAACTTGAGTTTTGTAAGTCGTTTTGAGGCGTTGTCAATTGCATTTAAAAGCTAACTCGATAATATTTCTTTTTAAGTTGAGAAATTGGCTCTAGGAGCGCTAAAACAATAGCAAATTCCTGGTTTTTATACCAGATATGTAGTCAATTTCAATGATGCGTTGGTCATCATGTTTCACGCGTAACTTGAGTTTCGTAAGTCCTTTTGGGGTGCTGTCAGTTGCGTTAGAAAGAGGGTTTAATGATCTCTTAAAATGGAGAATTTCATAATTTTATCATGGGTATATAATTTTTCGTTCTATTTTGAAGTTAGACATTCTCTTCTAGAAATTAATGGGATATGGCAGAATTGAAATGAATAGAATTGGAGTTTCGTAACTCTGTTAAAGGTGCGGTTAAGTGTGTTTGAAAGAGGATTTTAAATATCTTTTAGACTGGAGAGTTTCATAATTTTATCATTTGTCTATAATATTTGGTGTTATTTTGAAGTGTGACAATTTTAGAGTTAGGTTCAAAGTTTTGAGCAATTTTGGGAGTGGTGGCCTTTCGTTACCTTTTTTATGAGTTTATAAGTCCTATTTTATTTAGGTAGAGTTGTTATAGAGGTTTCAGAGTTTCTTTTGAGTTGTTTAAATTTGGAGATCAGAGTATAGGATACACTTTAGTTAAGTTTGGAGCACTGTTGACATTATAAAGTTATCTTCGAGTAATAGTTTTATTTATTTAAGGTTGTTAAGGCAGCGAGTTAAAATTTAGTTGTTGAGTAATTGCTAATAATATTATTGATGAGTTGAGTTAGATCTGAGTAAGTTAACTCTTTAGATTTATTTTTATAAGGTTAGAGTTGCCTTGAGTAGTTGATGCCTTACCCTGTTGGCGGCCTGACATAAGTAATAATATGAATTACTCTGTTGGCGAGTGGTATTGTGATAATAAGCTAATATTTTGTACTACTGATGAGTATGTGTAAATCTATGATATGAAGTGCGTGTATAATTTCTTGACTTGTTGTGTTTACTTAGATATGGGTTGGTGTTATAATGAATTAGCATGATTGAATGTTTGTGAATATGCATTTGATGAGGTGGTGTTGTTTGCTAATTGTCGTAACCTTAATTAATTGTTGCGTGTTGAGAATGATGTTGTGCATAATGGTGATAAATGCATGTGATAAGTTTGGTGATTATTTTGGTGATAATGCATGTTGTTGAGAGTCATGTATCATGGTGTACGGGCTTCAGTCCAGTTTTGGTGTGCTCTGGTCCGATGGTATAGATTAAGGAGCGAGTAGCTAATTCTAATGTGGAATTAGTGAAGCGTTTCTTATGGTGATAGCCGTGAATTTTGGTGTGCTCTGGTCTGGTGATATGAATTCGGGAGCGAGTAGCAAATTCCAATGAGGAATTAGTGAAGCGTTGCTTATGATGATAGCAACGAATTTTGGTGTGCTCATGTCCGCCCTACCCTCTTAACATCAATAATTTTCTCAGTTTCATGATCCTCTAATATTCTCTTTTTAGACTGGACTTTGGTTAACGATACATTGGTAAGGAACTTCACCATCTCTACATACCCTATTGGATTGGGTGCCTACCTTAGATTCCATAAATCTTTGTAAGAAAGGAATTTGTGGCTTGTAGGGAGGAGGAGAAAGATAAAGTTCTTCCTTCTCTACCTCTTTTATAACTTTCTTTTCGGGTGGTATCGGTTGATTTTCCTCACTTTCTTCCTTTTCAACTTGTTTTTCACTTCCGGTTGTTACAACATTCACATGTCCCTTGGGGTTTTTCTCGGGTTGCCCCAGAAATAATCCATGAGGGGGGGAAGAAGAAGCTTGTTGTTGTGCTACTTGAAAGATTTGAGTCTCCAACATTTTAGTATGGGTGATAACACTTTCAACCATAGTGTTCAACTACCTAAGTGCCTCATAGGTGTGAAGGTTTTGGTTTCTAAACTCTTCATTTAGGATAGTTTTTGTTGCCACAAAACTCTCTATCATATATTCCAGATTAGAGTGACTTTGTGTCTCAATGAAATCCTCCATTAACATTTGAAGGTTAGATTGTTGGTAATTTAGTGATTTCTCAAAATAATGGGAGTGGTTATCATAGTAAAAATTTTGGTTATCCTTCCACCTTGGGTTATAGGTGTTGGGATAAGAGTTTCCATGGTTATTGTACACATAATTTAACAT